>CM069904.1:89004287-89604756 GCA_036172215.1 Camellia granthamiana | reverse complement strand
CCATTTCAATCCATCTAAAAATTCAGAAAGCATTCCTGCAATACTTTCTCTCTCTCTCACCCTCCCTCTTGATTTTGAGTTTTCAATCAAGAGTTTCTTAAGCAAGTTTCTGCTTTTCTTACTGGTAATCAAATTCTACAGACTTGATTATCAGTGTCTTGGTTTTCTTGATTATATCAATAGTATTCTGATCTACTATTGTCAGTGCAGATACTGGTAAACTTGATCTTTAGATCAGGTTTCATTGTATTCTGGAAGTAAATTTGCTGTAACCCCCTATACACCTTTTGGTGGGTGCAAATATTATCTTTAGAAAAACGACTAAATAATGCGACTTGAAGCACCAAATTTTTATTTTACATAGACAAAATCATCGCTAAGCTTTGAAACAAACTAAAAAAATTCAAAATGAATTGTTCCAACACACCTTACCCTCTCTCTCCTTGTGTCATTGTCTAAAATTTTAACTCACTTTTCATAATAAGAAGTTAATAGAGCCATATGGCTGTTGTACTTTTATATTATTGAAGATTTCTTAGCACAAGCCTCAAATGTCACCAAAAATTAATAAATCTTAAAATACAAAATTAAATTCCATTTTATTATTTTCTATATGTACCATACTATTTTAACAATTTGATTGACAATGCTCGTAAAGGTCACCCAACAGATACAAAATTAAATTTCATTTTTATTATTTTCTATATGTACCATTAGGGGTGTGTATAATACCACTAAAACCGCACCGAGCTGCACCGCCAAGACAAATTCGTTATTATTTGCCAATCGAACCGTCGATTTTTGGTAAGAAAAATGGCAAATTCTAGTGATACTTTTATCAATCCGCCGGTTTCTATTTTTCTTCCAAAGCACACCGACCCGCACCGCTATTAAATCATATTTTATATGATTCTAAAAATTCTTTTTTACTTAAGTTTGCTTGTTGTTCTATACCTTAGAATATAGTATTACATTACTGCTCAAGGGGAATTCAAGATGTCAGTAATCCAAAATAAAGTTGGATTCCAATTCACTTTTCAATCTTTTTTTTTTTTTTCTGGCCATGTTGCAAACTTGCATCAGCTCACTTTTCAATCTAAATACCTTTCAACAGTAAACGTTTTCAATATATTGTAAACCCTGAATGATATTAATTTTATGTATTGTATTTGATCATTGTAGCTTCCACAGATACTTGTAATGAACTGATGACATAGTCGTTGATATTATCATGTGTTGCTACACTTGCTGCATCAAAAGAAAGCTTCGCAAGATATTTAACATCACGGTATCTCTCGTTTTTTTTTACTTTTTGATTTAAGTTTTGTAATTTGAATTATATTTTTTATAAGCCATCAATCCGCCCGAACCGCCAAGGCAAATCTGCCATTATTTGCCAACTGAACCGCCGGTTTTTGATAAGAAAAATGACAAATTCTAGTGACACTTTTATCAATCCGTCACCCGCCATACGATTTCTATTTTTCTCTCAAACCACACCGACCCGCACCACGCACACCCCTATATACCATACTATTTTAACAATTTGATTGATGATATTCATAAAGGTCACCCAACAACTCCACCGACAGGCTACAAAAAAAAAAAATAAAAAATAAAAAAAATAATGCAGCTCTCATAAGCCCAAAGGCTAGGCCACAATAAATATATAAATACAAATTATAAAAAATGTCCATGAATTTACTAAAGAGGTGGGTATATATGAACTTGATATATTGTAAATCCTTATCAATAATAAATCGGATTCATATAATTCAAAATTTAAATATTTTTTTCTTTGAATTTGTAGCATTGCTAAAAAGCAGTAAAACCCTACTTGTTTGAAAACATGTTATTTTAATAATTTTTTAACTTTTTATAAAAAAATATACAAAAAAATAAAGAAAGTGATTTGACAATTTATAGTAATTTTTTAATTTTTTGACTAAAATTAAAGTTTACCAAACGAATAAAGCACAATTACCTTTCTTCTCTAGCACAAAAGAACATGTCAAATGAAGATAAAATAATCAGTGTCTTGGTTTTCTTGATTATATCAATAGTATTCTGATCTACTATTGTCAGTGCAATACTGGTAAATTTGATCTTTAGATCAGGTTTCATTGTATCCTGGAAGCGAATTTGCTGTAACCCCCTACACACGTTTTGGTGGGTGCAAATATTGTCTTTAAAAAAACGACTAAATAATGCGACTTGAAACACCAAATTTTTATTTTACATAGACAAAATCATCACTAAATTTTGAAACAAACTAAAAAAATTCAAAATGAATTTTCCAACACACCTTACCCTCTCTCTCCCTGTCACTGTCTCAAATTTGAACTCATTTTCATGATAAGAAGTTAATAGAGCCATATGGCTGTTGTACTTTTATATTATTGAAGATTTCTTAGCACAAGCCTCAAATGTCACCAAATATTAATAAATCATAAAATACAAAATTAAATTCCATTTTTATTATTTTCTATATGTACCATACTATTTTAACAATTTGATTGACAATGCTCTTAAAGGTCACCCAACAGATACAAAATTAAATTTCATTTTCATTATTTTCTATATGTACCACAGCTTCTCTCCAGTCCAAATCTGGACTGGACGGTGCTGTCCGGCTCCTGGGGGTCCACTATAGGTTGTGTTTCGATAATCTAAACCGTTCAATGTGTAGAATTCGTCGAGTACTATATGCCTGTAAAAAATCACGTTGATCGGATATCAATAGCTATATGATCAAATCAGTTTTTTGTAAGCCGTTTATTTTTTCGCCGTCCATTTTTTTTCATAAAAAACTGATTTGATCATATAGCTATCGATATCCGATCAACGTGATTTTTTACAGGCATATAGTACTCGACGAGTTCTACACATTGAACGGTTTAGATTATCGAAACACAACCCGTAGTGGCCCAAGGGCCGGACAGTACCGTCCAATCCAGATTTAGACCGGAGAGAAGCGGTGGCCTTTAACAATTTGATTGACGATGTTCTTAAAGGTCACCCAACAACTCCACCGACAGGCTACAAAAAAATAAAAAATAAAAAAAATAAAAAATAATGCAGCTCTCATATGCCCAAAGGCTAGGCCACAATAAATATATAAATACAAATTATAAAAAATGTCCATAAATTTACTAAAGAGGTGGGTATATATGAACTTGATATATTGTAAATTCTTATCAATAATAAATCTGATTCATATAATTCAAATTTTAAATATTTTTTTCTTTGAATTTGTAGCATTGCTAAAAAGCAGTAAAACCCTACACGTTTGAAAACATGTTATTTTAATAATTTTTTGATTTTTTATAAAAAAATATGCAGAAAAATAAAGAAAATAATGTGACAACTTATAGTAATTTTTTTATTTTTCGACTAAAATTAAATTTTACCAAACGAATAAAGCACAATTACCTTTCTTCCCTAGCACAAAAGAACATGTCAAATGAAGATAAAATAATCAGTGTTCCTCCGAATATAGAAACTAAATACAAAGATAAACACAAATATACATAAATAAACACGAAGACTTTCTACTAGCATAAATTCTCCCACTAACACACAAATTATATATAAAAATAAACACATAATAATATGTATAAATTTTCTCAGCATCTGATTTTGAAATCTATTTTTGTGTTCTTTTTAACTTCTTGTATAATAACCATAAAAAGAACACAGAGAGAGAGAGAGAGAGAGAGAGAGGGGTAGAAATTGTTAATCCAACCAGTTATAAAAAGAAGAACCACAATAATAAACGTTTGAGTCAGATAAAAAACATATACTCAAAATTTAGTACCATCCATATCTGATGAACTCTCCAGGAATAAAAAAGAAATACAAAACATAAAATAAAAATAAAAATTTAAAAATCATCAGAACATGAAAGAATGATACAGCAGAAACATAGGATTATAGTACATTTGAAAATGACAAAATATTGATTCCATAGATTTAACTGTTTTCAATACTTTGTTTCATACAGATAATGAAACATCAATTATACAGAATAAAAATAAAAACTTCATTATATAAATAACTCCACATTTCTTGCACTATTTTCTGACGAACAAACTTTTCAACTTACCTCTCTCCAACCGCTCGAGCAGCTTCTTTGCACCAGGGACTTCCATTTCTGTCAGCTTTTTCAGATACCCAATTGCGCCATATGAAATCATCAGCTTCTTACATTTCTTGCTTGATGACAGTGATCCAAGGCACGAAACAGCATACTTTTTCGCGGTGTTTTGAGGGCTCGGATCGAGCAATTGAACCAAACTTGGCACGCTCTTATCATTCTTCTTAACTTCTCTCCGGTTCTGCGAAAGGGTCACCAAGCTTGAAATTGCTTGTGCTGCGACTTCTCTAGCCCCGTTCGATTTTGCCTCAAGCATTTTGACGAGCAGAGGAACGCAACCCGCTTCACACACTAGTTTTTTCATCTCTGCCGAGCTGCATAGCAGACAAATTGCTGACGCAGCAGCTTGCTGTGCGCCTAATGATCCGGATTTTAACACATGGACTAATCGCGGAAGAACACCTAGTGAAACCGAAACATCAATGGAAACTGAGCCAATGAGGTTCCTCAAAGCCCCGACTGCGGATTCTTGGGGCAATGGACCATCGAGATAGAATAATAGGCTTCGAATTCCGCCTTCTGAAACCACGGTCCTTCGGAGAGTTTCATTTGTGGTAGTGAGATTTTGTAAGCACTCGGCCGCGTATTCTTTTGACCCTAATAGTATTCCACAATCAAGGAGATTGATCATAACTTTTATAATCCCATCATCAGCGAGATTTTGGCGAACTTCCGGAACGGCCGATATATTATTCAACGTACACGCTGCCGCAGCCTGCAAAACGGAGTCGCCGGTTTGACAAATCTCAATCAGCGGTCGGACCCCACCGTGTCCGACGATCGAACGGGCAGTTTCAATCGACATCGACAACCTTTGGAGTGAGATTGTCGCCTTCTCTTTACCCACTGCGCTTCCCGACTCGACAAGCCTTATAAGAGGTGCAAGAACACCTTCCGAAACAAGCCAATTCTCGCAACTCCCGGATTCTGCGAGCGAGCAAATTACCATGACAGTTTTTTCCCGGATCCGAGGAGAGGTTGCAGTGAGTAATTGGACTAGAGCCACAATATTGCTTCGTCCTAGAACAGCCAAAACATTCTTTTCGTCCTCTTTCATGAGCTCAACAAGGTTGTCTAGAGCTCGGTGTTTAGCCTCCAAGTGTCCGATTTGAAGCCGAGCAAGCAATTCCCTAATATTGCTATGAGTCAAAGCCTCAGGTTCCGATGAAGAACTCACAACAGAAGAAGAAGGCAATGTGACCTCGCCTAGAACCCCCGTTTTGATCAACAGCCCACAATCTCTCAAATTCAAATCCAATTTTCCAATCAAGGCGTCAAGATCACTCTGCATACGAAGCTTTCCCTCGTATTTCTCTTTCACGCATAGCTCGGCCAATTCAATTGCTTCGTTCAAGGTCGTTGAAACTCCTTGCAATTGCTCTTTACATAGAGTGTTCTTCGCGAAGCAAGGATGGCTCGATAAATCAGATAATCGAGATGGGATTTGCTCTAGCTTTGAAATTATCATCTTCCACCTACCTTGAAACCCCTTAACCTCCTTCGCTTTTTCGAGCGCTATCGGAACAAGCTCTTGGGCACTCAATAACCACTCTTCGGCGGATTGGGTATCGACCAAAACATTGTTGCGCCCACTGTCTTCTACCATGGTTTTGTCAGTGTTGATCAAAGTGATAATTAGAGCTGCACAAATTGAAAATCAGAGAAAATTACCCAAATGAATGAAAAAAAATAATTGTATCTTTGAATTTTGCTTCACACAGAATGATCCGTAAATGTATCAGTGAGAAGAACTATATAAAGAAGTGATTTTTACGCAGAACAAGTCATTTTGATCCGTATACGAATGAGAAAATTAGTAGATTAGTACTTTTCTTCACACAAGATGATCCATATACAGATCAAATTGAATACCCGTGATAAGATTTGTAAAAGGAAGTGATTTTTAAAGAGAAATTGAAGTCATTTTGACTTGAGAAGAGGAAAAAAATTAGTTAAAAAGCTATCATTTCAACCCAGACGAGAAAAAAATTATGAGTAAATAACCCAGAAGAGAAAATTAGTAGATGTGAATTTTGCTTCACGGAGAAAGATCCATATACGGATCAAAGTGATGATGAGTGAAGTGAGAAGAACTGTAAAAAATGTGATTTTTACAAAGAAAATTGAATTGGGAATGGATCGAAATGATTGCCAGAGAGGGAAGAGTAAGAAATCAGAGAAACCAAACCTTCAAAGATGAGAAAAAAATAAATAATAGAAGTTAATGATTTGTGGCATAGAAAAATTTAAAAGCTGTGGAGCAGTTGCAATCATCAGACATTAAATTATGAAACAATTATTAAAAAATTAGAAACAACAATAAATAAAAACAAATTAGGAGTTGCGAGAATCTTGAATTATAAACAAACAAAGACTAAGCACCTACTGAAGAAGAAGTCCCACAAGAGCTTTCAAAAGATTAATCAAGTGATTGTTCAATGAGGACCAGATGAATTAAAATAAAAAAATTTAAATGCAATAATGTAAACATATTATATATTATTTTTGCATAATTCATATTGAATTGTTGTGGTCCTTTGGATTTAAATAACAGTTGATGACCGTGAAAGAAGGACATTTCAACGGCTCGCTCACAACCGTCCCAATTAAGGCCGTCGGTAGCCGGTTTAAATTGTGTTTTCATTTTGTTTCAAAAACATCAAAAATTTTGTTTGGCGAATTTTTTTATTTTATTTTTTTTGAAATAGCTCACATTTTAGGAGAGAGTCAAAAGTTGTTTCTGAATCTCAGAAACAATTTTGGCAAAAAAAAAAAAAAAATGAAAAAAGGGTGGATGTTTAATGAACTTTTTGTTGTTTTGTTCTCAAAAACATGGAAAACAAAAACAGAACCAAACAGAATTTGATTAAAAAAAATTTGTTTTGAAAATAACCCTACTTTAGGGAACCATTAAAAGGTTGTTTTTGAACTTTTTATTGATTTTGTTTCTGAAAACATGGAAAACAAAAACAAAGTGAAGAAAACTAAAACACAACCAAACTGTAAATAATATGAATTACTAGTGAGTGGTGATATGATAAACAGGGTAATAGTAGTGAAAGTGAAGGGCAAATAAGTAAGAACAAAAGAATAATTTTACTTTTCAAACTATAGAATTGTATATTGGTGGAAAATAATCGAGAATTTCTCTTCAAGGCTCCAATTGCTTGGACTAGATCTGAAGAGAAGGTATGAAGCCTTACTCCAGAGAGAGAGAGAGAGAGAGAGAGAGAGACTTTGCTTTGAAGAGAGGATATGAGTCTCTATCTACAGTTGTATATATAAGTCCCTATCTACCAGTTGTATAAATGTAGTGTGTATTTAAGTTCTTGAAATGGGACCCAAATTTTTATTTTATTTTATTTTATATAGAAATTAGATGCAAGAACTAAAAAAAAATATAAGTACCTTCAAATTGATAGGACTTTCACTATATTCACAGCAAATAACCTTTAACAGCCACCGCCACAAACATAAATGCCGAAATCCACTGCTTCTGAAAGCACCCAAAACAAAAACAGAGTAAAGAAACCTCAAAACCAAAAATTTTAGATCAAATTGTTCAACTAGGTTTGAAAGAAACAAGCAACACCTAAGCAGGGTATAGAGAAAGCAAAAAACAAAAAATAAGTTCAAAGGACTAACCTTTAAGTCTCAGAAACAACACATTTTATCCCTTTTTGAAGCAGAAAGCAGCCCACAAAGATTGATCCTGAAATCTCTCTCTCTCTCTCTCTCTCTCTCTCCAAATGGAAACCCAGAAAAATTTCTTCAAATCTCTCTCAAGAAACAGCAACCCAGATTTACTTTCTAAGAAACAGAAATACGCACAAAATATTGATCCTAAAATCCCTGTTTCTCTCTCTCTCTCTCTAAATGGAAACCCTGAAAAACTACTTCAGATTAGATCTCTCTAAAGAAACACCAACCCAGAATTGAATTTTAAGAAACGGAAAAAATCCAAAAAAAACTGGATCTTTAAAAACACACACTATCACTGCTCTCTCTTCAGAACTGGAGATACCCAGAAAGTTTTGTCTCCTCATGGAGAAGAGGTCATGTAACGGTCAAAACATTTTTCAAAAATTAAAAAACTCAGAAGATCAGGAGAATCTTGAATGTTGAAAATGATAGTGAGTTTGAAAAATAAGCAAAAGAAAGCAATCGAGCTTTAACAGAAGAAGACAGAAACAGAACAATCAACTAAATTCAAAAAAAACCAAACCCATCTTCAAAATCAATCTCTCTCTCTCTCTCTCTCTTAGAAGGAAGGTGACAGACGATGCTGAGCTCTCTCCTCGATTCTCTCTCTATAAATATATATATTAATTAATCAGTGATGAGAGAGAGAGAGAGAGATGGGGGAATCGGGTTCGGACAGCAATCTTAAATGTCGAGCAAGAAATAAGATCGGACGGCTATTATCTGTGATGTAACAGTAAATCGGACCGTTAGATTGGTTGAAATTTTGAAAGTGCTTTTCGAATTTTTTTGGTTTACGGAGGAGATGACGTGGAAGATTAGGCCACGTGTGTGGTGGGGACACTATTTTAGTTTACTTTTAAAAAGTCGAGTATCACCATTCGTAAGTGTACCACGTGTCAAGATGTTGACACCAGTGTAAGTGAAATGACAAAAATGTCTATGTTGTGTTTTAAGTTTTTTTATTTTTATTTTTATTTTTTTGTAAAGACAAAAATGTCAAAACACGTCTACGTTGGAAATAATGTGAAAGTAATTATAATTTAGATTTCATGTATTTTTCATACATTTTTATAGGTTTTTAAATATTTCATATACTTTTATATTTATATTTAGATTAATAACTAAAATATTTATATTTTAAAAAAAAAATTATTTTAATTGCGAGTGTTGATTTTTGATTTCACAATCAAACTAAATATCCTAATCGAGATCTAATGACCTTAGCCGTAAAGCGCATGAAAAAATAAAAGAATATTACAACAGTATAAAAGACAACAATAAAGACTACGGTGATTCGTCCACTCGGGAATACTCTAACACTTAGGGGTTGTTTGGGATGACCTAAATAGGTGCGCTTTTTGTCTTTTTACGAAAAGATGTGCAGAAAAGTAGAGAGATAATGTGATGAAAAAAGATAAAAAGATAAAAAGTGTGTACTTATGGCTCTTTTGACAACATGGTAATAATCTGATTTTCAGATTATTACCAACTACCTCTCTCACAAAAAAGCTGATTATAATCTGCTTATAATCAGCTTTTCACCAAAAAGCTGATTATAACCATCTTCCCAAAATAGGCCTTATTTAGGATAGCCAAACTTGGCCTTAAATCAATCTACTTATCTCTCAAAAATATCGACATAAAATAGTACTAAATCCGAACATACCTTAGACCTTGACTAATAACTTAGATCACGTATACAATTCTAAAAATATGTCTCCATTAAGATTGTGCAAAAGACCACCCAATCTGTTAAAATTGTACTGATTCGTATTAATTTGCACCGCTCTAACCATTAATCGCGGATTAAACTTTAAAATTTATAATCCGCCAACCGAATCACTCCGCTTCGCTATAGTTAATGCATGTATATTTTTTAACCTTTAATAAAATATCAATATAAAAATGAGTATAAGAGAGATTTAAGATATAAAATTTATTACAAATTAATAGTTATATATATGAAACATATTATGTAAAATTACTTTCTGGTATATATCTAAAAATATTATATAAATTAATATTATATATTATACAAATATATAATAATTAATTAAAATATTTTTCAATCCGTTAATTTATTAAAAATTACTCAAATCATAATTTATCAATTCATTAATTTATTAATCTACCATTCAATTTATAATTCTACATGGAATCGTACCCACGCACCTCTAGGCCCCTACGTTAATAAAACACCTCTAGTCCCCAAATCAATAAAAGACATTGACGGCAGCAAGCCGACTACTTATGGTTGAAAGAAATAAAAAATTAAAAAAGTAAAAAAAATTGCGTGATTGAAAATGATTGTGTAGTGGAGAACTGAATTCAGATCTTCGGCCGTCCTTTTTGTTACCCTCTAAAACGACGTTGTTTTGGAGGTTTTTTTTTTTTTTCTTCTTTCTTTTTTTCTTTCTTTCTCTTCTCTCTTTTTGTTGATGGGTTTCGGTTGTTGAGGCCGGTGGCGTCGACCAGGCATCGCAGATGAGTTTAAAGGCTTCGTCGGCGTAGGGAAGGTGATTTCGCTAAGGGTTGAGGAGGATCGTGAGTCGCCAATATTGAGTCATGATGAGTTCGGTGTCGCGAACGAGTCGAGCGAATTAGAGGATCGCGTACCAGTCATGCTGGTTGTTGATCCGCTTCTCGCTGGCAATCAGAGTGTCGGCGATGGAGAGGATTTGGTCAGCGGCTTCCAGTCTCGGCTCAGATTCTCTAGCTCAGATCGCGAATGTCTTGCTTCCGATGAGGTCACGGCTGGCGAGGAGCTTCTCGGCGATGAAGAGCTACCGTTCCGTCTCCGCTCTGTTGTTGCTGATGTCGCCGTGAGGGTCTATTTCTGTCACTCTCTCTCTCTGCTTTCTCTCTCTAAATTTGGTAAGAAGAAGAAGAAAAGAAAAGAAAAAAAACAAACCCTCATAATTTAAACTTTTGAATCATAGAGAACTCCCATGTAAACTTTTGAATCATAATTTATTGATTTGAGCCTCTCCTATAACACATTCTACAATTTTATTTAAAAATATTATTAAATGACTTAGATTCATAATGTCATCAAACTATTCATTATATGTCAATTACGAAAAGTATTATGATACACATCCTCAATCACGAGTGTGTACTATACCTTGTTTGTTTTCACTTTTCAAAAAATATTTTTTAAAAAATTTATTTTTTTATTTTTTGTATTTTTTTGTTTTTACTGAATTTTTTAAATATTTTTAGCAATTTTTTTACTTTTTAGACACACCTAACATAAATACACCTAAAAAGTAAAAAAATTATAAAAAAATCTTTTAAAAATTCACCAAATACCAAAAATACACAAAAAATATAAGAATTCAGTATATTTTTTATATTTTTATGTATTTATTAATTTTTTAAAATATTTTTTCACAAATTTTTTACTTTTTAGATACATCTAAGTAAGGTGCATCTAAAAAAGTAAAAAAAATGTTTAAAATTTAAAAAATATTCACTAAAAACAAAAAAATACGAAAACCAAAAAAATCAGTTTTCAAAAAATTTAATCCAGAAAACTCAAATCAAACACACTGATTACTTTTGAGTTTAATTATTACAATAACAGAATTCAATATTATGAGAGTTATAACTAAAAATAAAAATAAATTAAGTTATAACCAAACATCACATGAAGTATAATTAAACAACTCTTAAAGCATCACTAAAATAATATCATAATATATCATAACTAATAACATAATAAATCATAACAAAGAACACAAAGATTGTAACTAAAGATCTATATAATACATATGGGGTGTGTACTTGAGAACCATTTCTTAACGTGTAATTCTACAAACACTGAGGATGGAGCACAGATTTGTCCACAGAAGCTTATGTGACTAGCCATGTCAGTCAAATATAGATTCATTTAGCCTTGAGATGTGAGTTGGCTTTTAGTTTTTTAACTATCAGTCGTGCTAGGGGGCTCGAATTTGGAGCCCCCGAATCCTCCGAATCAACCAAGAAGAGAAGAAGAAGAAAGAAGGAAGAAGAGAAGGAAGAAGAAGAAGGACTGGAGGGGGCCAATCGGGCTGGAGGCGGAGGCAGGGCGGGAGGCGACGGCGGTCGGAGGCGGGGCTGCGACGAGCTGCTGCTGTGACGATCGGAGCTGCTGCGACGATCGGCAGCGTCGGAGGCACAAGAGGGGCCCTTCTCTCATCTCCTCCTCTCTCTTTCTCCCTCTCTCCTTCTCTTCCCCTCTCTTCTCTTTCTCTCGCTCTCCCTCTTCCTTTCTGCGTTTCAGACTGGAAAATGAAGAAAAAAAAAAAGAGGAAAATGCCCAAAAAGACGTCGTTTTGGGCATTAGGGGGATTCGGGGGGAAAAGGTTTCGAGCTACGAAACATTATTCTTTAACTATTTTGGCTTGGGGTTAAAAAATTTTATTTGAGATATGAGCTTTTTGATTTTTTTGACTTTTGTAGGACAAAAAATAAAATAATTATAGTTTGGATGTAACATTTTGTTTTATTAATTTTTTAGCTTCTTTTTTTTTTTTTTTTTGTAACTAAAATAACCAAAAAAGTCCATGCCAAACATAGCCTTACTATTAGCAGCAATTAGAAGGAAAAAGAGAAAGAAAAGTAAAAATGCATATTTTCCATATCAGAACACTTGCAAGCTACATTTGTTTGGCTCCATACAATAGAGGGGATTAAACTCTCGTTTGGCAAGTGGGCTTTTTTAATTTTTTGGCTAAATTAACCACAAAAAGATAAAATAGATTAAAAAGTTAATAAGATAAAATGTCACATCGAAATTATAATTATTTCACTTTTTCTCTCATAAAAGTCAAAAAAGCTAAAAAAGCCAATCTAAATTAGCTTTTTAACCCAGGCTAAGCCAAAAAGTCAAACTCACTTCCCAAACGAAACCTAAGAGTATGGTGAGATTGAATAAGCAGATTATTAGTATGGTGATATTAAATTAGAAATGTAAAATAAAGAATGTTACAGTACACTGAGCTATATGGGATTAGACCACCAACACTTAATCTTTCATCATCTATGTACATTGCACTAGCAACACCATTCCATGATCATCGTTTTCGCCATCCTTCCGTCTATTATCTCTTTTCCTTATAGCCATGTTCTTCTCCCTTCTCCTTCCCCTTTCCCTTCCCAATATCTGTCGCCTTTCTCTCTTTTCCTGTTTTTTGCCATAATCTCTTTTCTCTCTCCACTCACTCACCGCCGATGGATCCATTTCGGCACCTAAGATTGATACAATCTACGGAATCAATTCTCTCTCTCTCTCTATATATATATTTATAGAAGTTATTTAGTGATTTTTTTTTTTTTAGGTCTCCCCAGGGTATCCCCGCCGACCGCGGAGACTAATCCCTTCGTTGGTTTGTAGGCACCTCGAAGGGTGGGACAGCTGGCCCAAGGATTTAAGGCTGCTCCATGCCCAAGGTGGGAATCGAACCCCCGACACTTGGTTAAGGGAGGAGGAGTCCCTTCCACTCCACCACACCCCCTGGGTTTGTTATTTAGTGATTTAGAAGCATTGCTACACACTACACAAATTATGTCATATTGTCTCTTCATAGGAGATAAAAATTGGTGAGACTCACTATTTAATCAATGAAATACATGTTGGAGTATCATTTAGATTTGTTCATGGAGCAAACTATAATTTCTCATATATATATATATATCTTTGATGGGATTGATGAGATCGATTTCGGATTTGAGTGAGGTAATTGCAAGGATGGGTGAGGCTTGGTAAATTTGAGAGATGTAGTGGTAAGGGAGGACAAGGAGTGGCCATGTGAGGAAGCGAGGAAAATGGGTGCCGATGACAGGGCGCCCTTCTCTGTTATTTTATAAAGACAGAGATAGATGGAGGTGTATGGATGGAACTTTTTTGTTTAATTTGTCAAAATCAAAACTTTGAAATTTAAAATGTAAAACGCGTGAAATCTTAAGATTTTTAATTTTTTTTTAAATTAACCCTATCTTATATATTGACTCTTGAAATTTAGGGGAAGTTTATAGAGTAAACATTTTAACTAAAAAAATCAAACAATTATTACAAAAAATCAATCTACTTTTTTTAATATTTTCATAAAAAAAAAACTATAAAAATCAATTTCCAAATAAATCCTTAAGCATGCCTAGTTTAAAAATTGACATTTTAAATAATTTTTTTTAATTTTGTATAAAAAAAATATATGTAAAAAAATTATTAATGACTTTTTAATTAAAATTGTGAATTTTAAAAATAAGTTTCAAAGAGGCTTTAAATTTTTTAAAAGTCAAACCTATAGAAGAGTTACTTTCAAAATTTATGATTTGAGAGAATAAAGTTGTATTTTGAGTTTGTGAATTTTAGAATTATGATTTGAATATGAAAAATTTGTTTAGTTATAATTTTTGAAAAGAGTTGAGTGATGCGGCATATGATATTTGATACAAAAACTTACAACTCATAACCAAACACACAATCAAAAATTCTATTCAAAGCTCATAAAAAATTTCACAAATATTTTTTTTATAATATAAAAAAAAAAAAACAAACATTGTTCCGGTCAACCGACCGGTCGACCAGTGAGACATCCGGTTAGCCCAAATTTTCTCACCTTGGAAAGAGTTTTCAAAAGTAAGTGTGAAATTAATTTTTAAAAACGCTAAACAAACACCACACTCAAAAGTGAGTGTGAAACTATATTTTGAAAGCTCCACCAAACGGAGTCTTAATGTTTGTTTCATGTAATTTCATATTAAAAAAATATTTTTTAAAATCTTTCAATGAATATAACAAATTTAGTGTCCAATCATCGTCATATTTGATTTCAAAAGATTAAGTCAAATTTTTAAAAAATTAAAATTTTTTTATTATATATTTTTACTTTTAGTGAATTTTTTTAATATTTCACATGAATTTTTTTATTTTTAGATATACCTAATCTAAATATACTTAAAAAGTATAATATTTGTATAAAAAAGAAAACTTAAAAAAGATTGAAAAAAAAACCTTACTAAATACAAATATATATATATGAAAATTCAATACATTTTAGTATGGGCAAACTTCACTTTATCTTCTGTGGTTTAGACTGGGTGCAGATTACCCCAATGACATTTGAAAATCACCACATAAACCACATATCGTTACTGGACTGAAGTGTACAGTTAACATTTCCATCCAATATAACAGATTGTGAGACCCATGCACCTCTATGGAGAGTAAGTCAATTTTTAAGATGAAAATACCCTTTTTACATTTCTAAATTTACCAAAGATGCCATTATTTTTTCCTTCTCCTTGTGTTTATTGTTTCTCCCTCTACTCTGCAATTAAATAATAGCACTCATATATATACATAGAAATTATTTCCATTAAAATCTATTTTAATATGGATATGATGCAATCTTATGACCAATACACTTGCACAACTTCTATTGGAAGTCAATTGCTTATGGGTTATCCACTGTATTCAACCAAAAAGACTGAAGTTGTCCATGGTAGTGTTGTGGAAAGTTGGTAAAAAATTGACTTTTTGACTTTTTTAGTTTATTTTGTCTTTTTGTGGGTAAAAAATGTGAGAGGTGATATGACCCAAAATGAGTAAAAAAACTAAAAATTAACTTTTTATTTGGTTGCCAAAGGTTGTAGATTCTCAATCTTTCCCGCTCTTTTTTTTTTCTTCTTTTTTTGATATGGGTTTTTGTTCAGATTTGTGTCAATTCCTAACTTTTTCAACCTAATTTAAATTTAATGATATTTTCATATATATATATATATATATATTATACAAACATATATACATTCATATACATATACATCATTATATATTTATTTTTCTGGAATCAAATACATCATCATATACGTTCATATACATATGCATCATTATATATATATATATTTTTTTCTAGAATTGGATTCATCAACATCATCATTCGATACATTGAGATGATGATGGTTTTTGGGTCATTTGGGTTGGTTGGTTTTGAATGAAGATGTCAAATTATGGAACTAATAGAATATTCAGATCTAAGATTAACTTCAAAAACGAACATGTATATATAGAGAGAGAAATTGATATATATACATATATATAGAGAGGGAGAGATGACAATGTAATCTATGTATGTATCTGTGGGGACATAATTTTTGAATGAAAACACGTGGCAAGGTGTCACCGAAGTGCCAGCCGAGGTGCCACGTGTCCTGGTTATGATGCCGAGATGATCTTAGCTAGGCTGAGGTTATCTGCGAGAATACTGGAATCCGGGATAAGCGGATAAGGGACAAGAGTCTTAGAATGGGAGAAGACTTCAGTTTGGGTAAAGATAAGACTCTCAGAGAGTTTATCCCAATCTTACTGGGAGTCCAAGATTAGCAGTAATCCTAAGTCCATTGAAGCTAGGCTTCTATTGGGATTAGGTAAATGTTGGCTATAAAAGAGAGGCACCCCCATGGGTCTAAGGTATGCTTTTGTATTCTGAATAGTGAGTTAAGAACTTTGCTATCTTTGAGAGATAACTGACTTGATCGTCAGAGTGCCCCTGGGTGGACGAGCCACCGCCGGAATCTCTTCTTTCTGTTGCAGGTTGTTCGGACTTAATCTATTCTGCCAGTGTTCTCTAGCTGAGTATTAAGTTGGCAGTGTGGTCGGAAATTGATACACACAATTTGGCACCGTCTGTGGGAAAGAAATGAGAATAGATGGCCAACGATGGACATAAAGAGAAGGTTGGGACGACACCCCTACTAAGAGTGGGAAACATATTGACCTTGACGTCGAAGAAAACAACTGCAACGAAGAGACTCGTGATAAGAATCACGGAGGAAAGGACGTCGGCCAGGAGGGCGGCGTACCGAAGAAATCGGACCGGAGCGGGTATTATAACGAGGACGACCTCCAGGTATAGAAAGATAGATACATGTGGAGAAACGACGAGATGAAGGGAATGGCGGACAAATTGGCAGACCTGCAAATGGTCGTCAATTTCATGATACAAAACAACGTCGTGCAGCCACCATTCCCGCTGCAAGATACGCCGATTCCAGCAGCCAAGAAAGATGCCCAGAAAAGGGGGTAGAAAACAGTTCCTGCGGTCCTTCAGCACACCAGGACCAAGGAACACTCTCACCGGCCTTCAAAGGAGGTTGGGCAAGGAGAGTCAATAAAGGGAGATTCACGGAGGACGCATCACACCAAGGAAGCTAACCCCAAAGAACATTGGCATGTTCAAGTGAAGGAACTCTGTTTCGACGCGACTAACGGAGACAAGGTCAAAGCCACATGCTTAATGAAAACCCAAGTGGAACTTAAGTTCACATTAGGGGGCAGAGAGTTGGAGAATGGTACTTGGAAGGTGGAATTTACAAGCTAAGGCCATGTTTAACACTTGTTGAAAATTAAATTTATAAGTTGAAGTTAAACCGATGTCATGTTTAACATTTGTTGAAATTTAAAATTTACAAGTTGAAGTTAAACCGAGGTCATGTTTAACACTTGTTGAAATTTAAAATTTACAAGTTGAAGTTAAACCGATGTCATGTTTAACACTAGTTGAAATTTAAAATTTACAAGTTGAAGTTAAACCGAGGCCATGTTTAATACTTGTTGAAATTTAAAATTTACAAGTTGAAGTTAAAATAAGGTCATGTTTAAAGAAAATTGGTTTAACACTTGTTGAAATTTTAAACAATTTACAAGTTGAAGTTAAGCCAAAGTTATTTCTAATGAAGTATCTGCAAAATATTGCCGAGATTAGCATATTACCAAGATTTGGAAAATAGTAAAGGACAGAGCGAGCTTAGCTGGCGTGCTAAATAGAAGAAACGATATAGGTTCCATCACCTCAGGATGCCGAGGTAATAGAACGTAGGGGGCAGTTGTGGGGACATAATTTTTGAATGAAAACACATGGCCGATGTAATAACCCACATTCATATCTTAGTCATGTTCATGTACATTTGCATGATTTTGTCTTGTTAAGCTTGCATTTGTAGACTTTGACTTGTTTTGCCTAAGTAAAGGTCCCTGTCTTGTTTTGTGCTTATGTGATTTGCCTAAGTGTTGTATGCATGCTTTGTTCCTTCCTTGCTGTCTCAAGCCTAGGTTATGCCAAGCCTAGGTCATGCCAAGCCTAGGTCATGTTAAGCCTAGGTCACACCTTTGAACGTCTTATACCTAGGACCATCTTGGAACCACTTTGGTTGACCTCCACCTTCACCCTGACATATTGGCCGAGATGTCATCGTCTAGGCCGAGATGTGTATCATCTAGGCCAAGATGTTATCATCTAGGCGTTCTAGATCCTTGATCCTTGCACCTAGTGATCTAGTTCTTGGACTGGAATGACCTAGGCTGAGGTGTGGCACATCTAGGCCAAGGTGTGGCACAGCTAGGCCAAGTGTTGTCCTTCCTAGCCGAGATCATTGTTCCCTTACTTGCCGAAGCCTATGTCCTAGCCGAGATCATTACCTGCCGGAGTGACCATGTCACCTTACTTGTTGTATACACTTTGTCTTACACATGTCTTGTCTTTCTATCACCTTTTGAAGAAGTCCAATCTGGTAGTGCCATATGTCCCAACAGAGGGTTAAGTCAGCCAACAGAGAGAGAAAACACATCATTTGTTATATCTTTGTCTTTGAAGAGAGAGAAGCTCTAGGAAGAGGAAGGAGGAGTTCTTAGAGAGGAAATAGATTTCCAAACTTGATCTTTACACCTTGAGCCGTTAGATTCGTGTCTTGAGGTTAGAATCTTGATCTACTCTTGTTGTTCTTATTGTTCATCTAGCTGCATTGCATGATCGAGCAGGATTTGTAAGCCATGCATTGATTTAAAGTTTGGTTTAAGGAAGAGAAAGTGATATTCATGGGTTCCTGAATGAAAGCCTTGTTTGATCCGAAAGCTTGCATCAAGATTTATGTTTTTGTATTTGTCTTCATAAGATCTTCAAGTATGGGTACCCAGGTCCATGTTTTCGAAATCATCTCATGAAATCCCAGATTTCGTAATAACAAGTTGTGATTGAGCATTCATGTTTTTCATTTTCTTCATGTCCATGTTCTTCATGTTCTTCAGTAGAGGGAAACTCAGATTTTCCCGACTTCATTTCCTTGAATGTGGCCATCGGGACCACATCTCGGCAATGAGGTGTGGGACCTCGGCCAAGACCTGGTTGGTGCCCATTATGTTTTCCCGAGATGAGAAACAGTATTTTGTTTTGGTTCGACTTAGTTTTGAAGGAATGCCGAGATCATTTTCATTAATGTAAAGCTTGTTTGAGAGTGCATTCAATAGACTTTGCCATGTGTTTGTAAGACTTAGACTCTTGCTTTGACCCCGACGTCTGAAGAACTAAGTGAATGGTATTTTTAATAAAGTTATGTTATAAAGTTTTGATAAAGCCTTGCTTCGTTTTGGAAAAGTATTTGATTAAGCATGAATGATTATCCCTAGTTTTGTATCAAGTATTATCTTGTTTTGATGACATTCTTGGAAAGTCCTCCCATGCTAAGGGACTTTAAGCCCATGTAGCACCATGTTTGAGAGATCTCTGCCATCGACGGTCTGTGAACAGATGGCCCCACCGACGGCTTGGTGTACGGGTGGATTTGTCTAATCGATTCCGGGTTGATTATTCCCTTGTTTTGTCCGGAATGTCATCTCCCATGTATTATGTAGATGTTATTAAACATTCCAAGAAGATTTGAAAGACCATGATTGATGAACTTGATTCATCCCATGTTTTGTTACAAGCCATGATATGTATTGTTTTGATAAAGATCTCGGATATCATTCATTTAAACCTTTATTACTAATATCATTCACTGAGTATCCAAGCTCACCCTCTCCTTATATATATGTAGGTGGCAAGCAAGAAGGCGGTGACGCCTAAGATGTTATGTGCAAGATGTTTGATTCATGTTTTGTATCGTCTTGAAGATTATGCTTCTTAGTTTGTAACTCATGTCTTTTTTATACTTCGGCTTGAGAAGCCTTTTGATCAAAATGTAATATGTACTTTATTTTATTTGTATCTCAGTTGTAACCCATGTTAAAATGCATGTCATTTCATTTGATCTATGCACAACTCTTATGGACTAATTAGATTTAAATATATTGCTTCCGCACATGTAAGCCCCATATGTACACTCTGATTGTGTGTGAATCTTTGTAAGTTGGCCTTTGGTAATCTCGGATTACTGGCCATCACGGCACCATTCTACTAGGGGCGGAATGGGGTCGTGACAGATTGGTATCAGAGCACAAATTCCTTATAGTACGTTATTCACACACTTTGAGTCTTAAAGAGCATAGGATGTCCCTTAGAATGATGTTAGGAGTGCATCATATTGCTTGCTACTTGACAAGGTGTGCATCATATCGGCATGATCATTTGTTACTTGAATACATGTCTATTTGTTCATTTTGTCACATTTTGCATACTCCTAGCATCATGAGAAGAGGTAGACCTCCAGTTAGCTGAGATCAATCCGAGGACAGGTTAGACAGATTAGAAAGGATGGTAGAGGGTTTGGCCCATGAGTTGAGGCAAGCAAGGCAACAGAACACTTGTACTACATCCACTCAGGCCGAGCAGACATATGGCCGACATGCAGTTCCACCCCCACCTCCTCCAGTGCCGTAAGTGCCTTCACATCCAGCTTTATATGGGGATGGCACAATAACTTTGATTAAAGAATTCAAGAAGATGAATTCGCCGAAGTTCCATGGGGGTATAGAGCCAATGAAGGCAGAAGCATGGGTTCTTGAGATGGAAAAGTTGTTTGAGGTCTTTCCCAGCACCGACGCTCATAAGGTATCATTAGCAGCATTCACACTGGACGACGATGCTCGTATGTGGTGGATGATGATCCGAGAAGGTAATCCAGACTTGACTTGGGCCAAATTTTTGGAGTTATTCTACGACAAGCATTTTCCTCTTAGTGTCCAAGATCACAAGACCACAGAATTCCAGACTTTGACACAGGGTAACAAAACAGTGGCTGAATATGATCGGGTTTTCACCGAGTTGGCAAGGTATGCACCTCATATGGTCAGTAACGAATACAAGAAAGCTAGGAAGTTTGAGAGTGGACTTCGGGGACCAATACAAGATCGGGTTAAGATGCTTAACATGCCGACGTATGCCGGAGTGCTAGACAAAGCCATCCTGACAGAAGCCAACTTGAACAGGAGTCAGAGTTTGGGGGAGAATCAGAAAAAGAGGCAGACTTATGATGATCGCCAAGACCCGTGTGATGCCAAGAAGAAGACCAATGGGGGTAATTCCAGCAACTCAAATCAGGAAAGTGGCACTAGGCCGACATGTACAAGTTGCGGGAGGCGACATTTTGGAGTTTGTCATCGGATATCTGGAGCATGTTTTGAATGCGGTGAGATAGGTCATCGTATTAAGGATTGTCCCAAGGTAAAGGCTGGGGATGGTAAGAAGGGATAAGAATCCTACATTCAGAATTGTTTTAGGGACAAGGTAAGTTAAGTTTGGAGAGCAAACTTCTTTAAGGGGGGAAGGATGTAATAACCCACATTCATATCTTAGTCATGTTCATGTACATTGCATGATTTTGTCTTGTTAAGCTTGCATTTGTAGACTTTGACTTGTTTTGCCTAAGTAAAGGTCCCTGTCTTGTTTTGTGCTTAAGTGATTTGCCTAAGTGTTGTATGCATGCTTTGTTCCTTCCTTGTTGTCTCAAGCCTAGGTTATGCCAAGCTTAGGTCATGCCAAGCCTAGGTCATGTTAAGCCTAGGTCACACCTTTGAACCTCTTATACCTAGGACCATCTTGGAACCACTTTGGTTGACCTCCACCTTCACCCTGGCATATTGGCCGAGATGTCATCATCTAGGCCAAGGTGTGCATCACCTAGGCCGAGATGTGTATCATCTAGGCCGAGATGTTATCATCTAGGCGTCTTTGATCCTTGCACCTAGTGATCTTGTTCCTGGACTGGAATGACCTAGGCTAAGGTGTGGCACATCTAGGCCAAGGTGTGGCACAGCTAGGCCAAGTGTTGTCCTTCCTAGCCGAGATCATTGTTCCCTTACTTGCCAAAGCCTATGTCCTAGCCGAGATCATTACCTGCCGGAGTGACCATGTCACCTTACTTGTTGTATACACTTTGTCTTACACATGTCTTGTCTTTCTATCACCTTTTGAGGAAGTCTAATCCGGTAGTGCCACGTGTCCCAGCAGAGGGTTAAGTCAGCTAGCAGAGAGAGAAAACACATCATTTGTCATATCTTTGTCTTTGAAGAGAGAGAAGCTCTAGGAAGAGGAAGGAGGAGTTCTTAGAGAGGGAATAGATTTACAAGCTTGATCTTCACACCTTGATTCGTTAGATTCGTGTCTTGAGGTTAGAATCTTGATCTACTCTTGTTGTTCTTATTGTTCATCTAGCTGCATTGCATGATCAAGCACGATTTGTAAGCCATGCATTGATTTAAAGTTTGGTTTAAGGAAGAGAAAGTGATATTCATGTGTTCTTGAATGAAAGCCGTGTTTGATCCGAAAGCTTGCATCAAGATTCATGTTTTTGTGTTTGTCTTCATAAGATCTTCAAGTATGGGTACCCAGGTCCATGTTTTCGAACTCATCTCATGAAATTCCAGATTTCATAATAACAAGTTGTGATTGAGCATTCATGTTTTTCATGTTCTTCATGTCCATGTTCTTCATGTTCTTCAGTAGAGGGAAGCCCAGATTTTCCCGACTTCATTTCCTTGAATGTGGCCATCGGGACCACATCTCGACAAGGAGGTGTGGGACCTCGGCCAAGACCTGGTTGGTGCCTATTATGTTTTCCCGAGATGAGAAACAGTGTTTTGTTTTGGTCTGACTTAGTTTTGAAGGAATGCGGAGATCATTTGCATTCATGTAAAGCTTGTTTGAGAGTGCATTCAATAGACTTTGCCATATGTTTGTAGGACTTGGACTCTTGCTTTGACCCCAACGTCTGAAGAACTAAGTGAGTGGTATTTTTAATAAAGTTATGTTATAAAGTTTTGATAAAGCCTTGCTTCGTTTTGGAAAAGTATTTAATTAAGCATGAATGATTATCCCTAGTTTTGTATCAAGTATTATCTTGTTTTGATGACATTCTTGGAAAGTCTTCCCATGCTAGGGGACTTTAAGCCCATGTAGCACCATGTTTTGAGAGATCTCTGCCATCGACGGTCTGTGAACAGATGGCCCCACCGACGGTTTGGTGTACGGGTGGATTTGTCTAATCGATTCCGGGTTGATTATTCCCTTGTTTTGTCCGAAATGTCATCTCCCATGTATTATGTAGATGTTATTAAACATTCCAAGAAGATTTGAAAGACCATGATTGATGAACTTGATTCATCCCATGTTTTGTTACAAGCCATGATATGTATTGTTTTGATAAAGATCTCGGATATCATTCATTTAAACCTTTATTACTAATATCATTCACTGAGTATCCAAGCTCACCCTCTCCTTATATATATGTAGGTGGCAAGCAAAAAGGCGGTGACGCCTAAGATGTTATGTGCAAGATGTTTGATTCATGTTTTGTATCGTCTTGAAGATTATGCTTCTTAGTTTGTAACTCATGTCTTTTGTATACTTCGGCTTGAGAAACCTTTTGATCAAGATGTAATATGTACTTTATTTTATTTGTATCTCAGTTGTAACCCATGTTAAAATGCATGTCATTTCATTTGATCTATGTACAACTCTTATGGACTAATTAGATTTAAATATATTGCTTCCGCACATGTAAGCCCCATATGTATACTTTGATTGTGTGTGAATCTTTGTAAGTTGGCCTTTGGTAATCTCGGATTACTGGCCATCACGGTACCATTCTACTAGGGGCGGAATGGGGTCGTGACAGCCGAGGTGTCACCGAAGTGCCAGCCGAGGTGCCACGTGTCCTGGTCATGATGCCGAGATGATCTCGGCTAGGCTGAGGTTATCTACGAGAATATCGGAATTCGGGATAAGCGGATAAGAGACAAGAGTCTTAGAATGTGAGAAGACTTCAGTTTGGGTAAAGATAAGACTCTTAAAGAGTTTATCCCAATCCTACTGGGAGTCCAAGATTAGAAGTAATCCTAAGTCCATTGAAGCTAGGCTTTTATTGGGATTAGGTAAGTGTTGGCTATAAAAGAGAGGCACTTTCATGGGTCTAAGGTATGCTTTTGTATTCTGAATAGTGAGTTAAGTACTTTGCTATCTTTGAGAGATAACTGACTTGATCGTCGGAATGCCCACGGGTGGACAAGCCACCGCTGGAATCTCTTCTTTCTGTTGCAGGTTGTTCGGGCTTAATCTATTTTGCCGGTGTTCGGTAGCTGAGTACTAAAGCCAAGTTTGGCATCTACTAAATAATATAAAAAGTCAAAAAGTTACTATCCTATTTAAGTCACATCATCTTATTTAAATCACATCATCTTTCTAACACATCACATCAAACCTAATCCAAACCCAACCCAAATAAGCCAATAAGTCAAAAAGTACACTTTTTTAGAACATCCCAAACCAACCCTAAGTTGGCAGTGTGGTCGAAAATTGACAGACACAGTATCTATCTATGTATCTCATCCCCTTTTTTCTTTCTATTTTTGATATAGGTTTTTGTTCAGATTTGTGAATGTTTTGTTTATGGATTTGGTTCTCAAAGCATTTCAAGATATGATTTTGATTTAGTTTGTTTCTAGCCATTTTTTTTTCTCTTTTTGATGGGTTTTGAAGTTTTGAAATTATTTATTTGGATTTTGATTACTTGTTCTATGAACTGTTTTGGAAATTTTCTAAAAAATACATGCTTTTTAACAAACATCAAAATTGTTTTCAAAATTTTTAAAAAAAATCTCGCACACTTCGGCAGCTCCGGCATTGATTTGAGAAGATGAAGCTCACTTTAGAAGAATAATATATATATATATCTACCTTCTACCTTTTGGGTTTGTGAAAAGAAAAGAAAAATGGAAAAGAGGAGAAGAAGAACTGAAAAGAAGATGAAGATGAAGATGAGGGTATAACTGTCAATTTACCTATTCTGTTAACAAAAGTTAGTGTGCACTTCAGTCTAGTAACCACATGGGGGTTATGCAGTGATTTCCAATGTCAGGAGGGTAATCCGCATCTGGCCCAAACCATAAAAGGATAAAGTGAAATTTGTCCTTAGTATTTTATTGTATTCAATAAATTTTTGAGTTAATTGTTGAAAAGTCCACTCTAGCAATTGTCTATGGCATTAGGTTTAGTGGATATTTTTGTTAGTGAGAGGTTTATCTTCTGTAAAATAGTTTGGTGAAAAGTCTTTTTGTTGGTTTTAGAGAATATTTTGTTTCCAACTTTACCCCTTAATTTATCTGTTAATTTTTTGTATCAATTGACTTTTTGTTGACTATCTATTCAAATTTATATCGACCTGTTCAAATTATTTTCTATTTGTTTAAATTTTTTTAACTATCTGTTTGAATTTATATCTATCTGTTGAATTTGTTTCCCTATCTATTCAAAATTTGTGGGTTTCTCTCTTTATCTATTTAAAATCTGTGGGCTTCTCTATCTATATGTTCAAAATTTGTGAAATTTTTTTATCTATTCATTTTTTTATCTCAACCTATCTATTTAATTTTTGAACAGATATGAGCCTTTTGTAGAGAGAAGAGGGTGATCTGTTCAAATTCACAAACTTTGTTTTTACTATTTGTTGAAATCCCCCACCACACAGATATACATAGAGAGAGAGAAGACGGGAGAGACAGGTGTTATCTGTCAATTTTTTTTTATCCCTTGCAATCATCAACAGCAAGAAGAAGGCTATAACTCAACAACAACGATCACAACAACAACATCATCAACAAAAAACTAATGACATATCTGATTGGCTAGGAAGCACGGATACGGATACGGGATACGGACACGATACGATACGGACACGGCGATACGGCAAAATTCGAAAAAGTAGGATACGGATACGGCGGGGATACGTTCATAAAAAATATTTTTTTCCACAATTTTTAGTAATGTAGCATACACAAAAATAAAACTTCAACAATTTTTAGTACTAGAACATACATAAAATAAAACTTCAAGCATTTTTAGTAATGTAGCATACTAGCATACATAAAAATAAAACTTAAAACAAAAGACAACTTGATAAAAAAAGAGAGATTCCTATGAACTAAGAGTCTTCAACATCAATAGGTTCAACTTGTTCCCCTTTATCTTCAGTAAATATCACAGCTTCCATATCTGGTTCATCAAGAGAAAGACTTGCAATTTCAAGTAAGCCTGCACCTTCCAATGAATCAAAAGCATCTCCACCAACATCCCATAACTTGGATTCTCCTTCAATGTACTGTCGACTTCTCCTTGATAGGAGACGAAGATTGTTGTGCACAAAAACCAAATCTTCAGCACGTTGTGGTGTCATTTTGTTTCTTTTCATGGAATGAATAAAGGAGTAGGTGCTCCAATTCCTTTCACAGCATGATGAGGAACATGGCTGGCCAAGCAATTTTAATGCTAAAGATTGAAGCATAGGAGCAGGAGACCCATGTGTAAACCACCAAATAAGTGGCTCCAATACTCCTCTATCGATCTTTGAGTCAAAATCTCCAAACATATCCAAACCTCCTGAAAACTTGGCATATTCCACATTTACAACCCTTCTCTCCTCTAAATTTGGAAAGTATTTCTTGAAGCACTTGTTTCTCATACTTGAAATTTCTTCATCCCTATGAGGAGGGACACGATTGGGATTTTCATCAAGCCACGTTGAACTATAATACCTAGATTAGAACATTAGAAAGTTTTAAAATTAAATTATGTTATTCATATTAAAAGACAAATGTCAACAAAGAAATGTAATTAGTAAGAGTATGAATTAAGCTATTACCTTGGATTCAAAGAATGTGCAAGGCAATGAAGAGGAGTGTTACTTTTGGACCACCTCTCAACTAGTATATTGTGCACAACGGAATAAAAGATTGATTCCTCATGATCTAGCTTCCCTTCATGCCTAAAGATGCTTGCCTTCACCTTTTCAATCATGGTGTCCCACATTTCATAGACTAAGTGAAGGCATGGTTTGTCAGTGTCACAAAACCTAAGCATCTCATAGATAGGCAATGTAAAAGACAAAATATAATCAATCTTATCCCACCACACATCATTCAATAATTTTTCCTTCACAGATGCAGCTTTCCCAACATCGTCTTCTTTGTAAGAAACCCACTGGTCACTAATAACCATTGATTGGAGGCCACGCTTTATAAGTTTAAACCTTTTGAGCATGATAATGGCAGATGCGAAACGTGTATCTGCAACAGCAAGTAACTTCAAGGGTACGAATTCATTGAAAATAGCTAGCCGCATGGAATGGTTCATGATGAAGTTTTTGATAAACATCACATCATCAACACAAAGTGTGATCCAGTGACATTCATCATACGCAAAAGCAGTACCCCCTGTTTCCTTTGGAGCACAAATGTTCTTAACAGCAAGATTCAATGTGTGAACTACACATGGTGTCCAAAAGATATTCGGGTACTTACTTTCAATGAGTAAACCAGCTGCACTACACACGGGAGCATTATCTGTAATGACTTGAATGACATTCTGATGTCCAACTTCTTCAATTGCTTGACTAATTAAGTTGGAAATAAAAAACTTGTCTTTATGCTCGCCTTCACAATTAACAGCTTTCAAGAACACTGCCCCAGCTTCTGATGCTCCCATAAAATTAATAAGGGGCCTTCTTTGAGAATCAGTCCATCCATCTGAAACAATACTCAACCCTTTTTCCTTCCATGATGCTCTAGTTGGCTCCAACAACCTCTCTACATTAGCCCTTTCCTTTTGAAGCAATGTAGTCCTCAGCAAGTTATAACCGGGTGGTACATAACCAGGAATTGGATTGTTGGCAGCAAATTGAAATGCACTAACATAATATGGGTTCCTTGATAAATGAAAAGGTAACCCCGCTGAGTAAAACATGCGAGCAATCTCAGAATGTAGTTGTTCCCGAATAACTGGGTTGAATGCCTTTTCTGAAGCAGAAGTTCCAGTAGCTTTTCTTTTTCTTGGCTCGTACCCCTCCATCTTAAATCCTCCAATATCTAAAGCCCCTGAACCTGTTGAAGTAGATTGGGTGGAAGGTGGTAAAGGAACTTTTTTAGGCATAGCCATCTTTAACCTCTTCTCAGCTTCTTCAATTTTCCTTTGCATTTCAGCAAGGTGTTGCGGAGTCACTTTGGGGCACACTCTAATCCCAGTGCCAGAAAGTTTTAACAAATGTGCCTTGACCCTAAAGTATGACCCCCTGTACTCTTGTTGACAGTAATTGCATTTAAACCTAGTATTACCACCTCCTCCCAATTTTTCTAGTTTTGTAACATAACACCAAAGAGGAGCATGATCATCTTCTTCCATTGGTGTACCACTTGTTGAACCTAAACTTCCCGTACCTGAACTCATTTCCTAAAATTTATGGTAAACAAATAAAACAAAATATTAATGTAACACATCACCCATAACAACCATAATACATCACCCATAAAAAAAAAATCATCAATTCAATTAAATTTCAACAATATAGCATCACCCTCACCCATAACATAACAACAATAATGCAATTCAATCCCATAATTTGAATAATTTAAATTAACATGTCTTTAGGTGTTTATTTGAATAATTAATTTGAATAATTTATTTATTTATTTGTTTTAACCCTAAAGTTTATTTATTTATTTATTTTATAAGTAATTTGAATAATTTTTAATAACTTTATTTCATTTATTTATTTATTTTATAAGTAATTAATTCATAAGTTTATTTATTTATTTATTTCATTTTTTTTTAGAGGGATATATATTTATTTCATTTATTTGATTTTATTTACAGAGTCACTACTGAGGCAGACCGTGAAACAGATACAGATACAGATCGACCCAAAAACAGATCGATCGAGATACAGATACAGAATCGATCGAGAGATACAGATCGACGCAAAAACAGATCGATCGACGAGATACAGATCGACAGCTACAGATCGACGAGATACAGATCGACCAAAACAGATCGATCGAGAGGGACGAGAGGGAGCGAAAGTGAGAGAGAGATCGACGAACCTGATCGAGAGAGAGGGACGACCGTCGAGCTGGAGCTGCTGTTCGAGATCGACTGAGGCAGACCGTGAAACTCCTCTCCTTCGCGGCAGCTGTGTTCGAATTCAACCTAGAGGTAAGTAAGTTTGATTATAATTTTTTTTGTTTTTGTTTTTTATTTGATCTAATTTTTATATTTTACATTTTTGTCGCATTTTAAGTTTTTTAAATTATTTTTTTGCCCCCGCCGTATCCATGCCGTATCGTGACCGTGTCCTCCCGTATCCAAGACGTATCCGAAATTCAAAAATTAAAAAAAAAATTCGGATACTTCTTTTCCCGTATCCGATACGTATCCGATACGCATACGTGGCCTATTTTGGAGTATCCGTGCTTCATAGCTGATTGGAAACCCTTACATGCTCTTCGAAACCTTCAGATCTGGCTCTAATTGGTTTGAAATCCCTGGAAAATACGAACAAATAAAAAATGTTCAGATCTGCAAAAGGAGAGAGAGAGAGAGAGAGAGAGAGAGAGAGAGAGAGAGAGAGAGAGATTGGCAGGGATGGTGGAGCCTAAGATCTTGATGTTGTGGAGGAGGACGACTGGCGGGAGATGAACTAGACAGCAGTGGCGAAGATATTGACAGAGATGGGTTTGGTGTCGGTGGTTTTGGGCTGTGAACGATTGTATCTCTGGCTCGGGCGACAGATTCAGTTGGGTTTTGACGACAAATTTTCTGGTCGGTGGCATATTCTTCACGGCGGTCCATTTGGCCGGTGGAGTGTTTTTATAGCGGTCGGTTTAGCTGGAGGAGTCTTCTTCGCGGCGGCCGATTTTGCCGTTGTATTCTTCATGATTGATATGCAAAACAAATAAACCCTAAAATCAACATAATGTCTGATCACTCTGAGAAGGTGAAGTTTGAAACCTTAGTAACCGACGACGAAAGGAACGGGGAGGGGTCGGAGGAGCTGTGAAGAGAGTCTTTTGTGGTGTTCAACTCTTCGACCGCAAGGCAAAACGACAGAAGGAATGGTGAAGACGGCGATGACACGCTGGCGAATGGAGACGAAGTCGTCGGAGACTCCGCCGCCCTCGATGCTGGAGACGAGACGGCGAGGGAGGTGAAGGAAGAGAAAGAAGATGAGAAGAGAGAGATAGTGCGTTTGAGGGAAGAGTGAACTGGTTTGAGAGTTTTATATGTAGGTGGGTATTTTGGTCATTTGGTGAGAATTTGTTTTTATGGACATAATTGTTTGGGAAGGGGCTTAAAAGGCTATTATAGCCTAAAAAATTTTTTTAGCCAAAAAGCTCTCTTTTTGCAAGCTTTTTCAAAAAAAAAAAAAAAAAAAAAAAAAATAGGACTGCACAGCCCGGCAGTGTAGGCACAGCCTACACTGTCAGCCAGGACTGCACAGCCGGCAGTGGCTAAAAGACGATTTTACCCCTTGACTTTAATTTTAAAAAATATATGTGTAGGGGTAAATTTGTCATTTTAAATTAAAACATCATTTCAACACACTTTCCAATACAACAACTCAACTAAAAAATCATCTCATCTTCCCAAACACAAAAACTAAAATAGTCACTAAAATAGTCAAAAAGCCAAATAGCCTACTAAAATAGCCACTTCCCAAACGAGGCCAATATTTAGAAAATTTAAATTTGAATCTATGAATTGAGTGTCTTAAATTTTTTAAAATTTTTGTACAATTTTTTTTTAAGAACTTTTTAAATGTATTAAGATTAAATGAATCTAAATATTAAAAAAAAATAAAATAAAATATTTTAAAAAATCATTAAAAATAGGAAATTTTGGTAAAAAATTCTTCTATTAGGCTCTCTTTTAGTGAAAATGAGAATCTAAATTTTTTTTTTTACTTCATACACTTCCTGAACAAGAGGCGCGCAAATATGTTTCTTTTTTTTTTCGGTTGACAGAATTACCCTTATATATATATATATATATATTCAGTGTCGTTGATTTGTATCATTCAAGACAACCGAGGTTGTGGAACTGTGATCCGCCTAGTTCTTCAATTGAAGCGAGATGCTAGAAGTTGGATTCTGAATTGGGTTTCATCTCTGATACAAAGACAGCCAAACTAGATATGAAAACTGATATAGGCTTGGTCTCGGGAGTGAGTTGGTTTTTTTAATTTTTTTTTGACTATTTTAATTTGGGACTAAAAAGTTTGATTTGGGAAGAACTTTTAACTTTTTTTAATCTTTTTGTGAGAGAAAGAATATAATGATTATGAGTTGAATGTGATATTTTGGAGAAATTCTATTTCGACACTCCTAATTAACTCAAGACACACATTTAATATTAATTTAATGGCAATTATATTCTAAATAAAAATGACTATAATAGATATTCAACAACACCCATAATATAATATGAAAAAATTCTCTATACACATCTTTTAAGAATAAAAAAAATCTCAATGTACATATTTTAATTTAAAAAAAGTTAAATCATAATTTTTTCATTATTGTCACTTTGCTTGAACAAACAATCCAGTTGAAAACCCTGCTCCATTTTGTTCAGCGATGAAGAACACGATAAGAAATGTAAATTTTGATTTGGAACCCATATAACTGACTAGCATTTCAGTGGGGCTTGATTCTGCTGTCACCAATTTGCAGCTATGCTACTCGCAAAACCATTCAATCTATGCCGAGATGCAAAAGTGCATGGGAATCATCAGAAACCAAATATTGGCACTCATACCCACCTAGCCTCAATACTATTATTGAATCCTCATAGTATACTTGCAAATGTAGAGAGCAAAGATGGTATTTGTTTAAGTTCTCAGATTTTGAAAGTCCCAAACCGCCACTCACAAGACCGAAGTCGAAGGTTTTATGTCAATGGAATGCACGGAGGTCTGAAAATGATAAATATAATAATAAAATGATAAATATAATAAGAAAATGGAAAGATTTCTTACCTTCAACACTATTTTGGAGGATTTACAATGATCTTCAATGGAGGAAATTTCACTTTAGACCAAAGTCTTTTTCAAGGGCATGTGTGAGTTAATGTGCAAGTAGGGTCAATCAAAGGTATGTGAAAAGAGGGTTAGTGGTGTGTGTACAATAGTTATAAGTGAAGGGTATAATTGTAACTTTAAGTGTGTGGATTGAAAAAATTAATTGATAATCAAATTAATAAATGTGTATTGAGAAAAAAATGTGCCTTGAGCTAATTAAATGTATGAAAATAGAATTTTTCGATATTTTGTCTTATTAAGACTAAAAACTCTATTTTATTTTTTGTGATTATTTTAGTCCCAAATCTACTTTCCAAATAATGGCATAATGGTCTGATTATGAGAAAGAAATTAGCTGTCCTTGCTTCTAGTACTTTGAAAATCAATGGGAACTATGACTGTGACGGTGTTGCCACATATAATATTTTATATTTAATTAATTAAGATGACTTGGATTTTAATTAGTTAATATTTTGATTTAATTGTCAAATTGATGAGCATTATTGAGTCTGATTCGTATATGATTTTATAAAAGAGTTATTTTGAAATTAAAAATTGAAAGCCTAAATTGTTTAAGAAGGTGAAATTGATGAGTTAAATCAGTTTAATTTTGAGTATTGAATCATATGGAAGTTTAATTAAATATTTGATTCGATTTTGATTCAGTTTAATAAAATTAAGATTTGGTTAATTGGGTCTGAGTTGGAGTTAATTAAATTATGAGGATTGAAAATTGAGGATTGAGAATTGTGGTTGTTTTGAATTAAATTTACTTATGAGGTGTCCAATTTGAATATGTAATTTATTGACGAAAATTTTGAGTCTAATCAGAAATTGAAGGTTTAAATGATTTGGGAGACCAAAATTGATGATAACAATAAGTTTAATTTGATATTTGGAGCCTCGTGGGAGTTCGATTAAAAATCTTATTCAGATTAATAAAATTTGGAATAATTAAATTAAGCTTTAATTGGGGTTAATTAAGTTGTGTGATAATCATAATTAATTAGGGCTAAGTGAGATCGGTATAAATTAAGAATGATTAAATTAAGAATTAATTTAAAATAATTTGATTTGACACTAAACATAATCAAGCCTAATTATGAGTCATTAGCAATTAATCTAATTATATTCAATTAATAATAATAATAATAATAATAAAATATGTAGACAGAGTGAGAACACGCTAGAATCTTTGATAAATAAAAAAAAAAAGAAAAAAGAAATGAAGTCAAGAAGAGGATATGAAATGTTAGGGATGTAATAATGGCCCGGCCTGGGTTCGGCCCGGCCTAAGCGGGCCTCGCGGGCTCCCTTATTTTTAGCGGGTCAACCCATGGGCCAATCCAAGCCCAAGCCTACTCATAATAGGGCTTGGGCTACAGGCCTTGGGCCAGGCCTAGTCGGGCATTCTTTTTTAATATTAGGAATAAAAAAAATAAAATTATACTAGAGTATTTTAGTTAAGATTAATAAGATGTTTTGTTTAGTTATGTTTCATAGTGATATTTAAATTTAATTATGTATAACTTATATTTTTTTAATTATGAACTTATAACTAAAAAAATATGCAATTATGTAATTTTTTTTCTTTCGAAATGAATAATTATATATATATGAAAATGAAACTTTTAATATTACAATATTAAATTATTTATATAACATTTATTGAATGAATAATTTTTATTTCAAAATGAAATAAAATATTACAAAAAGTGATATTATTAAATAAAATAGGTGTAGATTATTGATGATGATAGAGCAATTGCATCACTATAGGTCAAGTACATCTCAACTAGGTTGGCACCTACTAGCCTACCAATCATTTGCATTATATTCCACCTCAATAATCTAATACCCAAAAAAAAAAAAAAAGTGTGAAATGAAATGAAATAGTAAAAAACAAATTGTTGATCAATCATCGGAGACAGACATTTCAGTCGCGTTGCCCGAGGATATGTTTTCCAAATCATTTTGAATTTGCTCATTTTCACTATAATTTTGTCTTCTTGTAAGCTCATGCATATGATCTCTAGATATCATTAGTGTCTGAACCATTGAGGGTGAAAGCCTGCTCTGGTAATCGCTCAGCACCCGTCCACCTGCACTAAAACCTATTTCCGAAGCAACTGTAACAATAGGAACGGTTAGTATATCACGAGTCATCTGTGAAACCACAGACCACATAGTTTTATTTTGTTTTCACTATTCCAAAATGTCAAAATCATCGGAATCGGCCACTGACGGGCTTTCCAAATAAAGCTGTAACTAGAATTACTTATACTTGTATGTTGAGATATTCTTCTACTTTTTATTACTGAAAAAACACTTAATTTCCCGTTTCGAGATGAGACTGCTAATGTAGTGTATGTAGGTATATTTACAGATGCAGCTGCCTTGTATTCTTCAAATAATCTAGGGTTTTTTTTTTAGGGTCCCTGATATTAAGATTCTATAGCATAAAGAACATTCAATATTTTCATAATATCTAAGATCCCTCAACATTGATCTAGAGAAATTTCAATCCAGAGAAATTCTTCCTAAAGAAATTCTCTCCAGAGAAATTCTAGACTTCCCAAAGAATTTCTCTGGGTTCAATCTAGAAAAAATTCAAATTTCTTTGGGTTTATTTTAACCAAATTTCTCTGGATCTCTAAACTAACATCAAAAACCTTTGAACCTTTCACAAATTTCTCTGGACTAACATCAAATTTCTTTGACCCTTGAACCTTTGACAAATTTTGTTCCTAGAGAAATTCTGGATCCATCTCAGAGAAATTTTGTTTCCAGAGAAATTTTGGATCCATCACCAGAGAAATTCTGGATCCATCCCCAGAGAAATTCTCTTCCTAGAGAAATTCTGATTTTCTCAAAAGCCATCACCAGAGAAATTTTGATTTTGTTCCTAGAGAAATTCTGGATCCATCCCAGAGAAATTCTAATTTTCTCAGAAGCCATCACTAGAGAAATTTTGGATCCATCACTAGAGAATTTTGAATCCATCCCAGAGAAATTTTGATTTTCTCACAAATCACAAAAATATGATGAATATTACACACACAAATCACAAAAAGTACAAACATTTTTCAACCAAAAAGGAAATGAAATTAGCTGAACAAAAAACCAGGAAACAAATTCTATAGAGAGAAAAGACAATTTGCTAATAATAAAAGATAGTGGCGAGGCACTCTTAGGAATGGAACTTTTGGAATCAAAGAAGCTCAAAAACAGGATAAGATTGATGTGTCACAAATTAAAACCTGAAAATTTGCAAAATAAATTGTAAATTTCTAACCTGAATAAGAGAGAATTTGGAATCCTAATCAGAAAAACGCAATCTGAGAAATAAATTGAAACTCTGAAAACAAAATTAAAAGAAAAAATAAAAAAATAAAAAAAGAAGAGGGTATAAGGAGATACTTTGAAATTATGCCATAGTAACCCTAATTTTGTAAAATCAGAAGAAGACTTCCGATGATCAATCCATAGACGAATTCAATTGAATATAAGAAACAATCATAACCAACAGAGAGAGAGAGATTAGGTAAATTGACGAGTACCTAAAACAATGAAAAATCAGAGAAGAAAACCCAAAAGAAAAAAAAAAAAAAAAGAGGGAGGAGAGCGAAATGGGTTTGAAAGAAAGAATTGGGAATCGATCAAAGAGTGCAGAGAGAGAGAGAGAGAGAGAGAGAGAGAGAGAGAGAGAGATGAGAGACGAGAGACGAGAGAGAGCGAAATGGAAAGAGGAGTGTGATCTATGAGTGTAGAATTGAGGAACCTTAAACATCATAAAATAATATTGTGGATCTCTTCCATTACTAAAAATGGGAAAGGGACCTTAGACTAATTTTCCAATAATCTATTGCATGTTTGCATAATAGGGGCAAACTGTGTTTGATCAGCGAAAAGATGCTCTAAAAATTCTTATAAACCAAATTCTTTATACCTAGGATTAATTATTATGGTTAAACCTAATAGATGAGGCAAATGATCAAAATATTTATCAAATTTTTCTTTCATTGAAGTAATAATGGTTACATAATATTCATTAACCATATATTTTACGAAAACTTTAATTATTTCTATTAGCATATGTAAAACAAAAGGTGAAATAATAATATATATATAAGAAAATAATTTTGTTGAAATATCGAAAACTTTTAAAAAAAATTTATACAAGGCTACTTGGCGCCAATTAAGTTTTATGGGAATCAGTACTCCTCCTATTGATGTTGTTGCAAAAAATAAATCTATTGCTCTTATTTGTTTACAAGCTATTTTTAACATATTATATGTTGAATTCCACCTACTATTTACATCTAAAATTAATTTTCTAAATGGCATATTTTCTCGTTGACAAATTTTTCTATATTCCGAAATTCAATTACCAGAAGACATAATAGTAACAACTGCATTTTTTTATTACAAGTATAGAAGTCTCGTGTACATGCATAGTTTTTTTAGCAATCAAATTTAAAATATGGGTACAACAATGAACATGAAATAAATTACCATTAACAAATAATTGTAAAGTTGATTTCAAATGGGCTATAGTTTAATTATAATATGCTGCATTATCTAAACTAATCGTAAATATTTTATTTTGTAAAGTCCACTCATATAATACATTTCTTATTTCTACACTAAGCGAATGATCCGTGTTTGGAAGTTCAACTAATTTAAATAAAATAATTCTTTTATTTAATTTTCAATTATTATCAATAAAATATGCAGTGATACATTGATATTCAAAATCATTATTTGACCACATATTAGATGTTAAATAAACTCTTCCATTCAAAATTTTAAATATGTCAAATAATTCGCTTTTAACATCCTTAAATTTTTTTAAAATCCTGTTTCTAGTAGTATTTCTTGAAAAATTTTGATATTGCGGTGCAAAATTTTCGTTAATCATTTCGGTAAAATCAGGACATTCACTAGTAGTAAAAGGTTGTTCTTTTTTAATAATATAATCAACTACAAAATGTTGTGCATGTATAGGATCATATGAAAATGTTTACAAATTACCAGTTGATGAAGCCTCTAATTGCATTTGACTTCGAATATCAGATTATTGACTTTGTAAATGTTTGTTAGCATGCCTTTTTAGATGACTAGTATCCCTATAGATGCAACACTAAGTAAATGTACATAATATACATTTTGCTTTAAATATAATTGTACCATCAGAATTATTTATAGATATTTTTTCAAAATGTTCCCAAACACTACTACTTCTGCTCCTAGATGATGATCCAACTGCTGGAAGAGGGATATTAAAATGAGAATCAACAGAAAAATGTTGTGTAGTATATATATCAATATCGACTTAAACATTAGGAATATTAGGATCCATAGTAATGTAAGTAAAACAATATATAAGAATTAATAATTAATTTAAATAATGTGTAAATACAATCAGTAAAAAATAATAATTAATATATGTGCACAAATAATTAATAAAAAAATGAATAGCTAATAAATTTAATTAAACTAATTAATGTTACCAACTGCAAATGCAATACATAAATTAGCTTCTTCTGATAAAAGTTTCTTGTTGCACAATTGCAATTGTTACTTAAGGATGATACTTCAAAATTAATTAAAAGTTGAGCGAGATTGAGAGAGTTTAAGAGAGAGAGAGAGAGAGAGAGAGAGAGAGAAAGAGAGAGGGAGAGAGAGAAAATTATTTGTTGTGAGATTTATTTTGAAAAATGAAAGATATTTATAATAGTTTTAAAGAGTGAAATAAATTTATAAATATAAATATATATATATTACCATTTCAATTATGACCGTTTGTATATATATATTATCGTTTGAATTTTTTTTGTAACTGTCCGTCTCTACTAATTTATGATTGTTTGAATTTTTTTTTATTTTTTATTCAATGAATGAAGAGGAGTGTGAGTTAAGTGATTGATGAGATGTAGCAGACCAGAGTAGGCTAGGCTAGTAGGGGCGGGGCAGCGCGGGCAGGTTCTTTTTTTCTTTAATGTAATGTCATTTTGGCTGCTATAGCAGCTAGTGGGTCCCACTCCCACACTCCATCTCTCTCTCTCTCTCTCTCTCTCTCTCTCTCTCTCTCTCTCTCTCTTGTTCCGTTGTTTTCGCTGCTATAGCAGCCACAGTGCCCACTTCCACACTCTATTTTTTTCCCTCTCTCTCTCTCTCTTTTGTTCCTGTGGCTAGGGGTGGGTAAACTATTATTATTTTTTGTTTTATTTTTAAATTATTAATGTTATTTATTTAATTATATAAATTTTTATTTCTGTTCTTGTAATTCAATTACAGAAAATTGTACAAATTATTAACTATTAACTATTATGTTAATTTGTTTTTGTTTTTATTATTTAAAAAAAAAATTACAAGATAAATCTTTTTATTTATTTTATTTTTTATTTTTTTAATTATTTAACTGTTGTAAGTTGTTTTTTATTTTTATTTTTTGAAATTTGACTATTGGTAGAGAGAGGATCGGATGGGTGGACCGGGCCAGGGTGGGCCGGGCCGTCCGCAGGGCCCAGGCCCAAGGTACTGGGTCGGGCTCGGGCTTAACCGGGCCGAAATGGGTCGGGCCCACCTTGGGCAGGCTTCGGGTCGCCCACAGGTCTCAGGCCATTTTTGCACCCCTATGAAGTGTATATAGCCTTTGAGCCTATTCATCCATCTGTTTGGCTTGAAAAAAAAGAAAAAGAAAAAATGAAAAAAAAAAATATATATATACAGAGAGAGAGGGAATTCAAGAAGAGAGGAAGAACAAAAGAAGAAAAGGGTTTTGTGGAATACCAAAACTCAAACTAAAAATTGTGGAAAAATCATCTTAAGGTAAAAATTCCATCATCTTTTTAGTATTGTTTAAATAATCTAGACAAAAATTGATTCAAGGTAGATTTTGAGAGGATTATTTGAAGAAACTTCGAGTTGAGATGGGTTTCAAGAAAGTTTCATGGAGAGTATGTTTTAAATCAATTAATCTCCAAATTCCTTATAGATAAATGTTCTCCTAAAGACTATAAATCTTCTATACATGAATTAAACACATAATTCTGAAATTGAGGGTCAATTTAAGAAGTTGGTAGTAAAATAATAAAGATCTAAATTAGAGCAATTCAAGAAGTAAATTATGATTTGAAAATATAAAATTAGTTAGTTTTGATCTTAATTTCATACATGCAAATACTTTTCTAAGAGTTTTATAACTCCAATTTCATGATTTAAAGGAAATAGAAAAGAGTTAGAAATCATTTTCATGTAATTTGAAAGGAATTAGTAAAAGGATGAAGAAATTGAATTAGATTCAAGATTATGAAAGTTAATTTAGAAATTAATTATTTTGGGTTGATTTTGAAAGTGACAGTTAAATTAAGCTTCATGAATTACATGTAATTTTATTATGCATTTGATTTTGAAGAAGAATTTTAAAAACCATGAGTTCATGGGTTTTGATTCAAATAAAATAATTAATAATTACGTTTCATGATTTTGAGTTTGGATTTGTTTTAAAGTAATAATGTATGAACGTTTTTGTATTGAATTCTATGTTAGAAAAATTCATGAGTTTCATGTTTAATTTCATACTTATTTTTCAAAGGAAAAGACGTTGGAAATATTTGCATGCATGAAGTTTTGATTTATGTATTGACAATTTAATGAGATTTTGAGCAAATGATTTATAAATAAATAAGTGTTTATGTTATCTAAAATGTTTCCAAAGTTTTGACCAAGATATGTATGGGTTCAAGATTGAAAAAAAAAAAAAAAATTATACTTTGCTCATATTGTGATCTTGAGCATTCTAGATATGATTTCTGGCTCAATGAAGATTAACAAGCTAACAGTCAACATAAATTAGTTGGTTAAAGGATAAGTCATTGATTTAGTAGTAATTGATTAAGAAGCCAAGTAAGAAATCAGTTTATTTGGAAAAGAAAGATTTAGTAATGAAAGAATATGTGAAATGAGAAACAAAAAAGGATAAGAAAAGTTAAGTTTAATCAAGGAAGTAATATTAAGTTTCAATGTATATTTGTTATGTGTTTGTGAAAGTCCCGCGTTACGGTCCGTCTGATCTGTCTTTGGAGTTATCTATGAGTAGCAACCTTGTAAAGATATGTTCAAATTATAAGTATTTTCTGACTTATAAAATGCTCTGTTTCTGAAATACTATTTCCTGATTGATTGAATGATTGTCTTGTTTAATGAACTGTATTCGTGACATTCTTATCATTTGTTTACTGTTATTGTTACAGAAATCTCTATCAGTTCCAATTCTTGGAACTTCTGTTTACTGTATTGATGGCATGCCCATCAATTTTGACTGTTTGGTCTTCATGACTGTCTGTACTGTTCAGCTATTGGATGTACCACGTATGACTGTTATGTTTTCTATATGAAATATGGATCTGCTATGCAAATGATTCCAATTTTCTGTTTACTGGTATAATTAACCAATTTGGATTACAGTAAGGACATCATTCTTAATCTCTCTACACTGTAGTTATTTACTGGGCTATAGCTTATTCTTTTATACATGTATGTAGGTGATCAAGCACAGGAGGGAACTACCTAGCCTCAGTTTTGTCAAGCCAACTTTTGTGCCTCACCGCGAGGTTCCCATCGGTCAAGTGTCGAGGCTTTCGGGTGGTATGAAAATCACCCTTTTGGGGTTCAATCATATGTTGTGAATAGTTTATGATATTGGTGTTCCTTTTGATAATGGGATTGGAATCCCTCTTTTGTTTATGTTTTTGGCATACAACTTGGTGTGAACTGTTGTACATATATGTCTATATGAAAGTTTATTTTGCTTCATTTAAGTTTTCATAGCTCGTTGGATGTTTTATTTTCTTATTTTTTGGCTTCCGCTAGCTCCGTTACTATATTACCATTAAGCAGGCCTTTGGTAAACACGGATTACTGGCCGGTTACGACACTAAACCTATAGGGGCGGGTTTGGGTCGTGACAATGACCATGGAGAAATTTGCTTCAGTCAGTTATTAGTCAATCAAATGTTACTCAATGATCAAGCAACAAATAATATAGGATCGTGCACTATATGCTTCAAGCCTTCAGAAGTACTTGAAAATTGGATGGTTAGAATGGTGTTTGTTTATTAGTTTGTAGATATAAAAGCAAAATTTCATCTCTAATTGTTATTGTTGCTCTTTTAATATGTATTTTATTTTATTATTTTTTGCTGATGCCCTGTTCAAGTATGACAATAAAATTTTACTCTGATAGTGTGTTCTTGAGTTATTTCTTCTGTTATACAAATTTCACTGTAAAATAGAATAAAATTTTACTATTGTGTCAATTTTGATAGAATTTTTTTGTTAAGAATTTCATAGTCAACATGAATTTTGTTTGATAGATCTTGATGAGAAAATTCTAAAAATATTAATTTTATTAAAAACTAACATGTAGATCAAAAGTTATATCTTTTTAAAGTTTAAATTATTAAATTAGTCACTAAGGATATTTTGGTAATAGTGATATGTACTGAACTTTTCAAAATTTTTTTTGTACTTGTCCTTAATATATTAAAGTTTTATTATAAGGAGATTTTGACCAAATTCCCCTTAAAAATAAAAAAATACGAATTGAAAACTCAGAAACTTATTTTTGAAAATTAAAGACCAAATAGAGTGTATTTTTTTTTTTTGGGTATAAAATTAGTGAAATATATACATGTTTTTTATTTGTTACACAATCACTACTATTAGAGCCGCCGCCGCCACTGCCATCGCCACCGCCACCGCCGCCGCCACCGCCACCGCCATTTCCCATCATTACCACTACTGTCATCACCATCACACCACTACCGTTGTTGCCACTATCTGATAAGCTAAGAAGAGAGAGTTTATTGAATAATAAAATTCTTTTTACATAGACAAAACATACCAATATCCCTCCTCTATTTTATACTCACCTCAGCCTAACTAATTGATACTATAACATTCCGCACAAATCCATAACTAACTATAACAAACTCCTAACAACATCCTAATCTCTCTCTCTCTTTCTACACTCTTGATTGATCCACATGTCCAGTAAATTGTGCCTTTAACCACCTTTCTTATCATTCCCTCCCCCCATCAAAGAAAGCCTTGACCTCAATGCTGGTTTTCACAGAAAGAAAAAAACAACAATTGAAGATCATGCCAAGTCTCCCAAGTAGCATCTTGTAGTAGCGAATTGGACCATTGAACCAACACTTTGGCAATGGCACAATTATGTTTCTTGACAAGGTGTTTGTCCAAAATGGCAATAGACTCTAATTGCAATTAACCACTATCATTAATTGAAGGAAGTTGAGTATAGACTGTAATAGTAAAGCCAAACTTCTTCTTAAGACAAGAAACGCGGAAGACATGATGAATTCTGGAATTCTCAGGTAATGCCAAGCGATAAGCCACCTTGCCTACTCGCTGAAGAACGTGAAATGGCCCAAAAAACCATAGATCTAACTTTAATGTCTTGCAAAAAGCCACAGAAACTTGCTTATAAGGCTGCAATCGGAGAAATATCCAATCACATTCACAAAATTCCTATCAAAACAATGTTTGTCAGCAAATTTCTTCATCATATCCTAAGCCATTATCAAATGCTCTTTCAAAATTTCAACATAGACGCTATAGCGTTGGACAACTCATTGACAACAGTGATTAAAGAAGAATCAACCACATAAGATCTTAAAGAAGGGAGAGGTGTGCTATACACAACTTCATAGAGAGTGAGTTGAGTGGATGAATGATAAATGGCATTATACCACCATTTTGCTAAGGAAAGCCAATGGAACCAGTCCTTAGGTTTATCACCACATATACACCGCAAATAGTTCTCAAGGAATTGATTGAGGACCTTAGTTTGGCCATCAGATTGAGGGTGATAAACATAAGTCAAATTCAGTGTAGTACCATGGAGTTTGAATAATTCTTGCCAAAAACGACTAGTAAAAACTACATCCCTATCTAAAACTATAGAGATGGGCATGCCATGTAGTTTGAACACATTATCCACGAATGCTTTGGCTCACCAGTTGCTGTGTATGGATGAGAAAGGCCGATAAAATGAGCATATTTGCTTAACCAGTCCACCACAACAAAGATGACAAATTTGCCATTAGACTTGGGCAACCTACTAATGAAATCCATGGAAATCTCAGTCCAAACCATAGTAGGAATGGGCAATGGTTGAAGTAGACTAGGATATTTGATTGTCTCATTTTAATTTCTCTAACACACTCTATACATCTTTCCGTAAGCCATGCCAAAAGAATCCCCCTTTGAGCCACTTGATAGTCCGATCAACACCAGAGTGGCCACCGACAGGTGTGTAGTGATGTTCCTTAACCAAATGTTCCCTTAAAGAAACTGCAGACCCCACCACCAATCTGTTTTTGTACGTTAAAAGGCCATTTTCCCACAAATAGCCTTTATGAGAAGCTGGATCAAGTGTAAGGGCAACAATTAACCATTGGATAGCCTAGTTCTGTTGCCACCCCAACTTGAGTTCATCCAACCATGGACATAGAACAGTGGAGATGGCATGACAAGGTGTACATGTATCGCCCAATAGGAATAAAGCATCCGCCACCCTATTCTCCTTTCTTGACTTGTAGACTATATCATAATCAAACCCAAACAGCTTTGGAGGCTACGTCTGCAGAAAAGGTGTAGTCATTTTTTGTTTCAATAAAAACTTAAGACTCTGGTGATCTGTTCGAATTTGGAAATGTCGCCCAATCGAGTTCCACTTGTTAATAGCAAGGATGACAGCGATGAATTCTTTCTCATAGGCTCATAGAGGTAAGTATTTAGGTGAAGAGCTTTACAAGAAAATGACAAAGGATGTCCCTCTTGCATGAGTACTGCCCCACCCCATACTAGAAGCATCACATTATAAACCAAACAACTTTGCATAGTTTGGTAACCCAAGCACTAGTGTGGTAACCATAGACTGTTTCAACTATTCAAAAGCATGCTTAGCCTCCTTAGACCATTGAAAGGAATCTTTCTTGAGCAAGGTTGTCAAAGGTAGTGAGATAAGAGCATTCACAATGGACGTGTTAGTGATTGTGTTAGCGTCAGTGGCCAAATTTTAGCTAGGTACAGTAACGTTTGAATCTCACAATGGAAGTGTTAAGTAGTGTGTTAGTGGATTTTGTTAGTGTCAGTTGTTAACTTCTTTGTTAACTGTGGCTAGCTTTTTAGCCAGCGTGAGAGAGAGGGGAGAGGGAGAAGAAGAAGGGGATGTGGGAAAGTGCCTTGGGGTCGTCTGACCGGATGTCCGGCTGGTTATCCCCCCGGACGTCCTGACCCTTCACAAAAAAAAAAAAAAAAATTGCCTTTGACTGGTCAACCAGCCGGTTGACCCAGGGGACGACCTGCCTATTCTGCTGTCTTCATCCTGCAACTTAAAACATATTATTTATATAAATAATACACATATTATTTATATAAATAATACACATATTATTTATACTATTTTATTTATTATATATATATACACTTAACACACACCTTAACACATCAATTGCATCACCACTCACTCTCTAAAATTAACAAACTCTTAACATCCCTTAACACATATTTTTGGGCCCTACTTTTATTACTTTTTGTTATATAACACACATTTTAACAAACAATTTTAGCTATCCCATTGTGGATGCCCTAATACCATAATTCTTCATAAACTATCAGTAATTGCCCGTTAACCCTAAGAAACCTCCAAGAGCTTTTAGAGTTTGTGGTCTTAGTCAATGAATCATAGCATCAATCTTAACAAGATCAGTAGAAACTCCCGCAGTAGAAATCCAATGTCCAAGATATTCTATTTTAGTTTTGCCAAATGCACACTTGGATTTTTTAACAAACAAGGTGGGAGTTTGTAGGGTCTCAAAAGTAATATATAGATACTGTAGAAAGCGCATTAGTTAAACCAAAAGGCATTACCACGAACTCATAATGCCTGTCATGTGTCTTGAAGGCAGTCTTGTGAACATCACTTGGATGAACCCTGATTTGATGATAACCCGACCACAAATAGAGTTTGGTAAAAGATTTGGCCCCATTCAATTCATCTAGCAATTCATCAATAACAGGAATTGGGAATTTATCCTTCATTGTCACGTTATTCAAAGACCTATAGTCCACACATATTCTCCAAGTGCCATCTTTTTTGCGAACAAGGAGCACTGGAGAAGAAAAAGGACTAACACTATGACCTCAATTTCACTTTTTAAGACATAAGGATACCTGTATGGACCTGTACTTGTAGGTGAACCGTTAGGCTTCAAAGGAATCCTATGATCATGACTTCTTTTAGGAGGTAACTTCTTGGCCTCTTCAAATATTGCTGAAAACTCATCTAACATTGTAACATTTGGATGTAGAGAATTCTCTTTATTTTCCAGTTGTAATTGACAAAGTTGGGCCAATGCAGCATGTTGACTCTTCTTCAACAATGACCTCATATGTTGTTTATCCACTAGTTGTACCTTCACTCCAATAACTCCACTGTTGTCCTATTATGTTGAATTGTCATTATCAACTTCTCGAAATCCCATGAGATTGGTCCCAAGGTTGCCAACCATTGAATGCCAAGTACCATGTCATATTCCCCCAATTTAAGCAAAAGCAAATTTGTTTTGAAGAACTGTCCCTGCGTTTCCCAAACCAAGACTTGACAAATATCTTCACTCCACATTTTTGTTCCATTAGTTACAACGACCATGAATGGAGTTATGTGAGTAATCTTACAACTAGTTCTCCTCGCAATTCCTAGATCTAGGAAATTATGAGTACTACCACTATCTAACAAGATTATAACTTGTTTATTTTATTTTATTTTATATTTTATATTCTTCCCATCAACTTCATTGTCTTAAAGAAAGGTGTCCCTGATAGTGCATTAAAAGATATGTGAAACTCATCATTCTTTCTGGTTTCATCTCCATATTCCCCATTTGAACATTCTAAAAACACTTCATCTTTATCCTCTATTTCAAGAACATATAATTGTTTTTTTAGGTATCTATGTCATCTTACGAATTTCTCATCACAATTAAAACAAAGGCCTTTTGCCTTCTTATCCTCTATTTCTTTCACAGTCAATTTCTTGATCTGAGGAAGGGCATTAGTATTGGTATTTGTGACAACTAGATTTGTGGTGATTGTATTTGCAAGGCCATTTGGGACAGATTTGAAGGAAATAGGTAACTTTAATCTCTTTGCAGAAAATTCAATGCTCTCATCCTTAAGCCTAGCTATTCCCATAGCTTCAGAAAAGGTGTTAGGGCGAAGGATCTTAACCTCTGCCCTAATATCCTCACGCAATCCACTAATAAAACAACTAATAAGAAATTCTTTGGAAATACTTGTTGTTATGTTGGAAAGCCTCTCAATTTTCTCCTGAAACTCACTCCCAAATCTAGTTTGCTTTAGTTTAGATAACTCTCATGCAACATTGATATAGGCATCAGCAACAAACTTTGAGCAAATAGCTTTAGAAAATTCCTTCCAATTTAGAGAGTCAATCTGCTTTTCATACCATTCAAACCACAACAAATGAATCGTCCTCCAAATGGATTGAAACCAACTCTACATTTTGTTCCTCATTCACTTGATTTTAATGAAAGAATTGTTCACAACGATAAATCCAACCCCAAGGATTCAGGCCTCTAAAGATTGGAAAATTGATTCGCTTGTACTTGAATTGCGATCCATTTACAGAATTCAATCCCATCGCATGCATCGATGGAGAAGCACTGTTTGGTTCCTTTGAAACTCCATTTCTTGCATTTCCACTGTAAGATGAATTGATAGAGAGAGAGGGACTAAATTGAGTATATTGATTATATTGAATGTGTATGTTCTATCAATTACACAAAGGGAAGCTCACTCTTTTTTATAGAGAGGAGAGTACATAGGATGCCAAAGGGGCACCGAAAGTCGAAAGCTGAAACAATAATAATGGTTTGCTTTACTTTACATAAATGTATGACAACTATTTACACTAACATCCCCCCGCAAACTCAAGAAGGGTAAGTATCAATCAGCTTGAGTTTGGAAACGAGATCACTGAAGCGACCAGAAAGATGAGCTTTGGTGAAGATATCAGCAGGTTGATCGACAGAAGCAATATGGCAAAGCAGAACAGTGCCACGAGTAACATGCTGGCAAATGAAATGGCAATCAATCTCAATATGCTTGGTGTGATCATGAAAAACATCATTATGAGCAATCTGAATGGCACTCTGATTGTCATAATAGAGAGAGGTAGCGCCAGAAGAGGAAACACCCATATCAATAAGGAGCCAGCGAAGCCAGAGAAATTCCTGAGTAGTATCAGCAAGAGCTCGGTATTTAGCTTCGGTACTAGAGCGGGCAGTGAGGGATTGTTTCTTGCTATGCCAAGTAAGAAGAGAATTCCCTAAGAAGAAACAGAAACCCGTGGTGAAGTGTCGATCCATATGATCTCTAGCGTAATCAGCATCAGAAAAAACACACAGTTCAAGAGAGGAGGAAGTAGAGTAGTGGAGGCCATGGAACAGAGTGCCTTTGAGGTAGCGAAGGATGCGGAATAGAGCAGTATAATAGGGAGCGCGAGGAGCCGACATGTACTGACTAACAATGTGAACAACATAGGCAATGTCAGGATGAGTCACGGTGAGATAGACAAGACTACCGACGAGCTGGCGATAAAGAGTAGCATCTGAGAGGAGATCCCCATCGAGAGAAGTGAGACGAATCTGAGGATCAACTGGAGTAGAGGTAGTTTTGCAATCTGTAAAACCAGCACGGGCTAGGAGATCGGATGCATATTTGGCCTGGGACAAATAGGAAGCAGTAGAATCATGGGAGACTTCAAGGCCTAAGAAGTAGTTAAGAGTACCAAGGTCCTTCATCTCAAACTGACGGTGGAGAAAACGTTTGAGGTGAAGAATACCAGCTGCATCATTACCAGTGATAATTATATCATCCACATAAAGAAGGAGAAGAGTGGTACCATGAGGAGTAGTCTGTATAAATAAAGTAGAGTCATAGGAGCTAGAGGTGAACCCGAAGTCATGAATGGTAGAACTGAACTTAGCAAACCAAGCGCGGGGTGCTTGCTTGAGGCCATAGAGGGCATGCTGTAGTTTGCAAACCTTATGAAGTGGAAAAGTAGACCCAGGTGAAGGTTGCATATAGACCTCCTCAAGAAGATTACCATTGAGGAAAGCATTTTTAACATCCATCTGAAAGAGCTCCCAGTGGCGAGCAGTAGCAACAGCTAGCAAACTGCAAACAGAGGTAAGCTGAGTAACAGGGGAGAAGGTCTCCTCATAATCAATACCATATTCCTAGTTAAAACCCTTGGCAACAAGATGAGCTTTGTAGCATTCAATAGAGCTATCAGAATGAGTCTTGATTTTGTAAACCCATTTGCAGCCAATCGCAGTCTTGCCAGGAGGAAGATCAACAAGATCCTAAGTATGAGTTTTGTCCAAAGCCTGGAGTTCATCAGTCACAGCTTGCTGCCAAAGAGGATTAGTACAAGCCTCACGATATGAGGTAGGTTCATAAGTAGAAAAGACAGCAGACCCAACAATATAATCACGAAGATGGATAGGTGGTTGAGTTACTCGGTGTGGTCAACCCGTAGGAGGGTCGGTGGGAGGAAAAGTCGGTGTAGAAGGAGGAGAAGAACGAGGTGGCGCAATAAGAGGTGGACCTTCAGGGAGAGCAGTCTAGACGGGATCAAGGTTCAACAAGGGCGTCTCGATGAAGGAGGAACCTGTATCAAAGTCATTAGAGAAGAGATCTATATAAGGATTAGTAAACAGGACATTAGTGGAAAGTGCGGGTAAGTGAAAGGAGGATAGGGAGGAAAACATTTTGTGCTCCCAGAAAACGACATGTTGGGAGATACGAAGACGCTTAGAGAGAGGATCCCAATAGCGAAAGCCTTTATGTTCAATTCTATACCCAAGAAAGCAGCAAAGACGAGAACGAGGTTCAAGCTTGGTGTGTTCATGGGATTGAAGCAGAACAAAGCAGGCAGAGCCAAAAACCCGAAGATTGGTGTATGGTGGGAGAGTTCCATGCAGACGTTCCAAGGGAGTTTGATTATTAATGACAGGGGTAGGAGCACAATTGATAGTGTATACAGCAGTAAGGGCAGCTTCCCTCCAAAAGTTTTCAAGGCAGGAATAAGAGAGAAGGAGAGCGCCAGTAGTGTCAAGAATATGCCGATGTTTTCTTTCAGCACGGCCATTTTGTTGGGATGTACCAGCACAGGAACGATGAGGTTATGTACCATAACTCTGAAGAAAGGAAAGGAAATCGGAATCCCGATATTTCATAGCATTGTCAGAGCGAAAAAGTTTGATGGTTTTTGAAAATTGGGTGTGGACCATTTTGGCAAATCTATAATAAAGGTGTTTAAGTTCAGACCGAGTTTTCATGAGAAAAAGCCAAGTAAACCGGGAAAAATCATCAATAAAAACAACAAAATAATGAGATCCCCCCCATAGTAGTAGTAGGGGATGGGCCCTAAATATCCGAATGTATAAGATCAAAAGGTGCATGGGAAACAGAAGTACTTTTATTGAATGATAAAGCAGGTTATTTTGCAAGTTGACAGGGTATACAATCGAAAGTATCTGGAATTACATGACCTAATTGTCCACTAGAAACCAAAGACTTTAAGCGACTAATAGAAATATGCCCTAAGTGACAATGCCAAAGATGAAAAGGAGATAATGAGGAAGCAGATGCAGGAGCAGTGATCTGAGGGGAGTCAGGAACATGAAGGTGAATGAGTTCATAGAGACGTCCGTGCTTACGACTTATCCCAATAGTCTGCCTTGTCTGAGGGTCCTGCACCGAACAATCAGTAGTAAAAAATGTAACAGTTAGACCAAGCTCAAATAATTGACCAATAGAAATAAGGTTTAAGGTGAGAGTAGGGATATGATAAACTTGAGGTAAAGATAAAGAAGATGTGGAAACAGTACCAACATGACGGACAGACATGAGAGAACCATTAGCAGTATGAATTGAGGGAATATGAGTAGATGAAGAGATGAAAGAAAATATAGTAGAACTGGAAGTCATATGATTACAACAGGCGGAGTCAAAATACCAAGAAGAGTTACCTGGGATCACAGACAAAGCAGTAGGAGGGGGTGTACTAGAGGTGAAGAGAAGCTGTTTGAACATGTCCTCTGCATCAGTTTGAGAAAAAAGAGAGGTAGACGGAGCATGTGACTCAGAGAAATCCTTAGAGGCAGCAGCAGTAGTGCGATGAGATTGATTCCCGGAATGATGAGACTGAGTTCCGGAACGATAAGAGCTCCCTTGGGAAGAACCACCGCGAGAGGAGTGGCTAGTGGAGGATGATCGGAATGGATTGCGAAAACAATCCTGGTGCAGATGACCAGGACTAAGTTTGGTGCAATATCGGCAGGATCTGATAGGGCAATGGACCAGGAGATGAGTTGAAGAAAGGCCTCGATTCTGACAATAGATGCAGGCAGTGGTCCACTGGGTCGATGATGACCGTGACTGAGGAATGGCAAGAACAGAGTCCACATGATGAGTTTGGAGAGTACCAAGATGAGTCTCCTCAGATAGTAGCTCAGAAATAGCTTGTTCAAGAGTGGGCAACGGAAGGCGATGAAGAAGAGAGGCACACACGGGCTCAAAAGAGGGAGTGAGAGCCATGAGAAAGTGAACCAACCACTGTTGATTACGATAGGTAGTAAATAAAGCAGCATCTTCTCGGTGAGGCCATGCCGGTTCTGAGAGAGCAAGCTGGTCCCAAACAGAATACATTTGAGAAAGAAAGTCATTAATAGATTGACTGGATTCTTGGCACATGCGGTGAAGTTGGCTTTGAAGTTGATATTGATGGGCAAGACCAGTAGTCTGGTATCGTTCTTTCAAAAAATCCCAGATGTCTTTTGCAGGAGTGGTTATAGAGTGATTAAGGCCGAATTGTATATCATTGAGGCCGTTAATTAGAATCTTTTAACTTCACTTGCTGGTCAAACTGTATACTTTATGTGTGTTGAATGTCAATCAGGTTGTACATAGTTGGAGCATAAAATGGGCAAAAAGACAGAATTTGGAGAGAGTTGACTTTCCCGCACGTGCGTTGACTTTTTCTGGGAAAGTTAGCCCGACATTTTAAACTTGTTTAGAAGAGTTCAGAAGTATAAAAAGGCAAGGAAAAGGCTGGATTAGGGTTCTGAACTTGTTTTGACCTAAAGAGAGAGGCTAGGGTTTGGAAGGGAAGAGAAACTAAAAGCTTCAAGGATGTCTCCCATGGTGGTTCCTTCCCCATCTACCTCCTTCCACTCCACCATGAGTGGCTAGTCTCCTTTTCTAGGGTTTTGATGAAACCCTAACCATGTAATTATTTTGTTTTCTTTTTGATTTTTAATTATGTAAAGGTTTGAACATTTGTATGGTGATTTAGAAGTTTCTTTTATATATTTTTCATTATTTCTTCGAATATTTGACTTTCTGTGATTGTTGAATGTTATCCATACATGAATTTTCTATTTCTTCACATTCAAGGTATGAGACGAACCATGCTACGAGGAACGAGTCGTATCACTACCTTAGTTTAGAGTGAACGATTCATATTACTTGAAATGGTTCGTGCTCGTACATTGAATGTGATGATCTTCTTGTTAAATGCTTTGAGCTTATAGTTGCGAAGCATTAATCCGTTCAAACCATAGCATAATTGATTTCAATTGGAAACCCTAATTATGTGGCTAGTGGTGGACTCTTTGCCCTAGTTTTTCCCCCAATTCAGTAAACCCAATTTCATTTATTATTGATAATTTAATTCCTTAGTTTAATTTATTTGTTATTAATTTAGGCTATGAACAATCAATCTTTTTATCAAAATTAATTTAGGAATTTAACAATTAAATTAGTTTAATTTCACAATTGTCCCTGTGGATCGATATTTGGACTTGCCATTATTCTAAAAGAATTTGGTGTAGTTTAGGGTTTATTTTTGGTGTGTTCAACGACCCATCAAATTTTAGCGCCGTTGCCGGGGACTTCTGGCGAAATTAGTTAACTTAAAGTTACATTCTTATTTTAATTTTTAGTTTAGGATTTTATGCTCTTGTGTTGCTAAGTGTGTAGAGCGTTTGAAATTGGAGCTATCACCGAAGTGCAAGCAGAGCGTTGCCGAGCTTTAAAAATATAAAAAAACGCAGCACTAAAGTGAGTAAACAGAAGCAAACACTCACAAGTAAAGCACCAAAGTGCTAAAACGAAAGTCAAAGCTCAAACAGAGGTTGGAGACAACGTCTACACGTCAAGCATCCGTAAGACGAGTAAAGCGTTTTCGTAAATCGCTGTGAGTATTTCTCCCTTTGGTATTTTGTTTTTGTAACTTAGTGTACAGAGTCGGAACTTTTTGTGTGTGTGTGGGTAGTTGTGGGAGCCGAATATATGGGTAAATCTGAAGAGAAATGTGGGCTGACGTTAACCGGCCGCATCCTGCAGACTTTAACCGGCTGCACCCTGCAAGGATAGGATGAGCCGAATATAATACGTAAGCCGATTGAGAAAGGATCTTTAAGGCCGAATAGAAGAACGGGTAAAGATTAAAAAGTAGGCCCAGGCCCCGAGGCCTCAGGAGGAACAGATATAAATAGAGAAACAGCGCTCTTGGAAAGGTATGTAAGAATAACACCACTTAACTTAGAAAACAAGCTTTCTTGAGTATTGTAGTTGACTTGCCCGTCGGAGTGCTAACCCCGGCACCCCCGACTGGAGTGTTTGTGTCTTCGCAGGTGACTAGCTGAGGATCAAGAATGTCTCCCAGGATCTGAAGAGTATTCTCAGAACCACTTCCCCACAATTGGCGCCGTCTGTGGGAATACTCAAGTACATCCATGGAAGGCGTGACGCAAGATCCTCCGATAGCCACCGACGAGACTACACAGAGAGACGACATCACTCCGGCAAATATGCTCGGAAAGGAAACCATCGCTGCAAGACGCGCCTTGAATTTTGACTCGCCAACGACTTCATCGCAGGAGACGATGCAAGCCATCATGGAACAAGCTAAACAGAATGAGCAAAGGCTGGAAAACATGCTCGCAGAAAATGAATGCCTGCGACAAGACTTGGCCCTGGAAGTAGCAAAATCCAAAGAAGCCGCGCGCCAAGACCCCGAACGACCCCTGAGGGTAGGTAAACAACGATCCCGAGCCCGACCAAGGGAAACCGACAGCGACTCTAACTCATTATCCACGGAGCACAACAGGGGGACGCTCAGACACTTCCAGCTCCTCTGAAAAAAGCCCACACACAAAGAACAAGCGCAGAAGAAGCAGTTCAGACGAAGAGGACCGGCACGATCCTTTTATCCGACGAATTGCGAGGGCGGCCCTTGCCCAAGAAGTTCAAAGCTCCATCATTTACTCTCTACGACGGAAAATCAGACCCCACCGATCATATACGTCACTACAAGCAGGCCATGACGTTGCATGCAGACAATGAAGCCCTCATGTGCCGGATATTCCCCAGCAGCTTGGGGTCATTAGCTGTCAGATGGTATTACAAGCTGGAGCCAGCTTCGATCAGAAGTTTCCATCAATTACAAAAATCCTTCAAGGCCAGGTTCATCACCAACGAGGTACAGCCAAAACAGGCCGACTCTCTCTGGGCTATGCAAATCCAACCAGGAGAAATGCTGAGAGCATATTCGGCGCGATATTGGGAGTGCTTCAATCTCGTTGACGATGCCTGCAACGACTCTATGGCCGTCATCGCCTTCAAAATGGGACTACAGCCTGACAGTGCCCTTCGCAACTCTTTGACCAGAAGACCCCCCAAAACAGTCTGGGCACTGATGAAGAAAGTCGAAGAATACTACAAAGTGGAAGACGATGCTTTAAGGATTAAAGCCAGACAAATGTCCGCCAAACCGGCACCTTTTGAAATTGCTCAGCCGATAAGTTCCGTGCCACCTCTGAGGCCCGAGCCGCGACAACGTGCTAAACGAGACAAAAGGCGGGACTCTCACCGATCGAGCGATCTATGCTCCCATCCAACAAATGAGCAATTGCAAGTCGACAGTAGGCGTTCGAGGCGCGCCGACAAAAAGTACACGGAACTGTCAGAGCCAATCACCGCGGTAATGACCAAAATCCAACATCTTCCATTCTTCAAATGGCCGTCAAAGATGGTGGGGCCACCCGATACACGACGAAGGGACCGGAGGTGCGAATATCACAAAGATCACGGGCACGAAACAGAGAGTTGCTATGCATTGAAAGATCACCTGGAAGAACTGGTGCAAGACGGTCGACTGCAGCAGTATGTGAAACAGGGAAAGCCAACCAAGGCATTAGCATTGAGGCAGGACTCTCCCCCACTAGGCATGATCCACGTAATTTACAGCCTGTCTACACTCCCAGCCGTGCATACAATTCGATCGCGCCCAATTCTACAGGAGCGCCGTATTTCGACTCATCGGTCCGAAGACGCTCCGACAATTGCCTTCAACGACCCCGACCTCAATGACGCAACGTTTTCCCACATCGATCCGTTGGTCATTGGATTACGCATAAACCGGTTCATCATTGAACGAATCCTCATAGATCTAGGGAGTAGCTCAGAGGTCATGTATTATCAAACTTTCGTCAAGCTCGGCCTTAACGAGTCGGATCTGTCTTCGGTGCCTCACCCACTTTTCGGCTTTAATACGAACCCCGAATATCCATTGGGCAAGGTCATATTACCTGTTCGAGCGGGTTCCAGAACGGTCGAAGTAGAATTCCTGGTCGTGAAGCTCCCCTCGCCGTATAATGCCATTATGGGAAGAACTTGGCTACATGCCATGAAGGCCGTTCCAAGCACCTACCATCAGATTCTGCGTTTTCCAACAACCCACGGCATTGAAGAAATACATGGTTCACCCCAACCGGCACAAGCAGAATTCTGAAAAACCCAATCACTGACCCGATCTGTGGGCTTTGATTCCTGTAAATATATTTCGCCTCTACAATACGAACTATTTTTCCTGTCGATCAGTCATATGTTAATTCCCAGTGGGGCACCCGCCAGAATTGGCCAGATTAAGTCTCCGGATTCAGAGCACCCTTCGTGGATGTCACGATTGGCCAAATTAAGTCTCCGGATTCGGAGCCCCCTTTGGCGCATGACGCCTTAGGGCCGATTAAGTCTCCGGATTCGGAGCGCCCTTCGTGGATGTCACGATCGGCCAAATTAAGTCTCCGGATTCGGAGCCCCCTTTGGCGCATGACGCCTTAGGGCCGATTAAGTCTCCGGATTCGGAGCCCCCTTTGGCGCATAACGCCTTAGGGCCGATTAAGTCTCCGGATTCGGAGCCCCCTTTGGCGCATGACGCCTTAGGGCCGATTAAGTCTCCGGATTCGGAGCGCCCTTCGTGGATGTCACGATTGGCCAAATTAAGTCTCCGGATTCGGAGCCCCCTTTGGCGCATGACGCCTTAGGGCCGATTAAGTCTCCGGATTCGGAGCACCCTTTGGCGCATGACGCCTTAGGGCCGATTAAGTCTCCGGATTCGGAGCGCCCTTCGTGGATGTCACGATTGGCCAAATTAAGTCTCCGGATCCGGAGCCCCCTTTGGCGCATGACGCCTTAGGGCCGATTAAGTCTCCGGATTCGGAGCCCCCTTTGGCGCATGACGCCTTAGGGCCGATTAAGTCTCTGGATTCGGAGTGCCCTTCGTGGATGTCACGATTGGCCAAATTAAGTCTCCGGATTTGGAGCCCCCTTTAGCGCATGACGCCTTAGGGCCGATTAAGTCTTCGGATTCGGAGCCCCCTTTGGCGCATGACGACATAGGGCCGATTAAGTCTCCGGATTCGGGGCGCCCTTCGTGGATGTCACGATTGGCCAAATTAAGTCTCCGGATTCGGAGCCCCCTTTGGCGCATGACGCCTTAGGGCCGATTAAGTCTCCGGATTTGGAGCCCCCCTTGGCGCAAGACGCCTTAAAGCCGGTTAAGTCTCCAAATTCGAGCCGATTCATCTCCTTGAGGCCAAATGAGCCCTGGGATCTAGCCTCTAGATACAGAGCCCGCTTTGGGTGCTTCCGAGGATTATTGCATTAATCCGTTTGGCCATATTAGTCGGTCTACAGAGTTAAGTGTTAATCACGTCTCCGAACCCGGCGCAAACATTGGCACGAACCAAAGATGGTAATTGCTCCTATCTAACACACTAGAACAAATCATACATTCGAAGTAATGTGCTTTAGTGCACAAGCAAAATTCACAATAACGAGCATTACAATATCGAAAGCATAAATAAAGCCTTTTATTCGATCAAACAGTTGTTACATAAACACAACTTGCATTCGAGCATTACAATATCGAAAACATAAATAAAACCATTTATTCGATCAAACAGTCGTTACAAAAACACAACCCGCATTCGAGTATTACAGTATTAAAAGCAAACAAGAAACAAGACGCACCGATAAAGCAGCACCGCCGCCTTGAACCCCTCGACGGCACGCAAAGCCTTGAACCAGTTATGCTTAAGCCCATGACTTGCATAGCGCCAAACTTCCCCTGATACCATTGACAATGTCAAGGCAAAGATCCAGGACAAGGAAGAATGAACTAAACAGTTGTTGCCTTTCCTTTCGGGGCGATTTGCTTCGACGACTTGGAGACTCGCAGATCTTAGGCTCTCTCGGACGACTTAACCCCCACACACCTAGATTTTCTGCTGAAAACCATCTCAACACCAAATTTGACCAAAGTCTGAGCCTCTGAAACCAAAATCACCATCCCACGCAAGGAATGATTAGTCGAGTGGGATTATAGGTGCGAAGCGCCTGCTCCTTTTATTCTTAGCAACGACCGCGATTTCGAGGTCCCAATCCCAAGAGAATTTTATTATCGCCAAAAAACGCATTGGCTGGATAAACTAAACGTCGATTGACATTCGCCACGACCATCAGCACAGCAATCCAAATGGCCAAGCGACAATGCGCCGACCCCAAATCAAGGTTAAATGGTAGACGAAACCACAACGGCCGTCGCGACTGTTTCGATCCGGCCCGTGCAGACCCTGCCGATGAGCCCACATATCGCCGGACACTCGACAGCCACCTGGGTCGGACAATGTTTAAACAAGCAACACGAAATACAAATAAGCCGAACATGAATAACAATGAAACCGTAATAATGAAACGTTCTTTATTTAATACAACAATAAGTTACATAGTTTCACACGCGCCCTGCTTTCCAATTTTACTACTACTAAACTCATACGGCGTCGCTCTCATCCTCACTCTTCTCAACGTCAAAAGCAGAAAATGGAAAATCTTTATTCCTGTAACGTGGTGATGCCAAATTAATTCCCGACGCCCGAAGAGTTTCTACGGCTTGAGACGCCCTGATCCAACCATGCCGAAACCCACAATTTTCACATCGGCACACTTCTTCGGCCAATTTCTCCCTGGTTTTCTCGATCCCCACTTTTCGGCCCTCATGGAAGCCTTTCTCATAGGCCCTCATTTCGCACTCTCTATCGCGAACATACTTGCCGTCTCTTGATCGGCAAGTACGGAGCTGATAAGCCGACTAGTAACCCTTTCCTCCACAATTGGGTTCATGTGAGCGGTGGGTTGTGCCTGAGCCGCCTTGGTCTTCCTTAGTTCCCGCTCGGCCGCCTCCACGCGGGCCTCTAAACTTCGAATACGTTCTTCCTTCTTCTCCATCTCTTGACGGGCAGTGCGCAGTCGCATGCCGACTTCGTAAGCTGTATAAAGCCCCTTCACCGCACCGTGAATGCCCTCGCGAAAAACCTCGTAGTCCTGACGACCCAGCATTGACTGCTGAACCTCAGGAGGAAATATTTGTCGGGCAAAGTCGACCGCTACGTCTGGGTCTCGAACGATCGAATCCGCCTCCGTCATGGGTCTATTCTTTACAAATACCGCAAAGCTTAATGGGCATGGATTCGCGTCAGACCTCCTCTCAACTCGGGGTTGTGGGGATTTACCCTGCGACTGCTTGTCTCGCCTGGGCGATCTACTGCGACGTCGGGGAGACTGGCGCCTCTCCAGACCCCTGGCACTCCTACTTCCTGTTCGCGAGGGTTCACCACCTCGGTTCATATCTCCGCCCAGCTCAGCTAGGGTCTTCGCTTCCCCTTTACTGTTAAAGAAGAGTCGGTTCGACATTTACGCAACCAGTTTTGCTCCAGGGGCTCAAGTCAGTTGTGTACCAAGCTCCTAAAGGATGCACCCTTGTTCATTTATCCTTCACAGAGGCAGCGCGATCGAGGCAATCTCATTAATTGAAGATCCTGAATCGCTCGACGCCAGCTGAGTTGACGGCAAGGGCACGGTTTTACCATCTCTTTGAACACCCGCGCTTGGGGCAAGGGCCGATTCATCAATATATCCGGCTCAAGTACCCCAGCCGGCTCCCAATTCGATCATAATTCGGCGTAGCCTGATTCTAAATAAACCGTACATACAATATCGTTTGCCCGTGTTAGCCAAGAAGGAAAGGAACCGCCTGGGGCAAGGGCAGATTCATCAATATATCCGGCTCAGGTACCCCAGCCGGCTCCCAATTCGATCATAATTCGGCGTAGCCTGATTCTAAATAAACGTACATACAATATCGTTTGCCCGTGTTAGCCAAGAAGGAAAGGAACCGCCTGGGGCAAGGGCAGATTCATCAATATATCCGGCTCAGGTACCCCAGCCGGCTCCCAATTCGATCATAATTCGGCGTAGCCTGATTCTAAATAAACCGTACATACAATATCGTTTGTCCGTGTTAGCAAAGGAAGAAAGAAAGGGTTTTTAAAGACAATACACGAGTAATGAGAAGAACAAGAAGAGAATGGAGTTTAAATGTCAACATCTGCAGATTCACTAATCTATTCGGCTCAAGTATCCCAGCCGGCTCACAATTTGACAGTTCATAATTCGAATCCAGTCGGCATGAGAAAGACGAATGAATATTGACACAGGACATTCAATCTCTAAAAGCTGAAAACTCAGCAACAATTTTAAGCAAAGTTGTGAAAGGCTTTGAGCCAAACTCAGCAAAATGTTTCATTAACATAATCACACAAATTGTGCACAAGTGGCAGCGACATTACAAGGAAATGTTCATTAATAAATTGCGTACAAAATAGTAACCAATTTATACATGAAAACTATCCTGAACCAACAAAACCCTATCAAACAAAAACTTACACAAAACTTAACAAATTAGGAAACGCCTCCCAAATCACTCCTCGGTGTCGGATTCGAGTGGCTCAACATCCACTTGCTCATAAGGAATTGGCAAAGCCAATGTAACCCCAGCGGCAACAAGGGCTTTGAGCCACCCATGTTTGAACCCGCGATTCTCAAATTTGGGAACTTCGTCAACATATTCCGTGAAAGCGTCGCTTTTTCCCGCCTTAAAAGCGTCAGATTCGGCTCTCTCCTTATCTGCCTTCAGCTCCTCTAGCCGAGTCTCCGCCTTGGCAAGTTCGTCTTTTGAGAGCCTCAGCGATTCCTCACTCGCATTCGCTCTAGCCTCAGCATCAGAACGGAGCTGTTCAGCAGTACGAGCCCTCTCCTTCTCCGCTTCGGCTCGCGCGCTCTCCATTGTGGCCCTCATTTTTTCAAACTCCGCTCTACTCTTCTGACCTTCCACTTCGGCTTGCAAACGGTCAATTCTGCCAAGAGCATCATGCAGGCGGCGGCCCAAGTCAACAATCCTGCCGACGGTCTGCAAGAATAAAGGATCATTAGATACCTTTATAAAAATAAATTTAGAAATAGATTTAAGATTCCTACCAGAAGTGCCGACTGCGCAGAAAGGGCTACGGCCATAATATCCGGCACGGCGCAAAAGGCTGCATTGTCAGCCGGCAAGGAAATCGAAGCCGCCAAGCTCAACGTAACGGCCGGATCCTCAATGGCAAAAGCATCGCAAGAAACCGGCGTATCTCTGATCTTTGGCTGAATAACAAAAGGAGCAACCACATCCGATTGTTCGAGGCGAGGCCGTTTGTCAGGACTAATTTCTGAACTGGCTTCCCCCTCGGCGCTGCGTTTTTGACCGCGTTCTTCCGGAATTTGCCGTTCACCGGCCTGCAGTTCACCCCTTTTTTTCCGTTTCAACCGACGTAACTTGAACCATCCCTTCAACAATGGGCACGGAGGCCTTAGTCAAACTGGGATCAGATTCGCCGGCCTCGGTTTTTTGTCGAGCAACCATTCGCTCGGCGTTTCTCCTACGCGCCATTTGCGTAAGGCTTTCTTTCGCCATACCTTCGAAGAAATCGCCGGGTAGGTCGCCCAAATTCGCAAAAATATCTCCGGGAGAGACTTCTGCCCGACCCGAAGCGGATGGTGAGGAAGGCTGATTAAGTCCGGCAGCCTCAAACGCCGAGCGCACGGCCTCGTCAACTTCTTCGGCCTCCCCGGTGACCTCTCCGGCCGGATCGGCAACTACTATTACCGGCTCTACGTCTTGCCCCGAATCAGAATCTTCAAGACCAATCTGCCTAAGGTTCTTGTAGCTGGGGAAGATAAGAGCCGAAAGGTTTTGATCGCCGAGTGAAATTGGGATGTTTTCCGCAGCCGAGAATGTGGTATAAGTGGGTTCGTAGCGGAGTAGAATGTGGGCAGCTCTCCCTTGTTTTTGCACGTTTGGGCGACCGAAGTAGTCGAGTGCAATCTTAATGTCCCTTAAGACCGCGTCGTCAACCGACGTCAGAACCTTCTTCAATTTGTTATCTGCAAAAGATACGGAAAGTTTCAGGAAATAAAGCCAATTAAAAGAGAGATCAACAAACATAAGATACTACGTGGTAACCTGGATCACCCTTATGCCTGGGAATGGGGTCTAGGCGATCTTCGCCTTCGGCGAACTCCCAGTTACCTCGGACATTGACCATTACATCGTCAACCCTCTTACTAGAACTGGCAAGCATAGTCACCAAATGATGGTCAGTATCCTTGGCTCTGAGGAAGTACCGCCCCAGCCGACCAGAAGATTTGGCTAAAGCAGAACAGTGCCGAATGGCCGGAATTCCGAGATTGATCCTAAGGCGTCGATTCAATTCTATAACCCCCATAATGATTCGAAAGAAATTTACATTTGGCTGAGAGGGAATCAGACTCCAATAGCGAAGAACGGCCCTAAGCAATGGATGTAAGGGGAAACGAACTCCGCCCTCTGCAATGGACAGAAGGGGAAATATGATCGTATTCCGATCCTCTCTCTCCATATCTAAAGTGTTGTCCGTTATGAGAGACAAATGGACGTCATCGGGGATGGAAAAATGTCGCCAGAACCCGGAAATGCTACCCTCAGAAAGTAGGTCTTTCAAGTGTTTAGCCATTCCAACGGGAACCCAAGGATTCGCCGAAAGTAAAAACGATAAACACAATAGGATCACAAAGAAAAGGGAAGAAGACTTACGAGCGGATGAAGCAAAGGCGGACGGGCGAAAGTTGCAGAAAATGTAAGAGCGATGCGCGTGTCGGTCCAAACTTATCAGATGATCGACGAAATGTGCATCCAAAAGGACTGAAGTTTCAAATCGCAATAAATGCGAGACACCTGAATGACGCGGGAAAGTGTAATGATAAACGAAAAGGTGTGCACCTTCTGACATCCCCTGACGCCTTGGGGAACGCGAAGCCGCCTGATCTATGCTAAGCTTTTCGAATTCTAGACCAAACACGCCGATTAACTATCGTCGATAGGGAGTTCAGGGGGCAATTGTGGGAGCCGAATATATGGGTAAATCTGAAGAGAAATGTGGGCTGACGTTAACCGGCCGCATCCTGCAGACTTTAACCGGCTGCACCCTGCAAGGATAGGATGAGCCGAATATAATACGTAAGCCGATTGAGAAAGGATCTTTAAGGCCGAATAGAAGAACGGGTAAAGATTAAAAAGTAGGCCCAGGCCCCGAGGCCTCAGGAGGAACAGATATAAATAGAGAAACAGCGCTCTTGGAAAGGTATGTAAGAATAACACCACTTAACTTAGAAAACAAGCTTTCTTGAGTATTGTAGCTGACTTGCCCGTCGGAGTGCTAACCCCGGCACCCCCGACCGGAGTGTTTGTGTCTTCGCAGGTGACTAGCTGAGGATCAAGAACGTCTCCCAGGATCTGAAGAGTATTCTCAGAACCACTTTCCCACAGTAGTGTATGCACGGGCGTCGTTCTTGTCGCCCTGAATTGTAGAGTTTGGACCTTGAACTAGAAAGGACCCTTAGGAGACTTAGGGCCTCTGCCCGTGTTCCTAGGCTTGAATATTCATATTCATACAGTGAGCCATTAAAGATGGCAAATCCTGATGTCCCGAATGTGCTTAACCGGACCCTTAAGGATTATTTTACACCCACTGCATATACATCACCATCATGCATCCAATTACCCAACACCACTGCTGCTTATTATGAGATTAAGTCCCGCACCATACAAATGCTTCCATCATTCCATGGACTAACTCATGATGATCCTTATAAGCATTTGAATGAATTTCTAGAAATTTGCTGACAGTGAGGATCCAGGATTTCACAAATGAGGCCTTAATGTTGCGATTGTTTCCATTCTCGTTAAAGGATAAAGCCAAACACTGGCTAAATTCTTTACCTGCTAATTCAATCACAACTTGGGACCAATTACAGCAACGGTTCTTGGAGAAGTACTTTCCCATAGGTAAAACCAACCAACTTAGGCGAGCCATCACAAACTTTGCTCAAATGGATGGCGAGCAATTCTATGAGACGTGGGAATGACTTCAAGACCTTCTCCAATAGTGTCCCCACCACCAAGTGCCTGATTGGCAACTTGTTCAAACATTTTATTATGGCTTAACTGAGCCGCATCGCCAAATGGTGGATTCGTCCTGCGGTGGGACATTCATGTCTAAAAATGATGCCGAGGCATGGCAATTGTTTGAGAACCTAAGTGATAATTCCCTTCACCATGCCTCCGCAGCCCATTAAGTCCGGCAACCAGTAGTTGGAGCCTCGAAAAGAGGGAGCATTTATGAGGTCGGGCAAAACCTAGAGTTAGCCCAACTAGTAGAGGCACTGTCCTGCAAGATGGACCAATTGTTAGCTACGGGACATGCCCCTACCCAGCAAGATCAGCCTCAATTTCACGAGGCATGTGTTATTTGTGCAAGCCCTGCTCATGACTTGAGTGAGTGTCCTTCGGTATCACAATTTTCGAAGTTAGTCCAAGAGCATGTGAATGCGGCTCAAGGATTCTCCAACCCGAGTAATGGTCTATACTCCAACACATACAATCCGGGATGGAGAAATCACCTGAATTTCTCATGGAGACCCCCTTCACAAGGCACTTTTTACAATCCTCCACCACCAAAGCAGAATTTCAATAATTTTGCCAACCAATCATCTTACCGACCACCGCAACCTTATAGACCCCCACAATCATACCGACAACCACAACCCCCGCCTGTTTCTCAGGGCAACTCTGCCTTTGAGACTCAGGTGTTGGAAGTTCTCTCAGAACTTAAGGGGTTAGCACCGGTAGTTCACTCCCACACTCACTCTATTACCAAGCTAGAGACCCAATTGGGTCAAATGGCTAACAACATGAATCGAAGAGATGAGGGAAAATTACCGAGTCAAACTGTGGCCAACCCTAAGGGACAATACGGGGCAGAGAGTTCGAGTGGGAATGGGAAGCAACATGAGCAAGTGCAGGCGGTGGTTGCTTTAAGAAGTGGTAGGGAGTTAGAGCCTCAGTCAGTTGCATTTGATGCAACTAGAGTTAAGAAGGGTGACCACGGTAGTACACCCAATGAGAGCAAGGGTGAGGGGGAAACACTTAAGAGGGATGACTTAGTCCCTAGCACTTCACTTGAGCCCAAGGCACCATATGTGCCTAAGGCACCCTTTCCCCAGTGCCTTGACACACCGTCCTCTTTTAATAAGAAGGCAACATCTATGGAAGCAATGATGGAGGTCTTTAAACAGGTAAAAATCAATCTCTCCCTGTTGGAGGCGATTAAGCAAGTACCATCATATGCCAAATTTCTGAAGGACCTTTGTACGCAAAAGCGTAAATCTAGGACACATGTGTCCCAAAAGGACCTACTCACAGAGCAAGTAAGCTCCATCTTGTTGAACGACACACCTCCTAAGCTTAAGGACCTGGGTGCCCCAACCATTGCATGCATTATAGAGGACCATTTCATTGATAGGGCCTTGTTAGATTTAGGGGCTAGTGTCAATTTGTTGCCGTACTCTGTGTACGAGGAATTTGGGCTTGGCGAGTTGAAGCCCACTACTGTTACTCTTCAGTTGGCTGACCGGTCCCTCAAAGTGCCACGTGGCATGATTGAGGATGTGCTAGTTAAGGTTGATAGGTTCTACTTCCCTGTTGACTTTTTGGTGTTAGATATGGAACCGATAGCCAGTTCTAGGAAACAAATCCCGGTAATCTTAGGTTGACCTTTCTTGGCTACGGCCAATGCATGCATCAATTGTCGGACCAGGGTTATGGAAGTTTCATTTGGAAACATGCAAGTGAAACTTAATGTTTTCCAAGCATTCTTACAACCTCATGAGAGAGAGGAGTGCTTATTAGTGGATGTTGTGGATGAGATTGTGGAGGAGGCTTTGCCCTCCATTCTTGTAGAGGACCCTTTAGAGGCTTGTCTAGCTCATTTTGGGTTTGAAAATTTTGATATTGATGGGTCAGTTGAGGAGGTGAATGTCTTGTTTAATTCTTCTTCTACACCGGATTTTCCTCCATGGAAAGCCCGGTTTGAGTCACTTCCTCCTCTGTCGAGAGAGCCTGCCATACCATCTTTGGTCACACCACCTATACTTGAGTTGAAGCCACTCCCGACCACACTCAAGTATGCATTTTTAGGGCCCCAAGATACTTTACCGGTCATCATTGCATCTGACTTGACTGTAGAGCAGGAGAGTTAGTTAATGAGTGTTCTCATGGCACATCGGAGTGCTATAGGGTGATCAGTGGCTGATTTGAAAAGGATAGATCCCTTCGTGTGCATGCATTATATACACCTAGAGGAGGACACCAAACCTTCTCGCGAAATGCAACGGAGACTGAATCCTAAAATGAAAGAGGTGGTGAAAAATGAGGTACTGAAATTATTGGATACGGGTATCATATGCCCCATCTCATATAGCAAGTGGGTGAGTCCCACACAAGTGGTGCCCAAGAAATCGGGCATCACCGTTGTTGAGAATGAGGGAGGAGAGTTAGTCCCCACACGAACCACTACTGGGTGGCGAGTGTGCATTGATTATAGGAGACTAAATTCCTCGACTAGGAAGGACCATTTTCCCTTACCTTTCATTGACCAAATCCTAGAGCGGTTAGCGGGGCAGGGTTTCTATTGTTTTCTTGATGGCTACCCGGGGTATAATCAAGTCCCGGTGTACCCCGCTGACCAAGAAAAGACTACATTCACATGCCCTTTTGGCACTTTTGCTTACAGGCGCATGCCCTTCGGGCTATGTAATGCACTAGCGACCTTTCAACAGCGTATGATGGCCATTTTCTCCGATATGGTGGAGAAATTCTTAGAGGTTTTTATGGATGACTTTACGGTGTTTGGACCGTCTTTTGAGGAATGCCTTAGAAACTTGACTAGAGTGTTAGAACGATGTACTGAGGCAAACCTAATCTTGAGTTGGGAAAAGAGCCATTTTATGGTTCGTGAGGGTATAGTGTTAGGACACATTGTGTCCCCTCGAGGTATAGAGGTTGACAAGGCTAAGGTTGACCTCATTGTAGGCCTTCCTCCACCCAATTACGTGCATCAAATTAGGTCTTTCTTAGGGCATGCAGGTTTTTATCGTAGGTTCATCAAAGACTTTAGTAAGATATCACGTCCTTTGTGTAGTTTACTGGTTAAGGACATGCCTTTTGTCTTTGATGAGGCATGCTTAAAGGCATTTGAAACACTAAGAATGGCCTTGACCACCGCCCCAATCATGAAATCACCAGATTGGTCGCTTCCCTTTGAAATCATGTGTGATGCCGCTGATTATGCTGTCGGGGCTGTGTTGGGCCAAATGGTCAATAGGCACCATTTGCTATATACTATACTAGTCGCACTCTCTCGGATGCACAATTGAATTACACTACCACTGAGAAAGAGTTGCTAGCTGTGGTCTTTGCCTTAGAAAAATTCCGGTCTTATCCCCTAGGTTCCAAGGTTATAGTCTTCACTGATCATGCCGTTTTGCGATATTTACTATCTAAGAAAGAGACAAAACCTAGGTTGATTAGATGGATTTTGTTGCTTCAGGAATTTGATTTAGAGATCCGTGATAAAAAAGGATCTGAGAATGTGGTGGCGGATCATCTCTCCCGAATCCTTGTTGAGTATGCTAGTGACCCTCTTATTTTGCATGATTCGTTTCCGGACGAACAACTCTTTGCGTTGTCACAAGCAAGCCCCCCGTGGTTTGCGCATATTGTGAATTACTTGGCCATTGGGAAAATTCCGTAGAATTGGTCTAAGCAAGAGAAAGACAGATTCTTTTCGCAAGTCAGGTATTACTTTTGGGAGGATCCGGAGTTGTTTAAATATTGCTTCGACCAAGTGATTCGACATTGTGTGCCGGAGAGTGAGGTGCATAGCATTCTTACATTTTGTCATTCTTCTGCATGTGGCAGTCATTTTAGTGGGCATAAAACGGCCGCTAAGATTTTATAGAGTGGTTTTTATTAGCCCACAATTTTTAAAGATGCCCATCAATTTTGTAGAACTTGTTTGCGTTGTTAGCAAATGGGTTCGATGTCTCGGTGTAACATGATGCCAATGTCCTTTATTCTTGTGGTAGAAATATTTGATGTTTGGGGGATTGATTTTATGGGCCATTTCTCGTCATCATTCGGGTTTGAGTACATTCTCTTGGCAGTAGATTATGTGTCTAAGTGGGTGGAGGCAATGGTTACCCGAACAAACGATCATAGAGTGGTAATCAATTTTTTGCATGAAAACATCTTTAGTCGTTTTAGGTTTCCTAGAGCCATAATAAGTGATCAGGGTACACATTTTTGTAACTGGTTCATTGAGTCGGTAGTTAAGAAATACTCTATCATCCATAAAGTTGGCACTCCATACCAAACTAGTGGCCAAGTGGAAGTCTCAAATAGGGAGGTAAAACACATAATTGAGAAAACGGTGAGGCCGGATAGGAAAGATTGGTCACAACGGTTAATTGATGCATTATGGGCCTACCACACTGCTTATAAGACACCCATTGGGATGTCACCATATAGAGCGGTGTTTGGCAAAGCTTGCCATCTCCCGATTAAACTTGAGCACCGAGCATTGTGGGCCATAAAGAAGTTTAACTTCGATATGGCTGCGGCTGGGCTCAACTGGAAATTGCAACTCAATGAGCTGGAGGAAATCCGGAATGATGCATATAAGAGTTCGAGAGTTTTTAAAGCTCGGACTAAAGAATTCCATGACAAACACATTAATAGAAAATCCTTTGAACCCGGCCAAAAAGTGTGGCTTTTTAATTCAAAATTGAGACTTTTTCCGGATAAGCTAAGATCAAGATGGAATGGCCCATTTGTAGTTGTTGAGGCATTTATTCATGGCGCCGTTGAGGTGCGAGATCCAAAGACTGGCCATACTTTCAAAGTGAATGGCCAAAGATCGAAACCATATATAGAGGGGATTGGGAATGGGGATATGATTGAGTCCATTGCTTTAATGGACCCATTTTACTATGATTGATAGATTAATTTCTTATTGTCTTTTCTGTTCCTTCTATGCTATTCTGTTTTTCTTTGTTTTCATTATGCTTTATTTGCGTCTAGGAGACTTTAAATCCTCTAAAGGTGTAATTCCTTTGGTGTTAGCCGTGCCCGAACGGCATTTGACGGTCTGGTATAGCCACCTAACCGTGTTTGTAGTGAGTTCCTAGGAGACTAACTGAGACGGTGGAAACTAGAGTTCGAATGACAAAGCCTAAAACACAAAGGTTTGAAATCTCCGAGACTAGAGTCTGGTTTAAATACCCAGGGGTGTGGAGATTGTTTCAAAACTACCCTGGCTTGAACTCTGTATAGCAGCCCCATAGGTTGAGGTAGCTTTATGCGCCTCGATTCTGAATACCGAATCAACCTAGTCTGTCACCCTATTGGAGAATAGGGAAAGTTACAAACACAGTTACGGAGAAAAGTAGTACCCGTGGTTTTTGCGTGAAGATTATACCTTTAGTGGGCATTCTGTTATTTTCTTATGTGCTATATTTATTTTGGATGTCAATTGAAGGTAGAAATGATTAAGTATACTTTGGGTTGTACTAGCCCGAAGGCTATAAACTACGCTGGGTTTTATTACCTGGGGGATTCTGAAGTGGCAACTTTATGCTATAACTCTGGTGCCTTTTGTTAGGTGCTGAGAGTTAGTTTTCCATTTTCTTGAAGCATGTACGCTTGCGAGTGCTTCTTGTTTTTGTTAAACTATTCTGTTGTAATGTAGCATAAAAAGGTCATTGCATGCGTATGGGTGGAAGGGACCCTCCCTAGCTTGTGTAAGACCTTGATTTCTGCTTTGTGGTATTTGGGAAATCAAGTATTCAACCACATTTAAAAAAAAAAAAAAAAGTGTTACACTTGTTCAATTTTTAAAAAAAATAAAATAAAAAAATAAAAAATTTGTGATGTACTTGTTGTAAAAAAAAAAAAAGAAAGAAAAAAAGAAAAAAAAAAAAAGGGAGAAATCGCCGCACGTGCGGCCTGGGCCCCGCACGTGCGAGACATTTGGTGAAACTCGAATTTGCACACTGCTTAATAAGCAGGTGCGGCACCAACGACGTTGACCAAGTTGCACGTGCGGCTTGACTCCAGCACGTGGGGGACGACGAAAAAAAAAAAAAAAAAAATAGCGATCGAAGAGAGAAATCGCCGCACGTGCGGCCTGGCCCGCACGTGCGGGAAATGGGGTGGTTCTGAAGTTAGCACACTGCTTAATAAGCAGGTGTGCAAGTTGGTGCAAAAATTTTCAAAAAAAAAAATAATAATAAATAAATAAATAAATAAAAAATTAAAAAAAAAGTTTTAAATTTTTTTTGTTTTATTCTTATTATTTTTTTATTTCATTTTTTTAATTTAAGTAAATTAATTTTAAATAAATACATAAATAAATTTAAAAATATATATCTATATATATAAATACATAAATATACAATTATTTTATTTAAAAAAAAAAAACAAAAAAAAATTATTTCGTATTTTTTTTGTTTATTTATTTTTATTTTCTATTTTCGTTCAAAAAAAAAAAAAAAAAAAAAAACCTCAGAAATCATGGTGCTAACAATAATCCTAATTTAGTTCTTTTTTATTTGTTATATTTGTTTAGTTTAAATTGTTTTGTTAGTGCTTCTCATTAGTTTACTTAGTTTTAGATTGTTTTGGTTTTATTTTTATTTTTAATTTTATTTGTTTAGTTAGTGCTATTATTTTTATTTTTTTTATTCTTTGATGTAAATGTTCATTTAATTATTTTATAGTTTAGTTTATTTTATAGTTTAGCTAATTTAATTTAATGTCAATTTAATTCATTTATTTAATTAATTTTGTTTTTTTATATATATTAAAAAATAAAAAAATAAAAAATAATACTTTGGACGGTGTATATGTTACTCTCTGCCTACCTGGATGTGCACCTACAATTCTGGTAATATTCTCTCATTTCTCTTTACTTTTCCATTGAGGACAATGTCATATTCAAGTTGGGGGATGAGGGTTATATTTTCTTTTGTGCATTTCTATTTGGCTCATAATTCATGCTTATACCTGTTTCACTTGATTGCATTACTTCACTTGATGTGACTTTTTGCTAGTAGGGTGATGATATTTGCATATATTAATTGGAGAGCATAGTAGACTTGTATGAAAATGGTTTATTCGTTAGATACTTGCATGTGATGTTTGTATGGAGAGAGTTGTCTGTGTTTGGGATATTAGTATACTTGTCATGAGTATGCCTTAATTCACATGAACACATTATCATAGCGATGATCTTTTTATTATAATCCCCGATATACATCATTGATAATAGCTAGAGTTGCAGAAAAGAATAAATGAGGAGCCAAGATTCTTTAAAAAAAAAAAAAAAAAAAAAAAAATCACTTGACTAGTTTGGGTTCGTAACCTTTTTAACTCGAGTTATTAAGTCCGCATGGGTGTCTCTATACCTAATGTCTTAAAACCGTCTGCTTTGTGAGTCATTGGCCCAAAACTTGTTACATGGGTTAATTAGAAAGTTTAAGGGACTTGGACATTGCATAGTTAAGTAAAAATAAGAAGAATGACTTGTTCGGCTTCGTAGCCTTTTCAACTCGAGTTATTAAGCCCGTAGGGGTGTCTTCACGCCTAATGCCCTAAAACCGTCTGGTTTGGGAGTCATTGGCCCAATGTTTGTTACATGGGTTGATTAGAAAGCTTAATGGATCAGGACATTGCACAGTTATAAAAAAAAAAAAAAAAACTTTTGAGAATCTTGGCTGCAACAGGTTTGTTTTTCTGTATAAGTTGGGTGTTATTATGAGTTACACTGGGCTATTATAGTGGACAGTTAACTAATATGGAGATTGCATTTTACACCAAGGGTACTCACGACTTATCTATTAGCATGCACAAGTATAGGAGACTTTATTTTTGTATTAACTGAATTGTGGTTTTGACTCAATAGGTTCCTTCATGCTTGTCCACTGTGCCTTTAATGACTCATGATGTCTCAATATTACATTGTAGTGGCACATAAGTTGATTGTTAGGTGGAGTAGTGTGGTCATTTGTTGTTAAGTATATATGAATATGTTAATATTTGTGGGTATCATTTCTGGAAACCCTCACGAGACTTTACTCGTCCACTTGGGGTAACCTTGTGGTTTACAGGCTTGTTGCATATGCTAAATGTAACCGTTTTTCCCACGAATGAGGAAATAGATAGATTTTATTTTATTTTATTTTATTTTATTTTACTTGCTTGAGGACTAGGAAGTTGTAAGTTGGGGGATGTGATTAAGGCCAAATTGTACATTATTGAGGCCGTTAATTAGAATCTTTTAACTTCACTTGCTGGTCAAACTGTATACTTTATGTGTTGAATGTCAATCAGGTTGTACATAGTCGGAGTATAAAATGGGCAAAAAGACAGAATTTGGAGAGAGTTGACTTTCCCGTACGTGCGTTGACTTTTCCGCACATGCGTTGACTTTCTCTAGGAAAGTCAGCCCAACGTTTTAAACTTGTTTGGAAGAGTTCAGAAGTTTAAAAAGGCAAGGAAAAGGCTGAATTAGGGTTCTAAACTTGTTTTGACCTAAAAAGAGAGGCTAGGGTTTGGAAGGAAAGAGAAACTAAAAGCTTCAAGGATGTCTCCCATGGTGGTTCCTTCTCCATCTACCTCCTTCCACTCCACCATGAGTGGCTAATCTTTTTTTCTAGGGTTTTGATGAAACCCTAGCCATGTAATTATTTTGTTTTCTTTTTGATTTTTAATTATGTAAAGGTTTGAACATTTGTATGGTGATTTAGAAGTTTCTTTTATATATTTTTCATTATTGCTTCGAATATTTGACTTTCTGTGATTGTTGAATGTTATCCATACATGAATTTTTTATTCCTTCACATTCAAGGTATGAGACGAACCATGCTACGAGGAACGAGTCGTATCACTACCTTAGTTTAGAGTGAACGATTCGTATTACTTGAGATGGTTCGTGCTCGTACATTGAATGTGATGATCTTCTTGTTAAATGCTTTGAGCTTGTAGTTGCGAAGCATTAATCCGTTCAAGCCATAGCATAATTGATCTCAATTGGAAACCCTAATTATGTGTCTAGTGGTGGACTCTTTGCCCTAATTTTTTCCCCAATTCAGTAAACCCAATTTCATTTATTATTGATAATTTAATTCCTTAGTTTAATTTATTTATTATTAATTTAGGCTATGAACAATCAATCTTTTTATCAAAATTAATTTAGGAATTTAACAATTAAATTAGTTTAATTTCACAATTGTCCCTGTGGATCGATACCTGGACTTGCCATTATTCTAAAAGAATTTGGTATAGTTTAGGGTTTATTTTTGGTGTGTTCAACGACCCATCACAAAGTCGAGTTGAAAACGACCAAACTGAAGACTGATAGAGGGAACAGAGGTATTTCGAAACCAGGTAATGCTCTAGTAGTTCTTACTGTCCTATTCCTCAAGTCGGTCTTCATATATAGCAGCAGTAGTAGCAGTAGCAGTAGCAGTAGCAGTAGTAGCAGCAGTTGCATTGGTGTCTTTCACCTGTTGGGTCACATCCCCGGTGATAATGCGCTAGAGCTTCTTTCTTTTGAGGAAGGAAAACATGGCTTGGGCCCACAGAACATAGTTGGAACCATTAAAAATAACAAAAATTGGATGGGAGGCATCATGACGACCCATAATTATAGTTGAGTAGGGCTAAATAAATAGGAACAGACTTGTAGGAGCAAAATTAGGTAAAACAGAGTGTACCGGTGAGTCCGGAAGGTCGAAAATAGCTAGGAAAGGTATACTGTGCAGAGATGACGTCAGCAGAGGCTAAAATGATGTCAGCGGCGCACAATAGCAGGTTGCAGTGAGGAGCACGATAGCAGGAAGGGCATGCGGTGCACCGTAGCATATTGGCGTATGCGCGGCGCACGGGAGCAGACTGGCGTACGCGGGTGCACAATAGCGGAATGGCGCACGTGAGGCGCACAGCAGCAGGCGCGGCACACGAAAAAGCAGGGCTGACATCAGACGCTGACGTGAGCAGGCAATGGAGGGCGCGTGAAGGCGCGTGTGTGAGTGGCAGCTGAAGCTAAGATGCGCCAAACACAAATGTGGGCGTGTAGGTGCGTGACGGTGTTTCTGGTGACGGGCGTGGTGCTGTTGGAATCGTGAGGTGATTTCGAGCTGTTTGGTGTAGTGCTACTGTGTACGGGACTAAGCACCAAAAACAAAAAATGTCAGAAGTGTATAACTGGGCTCTGATACCATGTGAAATGAATTGATAGAGAGAGAGGGAATAAATTGAGTGTATTGATTATATTGAATGTGTATGTTCTATCAATTACACAAAGGGAAGCTCACTTTCTTTTATAGAAAGGAGAGTACATAGGATGTCAAAGGGGCACCGAAAGCAGAAAGCAGAAACAATAATAATGGTTTGCTTTACTTTACATAAATGTATGATAGCTATTTACACTAACATCCGCGATCAATTTTCAGATTCAAAGTAGAAATCATGTTCTTGATCTTATTCATCGCTTTGGACATCTCGCTTGCAGATCTATCGCTTATATCACAACTATCTTACAAGGCTTTTAACACTTCTTCTTGGCTGTGAATATCTTGACTTTGAGTCCCTTCCACTATGGATTCTCTTCTCCAAGGACTGCAAAGATTTGATACCACCAATAAGCTAAGAACATAAACAAGTTTATTGAACAATAGAATTCTTTTTACAGAGACAAAACATACCGACTATAAGATCTCTACTCTATTTTATACCTATGTCAACCTAACTAATTGATTCCAAAACATTCCCCACAAATCCCTAATCTCTACTCTTGATTTGTCCACGTGTCTAGTAAATTGTGTCTCCAACTAGGACTACAAATGGACAGAGAAGTTCGTGAACATGCTCGAACTCGACTCAATAAAAGCTCATTTGAACTCGGTTCGTTAATATTTTTTTTTTGCGTTCGAGCTCGAGCTCGTTAAATTTTTAATAAACAAGTCCAAACATTCTAAAACTCAGCTCGTAAGTTCGGCTCGTTAGCTGGTTCGTTTAATATTTATTATTTATATATTAAATAATATAAAAATATGTATAAAAAATAAGATAAATATGTTATTTATATATTTAAAAAATATAAATGCAAATAATAGTTAACTATAGATAGTACATTTATATAATAGTGGTAGTAAATATTATTATTTTGATAAAATATTGCCTTTTTTTTTTTTTTTGAATGTTTATATATATTGTATATATAATTATATAATCAAAATTTTAATTGTAACTTTAGTCTCATACGCAAGTATGAATTTATAAATTTTTTGACTCATTAAAGCTTGTAAAAATGTTCGAACTTAAGTCAAGCCTAAGCCAACTCTACTTGAATTTGGTTCATTAAATTTTTATTGTGCTCGAGTTTGAGCTCAAGTTCGTTAAAATTTTAATAAACAAGTCAAAACATACTAAAACTTAGCTCGGCTTGGCTCGAGTCGAGTCGACTCGACTCATCTCATCTCAGCTGATCTCAGCTCGTTTCATCTCTCTTATGACTGCCATTGCATCACTATCACAAACCACCAACACAATCAATTCCCCACTAGTAGCCCACCAAACACCAAAAACAAGTGAAAGGAAAAAATAAAATAGACAACTAATAAATTTCAAACATCAATACATACCTAGCAACACAATTTTACAAACAACTTAATGAAATTCATGGCTGAATTTTTTGTACAAACCAAAAATATTTCATATTAAAAAAGTCGGGTACCGTCTGGTTGCATTTTTGAATCTGTATTTCAAAATCCAAACCCCAAAACTTGTTTGGTTTTGGGTTTTGAAAACTCTTTCTAAAACCTAAACTCTTTTTGAAACTCAAAACTCTTTTTCACACTATATAACTCAAATATATTGTCTGATTTTCAAGTATTGGCCAAATAATATTTTATGCATATATTTAAATAACAAACAAAATATGAAGAAAGTAAAACCAATTTAATAAATACATAACATATTAAACTTTGTATTTGCTTTTAAACTGAGTAAATTTTTATTTTATTTTTATATATTTGTCCTTACTCAGTAATTCTATAAGAAATTTTCATAAATGTGAAGTGATTTAAAAATATGAAGTGTGAGCAGATATAAAACCAAAAAATACATGTTAAAATTTCTAAAACGTTCATAAAAAATAATAAATATAGAGTAAAACTATACCATATACATTAAATTAGATGCATCTAAAATAGATAGTTAAATTATGTACATGAAAATAAACAAATTTGAAATTAGTTTCGAACAAATTTTTTGACTACTAAACGAGGCCTAAGGTAAAAAAAACACAAGACCCAAAAAGACTCAAAATTGAGTTTTAAAAACTCAACCAAACCAGTTTTGAATTCAACTTTCTAAAAACTCTTTTGAAAATTAATTTGAAAACTCATAACCAAAGAGGTTTTGAATTTTAAACTCTTTTGAAAATTAATTTCAAAACTACACCAAACGCACAACAACACTTCAAAAAGGAATTTAAATTCCAAGCTAATCCACAGTGGCACACCAAATTCTCTTTTCATAAAAACACGATTGATTTTTCTAGAAGACCAAATAATGAAATAAATGATGTTTAAAACTTTGAGGAATTCCAAGTCAGTCAGCAACATTCATTCACAGTTCAAAATCAAGGGCTTAACCAGCACTTGAAGTTGCACACTATGAACTCGGTAATAATAAAACTGACTCAGTTACAGAACGCTAACAAGAGACAAATCACAAGAACGTTGGACTTTGCTAAGCGAAATTACAAATACGCGGTTTACTAACAAGGTTCATGGAAGAAACAGAAATTGGTTGAAAATAAGAAGAAACAAAGGTTTTACAAACCGATTGCCTGGAAGTCTCTTTCTACTCCTCAGGATCGAGACCTTTCTCTTGGAGAAGGTGATCGACTGCATTGTCAATGCACTTAAAATATTAGTCAAGAGACTCAAGACTGCACTGCACGTAAATACAACTTTGACAAATCATAAAGAAAAGGGTAAATTATGCAAATGGTCACTAAAGTATATCACTAATTTCATTTGTCCTTAATATTTAATTTATTTCAGTTGTATCCCCAAACTCCATACATTAATCCAATTTAGTCTCTTCCCTTAATTGTTGTCCATAGAACAGACGAAAAATACTTGGGTCAACCTCACATCAACCATCGAAGGGCATGGATGACATTTTAATACATTTATTTAAGTCAAATACCATCAATCAACTAGCCAAAAGCTGTATTTGGCTCTCAGTAATGAAGTGAAAGGTTTCGATGTGGTTTGCTTTGTAAATAATGTGCATGTCAAGTATCTCGCAGTTCATTTAAGAGGGAAAATGGAGTAAATCCTCTTAAATGCCTAATCTGAGGTTGACAAAAAGCATTTTTCATATATTTCAAGATGCCAGTAACGGTAGGGGACATAATTGATTTACTGCGTGAAGTTTAGGGATGCAATTAATACAAATTAAATACAAAGAACCAAAATGAAATTCATCGGATCCTTTAGTTTAGGGACTATTTGCACAATTTACCCTAAATAAAATAAAACCAAAGCCAAGACAAAATCACACTTCTGAATGACCATTTCAGAATAGTACTAACCTGAGATCTCTCGCGTTGACTGGGCTCTCTCCTCCATCATAACGGGGACTTCCCCTCTGTTCAGGTCTGGCATTTGGTTTGGATCCATGTCCATAGTCAGGGCTACCCCTATCTCTACGATATGGACTGGGAGAGCGCCCACCCCGATCATAACTTCTTCTCCGTGGAGACATGTCACGCCCTCTCCTAGCTGGGCTGTTTCCATTTCTTCTGTCATCATCGTCTCGAACCGCATATTCCACTGAAATAACTCGGTCCATGAGCTTGCTGTCATCATTATTTGACAAAGCAAAGTCAGCATAAATCAGGTTTGTTACGATCTGGAAACAAGCACGGAGACCTTGGAACAATACATCAACATGGCCTTCAAGAAATGCTTGTTATATATATATACACACTACCAAAATTTCTTGTGCCTGAAGACACTTCATTATTTGGGAAACAACACTAAGTGACAGATTTATTCAATCTTAACCCTCAATTATGCCACATAGGACATTTTCAAAAACTGAGAATGAAATACAATGCTCGAGTACACATTTTTCTTTTAACCATTACCAACTTTGAGAGGAAAATTTGGTCTTCTGCTTCCAACTCATGTTATGTCAATTGTCCCCACAAATTTACAATAATAATAAGGTAAATAAGAGCAATTACCGCAAGTCCCCACCCCCCAAACCCACCTATAAAAAAAAAACTACTCCCATGAATTCCACTCTCTCCATCCGTCCCCCATCCATCTCTTATTTCTCTTTCCTTTTCTCATCTGCCATATCATCTCTCTATTCACATCAGTTAACTATATGCATTGCATGACAAACATTCAAAGAGCATAACATTGTAGTACTGAAATTCAGCATATAAGATAGCAGAAGTTATTTTTCCTCAAAATTGCTTCCCGCGAAATGTAAAATTGTGTTTGGCTGAGTTTCAAAATGAAAAAAAGATTGAAATTGGTTTGGTTTATTGTTCTAAAAAATTATTCTCAGAAAAATGAGTTAAAAAAATGTCAGGTAAACCAAAATATATATTTTCAATAAGAAATATTGAAATGACCAAAGTCTTCTCAAAATATTAGCAGTTTTCAGGAAAAAAATTCAGAGAACTGAATCCCAAAGCTACGCAAAACACATATACACATCTTTCAATAGGAAAATCTTCAAAACATTAAAGAGTCCATGAGAGTAAATTGTAGAAATTGTTGAAGCAAAATCAAACCTCAAGTTTGTTGCATCCAATGCTCTGGTAGCATCTTCTTGTGTTTCGTAATGAATGAAGGCAAAATTCCTTCTGATCCTCACATTTAATACTTTTCCATATGGTTCAAAGTGCTTCTCCAGGTCCCTTGTCCTAGTATGGATTGAGTCAAAATTAATGACGAACAATGTTTTTGAGGGTCTTGTATTAGCTGAAGGCCTTCTAGAGCTTCCAGGCCTTCTAATATCACGTTCTTGCTGCAACAAAAAAATTGTTCAGATCAAATCATCGAGTTTGAAGTCTAATTACTAAGGGGAAGCTTTGACACCAAAGGGCATTCAATCTGGTCCCTTTTGTAACATTTTAGGTTAAACAAGATTCTTTTATTAAATGGAGTAGAAAACATGGGAAGAAGAGAAAACAAATATAGAAGAAAGGAAGAAGGGAAAACTCCTATCCCAGAGGGGGTTGAGCACCAAAACGAACATAAAATTACTGAGGTCATGTTTAGAATCCCATTGTTAATCTAAAAAAAACATGCTCATTAAAAATGATAAGAAAAAACACAATACACGGATAACATTTCAATACAGTGCTCAAACAACCCCAAATCATCACCCACAATACCTTAGTCCACTCAATACGAAGCCGGCGGCCCTTTCTACCAAATTCAATCCTGTCCAGTCTTCGAATTGCATCCTCAGCATCTCGCTCATCTTCCATGTAGATGAAAGCAAATCCTGTACGGTTAAAATGGTAAGGAACTGAAGTAGAATAATTTTAGTTTTTATAACCACATCTAAAGACAAATGATATATGCAAAACCTGGGTTGAGAAGCCTCCCATGAAGACACGTCACAATAAGACAAAATGTTGACTGATTCCAATTAAACCACAAAAAGAAAAAGGGAAAAAAGAAGAAGGAAACAAAAAAGCAAAATAAAGTAAACACAACACCTGCCATTGGATCCGAGAGGATCATGATTTCTATGTTGAAACATGTCGGAAATTGAGGACTGAGCAAAGGTCATGAAGAATGAAAAAGCAATAGTGTCACAGGGAAATGTAGGATGGTGGTGCCATGGCAGACCAGATTGGTTCTTCTGGAAAAACACAAGAAATATGAACCTTGGGCACAAACCAGATATGAAATGTAGTGGACCCATTCATCCAGGTAGAGAGCATGGACATTCCAAGTAATTCCTGCGCCAAAGAAATCGTTGAGTTTGGGAGTTTACACCACAAGAAAAGACTCATTTTCCCAAAGGAAAAATATCATACATACCATTCAAAAATAATTATTTCAAAAAACATATTGACCCTTTAGAAAATTAGCTGAGAGCATTCACTAAGATTTATAGGATAGTGCCTTCCTTAAGATATGTTCAGAAAATAATGGAACTAATACAAATTTTAAGGTTTACTCCAATAGGAAGGACAATAGGTGAAACTCAATGTCAAAAGACTCGTAACAAGAAAAGTGTCCTCTCTTTCTCTCACTTTTCTCTCACTTACACTTTGAGTGCAAGCAAACAAAGACTTCTTTTATAAAAACAATTCAATACTCAAGGAGAGGGCATTGCCATCATGTAAATTTTTTAAAACACTTTTTTTTTAAAATTTTTTTTTATTATAAATATCATTCCACTATAAAAGTTGAAGGTTCTGATTAGAAACCAAGTTAGTCAACATGACTATAGTATTTTTATGCAGTGTGGAATGCTATGAGAAAGGGTCAACAGTTTCATTCTGAAATGATTATTTTCTCATGATTGTATATTGAACTTTTCCTTTATTACACTTATCCCAGAACCCAACTAAGACTTGATAGAGAACTCTTCCACTGCCACCTCTTGTGGTTTGAATAATGTTGTAGCCATGCAAGGGAAGAGCCAGAAAAGTAGAGGCTGTCACATTTCATTTATTACACTCAAAACATCCAAGAATCTCACTACAACTCAAAAGAATGCTACTATCCATGCCTCATGTACTCTGAAAAGTGTTGTGAACAAGAAAATTGCCAGGTAAAATATAATCTGCTACATTTCTATGAGGGCATTCATCCCCTGTTGAATTACTTGGAAGCTCTGTGACCACTGCTGAATCTAAAATCCATACTTTATAAAGGTTTTCTAGCTACCAATTAACATTAGGGTTGCAGACATATAAAACTACGAGTTTGACTTCATATTGTACTTGCATTGTACAGGATATACAATACACAGATGCTTCAATTAGAAAACTCTGCCTAACTTTAATAAAAAAGAGGCAAAAGCTTAATTCAGCTAGAACGCCAAAATTTGATAAAGACTTCTGCACAACTTACTGATACTTTTAATTCTTACAGCTTGGTCACCCCAGGTAGTATCAAAACAATGGGCATAATACAGATACAGCAGTAGAGTAAGAAGACACTAGTTTATAAAGACACAGGCAACCAAATCAAAGGGAAATAATACATCAATTTATAACATACCAGATTTCATATCCACCCTATCAACTCTCCCATATCTTTTGAAAAGTCGCTCAACATCTGACTGGCGAGCATCAGACTCTAGGTTGCCACAAAATATCGCCCTCATATTCCTCAAGCTCAAATTGAGAAATTCTTTATTGACTCTAATTAGAAAAAGAGTGCCAAAAAAAAAAAAAAAAAAAGAAGAAATGAAACAAGAACAAAATCACTAGTCAGATTAATGTTCTAAGAAGAACCATCCAAGATCGACGACCACTAATATAAAATAAGAGCAATAATTCTTTACAAAATTAACTATGAGATAACCATAAAATAATCACCTCAATTGTATGGAAGGATATCATTCCGAGGTTATTTCCCAAAATAAAAAAAAAATAAAAAAAAAATGCACATAATGCATACAACACATCTAAAAAAAGTACACAATAAAAGAGAAGATAGTTGATAACACCTAGTGTTTCGTAAATCTCATAACTTGAGATGGAAAACTTGCTTTTGACAATTACAACTAGGAAAATGAAAAAATAATAAAAAAGGAAAGTACTTATAAAGAAAAATATACACTAAATCTAAGCTAATTGGTAAAACTAAGGAGTCAGTGAAGTTTCTGTGAGATTTTTACATGAGATTCTTTTTCTTCTAAAATAGAATGGTCCATGTTAATTTTGATTAAAATTACTTTCTTAATTCAAAGACTGTATAACAAGAATATGTCATCATTTCACCAAGAATTGCATACTGAATCTTTTTGGCAAAGAATAAGAAATGTTGTAGTATCCAATTTTAATTTGTCAAAAGGGAAGTACAATAAGCTAAAAACCATGCATACAAACATGGATATGTATATGAACAAGAACACAACAATTTTTGAAAAAACAGAACACGGACATGGTAGGGATACATCAAAAACATATTATTCATATATATATATTTGTATTTGCTATGTATGTGACTATTACACTGATAACATTACAAACAATCAAAATAATGAAAACTAACTGATTCAACATGAAAAAATCACTCCATTCATAGTTTAAACATCATTCAATACACAAAATACTATTTTGCCAATCATAAACCATTAAATCACATATGTCAAAGGCATATAATTTAATAATGAATAGACCATCCTTCAAAAATAAATAATCACAAGTCATACGTATCCCAGGGCGTGTCTGGAACGTGTTTGTGATGTGTTCCCAACATATCCAATGAGAAAAACAATAGAAACGCCATGTGGCATGTCCAACATGTGTCCTGGTGTGTCTGAGACATGTTAGTGTCGAACATGGCTGCGGCGGCTAATTTGGAATGTCTGTGCTTCATAAGGAAGTCATGCATGGAGGGAAGGATGTGGGCAACAACTAATAAAACAAAGTAAAGATTAACTAAAGAACTTAAAGGGATCAATTTCTTCTCCATAAGTGAACAAACCAGATTGACTTCAATATGGAAAAACCCTCATCGAACTCAATGTTTAAAATTTTTCATCATTCTAGGAAGCTAAAATTGGCCAATGATGATGGGCTTCATTGAGTATAACATTTCCATTCTTTCCAAAAATAAACAATTGCAATTGGCCAGCTCATTCTATCACAAAGAAAGCAAACATATATATTTATTTTCTATTTTTTGTTTTCATTATCTGAAAACACAAGAAACTTGTTTGACAAATGGTTTCCAAAAATTGTTTTCAGATAAAATTTTAAAAATAGCCCACTTTCTATAGTAAACATATAAAGTTATCTTCAGATTTTCAAAAACTGTTTTGGCACAATAATGAAAATGATTAACATTTTGGAAATTTTCATATTTTAGTTTCCGAAAACATGAAAAAATAAAAATAAAAAAACAAAAAAGGAAGAAAACAAAACCCAACCAAACAATTGTCTTTGAAATTATAAGATACTGAATTTCCTATACAAAAAAGAGTAGTTGCCCACACTCATACAAGTTTCATGGTTTCCATTTGGTACTTCAAAGTAACTAAAAAAGCATGCCATTTAGTAAAATATGAAAGAATAATGTATTTCATTACACATGATGTATCATTCAAAAAAATAAAATAAAATAAAATACTGCATTTGTCTGATCAGTGAATTCCCCAAAGCTGTTTTTTTTCATTGTGGACTACTATGTGCTCACTCTCAACTGTCAATCTCTATATACACACAAGCCCTTGGTGTGATTCATTATAATTTAAAATCACAAACTAAACACATTTTCAATATCTTTGGAGTCACTATCCATAACACTGTGATGTTGATGAAAAAGACAAAAAAATTAAATTAAATCAGCAACCCCAAACTGCAGTTGATCGAATACAAACTTCAAATTATATTATCAGTAGCATTTTTTTTTTTTTGGAGATCTATGCAAGCAAAAATCTCCCGATCAAACTATAAACATCCAGTTCAGAAAAACAATTGTATTAAATTATGAAACAGAGATCAGACATTGTACCTCTGGTTGAAGCTTCCCGATCAGACGATCCGAGAATCTTTGATCGTAGTAAATCCGAAGCCCTAGGAAAAAAAAAAAAAAAACAGATCTGATGAAATACTGAAATAGAGTTGTGCGATCCACCAAGAACAAACACATCTATAGATACGTAAATACATGTATATGCAAACATATATAGAGAGAGAGAGAGAGAGAAAATCTACCCGAGTAGCTTTGCAAAGATCGGCCCTGTAGTTGGTACACGACGAAGAACTGAGAAGAAAAGCATTTCTTGTGATTGGGTTGGGCCTTATCGCGTGGTTGGGCTGGGCTTGACTCTACATACGCGTGCCCACCAAGCTCGACCCAACATTTAATGGGCTCCAGATCGATTTTCCCCCATTTTTGGGATAACTAGTGGTTGTGCTATAGGGGTGTATGTGGTGCGGTTTGGGCAGTTTAAGAGTAAAATTATAAATTGAATAGAAAATTAGCAGATTAATAAATTACGGTTTGGACAGTTTTGGACAGATTAATGGATCGACGAATATTCTAATCAATTATCAAATATTTGCATAATATTTATCATATATATAATACAAACTAATTTTACTTAATATGTTTTATATATATAACTATTAATTTGTAACAAATTTCACATCTTAAATATCTCTTACACTCCTTTTTACTTTGCTATTTTATTGGAGGTTAAAAAATATATATGCATTAATTATAGCGGAGCAGAACGGTTTCAAAGGTGAATTATAAATTTTAAAGTTTAATTTAACAAATAGAGCTATGTAGATTAATGTAGATTGATACAATTTTAACGGATTAAGAGGTATTTTGCATAGCTCTAATTGTGCACGTGTAACGCACATGGTATTTCATTAATGCTTTTTAAATGAGAAATTGCATTAATAATATGAAGGAAATTTATAGGAAGTTAATGATATAAATTATTTTCAAATCGGTCAAATTAATGATATATAAGTATTTTAAATGAAGTATATATTTTAAACAAAATGAAAATGAGATATGACACATGTAATATGTCAAATATCTCATACCAACAATGAATAGGTAATTGTTCATTATTAAGTTTGCTAGTTATTAATGTAAAAGTTTGTCGGCCGATTTATATGTGGATGTGTTGTTTTTTTAATGAAACTAAGATATAAATTTCAATGAAAAATCATTTAACATTTGTTTGAAAGCTGAATTTGTCAAACATAGGCTGGAGGAACGTGGAGAACCAGGGATTACGTGACCCCTCCTCAAATTCTAGAAAAATTACATTTTTATTTTTATTTAAAAAATATTTTTAATTAATTCATTTAAAGTTTCAAGTATACCTCTTAAATTTTTGTACCTCATCTTATTTATTTATTTATATTTAACAAAATCTTTGCAAAATTAATGAGTTAGTCCATTAATAAAAATCTTTGCATTTCTCTATGAGGTTATAGGTTCAAATATCTTAATTTATTTTTATTGGATAATTTGGTTGTAATAATTTTTTCTTTAAACTATTGCATTGTAGTGTCAGTCGATAGTAAACCGAACACAACCTATAGATTACAAACAGTTTAAGGGCTATTTTGGGAAGTTTGTAATAATTTGATTTTCAGATTATTACCAACTTCCTCTCTCATAAAAAAATTGATTATAATCTGCTTATAATCAGCTTTTCACCAAAAAGCTGATTATAACCATTTTCCTAAAATAGGCCTAAGAGACCTTGTCATGCCTTTTTTGAATTTCGGAATAGAATGTATCATTTTTCAATGACTAACCACTGAGTTGTTTTTGTTCGTTTTGATTTTAGAACAGAATGTACATTCTCTCCAAATTTTCTGTAAAACCAATCATTGTGTTTGGTTTGAGTTTTCTGAATTAAATTTTTTAAAAACTAACTTTTTTGGTTTTCGTGTTTTTTTTTAAGTAAATATTTTTTAAATTTTAAACATTTTTTTACTTTTTTAGATGCACCTTACTTAGATGTATCTAAAAAGTAAAAAATTTGTGAAAAAATATTTTAAAAATTAATAAATACATAAAAATACAAAAAATGTACTGAATTCTTGTTTTTTTTTATATTTTTGGTATTTAGTGAATTTTTAAAATATTTTTTTACAATTTTTTTACTTTTTAGGTGTATTTATGTTAGGTGTGTCTAAAAAGTAAAAAAATTGCTTAAATTATTAAAAAAATTCAGTAAAAATAAAAAAATACGAAAAATAAGAAAGTAGAATTTTCTGAAAAGTGTATTTTAAAAAATGGAAACAAGCAAGGTTGTTTTTTGTTTTTTTTTTTTTTTTTGGCTATTGTAATCAAGTGTTTCTTATTTATTGGTGTTAAGTTTCTTGTTTTTCAATTGGTAAAAAACAAGGCAAGCAGCCACTACAAAAAATTAAGATTTTAGATATTAAAATTTAGGGATAAAATTATTTTTTGGTACCAAATATTTTTATTGCAAAAAGTATTGTTATTATATTTTTAGCAACGAAAATTGGACATTAGTGATGAATTATTATCCTTTTTTGATCAAATTTTTTATTTCAAAAAATAAATCATTTTGAGACTAAATTATTTTGTCCCTAAAAGTCTATTTATTAGTGACACATTCAAAATTGTCACACAGCTTTGTTTTTTACGTTTCGGGACGATCTTTTAGCGATTATCCTTGTGACGATGGAAATTTGTTTCTAAATATCTTTTACAACAAAATTTTTATTTTTAAAAATCAAAATATTGTTGGATATATCATCACCCCATGTGAGCACCAACCCACCTTGAAGGTGGTTCTTCCACTTCACCTACCCCACTAGTGGAAGGGGTAGGTGGTGACCAATCAATGTCCTCACATTTGTGTATAAATAGAGGAAGAGAAAGCTTAAGCAATTGAGAGAAAACCGAGCAAACCAAAGAGAGTGAGAGATGTGAGGCGGAGAGACCGTCTCTCTCGGTGTGAGCGAGGGAGACGGGAGAGTGGCTGAGTGAGGATAGTGTGAGCTCCTCTTCTATTGTAATATTTCTGTAATCTCTCCATTGTTATAGTGATAACCGGTTACTCTCTCGTAGACGTAGGCATTGAGGCCAAACCACGTTAAATATAGTGTCTCTTTGAGTGTGGGTATGTTTTACTGCTTGGTATGATTTCTATAAGGTCTTGGGCGGGATCTTCGATCCCAACAAGTGGTATCAGAGCCTTGTCGGTGGCGTTTCGGAACAAAAACAGTGTGTTGTTTGAAACTGTCCAGAATTCAAGTTTCTCGAAATTAGATTTTGAGCATACTAGGAGCAAGGTCTCGACGAGAGGAGTCCAGAAATGCAAAGCAAAGCCCCACAGGATCCCACACATGCCCTCACACGCCACCTGAAAAGGCGCGTGAGTTTCACGCGCAGGCACGCACCCCACGCGCCGTCGAAGAAAGAAGACAAGCGGAAAGGCGCATGGGTCTGACGTCATCATGACGCCATGCACTGCTGACCAGACGTTGACCGAGCTGAGCCGAGCCGCTGTTGACCGGAGCCGTTTACCGGCTGAGCCGAGCCGCCGTTGACCGGAGCCGCTAACCAAGCCGAGCCGAGCCGTCGCTGACCAAGCCGATGACGTCAACACACGGAGAAGTGATCCAGTGCTTCGCGGCTAAGGTGTAGCTGCAGGAGGAGTGATCCAGTGCTACACGGCTAAGGTGTAGCTGCAGGATGAGTGATCCAGTGCTATCCGGCTACGGTGCAGCAAATCTGAAGCGTCCAAAATGTTTTGGCTTTTTCTAAGCCATTCGGAGTCCATTTCTGACGATCTAATAGTGTTTTCAAACTATTTGGAATATTTTGGACACATCCGTACGGTCAGATTTTGGAATCGGAGTTTTTGTAAAAAGTAGGCAGATCAAAGTGGCAAACGGCATCAGGTATGGTGGACGAAATATTTTGTTAGAATACAGAATATTTCCTAAACTTCTGAAAATTGCAATTTGGTCCAGAATTTTCAAAAAATTGTGGTGTGGCCCAGCTTTCGGGGATGGTTTTCAGTGAGGTCCTTGAAAGTGCAGTGAAGGTTGGTCCTAGCTAAATGGACCGTTTCAGACGCAACCGCGAGGTCAGAATAGTGAAATTCTGGACGGTTTTGAAAGATTGTCAAAACATGAGAGTTTGCCATCTTTAATAGTCAAAAGAAGGTTGTTAGATATTGTGGAACGTTGCGGATTCACTGAAGAGGTTAGAATGGGCAGATTCTAACTAGATTGGATAACTAGATACAAATTGAGATAGATCATTGAAGACCAAAAGAGATCAGCTTGATCAAATGGCAAATCAAAGGAGATCAGGATTGGTCAGGGGCGATCAGAGGATTGTAGAGATGATTTTCTCTGGAGTTGATCGGAAGATCTGGTTCAATCAAAAAGCCTATTCATCGACGGATATGTGATTTGGCAACAAGTACAGGCTCAAGGAAATGCTGTGGCTATTGAAGCTACTGTATATGAATAGGTACTGATGGTATGTGGACATGTAGAACAATAGTTGCAGAGGAGCATACTAAGCGTAGAAGCAGAAATGAAGACGTGCAGTAGTGCAAAGGTACGCTAGAGTGTCGTATAGAGGTGCGAGAAGAGTATGTAGCAATGGGTTGTTGACAGTTCACAGGAACTTCCAGACAGAGAAATTGAGACGGATAAAATGCAAGAGTGCACGCCAAGGAGTGGCAAGTCTTTTTTCTCTATGGTGGTTTCTTTAGTTCCATGGAAACGGAGGATAGAGTTGATGCGGATCTCTCAAGCGAGCTCGACGCAGGGAGACCAAAAGCCATGGGTGCGTGCACTATGCAAGAAATTGCATAGCTAACGATGCTTTGACAGATGGAGCTACTGTCAACCATCAATCTATTGGACAACAAATCAGGGATTGCAAAAGCACTGACAACGAGCGTATGTGGAAACGCTGAAGGTTGTTTAGAAGTGCAGAGGGCAAAGGCTGATAGTTTAGAGGAAAAGCTCCGAGCAAAGAAGACCGAGGACGTTGATGGGATAAACAACAAGTTTTCTATTGCTCCAATGACTAGTCCTACAAGATAAGGCATGACAGTCAAGGGCATGACAGTCAAGGGCATCTCAACAGGGAGTGCAGGGCATCCAATCAGGGGGTGTCGGATATCTTGGTTATGCAAGTTCAAGCATAGCATGTGAAGACATCCAAGACAGGAAGCGTGGAAGAGATCTGTGGGAGATAGGAGCAGAGGCTCTCTCTAAATTAGAGAGTGGTGTGAGTTGAGTTGAGGATGTAGGATTCCCTCTTCCTCTTGTATCTCTGGTGTATTATCTCTAGCTTCAGGGGATGCAGCGTCTCAGTGAGGAGATGAAGATTCTGTTGAAATTTGGGCGTGACAAGATTAGCAGCAGTGTGTGCAATGGATCACCTCACATGGGTTGAGGGGGTGATTTGTTGGATATATCATCACCCCATGTGAGCACCAACCCACTTTGAAGGTGGTTCTTCCACTTCACCTACCCCACTAGTGGAAGGGGTAGGTGGTGACCAATTAATGTCCTCTCATTTGTGTATAAATAGAGGAAGAGAGAGCTTAAGCAATTGAGAGAAAACCAAGTAAACCAAAGAGAGTGAGAGATGTGAGGCGGAGAGACCGTTTCTCTCGGTGTGAGCGAGGGAGAAGGGAGAGTGGCTGAGTGAAGATAGTGTGAGCTCCTCCTCTATTATAATCTTTCTATAATCTCTCCATTGTTATAGTGATAACCGGTTACTCTCTCGTAGACGTAGGCATTGAGACCGAACCACGTTAAATATGGTGTCTCCTTGAGTGTGGGTGTGTTTTACTGCTTTGTATGATTTCTATAAGGTCTTGAGCAGGATCCCCGATCCCAACAAATATTTGATCTCTAAAACCCTTATATGTTGTAGTGAGCACTTTATATCGTTATTATGGCTTTTGGCTGTTAAGTTTGTTGCTTTTCATTTGGCGAAGCAAAGCCAAGCAACACTTCATATCAATGGTGACTTTTGCCCATCGCAATTGTTGTGATTTTTCAAGGCAATGTGGCCATATATTGTGATTATAAGTGGAGGGTATTATGGGAATGAGAAAAAATAGAAAACAATCCAAGGTTTTTAGCTTTTTAAAATAGTAGTAGATAGATAGTAGGTTATTATTAGAAGATTATTATTCATAAAGATTTTTTTTAAACGTATTTACTCATCATTTTGATAATGAGAAAATCTTGAAAGTTTTTAGATGTATTTTGTGTTTGTTGAATGATAAATTGTGACTAGTAATGATATTGATAAATGATTAGGACAATACAATTTTTATTTGTGAGTTTTGATTTATTTTTAATTTATTGTATTAATTTGTATTGAAATATGATGTGAAATTTAAATAATTTACGGGAATTTATTATAAAAAAAAATATGTTTTTACAATGATAATGATAAATAAAGTCAATCCAAACAATGGACTTGTAATTACCATTTCACTATTCATTCGTTCTTCTTTGCCTCTTTTTCTTCCTGATTTCTGGCGACTGGTGATCACGCCTTATTTCTTCTCTTTCTCTTTTTGATATACTAGCATATCACCCGTGTTATGTATAGGTTGTGTTTACAATTATCTATATATATATGAATTGCGGATTTTAAATGTCTTTTTTTTTTAAATGTTTTTTTTTCTTCTTTTTTAATGTTTTTTTTCCTTCTTTTTTATATTATATTAAAGTTTAATATTTTGGTAATAATCATATGTGTTGGACTTTTCAAAGAATTAAATGTCCTTTTTTTTAATATATTATATTAAAGTTTAATATTTTGATAATAATTATATGTGTTGGACTTTTTAAGGAATTCATATGTGTTGGACTTTTCAAGAAATTTTTTTTATACTTGTTCTTAATGCATTAAAGTGTTATTATGAGGGATAATAATCATATGTGTTGGGACTTTTCAAAGAATTCATGTGCTGGATTTCAAAGAATTTTTTTTATACTTGTTCTTAATGCATTAAAGTGTTATTATGAGAGTAAGACTTGGGAGTTGAGAGATGTTAATAAATGCTAAGATTATTTTTTTTAAATCAAAAAATCAGGAAATTTAGATTGGAAGATTGGAGCTCCCACAAAGCTTGGGGCTAAAAACCCCATTTTGCTTAATATATAGTATAGACTAGCCTATCACCCGTGCTATGCACGGGATAATTATAGATATTTATATTTGTTTTAGATTTTTTTTAATATATAAATTATGTTTTTTAAGATTTTTTAGAAAAATAATTTAACAATCTTATCACTAACCATAGTGTATGAGAGAAGTTGAAAAGGGTATTGCAGTAACTATACACAGATTGTATCTATAATTATTTATATGAAGAGATTTTAAATACTGATCAGGGAATTTGGACCAAATCAATAAATGCAGGCATGTGGAAAGACACGTGGATTGAAAAAAAGTTAATAAATGCTGATCAGGGGATTTTGACCAAATTAATAAATGCTGAGTTTTTTTTTTTAATAAAAAATTTAGAAAATTTAGATTGGGATATTGAAACTCCCACAGGCCTTGGGGTTAAAAACTTTCTTTTGCGTAATATATAGTATAGATATAGATATAGATAGATAGATGTAGATATAGATATAGATAATATAATATAAAATAGATAAATGTATTGAAATTTTCAAGGAATTTTGTTTGTGCTGGTCTTTAATGCATTAAAGTTTAATTATGAGGGGGTTTTGACCAAATCGTCCAAAAGGCATAGGGATTGGGAGAAATTAACAAATGTTGAGTTTTTTTTTTTTTTTTTTAAATCAAAAAATTAGAAAATTAGGATTAGGATATTGGAGCTCCCACAAGGCTTGTAGGTTAAAAATTCCATTTTCTTTAGATAATTGTGTTTATAATTATCTATATATGTGAATTGCGATTTTTAAATATCTTCTTTTTTTTTTCATTTTTTTTTAAATATCTTCTTTTTTTTTTCTTTTTTTATATTATATTAAAGTTTGATATTTTAATAATAATCATATGTGTTAGAATTTTCAAAGAATTAAATGTCTTTTTATTATTATATTATATTAAAGTTTAATATTTTGATAATAATCATATATGTTGGACTTTTCAAGGAATTTTTTTATGCTTGTTCTTAATGCATTAAAATGTTATTATGAGGGATAATAATCATATGTGTTGGGACTTTTCAAGGAATTCATATGTGTTGGATTTCAAAGAATTTTTTTTATACTTGTTCTTAATGCATTAAAGTGTTATTATGAGAGTAAGACTTGGGGGTTGAGAGAAGTTAATAAATGCTAAGGTTTTTTTTTTTTAAATCAAAAAATCAAAAAATTTAGATTAGGAGATTGGAACTCCCACAAGGCTTGGGGTTAAAAACCCCATTTTGCTTAATATATAGTATAGATATATAGATAGTCACCGGCGACTGACGATCACCGTTGATTGGGATTCATCGGCAACCACCGACTACCGACTCCTTACTTACCCCCACTAACGATGAAGGAAACGAGTTTTTGGTGAAGAAGATGAGTAGATCTACATCAGATCCGACAATATTTAAACCAAAAATAGTTGTCAGAGTACAATCTTCTCTCTCTATTTGTTTATCTCCTTCAATCTCTCAATTTTTCTACTTTTTCTCTGCTACACATTTTTATTTTTCTGTTTTAATGGAGAAAATTTTCAAGTTTTGAACAAATTATTTTCGAGTTTTAGTTACAAAAGGTGAAAATTGTAAAATTTTACAGTTTCAATTTTTTTGGTGCTGAAATGAATCATACTTTAAAACTGTAAAATTTTACAGTTTCATAGCATGTCTTCCAGTTTGATTAATAAGGATAAATACTTAATAGAATTATACTTTGAAACTGTAACATTTTACAGTTTCTAAACTTGCTTTTTAGTTTGATCAATATTGGAGATTATTTGCTTATACGCTACAAAAATTGAAAAATAATATATGTTTTTTCCCCCATTATTGTTGTTTGTTGTTGTTATGTTTTTTTTTTTCCTTTCAGTTTATCAATATTTAGCATATTTTGTTATGTTTTTTTCACTCTAATTTCTCTATTTCTACAATATTCTAGATATTTTTGTGAGTCTTCGATGATGTTCTTAATGTCCAACGAATGTTCTAGACATTCCGGCGAACTTCCGAAGAACTTCTGGCGACACTCCGGTGATGTTAAACATTTGAGTCTCCGATGACTATCTGATGGAAGTCCAGCGGTAATGGGATGTAGCAGCTTTTTTAAATTTATAACAATTAAAAATATGTTGGACTAATTTGTGCAAGTGTTTTGCTTTGGAATTAGATGGATTTTGAATTTTGTGTATGAGACTTACTGGTAAGTGTCCCTAAAAAAAAAAGGACTCCTATGTTATATTTTAGGATAAATTAAAAACACACCGCCTGAGATTTACTTAAATTACAAATTACCCTATGTGGTTCTAGAAATTACATTATGCCTCCTAAGGTTTATAATTTCATAACAATTAGGTTCTTTTATTAATAAATCATCAAATTAATTAACAATTTTTAATAATATTAAAATTTTATTTCAATTAATAATTCAGATAATTTTATTATTGTATAGGTGAGTTAGAAATTTTACATTTTCAATTAATTTTGTTAAATAAAAAATTCGGACAAAGAGATATTTGTAATTTTCCAAACCACATGAGAAAATTCGTATTTTAAACAAACCTCAGGGACTGTATTTATAATTTACCCTATATTTTAAGCTTGGAAAAAAATTATATAATATAATATTAACACTACTTGCATGAAAAATTTAAAAAAATGTACACAAATACACAAATACTAATAATAATGAATGGTTCAAAATTATTTTGGGGATAACCTTCACCATATCAAGAACGAATTTAAGCCACATATTAATAGGGATGACAAAATTACTCGGCCTGAGTGTATTTAACCTATCCCAATTCTAATAGAAAATGTTTGAGAGAGCATTAATAGAATAAGATCGAGTACAGGAGTACGCAAGTTAAAGTTGTCAGAATAAAAGTAAAATATAAAATCGTACTATTAAAATAGTTAAATTTAGGCTTGGTTTGGGATATATTAAATAATACAAAAAGTTAAAAAGTCACTATTCTATTTAAGTCACATTATCTTATTTAAATCACATCACCTCTCTAACACATCACATCAAACCTAACCCAAACCCAACCCATATAAGTCAATAAATCAAAAAGTACACTTTTTTAACACATCCCAAATCAACCCTTAAAATCAATAATTCACACGTGAGTTTGAAAAATCCATTGCCCATCTCTACACATTAAAAGAAGTCGTATTAAGGCATTATTTGTAAAAAGTTAAAATCATCCCAAACACCCTCTAAACTTCAGATACGGATATTATTAGAAGAAAAATGATTGGGACCTCTAATTTAGAGGTACCACTAGTGATGCCCCACTGCCACAGCCAATCATGTGTCTTGAATTTTTTTTTTTTTTTTTTTTTTTTTTTTTTTTTTTTTTACCGCATTAGAGGTGGTTTAGAGATGCCTTTTTAGAGGTACGTAGCATGGTTGTTATTAGAAATAAATTTCAAAACAAGATGAAAGATGATAATCTCACAACTACATTTAGTACATGTGCAGGAGTTTTCCCATGGTTCAACTTTATGGTCTCCATATTGACATTTAATTTCTTATTTTTCTCATTCCTTAATTTGGAAGGAACTTTATCATATTCTTGTACAAAAATTTTATAAGTATAAAATTATGTAAGTTATTATGATCATGATTTATAAAGATATCATTATCACATTATTATAAATCAAATTTTATATAAAAATGTACTGGTTTGACAAATCTACTAATGCCATTTTTTTTTTGGCTGTACGAAGGGGCATCACAAATCTTATTTTCATTACTTTAACGCTGTGTTTGGTTGGGGGATTTGTGCAGGGATTTGAAAAAAGAAAGGGAAAATGTGTGTGAAATTGGGTGAAATATAGGCATGCTTTATTCACATTTCACTTACTTTTTCCATTTCCCTTTTCAAATCCCTCTTTAAATCATCCAATCAAACACAGCATAAGTACTTTTATGTAAAGGTCTGGCTTTCTTCCGGGCCATCTTGGAATTAAGGGTAGGTTTGATTATAAGGATTATAGTATAGGATTAGAATTGTTAGTTCATAGATTCACAATTTCATATTTAATTGTAAATTTTATTAACCGGATTACATATACGACTGATACTCAATCCGATGAAATTGACAAATTTTTAATATTGAGAGGGGTGGAGGATCATAATTTCAAATATGAAAGAAAAAACAAAATGAATACATAATAAATAGTTATCTTACTAATTTAATTGAATAACTAATCCTACACTAATTCATGAGATTATTAATCCTTTCACTATTAATCATGTTAATCAAACAAGCCCTAAGGGTATTGTTTAGGCTCGTGGGGCTCATTACAGGTTCTATTTCAGTGTTTCAAACTATTTATTTTGTAAAACTTTTATGTATATCATTCATAAAAAAATTAGTTCAATTTGATAATCGTAATATGTTTAATTTATCATGCTTGTCACAAAAAATATGAATGACGTGCAAGGTTTTAAAATAGATCATCTATTTTTTTTTATAACAAATTAATGCAATAGTGAAGCCCACAAACTCAGGCAACACCCTTCAGTCCAAATAAGCCCAACCCTTCATCGGGGAATTCTATCTACACCCAAATAATAATTTAGTACACCCAATAAAAATTTTAAAATTTTAATTAATATTATACTCTAATATAAATTTACTAATAAGTACAATTCACATTAAATCTTTTTTTTTTTTCATGATAAACCCTAATCATTTATACATATTTTTCATATTAAATCTCTTCATCATCTTCTTCAAAATTTAATTATTTTCACTTTATCTTCTTCCTTTTATCAAAACTTTAATTTATTCCACTAAAATTTACCACTATCATCAAACAAAAAAAGAACCCTAGATCTTGCACGAAAGTCTAAGAGGAGGAGGTAGTGAAGTTTTGGAGTAAAACAACCTTGTCAATCATTCTTTGAATCTTTGTGATGAGATTTTTAGAAAAGAATAAATTGTGTCAATCTCTCAATATAAAACCCACTTCACAAAACATCATTCTAGAACCCATGAAACCATTAGAATCATCATTAAATTTAAATTTAAATTTAAAAAAAAAAAAAAAAAAACATAGAGAAAAAAATTTCCAACTATTGAGAGAAAGTGCACAGTTCTTGATGAAGAACAAACCTTATCCAACAAAGTTCATAAGACCTAACCAAGATCCACATATGATAGATACATATAAAGAGAGAGGAGACGGGGGAGAGAGATACCCAGCATTGAGGAGAGAGGAAAAGGAGGAAGTATTTTTTTTTTTGATTTATTTATTTATTATTTGGGTGTACCATAAATTATTATTTTATATTGAAGTGTAATTTAGGAAAGAATATAGAGTGTATGAAGGATAAATTATAAAATTAAATAATTAAATAAAGAATAATAAGAAATGGGGCGTACTAAACAATTTTTTGGGTGAAAATAGAATCACCCCCCTTCATCTGGTATAAACATAAAAGAATTAGATAAACAGTCTTCTTTCTTTTACTAATCCAACAATGCAGTCCCATTATCATAATATGAGATTTCTCATTTATTAATAATGTTGCCATGTGGTATCACTAAAGAATGCCTAGTACCTGATCATTACCAGGACCATATTCTAATAACAAATTAAATAATATTTAAAATTTAATACTCAAATTTAATTATCATAAATTAAATAATATTTAAAATTTAATACTCAAATTTAATTATCGTGCTAATAATATTTAGCACTAGGGTAATACCCTGTTGGATGCCTAATAAATTATTTGTCTTTGTGCATTGAAAAGTGAAATTATATATATTGGTGTTTTATGTATTTTAATATTAACATAATTTTATATAAATAATTATTTATTATCTTCAATAGTCACATGCACAGATCAACAATATATAAAGGGTAAATTACAAACATACCCCTTAAGATTTGATTAAAATACAACTAATCTCCTGTAATTCTGAAAATTACGTTTCACTCTGAGGTTTTTAATTTTATAACAAAATATGTTTTAATTAATAATTTAAGTAATTTTATTATTATAGAGGAAAGCAATTATGAAATTTATTTTTTATTTATTCTGTTAAATAAAAAATTCTGACAAGAGAATATTTGTAATTTTTTAAATCATAGGGACAATCTGTACTTTAAACAAATCTCATAGAGTGTATTTATAATTTATTTATATATTAAATAAATAAAGTGATTAAAAATAAAGGGATTACACACACATTGAATAGTGCGAGTAAGAGTTGAACCCCACCACATACGGAGTTGCACCCTCCATATTTTACAAATTTTTTTTATGTTCTACCCTGCATTGTTATTTCCCTTGTATTATATAAATCATAAATATCTTAAATTTCTAAAATTATGTCATATCATCTATTAATACATTAATTAATATATTAATTGGTACATATAGCATTATTTAAAAATAATATATACTTTCAATAATATAATGGCCAGTCATAAATTTCAATAACAATAATGGCTTATGGAAAATTAAAGAGCCATTAGGAATTGGCAAAGTATAAAAAAATAAAAATAAATAAAAAACTAAACCCCGGTTTAGTTTTCCTTCTAGGCTAAAAAATTACAAAAGGACAAACAAAAAAAAAAAATTTAAAAATCAAAAAGTCAAAAATCACAAAAGAATTCTAAAACCAAAAAGTCAAAAAAATCAAACAAAAAAACTGAACAAATAAAAAAGTTAAATGCTAAAAAAAAAAAAAAAAAAAATTAACTAAAAAAATCATTGACAAACAACCCCTAATTATTATACCTTGAAATTTTTATTCCTGATGTAGGCCCCGTTTGGTAGAGCTGTGGGAAAGTGATTATAACTTATAGCCTAACAGCTTATTGCTTATAACTGTGAACAGAAGCTGATTTTTGACTTATAAATTAAGTTTCTCCTCTCCCACTCAAAGAATAAGTTGATTTTTGACTTACAAAAAGTTATAAACTGTATCAAAATAACTTAAATTAAGCTAAAAACTGAAATAAGCTGGAAATAAGTCCTACCAAACAGGGCCGTAGTATGGTGTTGCCAGCAACATCCGTAGCATTCAGCAACTCATGAGGTCAGTAGGGTTTTCAAGACTTTGAGTTGACCCTTCAACGCTGCAAGAATGAGAGGATTTCTAGCATCTCGTCAGAGTTATGCACATGTCAGGGTTAACAAATGCGAATTTTCTTATAATCTTGTGATAACCTTGAACAAATGAGTGAAAAGGAGACCATCGTTGAGAATCTGACACTCTGGCAAGTGCTGAACTTTTATCTAGAATTTTTTTGATAAGTCATAAAGGGGGAACTATTGGCAAGAGGGGCCAAAGAAAAAAAATTATAGAAACATAAAGGTGTGTAAAAATTTTCACTTATAATTCATCAGAGAATTGCTTGTACCTTATGTGTTTATAATTTTTTCTTTTTTAATTTTTTACTGATCAGTAATTCTTTCATTTTTAAATGCCCGTGGAACGCTGCCACGTGTAAAGGAATATGGGATGACACAACCCACCTTAACTCTGTCAAGAATCTTTGGAACATCTTTCAGTATTTGTTCGTGTTAAAGATATATATATAGATTAAATATATAAATAATGTATAGATTAGATTAATGTATAATGGATAGGTTAGGTGTAGTGAATACTTTTCCTTTGTTGCTTTCGGTCACTTTCCCTCTCTTAAGCCATGATGATGTTTGTATGCCATGATGATGTTTATATTCACTCCTATATAACGGAGAACATACACATTAAGGAATATATAGAATTGCACAGATACTTCACACTCTCTCAAATTCTGTCCCTCTCTTAACTTGTTTTACATGGTATCAGAGCTTCAAATTTATGGCTCATTAACCAGAAAGCTTCACGTTTTCTAGTATTTATCTCTGTGTCGTCACTAATTAGATATGTTTTTGTTCTCAAAAATTTTCACACTTCATACCAAAGTTCTCGGAATCCTCTCACGAGTCCAACACCACCAATGGCGTCCTCAGATCCACCTGCACGCGCCCTCATGCACCACTGTAGACACCCCATTTTTGACCGCCCTTAAGACTTGGACACTATTGATGGTTTACTTGGTAGAGAAAGGTGTGCAGGGCAAAGGTTCAGTTTCTTCGGCAAGGAGAGAGTCAAATCTCAACTTCATACCCCTTTTGGACCAAAAAATCTTGATCAAAAGATTTTAGACCTTGAAACCCTCTCTTTCAAAATGTTTTGAAAATAAAGTTCCTACGATGTTCCGACACTCGCATTTCGTTAAATGTTGCGCTTTTTGGTAAACCGAGCAAGGACGAAGTGGAAATGAATGAAAGAGAGTTGAAATTTTTGAAAAATCTTTCGAAACATCTTGTTTAGGGGTTTGGAGTTGAGGAAAATTGGAGAAGAAGGAAGAAACCAAGTTGAAGAAGAAGGTGGGTATGAATCGCTAAGAGAGAGAGCCGAGCGGTCCTCGCTAAATCACGCCTATTTGTTTATACAGTTAGATTTTAGCTATGAGGCCACCACCGTTGGAAAGCTTACTTCCGGGGCTTCATTTTGCACTCAAGAATCTCCTAAAGCCAAGTCCGGATGGGGGAGATATGGTTGGTTGAAGTAGGGCATCAATCCGATTAGACCGAAACTGCGCGGCTTCACCAAAACAGGCATAACTTTTTGTACAATTGGAATTTTGATGCAAGGCTGGTGCCATTGGAAAGCTAACTTATGGGGCTTCAATTTGGACATAGGATGACCACTTTTTGGCCTTTCCAGCCATTGGCCGACCATTTTTCTTTCTGGGAGACCACTTTTTGTCCTGAAAAACCAGAAAAAGTAGCTGGCTGACCAGAAAAAGTGGCTGGCCGACCACTTTCTCATGAAAAGCGGTCGGCTGACCAGTAAAAGTAGTCGGCCGACCACTTTAACTGGTCGGCGGCCTTCCTGCATATTCTACAGGTGTTGTGGATGCCAGCTGTGCCAGTTGGAGGGCACAGACTGTATCCTCCATACACGTGTATGGAGGGATTTATCCAAGCCCTAAGCTTCTCCTAGAAGCTTTAGCTTATGTTTTTCTATAAGAGAGAGGCTTCCCCTCCCTTCTCCAGGCTGATTTTGGCTGAGAGCATAGGCTTACACTCTCTCTATATCCCTCTCTTTCTCTCTCTATATTGGTGCTTTGCTTCACACTTGTACACACAACCTCATAGCCAAACACTCTTACCTTGTTGCTGAGTTGCTGGAGGGTCTTGAGGGAGCTCAAGAGTTGGTTTTTGCTCAGAAAATTTGCTGGTATTGTAGTGCTTCAAGGGTAACCTTCTTTTTCCCCCTTTTAGCTCTATTTTGATCACTCTCTTAGCCATATTTGCATGCTTCTCTTGGCTTAGCTTTAAACTACAAAAAGCTTTATTTTTGAGTACTTAACATGTTTGTTTGAGGCTCCTCAGGTGTTGGGGGTGTTCTACCCCCTTTTGTGCCTTGTTTGGCCTTGTTTTGTGCCATGCCTTGAGGCCTTTGAATTAGTCTTTGCTTGGCCTTTTAACCACTACAATCTAGTGGATTTTCAGTAGTAGGCATATGGTTTTGAGGCCTCAAATCAGAGGGGGGTGATCCATTCTCTTCTTGTTTTGTTTGCTTACATTATTGGCCTATCAAAGGAGCATGTGTTTCTACCATTTTGAGGCTTAGTTCAAGCACTTTTTTTGTGACTTCTAGGGCCTGCCTTGACTCTGTCCATGGCTGGTTTGGTCACCTTTTGCATGCTTCTTGTATGTGTAGTGTAATCCCATTTGTGGCTCATCAAAGTAGCATATCTTTCTAGCATGTATTGGCTCCATTTCAGTGGGTTTTTGGCCATCATTTGACATGTCATAACTCTATTTTAGGTTGGTTTTATGGCCCCATGCATGCTCCATGCACTTGTAGTGCATTTCCATGAAATAACCTAACATGCATCATGCTTCAACATGTCATTTTAGCATGCTTTTGGCTTGGCTCTGAGAAGACTTTGTTTATGTTTTAGCATGCTTAAGGTCTGATTTATGTTGTTTTGGTCATGCATGCCATGCTTTGTATAGCCATAGTGCATTTTAGCTCACTAGTCTTGAGTTTCCAAGCCACTAGCTTGCATTGCTTGGGCTATTTGCATGATTTAGCATCATTTGGAATGATATTTTAGAGCTTATATCTTTGCCATATTCTCATGTTTATCACTTCTTCAATGTGTTTGAAAGTTGCACCTTTATGCCCTATTTGTGAGCCATTACATGAGCCTCATTTTTGGTGCCTTTCAAGCCATCATCCCAACTCATTTTTGCTACTGTTTTGGCTTGCATAGGATCTGTTTAGGGTTAGTTTGGTCATTTGAGCATTATCTTGCATGCCTCTAGTGTAATACACTTCACTAGCTTTGACACTTGAGCCTTTCAACATGCATTACATGGGTTGTTGGCATGATTCTAAGTCATTTTGCATGTCATTTCAGTGCTGGAACATATGCCATTATACCCCATGTTTCATCCTTTCAATGCTTTTGGAGAGTTGTGTTTTGAGCCTTAAGCTTGGGCCGATATGCATGCATGTTTGTATAGTATTTTGAGTTTCTACCTTAGCATGTATGGCCACTGATTTGGACATGGCTAAGGCCTATCCATTTTTGTTTAAGTCCATTGTGCATTGTGTATGCCATGTAGTTCATAGCATTGTGTATGCTAGTATGTTAATTGCATGTTTTCATGCTTGTCCCTTGCATCGTGTTCATATGCTTGTTTCATTGCATTGAATGTTTGCATGCTTGAGCCGCATTGTGTATGCCATGCCATGTTGTTTGTTGCATTGTGTTTGGAATAAGAGTTAGTCCAAACATGGGAAACGAGGGACGTTTCATACTTGAAGTGATGAAACGCGCCTCAATTCTCGGTCGCCGACGCTCTTGATCATACATGATAGAGTTTTAGGCTTTATGTGTTTACTTGTGCATTCATTTCCATATTGAATTGTGCAACTTCGCTTCTCGGCCATCATGCATTGAAATGCGTGATTGATGGCCCGAGAGTCGAGAACCACACTCCCTCGAGCTTATGAAATGATAGGGAGGGTGGTTGTGCACACATATCTTGTAAATACATTGCCATGCCCTTTCTTGCTCTCTGTTGCAGCAAATTGAAGTCTGGCAGCAGAAACTGGTCGGCCGACCAGGTAAAGTGGCTGGCCGACCACTTTTTCTAGTTTTCAGCACAAAAAGTGGTCGGCAGGTGGTCTCCAATGCCAATAACTGGTCGGCAGCATCCCTACAGGTTCCCATGGTAGAGTTTCAACCTTCTGGAGCCTTGTGCAGTGTTTTGGGACCAGTTGCAAACAGAGGCAAATTGGGGCATCGCGATGAATTTCCGAGCGAGGCGATTCGAGCATGCATGCATCCTTTGTCATGAGGCCATTTCAGTGTTTTGTTAGCTTAGAATGTATATTTGTTTCAATTTTGGTTGTGTAATAATTAATTAGCTAGAATAGTTAGTTAATTAGTCAGTTCTGTATTATTTATTTGGACCCTCCTCCGAGAGGGCAATGTTGTAAATAAGCGTGCGTGTGTGTGATGCATGTCTTCCAACCCCCATTTCTTTCTCCCTTTTATTTACTAGCTTACGATGGTTAGTTTTAGGGCATGTTTCAATTAGCATCCTTATGCTCGCATGTTCGCATTCATTCATCTGTCTTGCATGCACCGGGCTCGGCGCATCATACTAATTGCATTGTATTTCAATTCCTGTTTGAATACATGTATCAAGTTGCATTTCACATGACATTTTAGAATAGCCGAGCCTATCTTAGTTGCATTTTGCATGTGTTGCATTAGGCATTCTTGACATAGCTAGGATCATACATGATTACTAACCATCTTCTGTTTTGGCTTGGAGTACTCGGTGAGTGTTTATGCTTTAGCATCCTTGCATGTGTGTGAGTGACTGCCATGATAGCATGCTTGCCATGAGGCTATTTGCTTATGTGATATAATTGCCTGAATGCCTGTGGGTGAAGGTTGGATTACCTGAATTGGAACAATTCATTGATTACTTTTAAGCCCACTTGAGAGTGGCAAATCACCATGTTTTCTAAGCTCACTTGAGGGTGGCAAAATCCTCATTTTAGCCTACTTGCGAGTAGCAAACCGCTTTAAAAAACAAATAAGATATCATGTTTAGTAGTGGCTGATCTTTGATCGGGCGAGCGGGGGTGCTCATTGCATGACCTTCCCCTCTCGTACCCAAGTTCCCGAGCCGAGGCAACTTTGGTGATGACGGACACGTGGTCTTAGGCACGAGTCAGGGTTTCCTAAATTTTCCAAAAATAAAATATTTAGGTGGCGACTCTATATCTGGCAAAACAGTCCATGTTTGACACTTCTTTCTAAAAATCAGTTTTTCAAAATGATTTGCCGGATTTGGACTCTTTGGTGATTTATCAATCTCGCATTGCACTTTGCAAGATTAGATTAAGAACCGTGACATTGAGTCCGAACTGTAGTGAGCCCAATGAACAAAATGGGATTTTCCTGGGATGTTCGAGCGCGTCTACAACCACGTTTGTCGTCGGCGCGTCACGCACTTCCGCCTCCGTTGTCTCATGCGCCACATGCACCTCTCAGCCGATTGAGTCGTGTTGCTCGCTCGCACCACTCGCGCCTTCTCGCGTCGCTCACTCCACCTTGCGCCACTCGAGCTGCTCGCCCAGCCGCCTCGCGCCGCTCGCTCCGTGTCGCGCCAATCCAGTCGCTCACCCAGTCACCTCCCGTACGCTGCTGCTGCCTTCGGCTCTAACCGGTTTGGCTCAGACCGGTTCAGTCTTCTTCACCAGGCCAATTCAGTGATATTTTTGGACCTTTTTGGCTGGTTCAGACCAGTTTCCCACCAATTTCGACCCTCTGAATTCACTGGTACCCTCGGTTTCTTCGGATTCTACTTTTATAGTGTTGTTTTTCCTTCATGGATCGCTCGGACTCGTCTGACCACTCTATTTCCATTGTTCTGGATGGGACAAATTATGTCTTATGGGCACAAGCCATGTCTGGCTTCCTCAAAGGCAAGAAACTTTGGCGTATTATCACTGGGGATGTGCGCAAACCCATCTAGGAAACCATTGAATCAGCTGACAAATTTGTCAATCGCTTTGAAGATTGGGACAGTAAGAACTATCAGATTATCACTTGGCTTCGCAATACATCTACTACGTCTATCAGCCTTCAATTTGGTCGGTTCCAACTTGACTATGTTTCCACTCCGGCAAAAGACATTTGGGATTTTTTGAAAGACCACTATCAGACTACTGGTCTTGTTCACCAATATCAGCTTCAGAGTCATCTTCACCATTTGCGTCAAGAGCCAACTCAGACCATTAATGATTTTCTCTCCCAAATTTATTCTGTTTGGGATCAGCTTGCTCTCTCTGAACCTCTGTGGCCCCATACTGAGGATGCTGCCTTGTTTACTACCTATCATGACCAACAACGGTTGGTTCAGTTTCTTATGGCTCTCACTCCCCATTTTGAGCCAGTACACACCTCTCTTCTTTATCTCACTCCTTTACTCACTCTTGAGTAGGCCATCTCCGAACTACTTTCAGAGGAAACTAGGCTTGGTACTCTCCACTCGCCCCCTGTGGACTCTGTTCTTGCTACTACCCAGACTCGGAGTTCTCTTTCCCCACAGCGGTCTACTGCCTGCAACACTGTCAAAACCGAGGGCTTCCATCTTCTCATCTTCTGGTTCATTGTCCAGTTCGCCTTTGTCGGTTTTGCAACAAGACTGGTCCTGGTCATCTCCAACAAGATTGCTTCCGCAATCCTGGTTCTTCCTCTCGCATTAGTTCTTACCTCGGGAATTTTTCGCGGGGCACCTCTCAACGTTCTGGGCATCCGTTTAAATCTCTGCCTATTCATCGCACTGCTATTGCTACCTCAAAAGATTTACCTTCTTCTGTGCTTATAGACCCGTTTACTCTAGTCTTTTTTCAAACCGATGTCGAAGCCATGTTCCAATAATTTCTCTCCACTTCCGGTACTCCTCCCTCTACTGCTATGTCTGTCACCTCAGGTAACACTTCCTGGTACTTTGACTCAGCTTGTTGTAATCATATGACCTTTGACCCTACTATTTTTACTTCTCTCTCTTCTAATCCTCATGTTCCTTCTATTCATACTGTTGATGGGTCTCTTTTGTCTGTAAGTCATGTTGGTTTTGTTTCAACCTCCCGCTTATCTCTATCCCATGTATGTCTTATGCCTGCTCTTACTTTAAATCTTATCTCCATTAGTCAATTGTGTGAGCATGGTCTAACTGTTACCTTTTCCCGTACTGGTTGTTTGGTGCAGGACCCTCGGATGGGATTGACTCTTGGGATCGACCGTAAGCATGGACGTCTCTATGAACTCATCTATCTTCATGTTCCGGTTTCTTCTCAGATTGCCGCTTTTACCACTGCTCCTCTTGTGTCTCTTTTTCAGCTTTGGCACTGTCGTTTAGGCCATCTTTTTGTTGGTCGATTAAAGTCTTTAATTTCTAGTGGTCAATTAGGTCCTGTCACTTCTGATACTTTAGATTGTTTGTCTTGTTAACTTGCAAACAATCTGCTTTATCATTTAATAAAAGTGACTCTGTTTCTCTTGCACCTTTTGATCTCATCCATTCTAATATTTGGGGCCCCTCACCTACTCTTACTATAGGAGGTGCACGCTATTTTGTTGTTTTTATAGATTATTTTTCCCGTTTTACGTGGTTGTTTCTTATGAAGAATCGTTTCGAACTCAAACAACTTTATTACAATTTTACCAAAATGGTCCAAACCCAATTTTCTAAAACTATTAAAATCTTTCGCTCCGACAATGCCATGGAATTTAAAGATTTTGACTTTCTTTCTTTTCTTCAGAGTCATGGTACTCAACCTCATCGTTCCTGTCCCGATACGTCTCAACAAAATGGACGTGCTGAACGGAAACATAGACATATTCTCGATACTACTCGAGCTTTCATTCTCTTTTCCTCTTGTCCAGAGCATTTTTGGAACGAAGCTGCTCTCACTACTGCTTACACTATTAACTATATCCCTACATCTGTCATTCACAATTACACTCCCTATGCACGTTTGCATGGCACTCATCCCCCTTACACCAACCTTAGGGTCTTTGGATCTGCATGTTTTGTTCTTCTCCAACCTCGTGAACACATCAAACTTGAATCTCGTTTACGTCTTTGTTGCTTCTTGGGGTATAGTATTGAACATAAAGGGTATAGTTGTTGGGATCCTATCTTCCAGCACCTTCGTATCTCTCGTCATGTGGTATTTTGGGAACACAAAATGTTTTCCTCCATCTCTCACTTCTGCTTATCCACTCCCTCACCCTCTCTATTTTTTACTAACCCTTCCACCGATTTGTTTTCTGATGAGATTGCTCCGCAGCCCCTGCCTACATCTTTAAAGACCACCTTGCTTACGACTATTTCTTATGAGCCTGCTCGCCCTGCTGGTCCTGCTCTTGCTCCCTCGGGATCCCCCCTCCTGTTGAGTCTCTCCCATGCCCTCTAGCTTCTCCACCCTCTGCTCGTCCACACTAGGTAACCCAACCTTCTACTCATCTTTATGATTTTATTGTTGGTTCTACTGCTTTTTTTACTCATGAACCTACCTCCTATCGTGAGGCTTGCTCTAATCCTCTTTGGCAGCATGCTATGGCTGATGAATTGCAGGCTTTAGACAAAACTCATACTTGGGACGTTGTTGATCTTCTCCCTAGCAAGATTGCCATTGGCTGCAAATCGGTATACAAAATCAAGACCTGTTCTGATGGCGCTATTGAGCGCTACAAAGCCCACCTTGTTGCCAAGGGCTTCAACTAGGAGTATGGTATTGATTATGAGGAGACCTTTGCTCCTGTTGCCCGTCTCACCTCTGTTCGTAGCTTGATTGCTGTTGCTGCCACCCGTCAATGGCCTCTTTACCAACTAGACGTGAAAAATGCCTTCCTTAATGGTGTTCTTCTCGAGGAGGTCTATATGCAACCTCTTCCTAGGTTTACTTATCCACCTCATAAGGTCTGCAAACTTCAACGTGTTTTGTATGGTCTAAAGCAAGCCCCGAGTGCTTAGTTTGCCAAGTTCAGCTCTACTATTCATGATTGTGGTTTCATCTCCAGTTTTTATGATACTGCTCTCTTTATGCGGAAAACTGCTCAAGGGACCACCCTGCTTCTGCTTTATGTGGATGACATGATTATCATTGGTGATGATGTGGCCGGTATTCTTTGCCTTAAACAGTTTCTTAGCCATCATTTCGAGATGAAAGACCTTGGTCTTCTCAGCTATTTCTTGGGTCTTGAAATCTCCCATGATTCCACGGGTTCGTTTATCTCTTAGGCTAAGTATACCTTTGATCTTCTCGCCCGCGCTGGTCTTACCGATTGCAAGACTACCTCCACTCCCCTGGAGCCTCAGAATCGTCTTACTCCTCTTGATGGCACTCTTTTCTCTGATGCTACCCTGTATCGTCAGCTGGTTGGCAGCCTTGTCTATCTCACTATTACTCGTCTTGATATTTCCTATGCAGTTCATATTGTCAACCAGTATATGTCGGCTCCTCATATCCCTCATTATGATGCTTTAGTGTGTATCCTTCGTTATCTCAAAGGCACCTTGTTTCATGGTCTTTATTCCGCCTGCTCCTCTCTTCAGCTTCGTGCTTTCTCCAATGCTGATTGGGCTGGGGATCCCACTGACCGCCGCTCTACTACAGGGTTCCGCTTTTTCTTAGGCGATTCTCTTATTTCTTGGCGCAGCAAGAAACAATCTCTTACTGCTCGTTCCAGTACAGAAGTTGAATACTGTGCTCTTGCTAATACTACTCAGGAGCTTCTCTGGCTTCGTTGGCTTCTTGCTGACATGGATGTTACCTCCTCTGCTACTGCTCTATTTTGTGATAATCAAAGTACTATTCAAATTGCTCACAATGATGTTTTTCATAATCGCACCAAGCACATTGAGATTGACTGCCATTTTATTCGTCAACACGTTACTCGTGGTACTGTTCATCTGCACCTGCTGATATCTTTACCAAAGCTCATTCTCCTGGCCGCTTCGATGAACTTGTTTCCAAACTTCAGTTGGCTGATATTTATCCTCCTTAAGTTTGAGGGGGTCTGTTAAAGATATATATATAGATTAAATATATAAATAATGTATAGATTAGATTAATATATAATGGATAGGTTAGGTATAGTGAATGCTTTCCGTTTGTTGCTTTCGGTCACTTTCCCACTCTCAAGCCATGATGGTGTTTGTATGCCATGATGATATTTGTATTCACTCCTATATAATGGAGAACATACACATTGATGAATATATAGAATTGTAGGACAATCTTCACTGTATTTAAAAAGATTAAATTCTGTTGTGTACTAAACAACAATAAGAATATAAAGAAATAAAGGAAATGAGAGAAATTGTTTGATTACAAAAATCAAACTAGAAAAAGAATTAAATAAATAAAAACAGATTTTATTTTGTTACAAAAACAAAATTAAAATCTGATTTAAATAGATAATAAAAACAGAAAAATAAATTAAACAACTTACTTGATTAATTTGTTCGATTAATAATCTGATCAAGTCCAGTGTTTGGCACTGTGTCCTTAAGACAGATTCGTCCTCTCCACGGTGCTTTCAGAATGTGGATGTCTATCTCCCAAGATGAAATGATCAACTATAAACAATAGTAGCACTACAAATTGTTTGCCTAACGAATACACTAAGTGTTTATACTCTTTCACAGAAGAAAAATAATGTAGCAATATGAAGAGAATGTTTGCAGAATTATGAAGGACGAAAATTAGAGTTACAAAATCCAAATGAAGGCTGTCCTATTTATAGATGGATTGGTGGCTGTAGGTTTTGAATTAAACATGTGCAAACCTATTTGAACAGGTATGAAACCTGTTTGGTTTTGAATTTAAACAGATTTGAATCTGTTGGGTTCACAATTCAAACAGATAAAAACGGGAAGGGCCCTGTTTGGGTGTACAGTAAAACCGGACCAGTTTATTTCCGGAATTAATTTGAATTCTGGATTTTATTTTACCAAAAAATAAAATAAAATTCAAATGTTTTTGGCCCAAAAAGATAGGTATTGGGCCGGACAAGCCCAACCCAACCTCACACCACGCATCCCAGCCCAGCTGGATCGGACGGCGGCGCGCGTGGTGATTTTTGGGTTCAATGGGTCTAGTCCATTTTGCCCATAACCTCCCTCTCTAAAACATTTGGGTACCTCTTGGGGCACACCCTAAGTTCCAATCCCATGCCTTATAAACCCATTCAAAACTTCCCACCAAATCAATGTGGGACAAGTCTTATTCAAACCTTTATGCTGTGTTTGGTTGGGGGATTTGGGGAGGAATTTGGAAAGGGAAATGGAAAAGGTGTGTGAAACTAGGTGAAATGTAGGTATGTTTTATTCACATTTCATCTTCCTTTTCCATTTCCCTTTCCAAGTCCCTCCTCAAATCCCCCAACCAAACACAGTATTAAGGATTTTCCATCAAAACTCCATTTCCATGGAGCATACTTTGGCTTCAATTTTCCATTCACTCGGTAATGGTTTTGAGCAACCAAATATACCACGTAAATCATAACGCGGCATAGAACGCGTTACCACTTTGATCCGCGAAAATCGACGCACGGGCCCACCTAAAAAATAGACCAAACTTAAGAAAAAATTCTGTTATTAACCTAGAATTTCTAAACCATTTCCAACAAGAATTGCACAGATACTTCACACTCTCTCAAATTCTATCCCTCTCTTAACTTGTTTTACAGTTCGAATGCTTCTAAAGTCCCTTCAACTGATGAAGCCCCTATTCAAGTCTCTCTCCTCAATTTTTAATATTTTCTCGTAGACATAACATGTGCAAAGAGATGTAACCAATTATTATTTTAGTAAGCAAATGGGAACTAGGAATGACAACGGGGCGGGGCGGGGCTGGGGATCACCCTCCCCGTCCCCGATCCCCGAAGGCACAAAAGTCCCCGTCCCCGTCCTCGATCCCCGGCGGGGAACCCATCACCCTCCCCACCCCCGCCCCCAACGGGGATCGGGGATCCCCGACCCCGAAAAATCCCCGTAAAAAACAGTATCCCCAACAAACAACAACCCCCCAATAGAACAGATCAACAACAACCACAACATTACAATCAAAAAAAATGGACAGATCTGATACACACACATACATGTATACATATACAACAGATGAACCAAAAAAAAATGATACTGATACACACTCACACACACATACATGTATATATATACACAGATCTGGGTGAATCGCGCATGGATCTGGTCTGGATGGCCGAAACATGGCTGAAACATTGCCGAAACATGATCTGACGAAGGACGGAGGACGGCGGAGCGGCGGTTCTTGAGGGTGGTGACCTTGGCGAAGGTGGAGACGCACTGGATTTGGTCTGGATGGTCTGGATTGACATGGGTTTGAGAGAGTTGAAAGAGAGAGAAGAGAAGAACAAGAGAGTGAGAGAGAGATGAGAGTCAGTTGAGAGAGTGAGTTGAGATGAGAGTATATATGAGAGAGAGAGAGAGAGAGTTATATAAATATAACAATATAACTAAACATATAAACTTTCGGGGAAAAACTAAACATATACAACTAAACATATACGCGGGGATTTTTCGGGGAAATGTCGGGCCGGGGCCGGGGCTGGGGCCGAGAAATGTATCCCCGTCCCCGGCCCAAAATTGATCGGGGATGAATTTTTGAATACCATCCCCTCCCTGTCGGGGGTATTTTTCGGAAAAAAACCGCTTAAATCGAGGTCAGGATCGGGGATCCCCGTCGGGCCGGTTTCAAATTGCCATCTTTAATGGAAACCAACACTTGGGTGTTAAACTAGAGACTAGTTGACGAGGTAGAAGACACGATGACATTTGAGAATGTTGATGCAAGGAAGGTAGACATCGTCGTACTATCACACTCACTTCTCATATTCCAATGATCAATCTATTTAATACATTGTTTTATAAATGTTAGATATGTTTTCCTTTATATATATATTTTTTTTTTATAAAAATCACTCGTATATTTATATGATTATAAGTCTAGGAATCTAGAATATAGTTTTAGATTTGTGTCAAGAATTAAAGTGTTTGTTAAAAATTAAATGTGAGTGTCGTAGAATTCGTACGTAAAATGAATCTGAATATTAATATTCTTAAGTAATTTTTTGAATAAAATTTATGAATTTATAGTACAATAATATCATGTTATATAATGTATAAATAAAGTAGAAACTTCTCGTAGAAAGCTTTAGAAAGATATTACGTGTCATTTTTAGTCTCTTAGAATTTTGTAAGTGTCCTTCCCGGATGATTTTCTATCTTTTAAACTTTTCCTCTTCCTTTGACATTTTTGTATCATCTCTCTCTCTCTCTCTCTCTCTCTCTCTCTCTCTCTCTCTCTCTTCTTTTTTTTTTCTCTCTCTTTCATTCCTCTAATGTTTTTTTCTTATTTCATCAATAAATGCATTATTTTGTATATATGCTTTCAATTATTCCAACCAATATATTTATGTTTATTAATTTTAATAACATATAGAAGAAAATTACAATTTTAAAACACTTTTACAAAAGTATGATAAAGCAAATACAAAAGTTGTAATAAAGTGAATGATATACATATAATAATTAAAAAAAAAGTCTATTTTTTACGAAAACATTTTAGTAAAAAAAACGTTGGTGGTCAATGACTTTCATCATTAGTTTGTTAGCTCTATTAGTTTTATAATAATATTACAATAGAAAAAAAAATGTTAAATTGATATTGTGTAGGCATCATAACATTTAAACTCATTTTATTTGTTATAAATTGTTTTCATTAAAAATATTTTTCGCATTTTGTGATATTTGACCACATAATATGTTAAGAAATCATTTATATTGGATCATGTAAAATCATTTACAAATTATATTTGGTAAGTCATTTTATGAGATGCTACATTATTTTTTGACTTACTTGAAAATATTTTCTAACAAATATTCCTATTTTATAATGTTTTTATCATGCTTAAACTTCTCTATGACATTTAAAATGTTCTTAATTAAAAAAAATAAAAATAAAATACAATGATTGCAATCAATCAAAATACATATATTTATATTAAAATACATTTAATTTATAAAATCTATCTTAAAATCATTATGATTTATTTTATAATTTTCATTGGAGATAATAGAAAATGTGTTGATAAGTTTTTCCTATTTTTTTTCTTAAAAAAATAATAATTTAAAAGTGCTTCTATACTTTGACTGCATAACCATTTGATATATAAATATATATATATTATTTAATAATATTTATATTTATAAATATAAAATATTATACTTAATTATTAATTGTAAATTTTAATTTCTTAAATGAAAACCGTGCATCGCACGGGATTGAAGGGGTTGTTTGGAATGTCCTAAATAAGTGTATTTTTTGGACTAAGGCCAAGTTTGGCAAATTGCCAAAAAGTCAAAAAGTCAAAAAGTTACTCAAAAAGTTAAAAAGTTATCACTATTCACCAAAAGTCAAAAATTACGGCTGCACAACTCCCAATCCTAATTTTCCTCTGCACACTAATTTATACAATTTTTTAATACACATTTTTCCATAAAAAGTCAAAAAGTTAACCCAAACATCCATATTTTTTTCCTCAATTTTTTAGTTCAAAAAGATAAAAAGAACACTTATTTAGGACACCCCAAACAACCCCTAAAAAGTTGAGGAAAAAAATATGTGCAATGTAAGACTGATAAATCACCAAAGAGTTCAAATCCGGCAAATCATTTTGGAAAATCAGATTTTGAATCAAAAAGCGCCAAACATGGACTGCTTTGCTAGATTTCAGAGTCGCCACCTAAATGTTTTGTTTTGGAAAATTTAGGAAACCCTGACTCGTGCCTAAGGTTACATGTCCGTCATCACCAAAGTTGCCTCGACTCGGGAACTTGGGTACAAGAGGGGAAGGTCATGCAATGAGCACCCTCGCTCGCCCGATCAAAGGATCGGCCTCTACTAACATGATATGTTGTTTTTGAAAACACATGCGTTCTTATTCCAGTTTATTAGCTAACTTACTATGTGATGCGCATAGCATACAAGTATAGACTCAATCACGCGGATTAGAACAAAACAACTCATGTTTGTTTTTGAAAGTGGTTCGAAAGTGCTACTCGCAAGTAGGCTAAGACGCGGATTTGCCACCCTCAAGTGGGCTTAAAACACACAATCATCGAGTTGTTCCAATCCAGGCAATCAAGCCTCCACCCACAGGCATTTAAGCAGTTAATCACTTAAGTAGTTAGCCTCATGGCAAGCATGCTATCATGGCAACACTTACACATCTAATGCAGTATGCTAAAGCGTAAAAGCTTACCTAGTACTCCGAGCTAAGAAAAGAAGCTAGTTAGTAGTCAATGCATGATCCTAGCTATGTCAAGGATGCCTAATGCAACGCATGCAAAAATGTAACTAAGATAGGCTCGGCTATTCTAAGATGCCATGTGAATGCAACAATTGATACATGTATTCAAATAGGTATTGAAATACAATGCAGTTTGTATGATGCGCTAAGCCCGGTGCATGCAAGACAAATGAATGAATGCACGCATGCAAACATAAGGATGCTAATTGAAACATGCCCTAAAACTAACCATCAAAAGCTGGTAAATAAAAGGGAGAAAGACATGGGGTTGGAAGACATTCACATACACATGCACACTTATTACAAAACTTGCCCTCTCGACAGAGGGTCCGAATAAATCAACTAACTAGCTACGCTAAGCTAATTAATTATTATAAACCAACTAATTAGTCAAATTAATTAAGTTACAAAACCAACTAAGTATTAGCTATCTAAGCAAAGCAGCTAAGTAAAGCAGTAAGAAGAGGTCCTCGGGGCGAGGGGTGCATGCATGCTCGGTCGCCTCGTTTGGAAATCCATTACTATGCCCCAACTTGCCTCTGTTTGCATTTGATTTCAGAATACTGCACAAACCTCCAAATAGCTTCTACTCCAACATGGAGACCTCCAAGAGGGTTGCCGACCACTTAATGGTGTTGTAGACCACCTGTAGACCACCTAAACATGCTGCAGACCAGAAAAAGTGGTCGGCCAGCTAGTTTTTCTAGTCTGCCAACCAGAAAATCCTGCCAAGCTCCAATTTGCTACAACAGAGAACAAGAAGGGGCATAGGAGTGTATTTGTAAGGTATGTGTGCACAACCACCCTCCCTATCATTTCTCAAGCTCAAGGGGGTGTAGTTCTCGACTCTCGGGCCACTAACCGAGCATCACAATGCATGATGGCCGAGAAGCCAAGTTTGCACAATTCAATGTCAATGAATGCACAAATAACACATAAAGGCTTTAACCTCTATCATGCATGATCAAGAGGGTTGGCGACCGAGAATTGAGGCACGTTTCATCACTTCAAGTATGAAACGTCCCTCATTTCTCGTGTTTGGATCAACGCCCAATCCAAACACAATGCAATGCATGCAATATGCTCCACCTATCAATGCTAATGGCATGCAAACAATGCTAATGCAACATGAGCATACAAACATAATGCAATGCAACATAAGCATGCAAACAACAATGCAATGTAACAACATGCAAACAACATGCGAGCACAATGTAATGCAACAACATGCAAACAACATGCTATATGGACTTAAACCGAATATGGACAGACCTCAATCACGCCCAAAATAGTGGCCATAACACTCTTAAAAGATGGCATGAAAGCCTAGAAAATGCATGCTTATGCATTGGCCCACTAATTAAGCATAAGAGCACAACTCTCAAAAGTGCTCAAGGAGTGACAAAAGTGAGAACATGGAAATGCTATATGCTCTGAAATAACATGGTAGATGATGCCAAATCATGCACATGTTATAAATGAAGCATGCTAGGAGGCTCAAAGCTTGAAACTAGCATAGGCACTTGCATTATAGCTACGCAATACATGAATCATATGGCCAAGGCAACCCAAAAAAGTCCTAGAGCATGTGAAAATGATGCTAAAACATGTATGGACTAGAGCTAACACATGCTAGCATGAAGAGCATGAAGTATGCAAGGCCAATAAGGAGGAGTACACTACACCTACCAAAACCAAGCATGAGATGACTTCACCAACAAAAATTAGAGTTGTATTATGGCAAAACAAGACCAAAAACACACTGAAATGGTGGCCCAAAAGCCTAGGCAAGATGGCATACACAATGGCTCATTTTAAGGCATAAAGCACCAACCCTCAAAATTATTGAAAGAATGAAAGATGTGAAGACATGGAAGTGAAACATGCTCTGAAATCACATACTAAATGATGCCAAATCATGGAAATAGTCCAAGCAATGCATGCTAGTGACTTGGAAACTCAAGGCTAGTGAGCTAGAATGCACTATGGCTATGAAAAGCAAGGCATGCATGACCAAAACAACATAAAACAGAGCTCAAGCACGGTAAAACATGAACAAAAGCTTCTTTGAGTAGAGCCAAAAGCATGCTAGAATGATGGTCCAAAGCATGATGCATGTTAGGCTAGTGAATGGAAATGCACTACAGGTGCAAGAAGCATGCAAGATGCTATCAAACCAACCTAAAATAAAGCCAATTCATGCTAAAACAACACCAAAAACATGTTGAGATAGAGCCAAAATGGGCTAGAAAGGTATGCTAAAACATGAGGCATACAAAGCTAGTTACCAAGATACAAGGAGAGGGGATGACCCCCTCCTATTTGGGACCTCAAGACAACCTTTCCACCACTGAAATTCCTCTAAGTTTCAGTGGTGAGAAGGCCAAAAAGAGGTCCCAATAGCTTAAAAGGATAGCACAAAACAAGGCCAAACAAGGCACAAGAGGGGCATAGACTACCCCCAACACCAACAAAGCCTTAAACAAACATTTCAAACACTTGAAATTAGAACTTTTTCTTGTTAAGAGTTAAGCCTAAATCAGCATGAAAATAGGGCCAAAAGCTTAAACAAAAACCAAGGTTTAACGGGTTAGAAACTCACCCTTGTAGAACAACTTCAAAGCTGCAACTCCAGCAACTTTTTTGAGTTAAAACCAATCCAAAAACTCCAAAACTAGCTTCAAAGTGCCTCAGCTTCAAGAGTATGGTGTTTCACTATGTGTTTGTGTGCAAAAGTGTGAAGAAATTACACTTTCAAGCACAAATATGGAACAAAAGATAAATATAGAGATAGATATATATCTATAACACCCAACCACTTTTTCTGAACCCGGAGAAGGGAGAGAGGGCCTCCATTTTATAGAAAACAAGTCTCAAGCTTGTTGAACAAGCTTGAAGCTAGATGCAATCCCTCCATACACGTGTATGGAGGATGGTTTCTGTGCTCACCAGCTGTCACAGCTGGTACCAAAATATCTGCAGGAAACTACAGGAAAGCTGCCGATCACTTGAAGTGGTCGGCTAGCTACAAGCATTGGTCGGCCGACCACTTAAAGTGGTCTGCAAGAAGACCAAGTGGGCAGCAGGGGGGGAGAGGTGGTCTGCACCAAGAAAGCAAAGTGGTGGCATGGCTGCTGACCACTTTTGGCGGTCCAAAAGCCACCAAGACCAGTTGGCCGACCAGAAAACTGGCTGGCGGGGAAGAAAAGTGGTTCTCAGGGAGAGAAACTGGTCTCCGACCCTCATTCCACCCTCCAAGCAAGGAAAACAAGGTTTGTGCCAAAAAGAAACCAAAAAGGAAGAAAGACGAAAGTTCGCAGGTCCAGGCACGCAGCTGGAAGCCTCGAAAACTAGTCTACGGGCACAAAAAAGGGTCTACGAGGGAAAAGTGGTCTACGACCACAAAAAATTGGTCTACAAGACCTCTCTCTCCCTCCAGGGAAGGGAAAACAAGGTTTGGTTCAAAACCAAACCAAAAAGGAAGCAAGACAAGGCACTTGGCCGAAGGCTCCGGAAACCGGAAACTAGCCTACAAGAGGGAAAAGTGGTCTACAAACCTCTTTCTCCCTCCAGGCAAGGTCAACAAGGCTTGGTCCACAATCCAAGCCAAAACACAAAGAGTTCAGAGGCCCGGAGGCAAGACACTCAGCCGAAAACTTCAGAAAATCGAAACGAGCACAAACATGCGCGATCACCGCGTGCTCAAACGATGACGTCTGAGTCTTCAGGTCAGTCAAAAATGGGGTGTCTACAGTATATTGATGTTGCAAAGAGTTGCAATCCAGGAAGTTATATTGAGTTTGAGTGTGACGATGATACTAAACGGTTTAAGAAATTATTTGTTGCTTTTCATGGTTCCATTAGTGGATTTGATTATTTTCGACCTCTCTTGTTCCTTGATAGCACATTTTTGAAGGGAAGATTTAGAGGGAATTTATTTGCCGCTACAAGAAAAGATAGAAATCAAGGTACACAAGAAATCTATTTTCTCTGTTCTGGAATTGAGAAAGTTCTCAGTTTAGAAATATGATTGAATTTTTAAAATTTTATATAATATTGTTGTTGTGTATGCATTTTTTATTTTTACGGTTATTCATTTTAATGTTTGATATTTTGAATGTTAAAGTGTTACCATTTTCTAAGAATAATAGAATATTCTTATTTTTTTTTGTTTTGTACATGCAAGTTTCTTTCCAGTTTGTTTTGGAATAGTTGGCTCAGAGAATCAAGACAACTGGCGTTGGTTTTGGAGCATTTGAGTAGAATTGTTTCACCAGAACGAAATCTTACATTCATGTCAGATCGTAACCTTGGATTAGTTAAAGTTTTGCCAAAGGTTTTCCCAACGGCTTTCCTTGCTTATTGTTTATATCATTTGAAGATGAATTTGAGGCATCATTTGCGTGGTATGTTCCGTGGATTGAAAGAAAAGTTGATCACTTTGTTTATGAAATGTGCATATGCTTCAACTGAAGAAACATTTCATCAATGTTTGGTTGAGTTAAAGACTGAAGGTAGGTCAAGAGTTGAAAAGTTTTTAGATGACATACCAAATGATCATTGGAGTAATGCATACTTTCGAGGGCAACGCTTTGGAGAGATGTGGTCGAATGTAGCTGAATCTTTCAATTCATGTATACGGGAAAAACGCCATTTGCCTATCACAAAGTTGATTGATAGTGTAAGAATTAAGTTGATGAGGAAAATTGCTAAAAGGAGGGAGCTTGTTAATAAATGAAATGGTGTGATATGCCCCAAAATGTAGTCCAAGTGGCATGATGCTTTTAATACTTCGAGACCATGGATTGTTAATTCATCTGGGAATGATGTCTATGAGGTGCATTCACATCCATCTGTTTCAGTTGACATTAGTAGACGAATATGTTCTTGTGGTGAGTGGCAGTTGAAAGGGTTTCCATGTGCACATGGAGTTGGTGCTATACAAAGGAGTGGACGTGATTTGAGTTTATTTGTTGATCAATATTTTTATGTTTAAAGTTATCGAGAGTCCTACTCTTTTCCAATATATCCTGTTCCTTCAATTTGGAAACCAGATTGTAATGTTGATGGTGATAGTGATGTTATTCTTCTTCCTTTGTCTAGGAAACAACTGGGAAGGCCAAATAAGAAGATGATTCGTTCCAATGGTGAGAAAGTAAGGCAAATTACTTATAGTAGATGCGGGAAGGTTGGCAATCACAATAAGAAATCGTGCAAGGAGGCTTTGTGATTTTTTGTAGGTGGTTTGTAATTGTAAAAATTTCATATTCATAAATTTCTTGAAGTAGCAGTTTGCTGTTGAGAGCTGAATAATAATCTTTTATGTTATCAATAATGTGACATTGAATTGAAAGTGAAAATATTCTCAATTTCAAATTTTAGTTTGGAAATTGTTTGTGATAATATTGTTTAGTTGGCTTTGTGTTTGTTTTTAATGTGAATCATTTGTTTGGTTGACTTTTGTAAATAAACTTGACTATTGAATGTTTGTTTTGAAGATTATGTGAATACTGTATTAAAAGTGAACATATTCTTAATTTAAGTTTTTAGTTCAAAATAGCTGATTTTGTAATAATAGTGTGAGGCTCTTGTTATGAATTGGAACTAGTTATAAATGTGATCAATTGAATGAATGTGAATTAATATTCTAAATAGATGTGATCAATGCTCTATGCTTTGAATAAAGTAACAGTGGATTGAAAGTGAAAATATTATTTCTTTCGAATTTTAGTTTTTCAAATTGTGATAATATTGTGAGGCAACAAATAAATTGTATTGATAATATTATTGTTTGAAAATTAAGTGAACACTGTATAAAATTGAAAATATTATTAGTTCGAAGTTTTCAACTTCAAAATAAGTGAATGTGATAATATTGTGAGGCAACAAAACATTGCATAAAAACTGAAAATATAAACAGAAACATCAACAAAGCACTGATTGTGATACAATTAAGTCTTGTGTCCACTATTTTCACATGTAACACTATTTTCACTTTTCCCATATAGTAGTGTGAGGAAGAGGATAATGGAAACTAAAATTATGGACAAAAAAATCAAGAGAGGCCCTGGTGCATATATCTTTGAGAGTATGACAAAATATTCCATTACACATCAACAAAATTGTAATATGTTTGTGAGGCAATATGCTTGCAACTATCAACAAAAACATTAGTCATTGTATCAGAGTGTGACAAAAAAAGAGTTCACTGAGTTACACATCAAAAAGATTCATTGAATGTTGCAATCTTTGTACTTGACTCTGATTGATCTTTGTGGATCACTGAGGAACTCATGTACCATGTTTGCTCTCAGTGTTGTGCATGTGCCTGGTGGTAATGTGTTTGGAATTGGTTGATGCCTTATGTATTGTCTTATGATGCAGCAAACAATAATTCCACAATCAGCCTTACATAAATCATTTTTCACACAGTTAGGGAAAAAACAAATTTTTTTGAAAAAGATATTAAAATTTGTTAGTTACAATAAACGTAACATACGTCATTGTTTCTTGTTGAGGGCTGTCTTTGACTGATTCAATCTTCACATCAGGATTCCATACTTTTTCTGCTTGACAAGGTATATCCTTCATGTATTCATTGATGATTGTTTGCTATAAAAAACATCAATATAAAGTATGCAATGATTTACATTTGATTATTGTAATGGTAATCTGAAATTGTTCTTACTAGTTGATATGCAACGTTGTAGTGCTTGTCCTTTCCTTTTCTTGGTCTCAAAGAGTTGAAATGTTTTCCAAGTCCCCAAGTGTTTGTTGATAACAAGTAATGTCCAATGATTGGAATTGCGGATGGGGATATGGATGTATCTACATGTGAGCAATTCTTGCAAAGTATTTTTGAAAATATTTTTCCTTTTTTCTGAAATTTTCTTCTTCAACATTGGCTATTTTTTACAAAAAAAAAAGAAAAAAGAAAAAAAAAGGAGAATTTTTACAGTAACGGTACGAAACTCAATATTCAAATCTTGATCAAAAGCAACAAAACATGATTAAATACGGTTTGTCACTCAAATTGTTTCGAAATCTAAGTACATTCCCAGCAATGATACCAAACTCAAATTTTGGGAACATTCACAGGAATGATAACAAACAGAAAAAATGAACTTTGAAATCAAAATCAAAAGGAAGATAAAGTATAGAATTGACACATGCACATTTATTTCTTACCCAATATAGACTTGATAGTACGAAAGACTTGCTATTGTGCTTTGCTCCATCACCGGAATTATGTGCTTGTGGTTCTCTTTCAAGAATCTCAGCATATGCATCAATTGTCTGTCAAATTGGAACACAAAAGTGATGTTAATAAATTAATGAGAAGTTTTTCAGTGTTAAAATATTGCAAATTTTATACGTACACAGTTGGATATGTCGTTCCCTTTCACCAAGCTCTTGATATCATTAATAAAGACACAATTGTCATATCTTGCACCAAATAATACACAAGCACTACAAAACAAGAAAAAAAATGTGTTAATAATTAATTCAGAATTTTTGTAGAAAACAATGCTATTTCTTAGTTTCATTTCATAGTTTGTGCTACATGAAAAATTGCAAGATTTATGTAAGATTATACCTTGATTTTGTTTGCTTTTGTTTCCAAAGAATTTGTAGTTTATACTTATCTTCAGGAGGTAGCAATTGAGCCACAACATGCTTGTTAGAAATTGTCTCATCTTTGTGTTCCTTCTCTTTCTCAACTTTAAATTTCTTGCCTCCATACTCATAATCTGATATCTCAGTAGTTTTCCTTGTTTTAGCTTTGATGTTTTTAATCATGGAATTTTGCAGATTTGTTTGTCTTGATTATGTCAAATTATCGGCTTTTATTGCACAAACTTGTTGGGTTAAGTTATGGACCTCTTCCTTCACTAACTGATTCTGCAACTGATAATTTTGACAATCTTTTGTATTTGTATTTGTCTCACAATCTTTTGTTGCAAAAGCTTGTTGTGTTATCTCATGGATCGCTTTTTGATGGAGCTCTTTGTCCACCACTTCAGAATTTTCATAGACCTCTTTCTACACCACTTGAGAATTTTCATCTTTTATAGTATGGCCTATATTCTTTACATCTGTCCCAAAATTCTTTCCTCCACAAACTTCTTGAGTTATCTCATGGACCTATTTTTCAATCAATTGGTTATGCAATAGAGAATTTTCATCTTTCAATTGTTGTATATGTGCAGTGAGTAGCCTGTTATCCTCTTCAAGTTTATTTATGTAGACGGTCTTCACTGTGTTGTCAAGTTGCAAATTGTTGTTCTCAATTTGAAGTCTCTCAAGTGCTTGTTGATGAATGTGTTCTTCTCCCTGAAGTGCATCATTGGTCATAATGTTGCACAAGCCATCAAAGTCTTCATTTGTGTCTTGTTGATTGACATCCCATTCATCTCTCATGTAGCTGGCAGTTTCTATGCTTCCAGAATTTTGCCGTTTCTTATTTGCTACCTTTGGTTCTTGGTGGCGTTCTTCAACATCTTGACCATCTTGACCATCTTCTTCTTCTTTTTCTTCTTCTTCTTCTTCTTCAGCATCCTCAGCATCTTCTTTTTCTTCTTCTTGTTCTTCTTCTTCTTCAGCATCTTCTTTTTTTTTTCTTCTTGTTCTTCTTCTTTAGCATCTTCTTATTCTTCCTCTTCTTCTTCTTTTTCTTTTTCTTCTTCTTTAGCATCTTCTTTTTCTTCTTCAGCATCTTCTTCTTCTTCTTCCTCTTCTTCTTCTTCTTTTTGTTCTTCTTCTTCTTCAGTGTCATCAAGTTCTTCATCACTGTCCTCACTCAATTGAGCACTAGTTACCTGTAGGTCAACATACAGTAGATATTAGTTTTTGAAATAATTGTAGTTTAGGAAACTAAAAAGTTTCTTAGTAATAATTCAGTGTATAAAAATAGGGAATTTTCCTAACTTGAATTGAAATTCAAATGAGATGAGGATGTGACATGTCTTGTTGTCAGCTCATGTAGTGATATGACTTTCATACGTTTATGTAATTTGATAAGATTCCACTTGATCTCCCTTGGGCATGCTTCGCTAACTTCAAGGTGGATGATCAGTGTGTGCTCACACAACCAATACTACAAACAAATGTAAAGAATTTTTGTCATTTGGATAAGAAATAATACTTTTTGTTATTAACAACAAACTAATAGAAAAGAGTAAAGATGTACTTACTAAGAGAGCCATAACACATCCTGTGACTTTTGCTAGAGTTTTGTGGTATTTTTCAATTGAAGATATCAGTATGTTCCTTATTGCTTCTGCCCAATTGTATTTTCTCATTGAGTTTATGTCTTCCATGTAATTAAGAAATACCTATCTAACTGTTGTTCCTGATGTAAAGAAAAAAATCTTCGAACAAGTATACATACACAACATCCTAATTACATCTTCGGTGTCTTCTTTTTTATTGCCTTTCAATGCTTTTTGCAACAAGCCCATGATGGTTGTGCTCGATTGCCTTTCAGTTTGTATGGATTTTCTTGTCACGACCCCATTCCGCCCCTAGTAGAATGGTGCCGTGATGGCCAGTAATCCGAGATTACCAAAGGCCAACTTATAAAGATTCACACACAATCAGAGTATACATATGAGGCTTACATGTGCGGGAGCAATAAATTTAAATCTGATTAGTCCATAAGAGCTGTGCATAGACCAAATGAAATGGCATACATCTTATCATGATTTTACAACTTGGATACAAAATAAAATATATCTTGATCAAAAGGCTTCTCAAACCGACATATACAAAGAAATGAGCTACAAAGCTAAGAAGCATAATCTTCAAGATGATACAAAACATGAATCCAAAACATCTTTCAAACAAGGCTTAGGCGGCAGCACCCTCTTGCTCATCACCTACATATATACAAGGAGAGGGTGAGCTTGGATACTCAGTGAATGATATTAGTAATAAAGGTTTAAATGAATGATATCCGAGATCTTTGTCAAAACAATACATATCATAGCTTGTACAAAATCAAGAGATGAACCAAGTTCATCTATCAAGTCTTTCAAAGCTTCAAGGGATGCTTACTAACATCAATATAATACAAGGGATGACATTCCTGACAAAACAAGGGAATAATCGACCTGGAATCGATTAGACAAACCCACTCGCACAAGGCCGTTGGTGGCAAGGGAGATATCTCAAACAAGGGTACTAGTTTCATTATAGTCCCCTAGCACCAAGGACTTTCCAAGAATGTCATCAAAACAAGATAATACTTGATACAAAACTAGGGATAATCATTCATACTTGAACAAACACTTTTCCAAAATGAAACAAGCAAAGCCTTTATCAAAACATTAGAACATAACTTTATTAAAAATACCACTCACATAGCTCTTCGGGTGTAGGGCTTAAGGCAAGAATCTAAGACCAACAAATACATGGCAAAGTCCACTTAATGCACTTCAAGAAGACAAAAAGAGATGCTCAAAGATGGTTGTGCAATGCATTATTAAAACAAGCTTTTCATGACTGGAAATGATCTCGACATTTCCTTCCAAAAACCAAGTCAAGACAAGGTAAAACATGTGCTGGGAGTTAAAACTCTGTTTTTCATCTCGGGAAAAAATTTTGGGTGTCAACTAGGTCTTGGCCGAGGTCCCACACCTCTTGGCCGAGGTGTGGTCTCGGTGACCACATTCAGGGTTTCCTTTTGAAGAACATGAAGAATATGAACATGAAGAACATGAATGCCAAAATCATAACTTCTTTATTCAAAATCTGAGATTTCATGAGATGAGTTCAAAAACATAGACCCGGGTACCCGTACTTGAAGATTTCAAGAAAATAAACACAAAACATGCAACTTGTTACCAGCTTTCGGATCAAAACAAAGCTTTCCTTGAAGAACACAAAGACATCATTTTCTCTTTCTAAAACTAAGCTTTAAATCAATGCATGGCTCATGAATCATGCTAGATCATGCAATGTGGTTAGATTAACATAAAGAACAACAAGAATAGATCAAGAATCTAACCTCAAAACACGGATCTAACGGCTCAAGGTGTGAAGATCAAGCTTGGAATCTATTCTCACTCTAAGAACTTCTTCTTCCTCTCTTCCTAGAGCTTCTCTCTCTTATAGGGCAAAGATATGACAAAATGATATGTTTTCTCTACTACCGGCTGACTTAACCCTCTGCTAGGACATGTGGCACTACCGGATTGGACCTTCTAAAAAAGGTGACAGAATGACAAGACAAGAGGATGACAAAGTGTGTACAACAAGGTGACAAGGGCACTCTGACAAGGCAATGACCTCGGATCAAGACATAGGCTTCGGCAAGTAAGGTTTCAATGATCTCGGCTAGGAAGGATAACACTTGACCTAGTTGTGCCACACCTCGGCCTAGATGTGCCATACCTTGGTCTAGGTCATACCAGTCCAGGAACAAGATCACTAGGTGCAAGGATCAAAGATCTAGGACGCCTAGATGATAACACCTCGGCCCAGATGACTCACATCTCGGCCTAGGTGATGCACACCTCGGCCTTGATGATGACATCTCGGCCAATATGCCATGGTGAAGGTGGAAGTCAACCAAAGTGGTTCCAAGATGGTCCTAGGTGTAAGAGGTTCAAAGGTGTGACCTAGGCTTAAGATGACCTCGGCTTAACACACACCAAGCAAGGAACAAGGCATGCAAGCAACACTTAGACAAAACAAATCAAGGTCTGCAAATGCAAGCTTAACAAGACAAAAATCATGTAAATGCATGTGAGCATGACTAAGACAAAGTGAGGGTTATTACATCCTACCCCCCTTAAAGAAGTTTGGTCCCCAAACTTGAGTTACCTTGCCCCAAAAACAACTCCGGATGTCAGATTTTCATTTCTTCTTCCATTTCCCATGTAGCATCCTTGACATAATGCTCTTTCCATTCAACCTTCACCATCGGTATCGATTTGTTCCCCAACTGTTTCACTTGCCTAGCAAGAATCCGTATTGGCTTCTCCTCATAACCCAAATCTTCATTAATCACGATTCCGAAATGATCAATCACATGCAGTGGATCTCGAATATACTTCCTCAACATCGAAATATGAAACACATTGTGGACTTGACTTAGTTCTGGCGGCAAAGTAAGTCTGTAAGCAACGGGGTTAACTTTCTCAAGAATTTCAAATGGTCCAATATAACGAGGTGCTAATTTACCTTTTTTTCCCAATTCTTGAAACTCCCTTCATCAGTGAAACCTTCAGGAATACATGATCCCCAACTTCAAACTCTAGCTTTATTCTTCTCTGATCGGCATAACTCTTTTGTCGACTCTGAGTAGTTTTGATTCTTTGCCGGATAAGCTTAATCTTCTCGGTTGTCATCCGGATTAACTCGGGACCAATCAAAGTTTTATCGCCCAGTTCAGTCCAACATGTCGGCGATCTGCACTTCCTCCCATACAAAGCTTCATACGGCGCCATGCTAATGGTAGCCTGAAAACTATTGTTGTAAGCAAATTCTACTAATGGCAAATGCAATTCCCAACTTCCCTTGAAGTCCAATACACATAACCTGAGCATATCTTCAAGTGTCTGAATCGTTCTTTCTGTTTGCCCATTGGTTTGGAGATGAAAAGCTGTGCTAAACCTCAACTCGGTTCCCATAACTCCATGTAAACTCTGCCAAAACCTAGAAACAAATTTCGGATCTTGGTCTGACACAATAGACATCGGCACTCCATGAAGTCTAACAATCTCATTCATATACAACAAAGCAAGTCGATCAGCATTAAAGTTAGTTTTAACAGGCAAGAAGTGTGCTGACTTAGTTAATCTATCAACGATAACCCAAATTGAATCCATACCTTTTTGTGTCTTCGAAAAACCAACCACAAAATCCATGGAGATGTGTTCCCATTTCCACTCAGGAATTGGCAAAGGTTGAAGAAGTCCTGCTGGTCTCTGATATTCTGCTTTTACTTGTTGACAATACAAACACTGAGATACAAACTCGGCTATCTCTCTTTTTATATTTGGCCACCAAAAAGTTTGCTTTACATCTTGATACATCTTGGTGTTCCCTGGATGAACGGCAAATCTGGAATCATGGGCTTCCTGCAAAATTCTTCTTTTCAACTCTGGGATGTCGGCCACGCACAATCTTCCTTCAAACTTAAGTACTTGATTTTCAATGGTGTACCCTGGCATCGGCTTAGTGGCAATCTCATCAATTACCTTCTTGAAGAATTCATCCTCCATCTGCCTGGTCTTTACCTCCTTAATGATAGTCGGCTCTGCTGAAATCATTGTTAAACATGCCAAATTCCCAACTAATTTCTTGCTCAACGTGTCGGCCACCGAGTTTGCTTTACCTGGGTGATACTGAATCTGCATGTCGTAGTCTTTCAATAACTCAAGCCACCTTCTCTGCCTCATGTTTAATTCCTTCTGGGTGAACAAGTACTTCAAACTCTTGTGATCAGTGAAAACTTGGCAAGAAGCTCCATACAAGTAATGACACCAAATTTTCAAAGCAAACACTACGGCTGCTAGCTCTAAATCATGAGTAGGATAATTCCTTTCATGAGGTTTCTACTAACGAGATGCATATGCTATGACTTTACCCCCTTGCATTAACACACAACCCAAACCCTTATGCGAAGCATCACTAAAAATATGAAATTCCTCATTACCTGACGGTAGTACAAGAATCGGTGCTATGACTAACCTCGTCTTTAACTCCTGGAAAGCTGATTCTCTATCCTCGGTCCATTCATACGCCACTCCCTTTTGAGTTAGTTGTGTCAATGGTACTGCAATCCTCGAGAAATCCTTCACAAACATTTTGTAATAACCTGCCAAACCCAGAAAACTACGAATCTCAGACACATTAGGCGGCCTCGGCCAGTTCACAATGGCTTCAATTTTGCTAGGATCAACCGAAATACCTTCTTCATTAATCACATGACCCAAAAATGAAATGCTGGAAAGCCAAAACTCACACTTGCTAAGCTTGGCGTACAACTTTCTGTCTCTCAAAATCTGTAAGGCAAGTCTCAAATGCTTCTCATGCTCAACTTCACTCTTGGAATAGATCAATATATCGTCGATGAAAACAACCACAAACTTATCTAGGTATGGCTTAAAGACTCTATTCATCAAATCCATGAATGCTGCAGGAGCATTAGTCACTCCGAAAGGCATTATCGAAAATTCATAGTGGCCATATCTTATCCGAAAAGCAGTCTTCTCAACATCCTCGGCTTTAACCTTGAGCTGATGGTAGCCCGACCTAAGATCAATTTTAGAAAAGACTCGTGCCCCTTGTAGTTGATCAAGCATATCATCGATCCTCAGCAATGGATACTTATTCTTAATGGTTACTTTGTTCAGTTCTCGGTAATCAATACAAAGACGAAGTGTACCATCCTTTTTCTTAACAAATAGAACTGGCGCTCCCCAAGGTGAAGTGCTCGGCCTAATAAAACCCTTGTCCAACAACTCTTGTAATTGTAGTTTCAATTCCTTAAGCTCGGCTGGGGCCATTCTATAGGGTGTTTTGGAGATAGGCTGGGTTCCTGACATAACATCAATAGTAAATTCTATTTCTCTATCGACTAAGTGGCCAGGCAAATCATTTGGAAAGACGTCGGGGAATTCATTAACAACTGGGGTATCGGCCATTTCAACATTTCCATTCGGATTATTTAGTACACTACACAGATAACCTTGACACCCTTTTTCGATTAACTTATAAGCTTTCATGGACGAAATCAAGTAAGGTGGGGATACTACTCCTTTACCCTGGAATGTAACCTCGGCTTGGTTTGGGGGTTTCAAGGTGACGCTTTTGGATACACAATTAATGGATGCACGATTAACTACTAACCAATCCATCCCCAATATAACATCAAAATGAGTCATGTTCAATGGCATCAAATCAACGAATAATTCAACATCCTCAATCACAACAACACACGCCCTATAAATGGATGCAACAGTCATAGTTCTTCCAGATGGAGTAGATACAGATAACACATAACCAAGGGGTTCTAGTTCCCTATTTAACTTCTTGGCAAATTTAGCAGATACAAATGAATGTGTAGAACCCGAATCAATCAATATATATGCATCTTGAGAGCAAATTGGAAGGGTACCTGACACTACTGTCTCGACACTCTGGGTGTCTCCTGGCACTAATGCAAAGACTCTGCCTTGCCTCATCTGTGCCTTCCCGACATTGCTTTTCTGTGTAGAGCCCGAAGTACTCCTATTTTTCTTACCATCAATAGTCTTTGTCTTCGGACAGTCTTTCACACGATGACCTATCTCACCACATTCAAAGCAAGCTCCGAATGCCCAACAACAAACCCCAAAGTGTGGCTTCCCACAACTGGAACACGTCGTCCTAGTGTCACCTTCCTGATTTGAGTTGCTAGAACTGCCCATATTCGCCTTCTTCTTGGCATCAAACGGTACTCGGCGATTGTCATAACTCTGCCTCTTTCTCTGGCTCTCTCCTGAACTCTGATATCTATTCAAGTTAGCTTCTGCCAGGATGGCTTTGTCCAATACCCTGGCATAAGTCGGCATACTGAGCATATTAACCCGATCTTGTATCGGTCCATGAAGTCCACTCTCAAACTTCCTAGCTTTCCTGTGTTTGTTATTGACCATGTGAGGTGCATACCTAGCCAACTCGGTGAAAGCACGGTCATATTCAACCACTGTTCTGTTACCTTGTGTCAAAGTCTGGAATTCCGTGGTCTTGCGATCTCGGACACTAAGCGGAAAATGCTTGTCATAAAATAGCTCCAAAAATCTGGCCCAAGTCAAACCCGGATTACCTTCTCAGACCATCATCCACCATCTGCGAGCGTCGTCATCCAATATGAATGCTGCCAATGAAACCTTCTGGGCGTCGGTGCTAGGAAAAATCTCGAACAACTTCTTCATTTCTAAAACCCACGCTTCGGCTTTCAGCGGCTCTATACCCCCTTGGAATCTCGACGGATTCATTTACTTGAATTCTTTAATCAAAGTTATCGTGCCATCCCCATACAAGGCTGGCTATGTGGGCACTTGTGGTACTGGAGGAGGTGGAGCTACATTCCGACCATTTGTCTGCTCGGGCTGAGCCAAGGTAGTACTAGTGTTTTGTTTCCTTGTTTGCCTCAACTCACGGGCCAAACCTTTGACTAACCTTTCTAATCTATCCAACATGTCCTCGGATTGATGTCGGCCAACTGGAGGTCTCCCCCTTCTCATGATGCTAGGAGTATGCAAAATGTGACTCTTAAAACAAAGGGAGCAAACAGACATGTATGCAAATAACAAATGATCATGCCGAGATGGTGCACATCTTGTCAAGTAGCAAGCAATATGATGCAATCCTAACATCATTCTAAGGGATATCCTATGCTCTTTAGGACTCAAAGTGTGTGAATAACGTACTATAAGGAACTCGTGCTCTGATACCAATCTATCACGACCCCATTCCGCCCCTAGTAGAATGGTGCCGTGATGGCCAGTAATCCGAGATTACCAAAGGCCAACTTATAAAGATTCACACACAATCAGAGTATACATATGAGGCTTACATGTGCGGGAGCAATAAATTTAAATCTGATTAGTCCATAAGAGCTGTGCATAGACCAAATGAAATGGCATACATCTTATCATGATTTTACAACTTGGATACAAAATAAAATATATCTTGATCAAAAGGCTTCTCAAACCGACATATACAAAGAAATGAGCTACAAAGCTAAGAAGCATAATCTTCAAGATGATACAAAACATGAATCCAAAACATCTTTCAAACAAGGCTTAGGCGGCAGCACCCTCTTGCTCATCACCTACATATATACAAGGAGAGGGTGAGCTTGGATACTCAGTGAATGATATTAGTAATAAAGGTTTAAATGAATGATATCCGAGATCTTTGTCAAAACAATACATATCATAGCTTGTACAAAATCAAGAGATGAACCAAGTTCATCTATCAAGTCTTTCAAAGCTTCAAGGGATGCTTACTAACATCAATATAATACAAGGGATGACATTCCTGACAAAACAAGGGAATAATCGACCCGAAATCGATTAGACAAACCCACCCGCACAAGGCCGTCGGTGGTAAGGGAGATATCTCAAACAAGGGTACTAGTTGCATTATAGTCCCCTAGCACCAAGGACTTTCCAAGAATGTCATCCAAATAAGATAATACTTGATACAAAACTAGGGATAATTATTCATACTTGAACAAACACTTTTCCAAAACGAAACAAGCAAAGCCTTTATCAAAATATTAGAATATAGCTTTATTAAAAATACCACTCACATAGCTCTTCGGGTGTAGGGCTTAAGGCAAGAATCCAAGACCTACAAATACATGGCAAAGTCCACTTAATGCACTTTAAGAAGACAAAAAGAGATGCTTAAAGATGGTTGTGCAATGCATTCTTAAAACTAGCTTTTCATGACTGGAAATGATCTCGGCATTTCCTTCCAAAAACCAAGTCAAGACAAGGTAAAACATGTGCTGGGAGTTAAAACACTTTTTTTCATCTCAGGAAAACATGCTGGGTGTCAACCAGGTCTTGACCGAGGTGTGGTCCCGGTGACCACATTCAGGGAAATGAAGTCTGGAAAATATGGGTTTTCTTTTGAAGAACATGAAGAATATGAACATGAAGAACATGAATGCCAAAATCATAACTTCTTTATTCAAAATCTAAGATTTCATGAGATGAGTTCAAAAACATAGACCTGGGTACCCGTACTTGAAGATTTCAAGAAAATAAACACAAAACATGCAACTTGTTACCAGCTTTCGGATAAAAACAAAGCTTTCCTTGAAGAACACAAGGACAACATTTTCTCTTTCTAAAACCAAGCTTTAAATCAATGCATGGCTCATGAATCATGCTAGATCATGCAATGTGGTCAGATTAACATAAAGAACAACAAGAATAGATCAAGAATCTAACCTCAAAACACGGATCTAACGGCTCAAGGTGTGAAGATCAAGCTTGGAATCTATTCTCACTCTAAGAACTTCTTCTTCCTCTCTTTCTAGAGTTTCTCTCTCTTCTAGGGCAAAGATATAACACAATGATATGTTTTCTCTGCTGCCGGCTGACTTAACCCTCTTCTAGGACACGTGGCACTACCGGATTGGACCTTCTCAAAAAGGTGACAGAATGACAAGACAAGAGGATGACAAAGTGTGTACAACAAGTAAGGTGACAAGGGCACTTTGACAAGGCAATGACCTCGGATCAAGAAATAGGCTGTAAGGTCTCAATGATCTCGGCTAAGAAGGATAACACTTGATCTAGTTGTGCCACACCTCGGCCTAGATGTGCCACACCTCGGTCTAGGTCATACCAGTCCTGGAACAAGATCACTAGGTGCAAGTATCAAAGATCTAGGATGCCTAGATGATAACATCTCGGCCCAGATGACTCACATCTCGGCCTAGGTGATGCACACCTCGGCCTTGATGATGACATCTCGGCCAATATGCCAGGGTGAAGGTGGAGGTCAACCAAAGTGGTTCTAAGATGGTCCTAAGTGTAAGAGGTTCAAAGGTGTGACCTAGGCTTAAGATGACCTCGGCTTAACACACACCAAGCAAGGAACAAGGCATGCAAGCAACACTTAGACAAAACAAATCAAGGTCTGGAAATGCAAGCTTAACAAGACAAAAATCATGTAAATGCATGTGAGCATGACTAAGACAAAGTGAGGGTTGTTGCACTTCTTCTCAGAAATGACGATATACTTTTATTTCCATAACAAAGATGCATCGGCTCATCTCTACAAGATATACCGAAGATGGACTTGATGTCTTCTATTGTTAGCTTTACAGTTTCTGGTCCTAACTGGAAAGAACCACTACTGCCTTGCTGGTATGTTTGAATTATTTTGAATGCAATATCATCATATTTTCTGGATTGTTTATAATTCCACTTGTTCTTCAATATTGCCTCAAACAATAACCAGAATGGGGTTTTCTTCAACCCTTTAATATGCTTGTTCTTGAGTTTGATGTGCTGTAATAGTTTCACTATTGTCACCATGTTTGATCTGAAACTTACTTTCCATTCTCTACACTTTCCCTTTAGCTTTTTCTCCCTTGAAGTTGTTTCTTTCTGTTTTCTTATTGTTTTCCTTGCATTGCTCTTCAGTCTTGGCGTTTTCACGAGTTGATTTCCTGTACAGAAAATCAATATAGACAACATATTAACACTGAGAATGTGTTCTAAAAGAATCAATCCAATGTCATTCTCATGAAAGTATAGATTTGATAACATTCACGGCTATAAAAACAAAATCAACATTGCAACCGAAATCGAAAGCAAGAGAATATTATTAACTAGGGATTTTGAATCAAATTCTTTCAGAATATGAGAACATTGACAGCAATCGTATCAAAATAAACAATGAAACCTAAATCAAAAGGAAGAGAACATGAATAACAAGAGTTTTTCAATCAAAGTGATTCAAAACTTGAGAAGATTCATAACAATCATGCCAAACTCAACATTGAACCTAAATTGAAATCAAGAGAATATGATTAAGTCTGGGTTTTCACTCAAATTGACTAAAACTCTGAAAACATTAACAGCAATTGTACCAAAATCAACATGGAAACCTAAATTGCAAGCAAGAGAATATGATTCACTAGGGTTTTTCACTCAAATTGACTAAGAATCTGAGAACATTAATAGTAATGTTACCAAAATCAACATTGAAACCTAAATTGAAAGCAAGAGTATATGATTAATTAAGGTTTTTCACTCAAATTGATTGAAATATGAGAACATTGATAGCAATGGTACCACACTCAACATTGAAACCTAAATTGAAAGCAAGAGAATATGATTAACTAGGGTTTTTCACTCAAATTGATTCAAAATCTGAGAACATTAATAGCAATGTTACCAAAATCGATAATGAAACCTAAATTGAAAGAATGAGTACAAGATTAGCTAGGTTTTTTCACTCAAATTGATTCAAAATATGAGAATGAAACCTACATGATCAGGGTGCTAGGGCTGCCAAACATGATTAACAATGAAACCTAGTTAATCAATTGTACCAATTACTTTCAAATTGATTCAGAATCTGAGAACATTGACAGCAATCACACAAAATCAACATTGAAACTTAAATTGAAAGCAAGAGAATATGATTCACTTGGGTTTTTCACTCAAATTGCCTAAGAATCTGAGAACATTCACAAGAATGATACTAAAATCAACATTGAAACCTAAACTGAAAGTAAGAGAATATGATTAATTAAGGTTTTTCACTCAAATTGATTGAAAATATAAGAACATTGACAACAATGGTACCACACTCAACATTGAAACCTAATTGAAAGCAAGAGAATATTATTAACTAGGGTTTTCACTCAAATTGACTAACAATGTGATAACATTAACAACAATCGTATCAAAATCAACAATGAAACCTTAATCAAAAGAAAGAGAACAAGAATCAAATTGATTTAAAAGTTGAGAACATTAACAGCAATGGTACCAAAATCAACATTGAAATTAAATTGAAAGCAAGGGAACATGATTAACTAGGGTTTTCATTCAAATTGACGAAGAATCTGAGAACATTAACAGCAATGGTACCAAAATCAACATTGACAACTAAATTGAAAGCAAGAGAATATGATTAACTAGGGTTTTTCACTCAAATTGATTAAAAATCTGAGAACATTAATAGCAATGTTACCAAAATCAACAATGAAACCTAAATTGAAAGCATGAGAACATGATTAGCTAGGGTTTTTCACTCAAATTGACTAAGAATCTGAGAACATTAACAGCAATGGTACCAAAATCAACATTGAAAACTAAATTGAAAGAAAGAATATGATTAACTAAGGTTTTTCACTTAAATTGATTTAGAACATGAGAACATTAATAGCAATGTTACCAAAATCAACAATGAAACGTAAATTGAAAGCATGAGAACATGATTAACTAGGTTTTTTTCACTCAAATTGATTCAAAATATGAGAATGAAACCTAGTTAATCAATTGTACTAATTACTTTCAAATTGATTGAGAATCTGAGAACATTGACAACAATCGCACCAAAATCAACATTGAAACCTAAATTGAAAGCAAGAGAATATGATTAACTAGGGTTTTTCACTCAAATTGACTGAGAATCTAAGAACATTCACAGGAATGATACTAAAATCAACATTGAAACCTAAATTGAAAGCAAGAGAATATGATTAATTAAGGTTTTTCACTCAAATTGATTGAAAATATGAGAACATTGGCAGCAATGGTACCACACTCAACATTGAAACCTAATTGAAAGCAAGAAAATATGATTAACTAGGTTTTTCACTCAAATTGACTAACAATGTGATAACATTAACAACAATCGTATCAAAATCAATAATGAAACCTAAATCAAAAGGAAGAGAACATGAATAACTAGGGTGTTTCAGTCAAATTGATTTAAAAGTTGACAACATTAACTGCAATGATACCAAAATCAACATTGAAATTAAATTGAAAGCAAGGAAACATGATTAACTAGGGTTTTTCATTCAAATTGACTAAGAATCTGAGGACATTAACAGCAATGGTACCAAAATCAACATTGAAAGCTAAATTGAAAGCAAGAGAATATGATTAACCAGGATTTTTCACTCAAATTGATTTAGAATCTGAGAACATTAATAGCAATGTTACCAAAATCAACAATGAAACCTAAATTGAAAGCATGAGAACATGATTAACTAGGGTTTTTCACTCTAATTGATTCAAAATATGAGAACATTCACAGCAATCGCACCAAAATCAACATTGAAACTTAAATTGAAAGCAAGAGAATATGATTAACTAGGGTTTTTCACTCAAATTGATTCAAAATCTGAGAATATTTACAGGAATCATACTAAAATCAACGTTGAAACTTAAATTGAATGTAAGAGAATATGATTAATTTAGATTTTTCACTCAAATTGATTGAAAATATGAGAACATTTACAGCAATCGCACCAAAATCAACATTGAAACCTAAATTGAAAGCAAGAGAATATGATTAACTAGGGTTTTTCACTCAAATTGATTCAGAATCTGAGAACATTCACAGCAATCATACCAAAATCAACAATGAAACCTAAACTGAAAGAATGAGAACATGATTTTGGTGCCTTTACAGTGAATGTTCTGAGATTCACAAACAAAAACAAAAGCAAAAGTTTTGAAAACAAGAGTTTCGAACTCAACATTCAAACTGAAATAGAAATCAAAAACAAAAGTTTCGAAAATGAAAGATTTCAGAAAAATTAGGGTTTACGATACTTGAATCTTACTTGTTTTCACCATTTTTGGTTGTTCGGATCTCAAAATATTTGATGATCTACTTTGTTCTTTTGAAATATGAGATGAGATTGATGAAATAAGACGAAATGTGACGCGAAATTGATGGAGGTAGGAATGAAATCTGCGAGGGTGAGAAATGACGAGGTGAACTATGAGAATGAAATCGTGAATGTGCGATTTATGTTTTGTCTTTTTGATTTGGTAAGGGTAGTTTCGTCATTTAAACTTATGATGGGACTTATTGGTAAAAAATTTTTGAAGTAGGACTTAATGTACCATTATTTCCTAAAACGGGACTTAGTTGTAAATCACCCTTAATTAATTACAAATTATTATAAATGAATATTAAAGCTACTAATCTGATGGACTCTAATAGGAGGCGAGGAACCGCATGTGCGCAACCGTGAACACCATCTAGAAACCTCTTTGTTTGCTGCCAGGATTAGCTCTGTTTGCAATCAGAAAATTGTTATGTTTTGGCCTCAGGATCTACTCTGTTCTGTTGTAAAAATGCCACTGCCGTATAAAATGGATGGTCGGCGGCCTGATCAGGTGGTCGGCTGTACAGAGTAATGGTCGGTTGGCCACTGACAGAGCTAAAACAAAACAAGGCAAAATGCTTCCAGGAGATGTTTATCCTCTTTGTCCTTTCCTATCATGAAGATGATCAAGGGAGGAGCAAATTCGATTCTCAAATCATTAATTATTGCAAATTTGTTGCATGATGATCTTAGAAGCAATAAGACAAGAGCTCAATAAATGAAACAAAGGATAAACAATACATCCTCCTTATCATGGAGTTACCTCAAAGGAGGGGGTAGACTTGCTTGATGAATCATCGAACATCACTGAAACAGTATGCGATGATTCAAGACACAATAGGTTCAGTATAACGTCCGACTGAACCTAACCAAATTTTATTATCTTTTTACCCCTTTTTTTTACTCAATTTTATTAGCCTTTTTTTACTTTACGTTTCTATTTTCTTATCTTTTCTTCCTTTTTGTTCAAATGTGATGATTACGTCCACTAAGTCCAAAGCAAAAAAGAATAGCAAGCATGACTTAACCCTAGAAATGAACTTTTCAAGCTCTTTTCTACGGGGGAAACTACAAAGAAAGAATCAAACTCATTTACGAGCGATAATGAATTCGGAGTCAAACCCGAAACGAGCAATAATGACTCCAAATGCAAACCCAATAATAAGTTATAATGACTCTTTCCTTTGTGATTTCCAAGGGTCTAACTAGAAAATTAGTCCCTTAGAAGTAATGTACCAGCGATAAAAGAAAGTGTCAAACAAGAGATTGTGCTTAGTATAAGAGAGATGTAATGCCTTGGTAATGAACCTCCGAAGAGATTAAACCATTTAGCATGAGGGGTCTCTTTCTTATGCATTGAACGATAATCTTTTGTTTGATATGACTCTTAATCAAAAGAAATAAAGAAATGAGGGAGGTTGCTGATTATGAATGAAAAGGTGGATGATTACAATGACATGAATATATACATGAAAGCTATCAAAACAGAAAGGAAAGACTATCAACTCAAATGGATTGGAAGGTATGGCCTATACACCAAATCCATGAGGACTTACAACAACACAAGTATAATATTCAAAGCATGAATTAAATATACACATAAAATAACCCATAAATTCCAAAAGACAGTGGCCAAAACCAAAAGAAACAAAGTAGAAAAAGGCAAAGTAACAAACTATGGAACAAGGCCTAAGGAAGGGTGGCTAACCCTTCCTCTTTTTGTGACTTTAAATCACATTTTTAAGCTTAAAATAGCTCTGAAATTAGTATGAAAATAAAAAGAAAAGAGATAGAAAAGATGGTAAAAGAGCTCAAAGTTTACCTCATGAAAGAGAGGAAAAGCTTCTTAGTTAACAAACCACAAACCAAGCACTCTCACGAAGCTAAAGTTAGATTCAAGAACCTTAGCAAAAGCTTCAAGTTTAAGCTTAGAAGGTGCATGTATAGTGTATGTATATTGCAAGAGAGGAGGGAAGTGTGTTGGATAAGTTATGGCTCTTTGGCAAAATTTTCTAAACCCAAACCATAAGGAGAGGTCTTGTATTTATAGAAAAACAGGTTCTCACGTCGAAAATATCAGTAAAGAGACAGCTGGTGCAAAGTATGCACATTGGGATAGCTGGCTGTTGTCATAATATCTGTTACACTGAACATATCTAGCCGGCTATGAAGGGGAACGGCCAGCCCAATGAAAATGGTTTGCCGGCCATTTGTTGGCCAGCAGTTCTTTAAGTGGTTAGGCTAGAAAAAATAAGGTTTTGGTTTAAAAGGGGTACAAGGTTTAGGTTTTAAAGCTTGAAACTGAAGCCTTTTGCTGAAAAAATCGAACAATTGCACAGCATATTATATCATCATCGAGTGTTCAAAGTGAGGTGCCCAAGTCTTAAGGGCGGCCAAAATGGGGTGTCTACACTATCCATTGCAAATTTCTCAACAAAATCCATCCATTTCATAGATGGTTCAACAATATATCAAACATCTGCTTTTCCTCATCTTTCTCAATAAAAATCCTATGATCTCATGAGTTTTCTTAAATATTAAAATAATAATAATAATAAATATAATAAAAAGAAACTTTTCCCCTATTTCTTGAAATCTAGGGTTTTCCTTCCAAAATAATTTTCTTATTTACAAAAGGTATTAACGTCAATTGACTTCCAAGAGTTACACATTTCATAAATCAAATAAATTTCATAAAAAGGATGAGAAAATATCCCTATTAAAGCACAATCAAAACCCACAGCTCAAACCCTAACTCATAACACAATGATTTCATCAAAGAAATAGGATGAGACATGCCAAAATCATATATATAATTCAAAGAAACTCTTTACTTCAAGCTTAGAAAGAAAGAAATATGATCTCCACTGCATATGTCATAGCCCTTGATAAGCTCTCCAAAATTGATGAAGGAACTAGGGTCAAACCTCCAATGGATTTGAAGAGATCAAGAATTTAAGAAGGTTGGTAGGTGTATTCTAGAGAAAGATGAGAGAAAAGATAGTGAAGTGAAGTGTAGAGAGAGCTTAATGAAAAGTGAAAAAGGAAGGATTATTTACTTCAGATTTTAAGTGATTGGACACACTTTTCGAACTTGACTCCAGACAGATCGCTCGAGCGATGGATACTACACTCAAGTGGTGAATTCAAACTCCTAGAATCCCTCTCCTCTGTAGGCAGACCACTCAAGTAGTAAAAACTTCGCTCTAGTGGTGAAATCACACTCTTAGTATTTCAGACTTCAGAACAAAGAACTGGATGGATGGGTTTACCGCTTGAGCAACCAAATGACTGCTCGAGTGAACTCAATTTTCAAGTAAGGCTAGAAATGACTTTAGAGTACTCTCATCGTTCTCGGACTCATTCCAATACCCAAATATCCAAGTCGATGTCTTGGAATAGACTTTTGGACGGGAACGAATAATCATAAAGAGAAGAGTAGGTGACAACACGTGATTCATATGGTTCAAAAGTGGTAAGGATTCCAATATGGAAAAGGAATTTTGAATCAATATTGTTTTAAAAAGTCCGGGGACATCACAACACGTGTTTTCAATTTGTCACGCTGAACACTCAAGCTAACTTAAATCTCAATTAACACCCCCTGTCTGGACTTACCACCATATTTATCCCCAAAACAATTCAAGTTTCCAAAATCCATTTAAAAAACAGTGACTCCATCTTTCCAAAATCATAGCTTTAACAAGACTTTATTCAAAAGCTACGCAATGAATGAAATGGAATTAAATTCCATATACATATTCTCAATCAGAAATTTCAAATTTTCAACATTTACTCAATGTTAACACAATGTTCCACATATCTCAAATTTATCTCAATCACCGATATTGCTCGAATATCATTCAACAATATAAATATACATATGACAACCTTTCATATTCATAATTGCTATTAAATTTTCTCAATCCAAACATATATCAATCATGCAATCCATGTCAATTTCTCAACAATAAAAACTTATCCATGTCATGGATAACTCAACAATATATCAACATATGAGAATTCATCATTTTTCTCCATGGAAATTCCAACATTTGCATAAATTTTCACATAATTAACTTTTTCCCAAATTTCCAAAAGCTAGGGTTTTCCTTCAAATACATATTTTTCTCATTTTTTAAAGACATTTTCCTCAATATACTTCCAAGAGTCTCATAAGTTCATAAAACATGTCAATTTGAGTAAAAACATGAGAGTTGTCATATTTTCAAGCATTTAATTCCAAAATTCAACAATACAAAATTCACCTTCTATAGATTTGCCAAAGAAGGACTAGACATACTAAAATCATATACAGGACTCAAAGAAACTCCCTCCCTCAAGTTTGAAGAGAAAAGATGAGAAGAAAAGCCTTAGAATCAACAGTGTCGAAATTCAATCTTCACTAGTACTGCACCAGATGAGAAGAAAAGCCTTAGAATCAACAGTGTCGAAATTCAATCTTCACTAGTACTGCACCAAATGTAGCCCTTGAGGAGCTCTCCAAGAAGTTCCAAAGCACTAGGGTCAAAATCCTAATGGATTTGGAGAAATCAAAGGAAATATAAGGTGATAGAGGTAAATGTTGAGAGAATGAGAAGAAAACATGAACTAGAGAGAGAGAGAGAGAGAGAGAGAGGAGTGAAAAGAAGGAATAAAATGAACATTTTCAGATTCACTAAACGTTCCCGCATATGTGCCGCTTTCCTTCTGCACGTGCGGGCCCCAGGCCGCATGTGCGATTTCTCCCTTCTGCACGTGGCGTTTCCTCCTTTTCGCATGTGCTTTTATTCTAATAGCTAAGCCTTAGAACTCGCCTCTCACTACACAGGCGACCCCACTCGTCACATGTGCAGCCCCCATCCCGCACGTGCAGTTCCTCCCCCACACGTGCGAGATTGTTTACCAGAAAACGATTCTAAGTTTAATTAGGGTTTCTCCACCCCAGTTCGCCTCCGCACGAAAAACAAGAAAAAAAAATCAAACTCGGGAATAGTCTAGGATCACAATACACAAGAATATGAAGTGTGACGAACCCACACGGTTGACAAGGCCTCGAATTAAAACCCAAAATAGGAAATTTAAAGAAATTAAAAGAATGATGAAGTGGGTGATATACCTGGGACATCACATCAACACTTTCACAGAAAAATTTCCATTCACAGAGAAATTTCTCCTCATAGAGAATTTTCAGCTTCACAGAGAAATTTCAACTCTTCAAAGAGAAATTTTAGCTTCATAGAAATTCTTGGCTGTCAGATAGAAATTTGTCTGTGACCTTACCTAATAAGAAAAAATATATTTGACCTCTCCTACTACTCAAAATTAAAAATAAATATTTCACTAATTTTTTCTAAACCACATGACTCATAATTTAAGGACCAAAAAATAAAATTAAACCTTACTTGTGAACTTTGAAACATGTGATTCTAACATGAAAGATGAGACAATACCTACTACTTGTGTTTTATGTTGAGTTTGGATTCAACACATTACATTTTAGATCAGATGATTGTTATATATCACTTTTTTTAATTTATTTTTATTTATTTTTATTGCAAAGTATATGATAATATATTATTTATTTTTATTATTTTGTTAATAATTATTTTTAAATAAAAAACCAATCATAAATATTTACATAGGTGATAAAAAAAAATAAAAAAATGGAAACATATCTCATTGAATTATTAAAATTAGAAAAGAGCAGTACTCGATGTTACGGTCAACCCAATTTCACTGCTGTCACAAACATTTCGATCGCGCTAGGTAGCTCGAAAACGGGGAGCCCGAATGGCTCGATTTTTTTTTTCTTCTTTTTCCTTCTTCATTCTTTCTCTTCTTCAGTCCTCCTCCTCAACATTTTTTTTTTTGTTGCAGAAGAAGAACGAAGAGGAGGAAGGAGGGAGGAGGAGGAGGAGGAGGAGGAGGACTGGAGGGGGCATATTATTCGGGAGAGGAGGAGGCGGAGGCGGGGCGACGGCGGTCGGAGGCTGCGGTGGGGCTGGACTGGGCGACGATCGGCAGATCGGCGGCTGGGCGGGGTGACGATCGGCGGCTGGGCAGGTCGACCATCCTCCTCTTTCTCTTCTCCTCTCTTCTTCCTCTCTTCTCTCCCTCTTCTCTCTTCCTCTTTTCTCCTTTCTCTCCGTCTGTCTTCGAATTCGAGCCATTTTTGAGCCACAAATTCGAGCTACCAATCTTTTTCCCAAACATTTATGCTGGGCAATTGTGGTCTAAATACACAAGATTCCAAAAGATTAAGGGATGTTTTGAGAAAATGGTAAAAAGTTGATTTTTTGAATTTTTTTTTTTGGTTGTAACTTTTTAGTTTTTTTGGTGTAAAAAAGTAGAGAGATGATGTGACTGAAAAAAGTCAAAAAGTCAAAAAGCTGACTTTTTACCGAGTTGCCAAAACGCATTTAGTTTTTAAAATTTCATTTTATTTTTATTCATTTTTTTAAGTGATTTTTTTTTTCAAATCTTAGTCACAATTTTTTAGTGTTAGATTAAAAAAAAATTAGTTTTAGATAACTGAATATACATACACTTAAAAATTATAATATTTATGAAGAAAAATCATTTTAAAAAATCATTAATACAAAAAATACGAAAATAGGATTCACCTTTTTTCTTTTTCAAAAAAAAAGAAAAAGAAAAAAGAAAAAAGAAAAAAGAATTAGGATAGGTATATCATGGTATCATCATCTTTGGCTGGTTTCATAATTCCTTGAATTAATTGAAATATTAAATGCACGGAAACATTAAATTTTTCTCTCATAAGTTAAATTTCATGAAATTAATTTTTATTAAATGAAATTATTCATAATTTTTTTTAAATTTCAAATCAATTTCATTTCTTTAGTTTCAAAAAGCTAAATTCTATTATTATTATTATTATTATTATTATTTTTATTATTATTATTATAGAGTGACTTCAAAATAGTTAATGAAAAGATCAAATTATCACCAATAGAAGCAAAGAGACTATATTATCCTCAAGATGCTATTTTACATAGTATTTTCTATTAAATTTAATGGAGTTACATGATGGAATTAAACATGTTATGATGCACTTCGAGATTCTGACAATTACACTGCCTTTTCTCATTTTCCTGAAATTACACCAACTCTCCTGTGACTAACTGTATTAATGGAAGGGTTAATTTAGTAATTTTAATTTAAGAGATTTTGTTGTTGATGACCATTAAATGCACGATTATTATTTTAATTATACCTTATATTATATTTGGTTATGACTCATTTGTTTTTTACTTATGACTAGGGGTGTAAGACCCGGGTTGAGCCATGCCGACGTTGGGCCTCACGGGCTCCAGCCAATTCTCGGGTCGGGTAGTCCCATTAGCTGAAAAGTTCAGCTCGGGCCCTGTTAGGACCTTTTGTTGTCAAATTCCATGGCTCAAAACCAAGGTTGTAACAAGAGTTCTTTAAGAAGTTGGTTTCCTTCAAAAACAGGGTTACTTGGGAGTTCTGAAAGAAGTTGGTTTTCTACAAGAAGTTGATTACAAGAAGTTGGAACTCTGCAAGAAGTTGGTTTTCTGTAAGAAGTTGGTTTTCTTTTCCAACTAGGATTGCTTTGGTTTTTCTATAAATAGTTGGGTTTCTTCCAAATCTATGCTATGAGTTTCCTGTAGCTCATTCCTCTCTGTCTCACAAGTCAACAGTGTTGCACAAAGAACTTGTTGATCATCAGCTATCTTGATGGCATTGATCCTAGCCTCGAAAATCTCCTCCTTAAGTTTGACATTCTCACATTCACATGCTTTGAGTTTTGTTGTGAGTTTGTCATTTAATTTGAATAACTTAAGAGACTCCTTATACAGCTTTTCATAGGCTTGCTCAAGCTCTTCATGATCACTCTCTGAGGATTCATCATCAGTAGTATTCTCAACTGACCTTTTCGGAGACTCTGTTTGTCCTTCAGTTTCGGAAGCCACCATGAAAGCAAGGAATTGTTTATGTCCCTCTTCACTTTGATCTTCATTGTCACTATCATCTTCATCAGATTCTGATTCATCATCCCAAGTGATAGCGAGGGCTTTCTTCTTCCTCAAACGAGTGGGGCATTCTTGAGCAAAGTGGCCAAATCCTTGGCATTCATAGCATTGGAGTCTTTCAGAGTTCCCTTGTATCTTTCCTTTCTCCTTCTTGGCTATAGAATTAATTTTGACTTTATCTTTGCCTTTGGATTTATGAGTATGAGTAGATTCCAAAAGATTAGGATTTTTATTCAAAAAAGATTTTTTAAATTGTTTAACAAAAGCAGCCATAATCTTGGAATCTATCTCACAATCCTCATCAGAATCCTCAACCACTTTATGAGCACTACTAAAAGCAAGATCTTTTTGTTTCTTTTCGAAATTTTTGAGATGTCCTTGGTACATATTGGAATTGATGAGAATATCCATTACATGTTAATATGTGTGTGCTTTCTCTGGTCATTACTCATTTTGGAGTGTGTGTTCTTTGATTAGTATGTCTCATTCTGTACACACTCTTGGATTAGCAAATATTGAAGTCTTCCGACTTAGTGTTTTTTTTTATGGACTTCTGGCATTATATCTTTTGCTTTTCTAGAGGAATTGACCTATACTAGCATATCATGGGTGATGTTGAGTCTCTTAACCATCTTCCATCTTTTTGCATCTCCATGGCTTTCCCCTCTATTTTTTGTAGTCCAGCCATGAGGAAAAGGCTACCTCAGAGTCACCAACCAGGCCATCCTTAATATATCCATGCTTCTCTAGTTCGGTTTCCATACTCTTGAGCGTGTCAGCCGCCAATGAATGTGCAAAAGAAAGGAAAAAAAAGTGCAAAAGAAAAGAAAAAAATGTGCAAAAGAAAGAAAAGAAAAAGATGTGAACAAAGAAAAGAAAAAGATTCATTGATTGAGGGGGAGCCTTCGCCTTTACTCACCAAATACCCCTTGATTCCTAGTGGTTTGACTTTCCTTAGTTGTGCTTAGATTCTCTTGTCGGAGGTCCAGCTTTCACATCACTACTAGGATTTGAATCTAGTGTTTGTCGAACTCCAAGAGTCACACACACACTTTTCTCATGGGATCTATGCTTTTCACATAATGCATCACTTTCTTTTATGAGGAATCTTCTACAGACTGTGCACATTGTGTTTTCAAGTAATTGTGCTTCTTGGATAGTCTTGTGTGTTTTATGGTACAAATCTGAAATTCCTTGCTTGCTCCACCATATTATTTGTTCACTGTTTTCAGTGTTTGTGGTTGTTTTTAATGAGGGGGAGTTTGGTTCATCATTACCAGTGTTTGATGTATATTGATGGTACATTAGTTTGGTTGATGGTACAGTGTTTTTACTTTTGCTTATATCATTCTTTGGTACAGTTGGATTGTTAGTATTTTGTTTATGGATGGATTTATATTTTGTTATTTAATCCAGTTCCACATATTTTGGTTGGCTTGTGTGTGGTTGTTTTATTTCAGGATAATTGTTCAAGAGCATGGATTTGAGTGTTGGTTCATAGTTGGTGGTGCTGCTTGAGAGATTTTGTTAGGAAATTTGTTTTAGATTAGTTTTATCCAGGATTTGACAAAGGGGGAGATTGTTAGGACCTTTTGTTGTCAAATTTTATAAAAAAAATATTTTATTTTAATAAAATAAAAAGATATTTTATTATTTTTCTTTGATGTCTTATTGAGTATTCAACTCATGGTTTAAAGAGGACACATCAAAGGTTTGTTTGTTTGTTTTACAAAAGAGAGAGTTGTTCTTCAGTTGTGAATTCTGAAGAATTCGAGCCTGAAGCTTTGGTGGAATCCGGAGTGGCTCATCAGAAAGACAATTCCGTGCTGAAGATGGGGTTGGAAGAGGCACATAGAGGTTGGTTCAATTAGGCGTTATGGCTAGATAATTGAGAGTGATACCTGTGTAATTCCTTTATATCTTCTTAGTGGATTGTTCTTGTGGCTGTTGCCCGTGGTTTTTTGATCACAATTGGAAGGCGTCCAATTGTGGTTTTTCCACGTAAAATCTTTGTGTCTCTTTCTCTTGATTGTTTGATTGGGATTGTTATATTTTTCTTAAAATTGGTACATAATCACAAATCAACATCTAGGTGGTTTCTAGATTTTTCAAGCCCCACTCAAATTAGGGTTGGGCCAAATTTAGAGTTTTTTTTTCCCGAAAAATAAACGATAGATTTATTATATATAGATTATCTATGAGGGATAAAAATAAAAAAATAAAAATTTGTATTAGAATATTTTAGTTAAGATTAGTGAGATATTTGGTTATGTTTTCATTGGTGGTATTTAAATTTAATTATGTATGATTTATGATTTTTTGGTTATAAACTTATGACTAAAAAAGTATGAAGTTATATAATATTTTTCTTTTCAAAAGAATAATTATATATATATATTAAAATGAAACGAAATATTACAATCATTAAATTAATTAAAGGGTAAATTATCAATAGGCCCTAATAGTTGGACTTAATTCTCATCAAGTTCTATTGAAAATAAGTCATAGTTGATAAAAGTAATTTTTTTGTGACAATTTTTTTGCATGTCACTAAAAATTGACAATTAGTGATTTTTTTTTTGTCACCATTTTTTAAAATTGTCACTAAAACTTACAATTAGTGATGTTTTTCTGTGATAAATTTTTTAAATTGTCGTTGAAAGTTGAAAATTAGTGACTTTTTAAGTGACGATTTTTTTAAACTGTTACTAAAACTTATAATTAGTGATATTTTTTGTGACAAAATGTTTAAACCGTCATTAAAATTTAACAATTAATGACGTTTTTTTAATAGTGTTTGATGAAAAATGTCGTTAATTATCATAGGACTTATTAGACAATAAGTTCACCTACTATGACCTATACGTAAGTTCTCCTAAATTAAATAGATAACATTTATTTAATGAATAATTTTTATTTCAAATGAAATAAAATATACAAAAATCTATATTATCAAATAGAATAGATATAGATTATTGATAATGGTAAAACAATTGTATCACTATAGATTAAGCACATTCCAAAAGGTTGGCATCTACTAGTCTACCAATCATTTGCATTGTACTCCATCTCAATAATCTAATAAAAACATTACGAAATGAAATAGTAAAAAAAAAATTGTTGATTAATCATCAGATGGGGTAGACAATTCCCGTGCATTGCCAGAGGATATGTCATCCAAATCGCTTTGAATTCTCTCATTTTCACTATAATTGTGTCTTCTTATTTGCGCATGCATATGATCTTTGTATATCATCAGTGCCTGCAGACATCCCATTTTTGACCGACCTTAAGACTCAGACGTCATCGATTGAGCGCTCGGTGATGGTGCATGTTGTGCTCGTTTAGAGGTTTCAGAGTTTTGGCTGAGAGTCTTGCCTTCGGGCCTCTGAACTCTTTGTGCTTTGGCTCGGTTTGTGGACCGAATCTTGTTTTCTCTTCCCGGAGGGAGGGAGAGGTATTGTAGACCATCTCTTTGTGGTCGTAGACCACTTTTTGTGGTCGTAGGCCACTTTTCCCGTTTGGAGACTAGTTTCTAGTTTTTGGAGCCTTTGGCCGCGCACCTTGTCTCGGGACCGCTTAACGTTCTCCGTTTGGTGTGGTTTTTGAACCACACCTTGTTGCCTCTTTCTAGAGGAACACTGTGGTCCGGGAGACCACTTTTGTGGTTGCATACCACTTTTGATGCGCGTAGGCTAGTTGTCGGGGTTTTCGGCCGCGTGTTTTGCCTCCCGATTTCTCGTCTTGCATCTGTTTTGGTTTGTTTTTGGTACAAATCTTGTTTTCCTTATTTGGAAGGTGGTCCAAGGATGGGAGACCATATTTCTTCTGGCCGACCACTTTTCCTTCTGCCAGCCAGTTTTCTGGTCGGACAACTGGCTTTCTTGGTCTTTGGGACATCTTTTCTGGTCGGCCACCACACCACTACATTGTTTTCATGCCCTGGACTTCTCCCACCTATGGCCGACTAGTTTTTGTCTTTATGGACCACTTGAAGTGGTCGGCTGCTTTTTGACACCTTTTTGGAGATATTTTCCTTCAGCTGTGCCAGCTGGAGGACATTACAGCCATCCTCCATACAGGTGTATGAAGGGATTGGCTTGTTGCTTAGCTTCTCCTAGAAGCTTTGGCTTTCCTCTTCTATAAGAGGGAAGCTCCCCCTCCATCCTCTAGGTTTAGAAAAACCAGCTTAGAGGGATAGATATAGTGTTGTATCTATATCTCTTTGTTTCTCCATTTTTGTGCATCAAAAGTGTAGATTTGCCTTAGTTTAACACACAAACACCTTGCTTGGGTTACTGAGGTGCTTAGGAGTTGTTTTTGGTGTTCTTGGATTGATTTAAGCTCAAAGAACTTGCTGAAGTTGCAATAGTAAAGAAGGTCTTCAAGGGTGAGCTTTTGACCTTTAAATCCCCCTTTCTTGCTTAAGCTTTTAGCCCTTCTTGCATCTGTTTTTAAGCTTAACTTATAACTAAAAAAAGTTTCATTTTTAAGTGCTTAAAATAGTTGTTTTAGGTCACTTTTTCATTTGGGGTGATTTACCCCCTCTTAGGCCTTGTTAGGCATTATTTTGAGCCATCCCTTTAGGCACTTGTTGAACCCTTTGCATGACCTTTCTACCACTAAAATCCAGAGGATTTTTAGTGGTGGAAAGGTGGTCTTGGTGTCCTAAATAGGAGAGTGTCATCCCCTCTCCTTATATTGTGTTTACTAGATTCATATGCCTCATGTTTGAGCACCTTTGTTAAGCTTTTGTTGGCCATATATTAGCATGTATTTGTGGTTATTTTGCTAAGGCATACCACTATTTTTGCTTAGTTTGGTCACCTCATGCATGTTTACTACACTTGTAGTGTAAATCACACAAACTAGCTTTGTATGCCTCATGAGGTAGCATGCCATTCTAGCTTGATTTCTTTCCATTTCAGTAGGTTTTTGGTGATGTTTTAGCATGCCATGACTCTGTTTTGGGTTGGTTTTGTTGGCCCTTGCATGCCTCATGCACTTGTAGTGTAATGCCATGAAATAGCCTAACATGCATCATGCCTTGACATGTCATTTTAGCATGCTTTTGGCTTAGCTTAAAGAAGATTTTGTTCATGTTTTTATCATGTCTAAGGTCTGATTTTGGTTGTTTTGGTCATGCATGACTTGCTTTGTATAGCCTTGGTTCAATCTAGCTTGTTAGCCTTGTGTATTGAGTCCACTAGCATGCATTACTTGGCCTATTTCAATGTTTTGGCATCACTTGTTATGTGATTTCAGTCCATGTTTCATGGCCATAGACTTGCATTTTTCACAATTTCAATGCGTTGGAGGGTTTGCCCCTTTATGCCTTAACATGAACTATTGCGTATGCCTTCATGCCTTAGCTTGCGAGCCATTATTTCAATGTGTTTTTGGGGTTATTATGTCATGATATAACTCTGATTTTTGTTGCTTAAGTCATCCCATGCTTGATCTTAATAGGTGTAGTGTAATCCACCCTATTTGCCTTGCATATTCCATGCTTCATGCCCTTCATGCTAGCACATTTTGACCTACTTCCATGCATGTTTTAGACTCATTTTAACATGTACTAGGACTGTTTTAGGTCGCCTTGGTCACATGCTTCATGTTTTGTATACTTGTAGTACAAATGCTTTTGCTTGCCTCAAGCTTTGAGCACCGTCGCATGCTTCATTTGTGTTGTGTACATGATTTGGCATCACCTAACATGACATTTCAGAGCATTTAGGACTGCCATGTTCCCACTTCTTTCATGCTTTGAATGCCTTTGAGTATTGTGCATTTGTTGCCTTACTTGTAGCCTAGCTTGTATGCTTGCATGCCTAGGTCTTTGAGCCTCCATATTAGCATGTTTTGGTCTTAGTTTAGACCTACTTGAGCTCTGTCCATGCTTAGTTCATGCATTTGTGCCATATGTTGCATGCCTCCTTTGTAGTCCTCTTTACTAGCTTCATGCTTTAAGGACCCTAGCATGCTTCACTTGTGTTGATTGAATGATTTGACATCATTTCTTACCTCATTTCAGTGCATATAGTGTTTCTACACTTCCATGCTTTTCACTCTTTAAGTGTTTTTGAGAGTTTCACCTTAATGCCTTAATTGGTGAGCCAATTGGCATGCATGTTTGTATGTGTTTTCGGTGCCTTTATTTTAGCATTATGGCCACTGTTTTGGTATGGTTGAGGTCTGTCCATTTCGGTTTAAGTCCATTGTGTATGTGGTTTGCATGTTGTTGCATGTTTAGTGCATTGCATATTGTTGCCCTTGGTGCATTGCATTGTGCATGCATGCATCACATTGTGTTAAGAACCCTCATGATTGCCTTGCATTGAGTATGCCATCTAATTCTTAGCATTCAGCATTATGTATGCCATGTCATGCCTTGTATTGTATATGCTAGGTTGCTAGTCGCATTGAGTATGCCATGTAGTTGCATGTTTGCATGCTAAGGTTGCATTACATTGCATTGAGCATGCCATCTTATGTGTTGCATTGTGTTTGGGATAGGTGTTACTCCAAACACGGAAACGAGGGACGTTTCATACTTCAAGTGATGAAACGTGCCTTAATTCCCAGTCGCCGACGCTCTTGATCACACATGATAGAGTTCTAGGCCTTATGTGTTTACTTGTGCATTCATTTTCATATTGAATTGTGCAACTTCACCTCTCGGCCATCATGCATGGAAATGCGTGATTGGTGGGCCGAGGGTCGAGAACCACACCTCCTTGAGTTCATCACATGATAGGGAGGGTGGTTGTGCACACATATCTTGCAAATACATTGCTATGTCCTTTCTTGCTCTTTGTTGTAGAAAACTGGGGTTTAGTAACAACAACTGGTCGGCCAGCCAGAAAAAGTAGCTGGCCGACCACTTTTATGGTTTTTCAACAACCAAAAGTGGTCAGCAGGTATCTAGAGAGGCCAGAAATGGTCGGCCACCCTTCCACAGGATTCCTGAGGTGGAGTTTCATCTTTCTGGAGCTTAGTGCAAGTTTCTAAGAACAAATGAAAATAGAGGCAAATCGGGGCATCGCATTGGATTTTTGAACGAGGCGACCGGGCTTGCATGCATTCCTCTCCCTCTGAGGCTCCTGATTTACTGCTTTCCTTAGCTGCCATGCTTAAATAGCTTGCTTTTGCTTTGGTTTGTACTTTAATTAGTTAATGCGTTAGCTATTCAATTCGTTTTGTAATAATTAGTTAACTAGGATTAGTTAATTAATTTGTTGTGTAATAATTAGTTTAATTAGCTTAGATTAGCTAGTTAGCTTCTTATTTGGTCCCTCTCTCGAGAGGGTGCATTGTTGTAATAAGCGTGCGTGTGTGTGATGCATGTCTTCCAATCCCCATTTCTTTCTCCCTTTTACTTAATCGCTTACGATGGTTAGTTTTAGGGCATATTTCATTTAACATACCTTATGCTTGCATGCGTGCATCCATTCATCTGTATTGCATGCACCAGGCTCGGCGCATCATACTAACTGCATTGTATTTCAATTCCTATTTGAATTACATGTATCAAGTTGCATTTCATATGCCATTCTAGAATAGCTGAGCCTATTTTAGTTCCATTTTCGCATGTGTTGCATTAGCCATTCTAACATGAACTAGGATCGTGCATGATTTCTAACTAGTTCTTTGTTTTGGCTCGGAGTACACTGTGAGTGTTTACGCTTTAGCATATTGCATGTGTGTTAACATTGACATGAAAGCATGCTTGCCATGAGGCTAACTGCTTATTTGCTATAATTGCCTGAATGCCTGTGGGTGAAGGTTGGATTACTTGAATTGGGACAATTTATTGAAATCCTCGATTTAGCCTACTTGCGAGTAGCAAACTTCAAACCATTTTCCAAACAAACGGATATGCAATGCTTTGTTCCAAATTAGGCGATCTAGTCTATACTTGTTTGCTGTGCGCATCACATAGCAAGATTAGCTAATTAATCGGAATAAGAACACATGCGTTTTCAAAAACAAAATATCATGCTTAGTACGGGCCGATCTTTGATCGGGCGAGCGGGGGTGCTTATTAAATGACCTTCCCCAATCGTACCCAAGCTCCCGAGCCGAGGCAACTTTGGTGATGACGAACACGTGGCCTTAGGCACGAGTCAGGGTTTCTTGAATTTCCCCAAAATAAAATATTTAGGTGGCGACTCTGTATCTGGCAAAACAGTCCATGTTTGGCACTTCTTTATAAAAATCTGTTTTCCAAAACAATTTGTTGAATTTGGACTCTTTGGTGATTTATCGGTCTCACATCGCACATTGTGAGTTTAAATTCAGAACCGTGACATTTGAGTCCGAACCGTAGCATGAAGCCCTAGGGCGTGTCTACAGTGCCTCAACCATTTGGAGTGAAAACATGTTGCGATAATCGCTCTGCACCCGTTAACCTACACTAAAAGCTATTTTAGAAAAAATTGTAAAAATAGGAACTGTTAGTATATCACGAGCCATTTGTAAAAGTACAAGCCACATAGGTTCATTTTGCTTCCACCAATCCAAAATATCAAAATCTTTGCTATCATCTACTAGTGGACTATCCAAATAACGTTGTAATTTAGAACTATTTACATTTATATGTTGAGATATTCTTCTACTTTTTATTGCTGAAAAAACACTTAATCTTTCGCCTCAAGGTGAGACTAGTGTAGTGTGTGTAGGTGTATTGCAGATACTGCTACCCTGTATTCTTCAAATAAAATTTTGCATGTTTTCATAATAGGGGCAAGTTGTTCTTGATCAGTGAAAATACGTTCTAAATTTTTTTATAAATCAATTTCTTTATACCTAGGATTAATTATTATGTCTAAACCTAAAAGATGAGGCAATGGATCAAAATATTTATCAATTTTTTCTTTCATTACAGTAATAATGGTTACATAATAGTTATTACCCATATATTTTGTAAAAACTTTCATTATTTCTGCTAATATATGTAAAACAAATGGTGAAGTAGAAATATATATATATATAATATTTTATTGCAGTATCAAATTTTTTTTTGAAAATCTTTATATAAGGTTACTTGGCGTCAATTAAGTTATATGGGAGTCAGTATTCCTCCTATTGATGTTTGTAGGGGCATATTTTGTGAATGACAGCACGTGACCAAGGTGACGCCGACATGTCGGCCAAAGTGCCACGTGGCTTGGTCACGTGAGAGATAATCTCAGCTAGGCCGAGGTTATCTTTAAAGATACTAGAATCCGAGATGAGCGGATAGGGGACAAGAGTCCTGGAACAAGGGTGAACCTCAATCTGGATAAAGATAAAGCTCTTAGGGAGTTTATCTCTATCTAGTTGGGAGTCCCAGATAAGCATTGAGCCAGAGTCCATTGAAACTACGCATCTACAGGGATCAGGTTAGTGCTGGCTATAAAAGTAAGGCACCCTCGTGGGTCTAAGGTATGCTTTTGTATTCTGGCTAGTGAGTTAAGCACTATTTGCTATCTTTGAGAGATAACTGAGTACTGACTTGATCGTTAGAGTGCCCCTGGGTGGACGAACCACCGCCGAAGTCTAATCTTTCTGTGACAGATTGTTCGGGTGTGATCTATTTTGCCTATGCTCTCCTGCTGTGTTCTTATTTGGCAGTGTGGTCGGAAATCAGCACCCACAATTTGGCGCCGTCTATGGGAACGAAAGGAGAATAGATGGCCAACAATGGGCACAAAAAGAAGATCGGGGACGACGTCCCTAGTGGGAGTGGTAAGCATATTGATCCAAACGTGGAGGAAGGAATTCATAATGAAAGAACACGAGATCAAAATCCCTAGAAGAAAGACGTCGGCCAAGAGGGAGATGCACCAAAGAAATCAGGCCGAGACGAGTATTACAACGAGAACGACCTCCAGGTATGGAAAGATAAATACCTGAGGAGGGACGATGGGATGAAGGGAATGGAAAATAAGCTGGCAAACTTGCAATCGGTCATTAACTTCATGATGCAGAATAATGTCATGTAATCACCGTTTCTATTGAAGGACACGCCAATTCTAGCAGCCGAAAAAGACACCCAGAAATGTGGGTAGAAAGTAATTCCAGTAGTCCTCCAGCATGACAAAGTAATGGAACGCTCACATCGGCCTTCACAGGATGTTAGGCGAGCAAAGTCAATAAGGAGAATCTCAGAAGACGCATCAGACCAGGGGAACTTACATCAGAGAACATCGGTATGTCCAAGGGAGGGAACTCTGTTTTGACACGGTGAATGAGGAGAAGTCCAAAAGGACGCATAACGACACCGGGAGCAGTGCGCCAAAGTGGCTGAAGTCCGTCAATAGCCAAGTTCCTGGTCGGACTAAGGAGGATCTGAGGGACTTTTTTTTGGATAAGTAAGTCATATTATAACCAAAAAAGAAAGATATACAATGAAGTTCAATACACAGCTTTTGATGGGAGCACAAAAATAAACAAAATAAACTACTCCATCAAAAGACAAACTGAGCTTATAGAAAACAAGCACAACATTCCCAACAAAATAAGGATTCAGAATTTCCTTCTAGCATTCTTCAAGTCATGAAGTTTCGCTTTAAGTTTTCTTCTGTTATCCTCTTTTGAAGTCTCCCCATAACTAGGATCACTTGGAGACGGACTCCCTCTATTTCTCAACTCTTGACTTGAATCTCCATTTCCTAACTCGTCCATATCACACGATTCAAGGACATCAAAGGCATTAGATGTTGAGGGGACAGAAGACTGCGTCTCTCTCTCTTTGTTGATCAATGGCGTTGAACCTTGCCCACCATCTCTCCCATTTTTCTTCACCACTTCCCATTTAGTCGGAATTTGTGTTTTAGTGTCCTTGCCTCTCCACTCATGTTTGAAGGAGGGAGGGTTCAAAGACTTTGGCTTTTGAGGGCACAAATTTGTGGTATGGCCAAAAGTCTTACAACCATCACACCTTTGGGGCTTCCAAGGAACCTCAACTTGAATCTCATATGGATCACCATAACCAAGATTTATTTTGAAAGACTTAGGGATCTCTTTATTTGCTGGCACTTCAATACAAATTCTTGCAAACGTAAGTCTGCTTCTCTTGAAAGTTGGCTCATCCAAATAAAGAGGAGTTCCCAAGATGCTAGCTATGTAACCCAAACCCTCTTCACTCCAAAGTTCCAAAGGAACATTGTATAACTTCACCCACAATGGCACACTTGAAAATTCACACTTTGTTAATTTTAGTCCAGGTTGCCATTTTTTAATAACAATCAATCTAGCCCCAACATAATAGGGGCCATCTTCCAAAATTGTGTCCATAGCCTCTTCACTTTTTACTTTAAAAATAAAAAAACCATTGTTAATGGAGACAACGTCCTCAAGCAAATTTCCCCAAAGTTTCTCCGCCCAAGTTTTCACATAACGGAAATAGAATCTTTTATCAATGAAGTATCCAACCAAAGCATTTTCCCAATGAGAAAAGCCTTTTTTTGAGATCTCAATAGGGACATTGTAAATGCCATCTACTTGGTTCTCAATCTTATGGGCACCTATTTTATACTTCAATTTTGACACCTTGTTAATCTCTTCTTTAATTAAAGAGCTCCCAACTTGTAGAGGTTTACCTGATATAGCAAGTGTATCCAGACCTTCACTACCATCTTCCATATGTAGATCAACCGAATCCTCATTTCGACAAGCTCGCACGGGCTTATCACTCTCTCGTTGCTTGGAACCCATTACTTCTTTCCTTTGATCAGCACTAAGTGAGCCAAATTTATTTGACAACATCATTTCGTTTGCCACCAATGGGGACACAGTGGTCAATTTTGGCCACTGCTCAACATCAGTTAGCACTCTAGTTGGTGTGTTCCATGCATTAGGTGTTTGATGCTGCTTTGGTGATTGCTCAGGTGAGGCTTGCATTTCCACAGTCCAGCGAAACTGTGTTGTACCAAGATCACAATCACACTCAATTGAGATATCCTCCGAATCTACGTCCCTCAATCCCCTCTTGTTTACATTTGAGGGCCCTTGCCACGGTCCCACAAAATCTCCAAGTGAAAGAGATTTGGGGGGGCCTCGAATGCGTGTAGACCGGCGGGGAAGTACATTAGGCATATCATCAGTGGATAGTTGATCCACCTGATTTACAAACTCCTTCAAAGATACCTTAGTCGAAGATTTGCTTTTTGATTTACTCTTGGCTAGTTTGCTCTTGGCTAGTTTGCCCTTCTTCAATGATAGCTTACTACCCTCTCTGTCCCTCTCATTGTCCTTCTCTTTCTCTTTCTCTTTCTCCTTAATCATCTTATGACAGAACAGTGACAAGGTTTCACTGGGGCATTTTGTCGAACAGGTAAAGGGCACTTCTGTGTTGTTCCTCTCTCTGTGATGCAAACAGGGGTATTTGGCTACCTCCAAAGAAAACAGCAGAACGTTGAGGTTATATCCCCTGTCAAGCTGAAAACACCCTTCTCCGTAGAGTTGGATAGGTTTGAGGCCCCAAAAAGGTTTAATATGCCGAGGTTCCAAATTTGTGATGGTAAGTCCGATCCGAACTTTCACATCGGCTTATATTTGAACTCGATGGCACTGTATACCGGGAACGAACCGTTGCACTGCAAGGTGTTCCCCTCATCCTTTGGGGAAATCGCATCAGATTGGTTTCACAAGTTGCCAAAAGGAATTGTGAAAAGTTGGGAGGGCCTGGCCAAGATGTTTGTGGCCAGGTTTGTTACAAACAAACTGCAGCCGTTGAGGGTAGACTCCCTGATGGCTCTAAGAATTGGCGAGGATGAAAGCCTCAAGGCCTATGCCAAAAGGTATTACGAGGTGTTTAACTAAATACCAAGGTGCAACCAAGAGTTGGCGGTCATATCTTTTAAGAACAGCCTGAACGATGACTGCATGCTTCGAAAGTCATTGGCAAAAACACTACCAAAGAGCATGGAGGAGCTCATGGCAAGGATCGAAAAATATGCCAGGGCAAAAGAGGATACGTCGGGGACAAATGCATGAAATAGAAAAAGAGAAACGGCTCGCCGAAGCGAGGCCAAGGTAATACTAGATATAACAGGCAAGAGACAGGACTAAGGGCTGTATAGGCAGTCACCACTATGTTTCGGATCCCAGTTTATAAAGTTCTAGAGAGGATCAGGAACCGGCCGTATTACAGAGCACCGGAGAGGCTCCCTGGCGAATTTATGGGAAGAAGCCTAGGAAAGCACTATGCTCACCATAATGAGGATGGGCACCTGACGTAGGATTGTAGAGCCCTAAAAGCACATTTAGAAGATCTGGTAAGACAAGGTCACTTAAGGGACCTAGTAGATGAGGCTAGACCAAGGGAAGAGCAAGCAAGGCTGCCCCAGGCATGGGCTGCACCATCTCTACCGGCACCACAACCGCAAGCAGATGGACCTCGAGTGATCAATATGATCCACTCGAAGGTCAACGAGAACGAGGTACGTGGGGAAACACAGAGGGTGAAGCACTTACAATACGTATATCAGGTCTGAGGACTAGGGCAAACGAGTACCAGGGACCAATAGTGTCTTTTACTGAAGTCGACCTGGACATGGTACAGTATCCACACAACGATGCTCTGGTGATATCCCTCAAGATTTGAGAATGCCAGGTAAGGCGCATTCTGATTGACCAAGGCAGCTCTTATGACATCATGTAGGTTAGATATTACAAGGAGCTCGGCCTTCACTGAGATGATCTGGAGCAGTCCAACAGTCCAATTGTCAAGTTCAATGGAACGCCGACATGGCCCCTGGGAGCAATAAGTTTGGAGGTGCAGACAGGCACCAAAAAGGTAAGTACAGAGTTCACAGTACTTGACACCCCCTCCTTTTACAATGTCATCTTGGGGAGGCCATGGTTGCATGCAATGAGGGCTATTCCCTCAACACTGCACCAGCTGTTGCGGTTCCTAATAGAGCATAGAATTGAGGAGGTCAGAGTGGATTAGGTGCAGGCAAAGAATTGCTCAATGGAAGCAATGAAATTCACCTACAACGTGCGAGAGGCAGAGACAATAGAAATTGAAGACGAGGACATGGAGGTTCTGGATGACGTCGGCAAAGAGCCGGCCGACAAAAGCGAGGAAGCCTTGAAGAAAGTTCTGGTCCAACAAGGTAATGAAGAGCGCTTCTTCCTTCTCGGCTCAGGTTTAGCCAAGGAAGAAGAAAGGGAGTTGGAAGCATTTTTGCGAGAAAACATAAAGTTGTTTGCCTGGACGTCTTACGAGATGCCTGGCATTGACCCCGAGGTCATATGCCATATACTCAATGTAGACAGGTCGGCTAAACCTGTCATTCAGTGAGCAAGGAGGCCGAAGTTGGTTCATGTGGAGGCAGTAGAGGAGGAAGTGGACAAATTGTTGGAGGCTAAAGCCATTTGGGAGGTAAATTACCCAACTTGGTTGTCGAACACAGTTGTTGTGAAAAAAAAGAATGGAAGTGGAGGGTCTGCATGGACTTCACTAGCCTGAATAAGGCTTGTCCCAAAGACAGTTTCCCATTCCCCAAGATTGATCAATTAATGGATGCCACTTCGGGGCATGGAAGGATGAGCTTCCTGGACGCATACAGGGGGTACCATCAGATGGCAATGTACCCCTCTGATAAGAAGAAGACTGCATTTATCACCCCAAAAAGGTTGTATTGCTATAGAGTGATGCCTTTTGGGTTGAAAAATATAGGAGCAACTTACCAGAGATTGGTGACCAAGATGTTCAAACATCTAATTGGCAAAACAGTGAAAGTATATACATTGATGACATGGTCGTGAAGACCAAAGAACTTGAGGATCATCTGGTCGACTGGAAGACAGTTTTCGACATTCTTAGAACATATCGGCTCCAACTTAATTCTTCAAAATGTGCATTTGGAGTGGGGTCTGGTAAGTTCTTGGGATACTTGGTTACCGGAAGGGGCATTGAGGCAAGCCTAGATCAAATCAAGGCCATCCTGGATTTGAAAAGCCCAATGTTGGCAAAATAAATGCAGATGTTGATTGGAAAGGCTGCAGCCCTGAACAGGTTGATAAGCAGAAGTTCAGATAAGTGTAAGCCATTTTTCAGTCTGTTGAAAAAGGCCACATATTTCTTGTGGACGGAAGAATTTGAAGTCACCTTGGCCGACTTGAAAAGATACCTGACCACGGCTCCAGTTCTCTCAAACCCAATACCTAGAGAGGAACTGTTCTTATACTTGGCGGTTTCGGAGCATGTAGTGAGTGTAGTGATAATCAGAGAAGAGAAGGGAGAACAACCCTAGCAGGCATAGAGACTAGGTATCTATCCTTGGAGAAATTGACATTGGCCTTAATGATGGCCTCGAAGAAGTTGAACCATTATTTCAAGGCCCACAAGATTGTGGTGTTGACTGAGCACCCGTTGAAATCCCTGCTACAACAAGGAGATTTGATAGGCAGGGTAACCAGATGGGCAGTGGTATTGGGCCAATACAATTTAGAGTTTAGACCCAGAAAGGTAATCAAAGGCCAGGTTATGGCTGACTTCGTGGCTGAGTTCACACTTGGTGCCAGCCTACATCGGGCTCCGACGAGCCGCGGCTTAGGATGCCCAGGGGAACAAGAAGAGACCCAGCTGGGAATAAAAAACCCCACAGTAGAGTAGAAGAAAGCAGAGAAACTCAAGCCCTGTGATATTTACATCGGCGACTCCTTCCGCCTGTTTATTGATGGGAGTTCAAACCGTCAAGGAGCAGGGGTAGGAGTAGTGCTGGTATCGCCAGATGGGCGGATGTTAGAACAATTTATTCGCTTAGGGTTTAAGGCCTCAAACAATGAAGCAGAATATGAAGCACTAATTGCAGGATTGAAGTTGGCAGCAGCAATGGAAGCCGACGATGTGGCAGTCTTCTGTGACTCCCAGCTTATTGTGAACCATGCAACAGGGGAGTATGCAGCCCAAGATGAAAGAATTATAGCCTATGTAAAAGAGGTTGTTAGACTGCTTGCCTTGTTTCAGGATTGCCAACTACAGCGGGTTAGCCGAGATGACAACAGCCATGCCGATGCCTTGGCTAACATGGCTAGTGCAATGAAATTAGGGGAGGCCAGGACAATAATGCTAGATTATTTGTCAGGTCCAAGTGTGGAACCACTGATCACAGAGTATGAAGCAATGTGTGTGGAGATGGGTCCAAGTTGAATGGATGCAATATTGATGTTTCTCAGGGACGACAAGTTGTCAGATGATCGCAAAGAGGGGCACAAAACCAGACTAAAGTCGACAAGGTTTAGCCTAACAGCAGAAGGACATCTCTACAGAAGGTCCTTTATTGTCCCCCTTTTGAGGTGTGTGCACCCCTCCCAGATTGAAGACTTCTTGTATGAAATACATGAAGGGGTATGTGGCAGCCATGCTGGGGGCAAATCACTTGCTCATAGGGCCATTACTTAGAGGTACTGCTGGCCCTACATGCAGAAGGATGCTGAAGCCTACGTCAAGAGGTGTGAGAAGTGTCAAAGGTTTACACCTTTGATACATCAACCAGTAGCAGATTTGGGCCCGGTGTCCAGCCTTTGGCCATTTGTCCAGTGGGGCATGGATCTTATTGGACAACTACCCCAAGCAACTGGGCAAAGGAAGTCCCTGCTGGTAGCAACTAATTATTTCATAAAGTGGGTAGAAGATGAACCCCTCGTGAAAATTTGGGATATTGATGTGAAGAACTTCATATGGAAGAACATCATCACCAAGTTTGGGATCCCAAGGGAAATAATAGCAAACAATGGTACGCAGTTTGACAGTAAGCTAATCAAAAGCTTCTATGCAAAGTACAAAATCAAGAACTACTACTCTACTCCAACCTTCCCTCAAAGCAATGGTTAGGCAGAAGTATCCAACATGACTATCTTTGATGGGATCAAGAAGAGGCTAAAAGTAGCAAATGGAAAGTGGGTGGAAGAGTTGCCCAATGTACTCTGGGCATATCGGACTATGCCGAAAAGATCAACTGGGGAATCCCCATTTGTCATGGCTTATGGCACAGAAACAGTCATCCTACTGGAAGTCGGCATCCCAAGGATTAGAACCCAAGGAGTAGAGAATGGGACTAGCGAGGCATTCCTGACCTGAGATCTAGACCTACTTGAGGAGAAAAGGAAGAGAGCAGCAATTCAACTGGGGGCATACCAACAACAACTTGCTAGGGCTTATAATAGGAAGGTCAACCCAAGAGAGTTCAAAGTGGGGGACCTGGTGCTAAGGAAAGGGGTCGGCAACAAGAAGGATCCTAGGGAGGGCAACCTGGGCCCAAATTGGGCGGAGCCTTATAGAATCATCTCGGTCGCCGACACTGGGGCATATCGGCTTGAGGACAGTGAAGGCAAAGAGTTGCCAAGACCCTGGAACACTTGCAACTTGAAGTTTTTCTATCATTAGACTTTTTGTTTTTTTGAAATTTATGTCATAATTTCATTAGTCAAGGTAGTACTAAAATTTTAGCCTGATTTTTTTTAAGAAGTTGAAATTTGTGTGACTGGACTGACTAGTCCTATGGCGATGTTTCTGATTGAAACATGACGAATAACTTAGACTTGTTATATGGTAGAGTTGAATTATACTTGCATATAATAGAGTTGAAGTAAGTTGGCGATGTTTCTAATTGAAACATGATGAATAACTTAGATTTATTATATGGCAGAGTTGAATTATACTTGCATATAATAGAGTTGAATTAAGTTGGCGATGTTTCTGATTGAAACATGACGAATAACTTAGACTTATTATATGGTAGAGTTTAATTATACTTGCATATAATAAAGTTGAACTAAGTTGGCGATGTTTCTGATTGAAACATGACGAATAACTTAGACTTATTATATGGTAGAGTTTAATTATACTTGCATATAATAAAGTTGAACTAAGTTGGCGATGTTTCTGATTGAAATATGACAAATAACTTAGACTTATTATATGACAGAGTTTAATTATACTTGCATATAATAAAGTTGAACTAAGTTGAATTAAAACTAGACTTGCCATGTCGGCAGAATCGAACTTAGAATGAAACCAAGTACATTTTAGTAAGATTAACAGAGACACCAAGGTTGAGAACCTCGGCTGGTCTTTGTTTGAATATGACTTCGGCGAAAGACTATATATGTTTAATGTGAGCATAAGTGAAACTTAGGTTCACATTAGGGGGCAGAGAGCTGGAGAATGATGAGTAAAAGTTTAAAGTGCTTAGGACTTGTTGAAATTTTATAGAAAATTTTAAAGCTAGAGTTGGCTTAACACTTGTTAAAATTTTCAGAAACATTTGTAGGCTGAAGATTAGCCAAGGTAATATCAAAAGAAGTATTCGAGATACATATTGGCCGAGATGGCCAACCAGGTTGCCAAGCTTGGGAAGGGAGAGGTTTTAAAAAAAGATAACATGTGAAAGTAAGAAAAATGATACTGAATAAACACTTGCAAAAATATTTTTTATTTTTGAGTGTTAGTCAAGGTTTGCCAATAGTCAGCCGAGGCAAACAGTGAAGGTTTGTATTCAAGGTATTGTACCCTAGAGTAATTATACAGTTAAAGGTATACTTTGACAAAGTGCAAAAATATTCTAAGTATGGAAGCATGGAAGGCATGAAAGAAAGCAGTAAAACATACATGAGACAAACATTCAATACTTGGAAGAAAAGAAAAGACTTGCATTCAGAAAAAAGGCACTTCGGCCTGGCAAAAGACTACTTGTTCAATTACAGAAGTGCCACTTCGGCCCAACTAAAAGCAAAAGACTATTACAAAGAAAAGTTACAAAGTTCAGAGAAGAGACTTTAAACAGACTGCTCTACATCGGCGGTTGGCTGTGTTTTGGCCTCAGCAGACAGCTGGGAGAGCTTCTTGGCATCATTCTCGGCATCGATCTCTTGCGAGAGCTTCTCAGCATCCTTCTCGGCATCGATCTCTTTGAGAGTCTTGTCAAGGTTCTTCTTGGCGCTTTCGACCTCGACTTCAGGCGCCTTCTGAGCGACCTCATCCTTGTCATCCTGAGTCAAGTCAATGGCTTACTCATTCAGAGTTGGGGACTTAGCCCCAACAGCTTCAGTCTTTCCAGACTTATCAGCTTCGGCTTTTTCATCATCCTCAGCCTCATCTTCGGATTGGATTGGAGTAGGAGTGAATGGCACGACAAGTCGGCTCTCATCTCAGAGAGGTGAGTCCTCGCGGACAACCAGTTCATTCAGAACAGCCATCCAACCAAGGGTGTAACCCTTATTGCATGCATGTCTGACTTGCTTTTTGTATTCTTCGCGAATATCGGCTGCCCCTTCAACATAAGCCTTCTCATTCGCCTCCTTTATCTCAGTCGCCTTGGTAGCAAGTGCTGCATGCAGCTCTGTTTGGGCTTAGACTTCTTTTTCCTTGGCTTCTTTTGCCTCGGCCTGAGCGACCTCGGTAATATTTTCTGCAGCCTTGGCGTAGTCCTCGCCTGTTTTCTGGGCCAACTCAGTAGCCTTGGCTTGATCAAGAAGACCACGGATGCGAGCCTTGACTTTGTTAAGTGAAGAGAGAAGCTTGGCTACCTCCTTGGTCTTCTGGGTTAGTTCTTTTTTGAATTTACCGGTCTTGACTACAAGGGAGTGACCCTACTGGATAGCCTACAAGAGTGCAAAGGAAATTAGTTAAAGTATGGAAACCAAAGTTAAAGTTAGATAAAAAGTTACAAGTCTTAGACTTACCAAGACACAATGATGCATCATCATTGCATAATTTTCATACTTTGAAAGCTCAGCCATCCGGTTGATGTCGGTTGGAAGTAGAACGGCGGTGGAAATGGCGACACCGACCTCCAAACTATCTAGAGCACTGTCCTCCGCGAGAAGAGGTCGGTCTCCGACTATGACAGATGGATTCCAGGGAGCGTCAGCTCGGAAACCAAAAGGGTCAGAGAAACCGCTGGACGTCTTTGGATTGTGGTGGGTCAGGCGCTGAGGCCGAAGGAGTACTCTTTTCAGCCTCGATCTGAGTCACTGTTGCCTTGGCTTTGGCTTTCTTTACCCTCTTTGGCTTAGCCTTGGGTTGAGATTGTGATGGGGAGGATTAAACTGTTACAACCCCAGGAAGGTCGGCCAAAAGGTCTTCAACAACAGCCTTGCTACGGCCCATTTCTTTAGCGGTAGCGGCAACGATAACTTTGGTACCGAAGCGGATTGTTGGAAGTGCAGTAGGTGGGTTTGTTAGATCATAAGCTGATGCCTCAGTGCCTTGGTGTTTACGGCTACGAGTTTTTCCTATAGAAGCGAAGAATGAAGCTTGGCATCAGTGTTGGCACTGGGTTGGAGGGATTAGTTGAGGAGCAGACGTTGATACAACCTCGGCTAGATCAGAAGAGGAGGCCTGGTCTAGCCTTGGTGAGGAAGCAGCTGTTGGAGTTGTGGCGGAGGGAGGTGTCCTGCTCCTCTTGGGAACGTCGGGTAGTATGGATTTGTAAATCGAGATGTAATTGAGCAGCAGAGGGGCTTTGCGTTGATCAACCGGCAAGCCCAGCAGCCTTTCCAAGTCCTTGCTGGGAAAGAAGGACTGACAACAATCTTTTGAGGGTTGAGAGAGAGCTGTAAGAACAAAATTCATACATTACAACATATAAGGGGAATAAAGTGATAAGTCTTAAAGCAGAAAAGTTGACACTTGGTTCTTACCATCACTCTATTTAAACATTGTTCGGCTCAAAAGATAGAGATGGAGGTCGTCATTAGGTGAGAACTCCCAGTTGCCCGAGACAATGAAATAATCATTTCTAGCACCTTTGTTGGAGTCTAGGAGGTCAACTATGAGTTTGTAGGCTGTGGATCTTGGCTTGAGGTAATAGATGTAGCCTTTTTCGGATTTCAGGCCACACATGGTATAACAATATTGGATATCGGCTAATGTTATCTTAGCGTTTTCTCGGCTAGCTAGAGCAATTATACCATTGATGACCCTATAGGAGTTAATGGTCAGTTGCATCAGGTTGAGCTTGTAATAATGAAGGATTTCTCAAAAAAGGATGTCTAGAGGGAACCTAAATCTACACTCTATGAAAGCCACTACTGGGAAGGGCATGGCATCCCCATCGGGCATGATGGAGTCCTCCTTCCCAGCCAGCCTGAGGTGAACATCAGCTGGGATGGAGAACTCTCGACGGAAATACTCTATCTTTTTTGGGGTATCTACCCTCCACCTAAACATACCCATGATGTCGACTAAAGAAAGAAGGTGCAAAATTTCAGAAGAGAGTAGTTGGTGTGGGTTTGAAAGACCTCGGCCAAACCCTAAACAGGAATTGGGGCAAGGGTTTTTCAAGATTTTCGGGGAATTTGATTCAGTTTCCCTAAGGAATGTTGTTTCTATCAAATCCCAAACCTAAATCTATACAGAAAATAGGAAATCAAGGGAAAGATCTGGAAATAAGTAAGAAAAACAGAAAAGGACATGATTCAGACTCAAGAAAATAAATAGAAATTCAAAGAAACACTGAGTAAGTGTGTGAAGGTGTGCAAAAGCCAAGAGCGGTGGCAAAGTTGTTGAAACTTCGAATTTATGAACACTACGAATCACAAGCAATGTGAATAAGACAAAAGGGTATATTGAACAACATGCAGTAAAGATTCAAAAACACAAACAGATTTGCAATGGCATCAAACAGCGTTTAAACAGGCAGTAGATTTTGAAATAAATCAAAGACTAAAAAGGAGGAAAACAGTGGCTTACCGAAGAGAATGACACCGAATGAATATCGCCGGAGTCAAACGACGTGAATGGTCGCAAATAGACAATGAAAAGTTCGCCGGAGGAGGTAATCAAAACAGTTGCAGAAAGCTTTGAAGGTATGAAAATGGAGGTTTTCGCAAAGAGAGAAAACTTTGAGAGAGTGGAAGAATGCAAAGTGAAGAGACGAAGAGAGAGGGAGATGTTTTGTTAAAATGCAAAAAGGCGAAAAACCATAATGATATGCCTTGGACGATGTGTCTGTCAAGCGGCGTGTGTAGAAGCCACGCAACCTGATAGCACGTGTTAGGTACGAATCAATGGGAGAAGGACGCATGGCGGAAACGATTGAAAAAATCGTGTGTGACAGCTCATGCGCAGATAGAACTCTTGGAGTTCTTGATTTAATGAGACAAAAACCTCGGCTATAGGAGCGATCTTGGTTAAGGAACTTGAAGAACTTGGTTCTTGATTCTTGATCATTGATAAGGTAGACTGCGGAGTCTTGGTTATGTGAAGCCGATAGCTGATGATCTTGGTCATGAAGGATAGAGTAAGTCTTAGCCGACATGCTGTGTGGACAAACGATGTAGGTTACATTATCTCAGGATGCCGAGGTAATGGGACCTAGGAGGCAGTTGTGGGGGCATATTTTGTGAATGACAGCACGTGGCCGAGGTGACGCCACATGTCAGCCAGAGTGCCACGTGGCTTGGTCACGTGAGAGATAATCTCAGCTAGGCCGAGGTTATCTTCAGAGATACTAGGATCTGAGATGAGCGGATAAGGGACATGAGTCCTAGAACAGGGGAGGACTTCAATCTGGATAAAGATAAAGCTCTTAAGGAGTTTATCTTTGTCTAGTTGGGAGTCCCAGATAAGCATTAAGCCAGAGTCCATTGAAGCTAGGCTTCTATAGGTATCAGGTTAGTGCTGGCTACAAAAGTAAAGCACCCTCGTGGGTCTAAGGTACGCTTTTGTATTCTGGCTAGTGAGTTAAGCACTATTTGTTATCTTTGAGAGATAACTGAGCATTGACTTAATCGTCGGAGTGCCTTCTGGTGAATAAACCACCACCGGAGTCTAATCTTTTTGTGACAGGTTGTTCGAGCGTGATCTATTCTGCCTGTACTCTCCTGCTGTGTTCCTATTTGGCAGTGTGGTTGGAAATCAGCACCCACAATGTTGTTGCAGAAAATAAATATATTACTTTTCTTTGTTTACACGCTCTCTTTAACATATTATACTTGAATCTCATCTATTGTCTATATCTAAAATTATTTTTTTAAATGACATACCTTTTCGTTGAAAATTTTTTCTGTATTCCGAAATTCGATTAGCAGAAGACATAATAATAACAACAACATTTTTTATTACCAATACAGAAGTTTCGTATACATGCATAGCTTCTTTAACAATCAAGTTTTAAAATATGAGCATAACAACGAACATGAAATAAATTACCATCAACAAGTAATTGTAAAGTTGATTTCAAATGGGTTACAGTCTGATTGAAATATGTTACATTATCTAAACTAATGATAAATATTTTATTTTGCAAAGTTCACTCATATAATACATTCCTTATTTCTACCCTAAGTGAATGACCAATGTATGGAAGTTCAACTAATCGAAATAAAATAATAATTTTATTTAATTTACAATCATTATCAATAAAATGTGCAGTGATATATTGATATTCTAAACCATTATTTGATCACAAATCATACGTTAAATAAACTATTCCATTTAAAATTTTAAAAATATCAAATAATTCACTTTTAATATCCTCAAATTTCTTTAAAATCCTATTTTTAGTAGTATTTTCTGAAAAACCTTGGTACCGTTTGGTTTACTTTTCAAAACTCAACTCTACTTTTAAATCATTATTTGGATGAAACATGTTAACCAAACATATTTTTAAAATACAACTCAAAATTACTTTCAAAACTTTTTTTTTTATTGTTATTATTCAAGCAATCAATCACTTTTTTTCTCTCACCTCTCCTCTCTCCTCTCTCCTCTCTCCTCTCACATTATCTCACATTCTATATATCAATCAATAAAAAAAAATAAAAAAATTACAAATCATCCCAAAACGATTTTCAAAACTTATAACTAAACAAATTTTCTCGTTTCAAATCATGATTCAAAAACTCAAAACTCAAAATACAACTCCACACTCAAATCATAATTCTAAAACTAAATCAAACGAATTGTGAAGCAAAACTTCTGTGAATCATTTCTAAAAAATCAAAACATTTACTAGTAGTAAAATGTTGTTCTTTTTTAATAATATAATCAACTATAGAATTTTGTGCACGTATAGAATCATATGAAAATGTTTGCAAATTACCAGTTAATGAAGCCTCTAATTGCATTTGAGTTCTAATATCAGGTTGTTGACTTTGTAAATATTTGTTAGCATGCCTTTTTAGATGACTAGATCTGCTGTAAATGCAACACTAAGTAAATGTGCACAATATTTACATTTCCTTTAATTGTAATTGTATTATCATGATTATTTATAGATACTCTTTCAAAATGCTCCCAAACACTACTAGTCATGCCCCTAGATGATGATGATGTTGTTGGAAGATGGATACTAGGTATACTAGACGTAGAATCAACAGGTTCATATTATGTATATTCATCAATATCAACATAAACATTATAAATATTAGGATCCGTAGTAATTTTAGTAAAATAATATATATGAACTAACGATTAATAAAATAATGAGTAAACAATAACAACTAATATATATTAAGAAATAATTAATGTAAAAAATGAGTAACTAATACATATTAATTCAAATAATTAATGTTGCTGACTGGCAATGCGATACAAAAATTAGTTTCTTTTTACACAATTACAATTGCCACTTAGGGATGAGACTTCAAAATTAATTGAGAGAGTTGAAATTTAAGAGTTGAGAGAGAATGAGAGTTTTAGAGAGAGATTTGTTTGTAAGAAATAAAATGGGAGAGCAGTGATATTTATACGAGTTGGGAGGAGAGTGTGGCTAATTTATATAAAATAAATAAATAAATTTGTGGCCTTTGGTGGTGAATAACGGTCTTTGACCAATTGAATTTTTATTTTTATTTTTTTCAAATTTCTAACTGTTGGTGTGCAGGGAGTTGTTGGGCCAAGCCAGGTCGGGCCGGGCCAGTGTCACTACAAGAAATTGCATTTTTCGCAACGCAACAAAATATGTTGCTAAAAGGGAAAATTCGTTGGCAAAGAGTTTTGCCGACACACAAAGCTACATTGGCAACCCGTAGGCAAAAGTGAGTTGGCAAAAGTTTTTACCGACGAAATTATCATTGCGTTGGTAAAAGTAATGCCTTTAGCGACGAACATAGTCGTCGCTAAAAGCTTCCATCCATCGTCGGCAATTTACCTTACGTTGGTAAAAGTCATTCAAATATGATGATTGTGTGGCACTTTTCGCGACACAAATTTGCATGGGAAAAAAATATACTTTTAGCAACAGCATATGTGTCGGCAAAAGTAAACTTTTTGCAACATATTTACGTCGGTAAATGTTGCCATTTGCCGACGATTTGTTTGTCGCTAAAGCTTTACTTTTGGCAACGACAAATTGGCAGTGGCAAAAAATACACTTCTACCAACACAATATGAGTGGGGAAAAGTAACTTTTAGCGACACATTTACGTCGGTAAATGTTGCCATTTGCCAACGATTTGGTTGTCGATAAAGCTTTAGTTTTGGCAACGACAAATTGGCATTGGAAAAAAACACTTTTAGCAACACAATATGAGTGGGCAAAAATAAACTTTTGGCTACACATTTACCGACAAGTTATTTTGTCGAGAAAGCTTTACTTTTTAACAACGACAAATTTGCAGCGGCAAAAATAATTGAAACTCATTTATAATTTTTTAAAAGATTTACAGATTTACAAGAGGCATCCCTCAGGCACCACTATAATAAACTAATAACATTGATATGAAATCACACAAAATACCCCCTCCATACCCTTCCAGCCAAAACACCAGCAGTTGCCCAAACTTACACCTAATGACAACCCCCATTAATGAAAACCTGATCTATTACAGATTGGACAAAAAGTCCTGCACCCTTCCAAACATCAACAACACCAACAAACATCCAACAACAACACAGCAGCACCCCATTGTAACAAACACCATCACAGCAGCATCACCACAGCATCTCAGCAACAGCAGCAACATCACAGCAGCACCAAAAGAATAGCAGATTAGTATAGCAGATTAGTATAGCAGATCAGCAAACTGATTCAACACAGATCATCACCAGTTCAGAAAACCATTTCAACTCAGCAACCCAAACAAAATCATATAACCAAATCAGAATTGACGCAGCAGTTTACCTCATTTACCAGAACAGTCAGAAAACAAATCAAACAAAACCAGCAACAAAACAACTCAACCAAATAAGAAATCAGGACAAACAGATCGCATCAATCAAAAGCTGCATCAGAGGCAGAGCACACAGAATAGAGCCAATCAGCACCAGATTCAACGCAACACAGCATCATGGTATAAAAGTATCCACCAAACAAGCTTGAATAATCACCAACCATTTCCACACCTTAAAGATTTTGACTCACCCATTTTATATTTAAGTAAAAATTCAAACTAATTCACTGGCTGTCATGTTTACACTAGGAGAGTAAGTTATATAAAAACACTCAATTCAAGTACACCACAATGTTTACCAAGCTAACCTTATACCAATGCACTGGAAACAGTAAAAGTAACTAAGCATTGAGATTGTCCATACACCACAATGTTCATTGATGGCTCTCTTCACTGCTTTAGAATGTGACTGGTGCACTGAAATATGAAACAAAGTCGAATAATTTCACTCAGAACCATTAGTGGCAAATTTATTACACTCAAATCATTAAATTAGTCATGAGAAAGTCAACAAAATGCTTCTATAATGAAGGTACCAGTAAACAAGATCAGAAACATTGACCTCCTTCACCCACCATCTGCTAGTGGGGAAAGAAAAGAAAAAAAAATATATATCCATCCCTACAATAAAATACCCGAGTAATGCACAATTAAAATCTTGAGATTGTTAACCATCCATGAAAGATATTGTGGATTTTTTTTTTCTTTCATTGTTGATCAGAAAAAGGACATCAAGCATTGGAGTTATGTTATATGTTATAGGACAAGCATGCATGATAAGTTATATTGCTCTTGTGTCATGATGTTGCATGTTTGGTGTTTTTTTTGTGAACATGTCATACTTGCCAAACAGAAAACTACATACGAATTATCGTAGCCAAGAGATTCAGAAACAACAGACCTTGAATATTAAGCTCCTCGCTGACCTCAAAACATTCAAGCAATGGATCTTCCGGAAGAGATCTACAAAAAGGCTGGTAGGAACCCCTGCATAACTAGCCCTACATTCTCGACTACTCTAGCAGAAATGTATAGAAGACATTCTCGGGGACCAAAAAAAAAAAAAGTTGAAACAGATAACGGAAAGATAACGGAATATCTAGCCTTCAAAAAATACCTGTAATTGATGATAAAATTCATCTAGTCATAACAAGACTAAAACTTAGAATATCAGATAATACTTTGTAATAATAAGATAGTGTGGTTACTTTGTGGATGCTACTCCTCTATGACCTGAGCTAAAATTCAAACTAATTCTTGTTTTGTTTCACTCAACACTCTTAATATAGCTAGACGGCGATCAATATTGATTCATCGCCCAATACTGCTATTAAAACCTTAAATGCACATTTTCAACAGATGATTTGCACCCTTGTTGATCCTATTGTATTTTTCTACTCAAATATAATCTTGTTCTGACATAAAGTAGATTTGTCACAAAAGATCCATCTCAGGAATCAATTAGCTCAAGCTATCTAAAATAGGTATGACTTTGTACCTGTCATTACATATTCTGGAGCAGCATAGCCATATGTTCCAACAACCCTTGTAGAAACATGCGTTTTGTCTCCTTGGGGCCCGGCTTTTGCCAGACCAAAATCTGAAAGCTTTGCATTATACTCCTGAGAAAAAAATCCTTTTTAATAGCAGTTTCAGTAAAGCAAAAGACTTGATATATTCGTTAATAGCAGTTTCAGTTGATCCATCTTTAACTACATACCGAATCAAGCAAAATGTTAGACGTCTTGAAATCTCTATAAATGACAGGTTTAGGCCCGCTATGGAGGAATGCTAACCCTTTAGCTGCACCAAGTGCAATTTTGATCTTGTTGGACCAAGGGAGATGTATTGTCCCTTCAAGAATTTTACTAGCATCAGCTTTTGTTTAAGAAACAGGGTATGAGATTAGACAGATAATAATAAGGTGGTTTGGAATTCAAATTGTTGTAGTAAGTTCACCACTGACTAAAATCAATGTCCTTTGACATCAAATACAATTATTTTCATGGGTTTTAATGTCTTTTTTTTATAACCTCAAATTCTTACAGGATAAAGAAATTTCAAATTGGTTGCATCTATCCTTCAGTCTGCAGAATAAAGTTTTTGCTCATGTTAAAAAATTGAGTCCAGACATTGGGAAAACTAACCACATTTTGGGTATTTGATGCATTGATAAAATTAACCACACTAAGTGTATTAGTACCGCTACAAGGGGGGATGGCGACAAATTTAAAAAAAAAAAAAAACTTTCACAAGATATCAGCAAAGACAAATGCAGATGTCAAATGAACAATGATGTCAGATTACCAATTTGCTAAAGGTAATAATCATGAAAATAAAGCATATATAGGAATTTAATCAAAAGAATTTCCACACTCACTTCTGAAAAGATGGTTTTCAAGGCTTCCACGGGTCATAAATTCATAAACAAGCAGCCGCTGATCATCTTCAATACAGTACCCGACAAGTTTAACAAGATTAGGATGGTGAAGCTGCCCAAGGAAGTCCACTTCAGCCTGTATACAATAAAAAAGTACAATTTAGTTACCTCCCATCATTTTTTTGCTTCTCACACACAACATCTTCTGAACAATCAATCTACTAACCCAAAGCAGATAACCTACTAACCACCTATTCTCTATGGCCCTGAAGGCCGTCTGGCTTTAAACTCTTCACTGCTACTGTCATCCCTGATCCAGGCTTTGCTGGCGCTGTTCCATTTTCCTCTATCCATCCTTTGAAGACATGCCCAAACCCGCCCTCCCCAAGAATACTATTGGGTCTGAAGTTTCCCGTTGTAGACTTTAGTTCCTGGAAACTAAATTGGAGTAGCTGGCAAGGAGCTTTGCTTTCTAATGGCAGAGGATCGGTATTATCAGTTGAGTTTTGAGCTTCATTGGGAGCACACATCTCCCGATTACTAGCATTTAGGTATCGTGTCTCAGTAGCTGGATTTAAAGAAACTGAGGGTCAGACTCAGCTTATTATAAGTTCGAAAATTAATGGTTCAAATTCATTCGATGGTTCTATGCCTTCCTCATCAATGACTAAGACAATAGTCTCTGCAGCCTTCTTTGCCAAATTTTGGACTTCCTAAATTTTCAAAGAGCACCGGAGAATTATTGATTACCATAGTAAAAGGATTAAATAAAGCAAGAAATATAAAATGATATCAAAAACAAGTACTACCAAAACAAGTTATAATTATAGAGTTTCATACCATGTTATCATCATCCATTGCAGTGAGTAAAGCAGGAACGACAGTACTGAGGTGGAAGTCCAAACCAGGACCTGCAACCTCTGCTAGAGCTCCCAAAGCATGTGCATTGAAGGCCCTAGATACATATCCAAAGGTGTTAGCAAAAAAAATAGGATTAAAAACTGTATCAGTTTACCAAAAATGGAGGTCTATATGCATACGAAAGAGGAGGATGGACCAGCTTGGGCAAGATATGAGGCAAAACAGCAGCAGTCTTGACACTGAAGTTAACATGCAAAGAAATTTAAGGACCACAAAACAGCTAAAAAACAACAAGAAGTCCAACATTTAATCTAAGAAGTGGAATATCTTACTTTAAGATTTGTTTGAGGCCATCAAGGGCAGTATCAGAGGTTTCATCATCCTCTAAAGCATGCAAGAGTGTAGGGACAATCTCATCAATTGCTTGCAATCCGGCACTCTACATTATGACAATTTATTATACATTTTTCTGCTCCAGAGTACCATGTTAAAAATAAAATCAAAATGACTAAAAAACATTAGGAAAAAGCACCTTGTAAAGTGTGCTGAATGCTAAGCCTGCCGACTCACGAACCTCGGGCATGCTAATAAAGAAATACAAGAAACATAATATAGCATACACCAAAGATTAGAGAGAAGTGGAATAGATTAGGTGAACCAGCAAATCAGAGCCATTGATCAACAAACCTATCACAAAGGGCTGTACGGATGGTAGGAATGAGCTCATCCATGAAACTCAACAACTGACTCTTACCAGCACTGGCCATCACTTCACTCAGACCAATACATACTCCCTGTTGGTGGAGAGAAAATTAGATTTGCGGACTAAAACAAAAATTAAAAAAGGAGAGATTAATAGATATAAATCTAAATTGTTTTCTTTATCATTACATCCTATGTTATTTTGTTCACACTTACAATGTCTTGTATATGTGCCTAAGTGATGGACACTTGTGTATAGCAATTGTCCGAAGCATTTCCGGGTCTAGAAAGATCTGACATGTCAGTGTCAACAAGGACATGCCACCCTCTTAGAAATGTGTATGTGCTTCTTAGATCACTACCACAGTTTACATTGCCTATGCTACGCTATTAATTAAGATAAATAGTCATGATATCCATACTAATTTAAAACAACACCAAGAATGTAAACAATAACAAGTGAAAAAAGAAAAAAGGATGTTGCCAACATATATTTTTTCTACAATAAGTCAACCAAATGTTGCCAAAACAAGAGCAACCTATTTGTCAGCCATGTCTTCAGAGATTCTCATCAAGCCTAGTGCAAACAAGAAAATAAGATCCACAAAGTAGAATTTAAAGGTCAAAAGCCTCACTTGTCTTCTGCTAGCATTAGGGTCTTTTAGCCCTCGTGATAAAATTGGAATGATTAAAGGTAGAACTTTTTCCCCAAGCTTTCTAGCAAGCTCACCAAGTGATCGTCCAGCAACCTGAAAATACAAGAGCGACTGAATTTATTATTTGGGACTGTGCAAAACCCTATCATAGCTTAGAAAACACTACAAGAAGAATAGCAGACTTGTCTCCTTTCAGAGGATGATGATGCAAGAGAAGTAATTAAAGTATTCATCAAAACTGGCATTATTTCCTTCAGAGTCTTAGGAGTATTTGCAACTATGGTCTTCCACACATGTAATGCAGCCTGCACATGTGGGGGAAAAAATTTTAAGGTCAGGCCGAGCTTACAGGTTGAGCCATACTATTAAACAAATGGCTCCACCCAAGCTGTAAGCGGGCTTCGGGCAGCCTATGGGCCAATTTTACACCTCTACTTATGACTAAAAAAATTTAGTTATGACACTTGTGATATTCAACACCACAGATGTCACAACTTGTATATGGTACTCGTAAAATGGGGATGTAATGTCACTGCAGCGGTGACTGTTGTGCAGCCTGTGAGCAGTGGCGGAGGGACGTTGGGACCAGGGGATCACGTGCCCCCCTTGACTTTTCAAATTTTTTTTTTTTAAAATTTTGGGTTGGGTCTTGCTCCTGCTTACACTTACACACATACAGTGCGCCCCCCCTCCCAACAAACACACTGACACACCACACCACACGCACGCACGCACCCACATCGTTTTTTTATTTATTTTTATTACTATTTTTTTAATCCTAATTCCAACCAAACACTGATACACAAATTTTTTTTGGGTGAGTGCACACAACTCCAATTACAACAAGGCTAAAACTCTAAAATCCTCAAAGTGTGTGAAATTTTTTATTTTATTTATTTATTCACAGTACTTATTAAGTATCTTCGTATTTTCTTTGTATTCTTTGTCTTTCTTTGTTGCTTTGCAATTTACCGACTCGCAATTCACTAGATTAGAATCACACAACACAGATTTGGGACCACACTACAGTCTTGGTATCTTCTCTTCATTGTTTACAGGTAACTTTATTTATTTATTTTTTTACTTTTAAATAAAAATTATGCGCATTAATTTATAATTATTTGTTAAGTTTTGATGTGTAAAATTTTTTTATTTGTTATTATTTATGTTAAAATAAGAGATTTTGATATGCTAAAATTATGAATCTTAATTGGTGGTGATTTATATTAAAATTATGGATTTTGGTTTGTTGTTGTTTGTGCTAAAATTAGGGATTTTATTTGTGCTAAAATTAAAGATATTAATTTTCAGTGATTAATATTTAAATTAGGGATTTTGATTTGTTATAATTTGTGCTAAAATTAGAAATTTTGATTTGTTGTGATTTGTGCTAAATTAAATTTTTTTGATTAGTATTAAAATTGGAGATTTTGATTTGTAAGGGTTTGTGATTTTGAATCCATCTAACTCTTTCTCTAGTTTTGACAGGAAAAAGTTAATTCATCTTGCTAAATTTTATCCCAAAGAATTTTCTTTAGTGGAGCTCATGGTACTTAATGATCAACTTGATACATATATTATTGACATGCTATCCAGTAGTGAGTTCTCAATGTTGAATGAAATTGTTGATCTTGCTAAGAAAATGGTGGAGACTGGAAAAGACAAAATATATCCATTGGTGTATTTGCTCTTAACTTTAGCATTAACCTTACATGTTGCAACTGCTATTGTTGAGATGGTATTTTCAGCTATGAATATTGTGAAGAATCGGTTGTGGAACCGAATAGGTGATGAATGAATGAATGATAGCTTGGTTGTCTACATTGAGAGAGATATTTTTTATGGTATTGACAATGATACTATCATAGAAAGATTTCAAAAGATGAAAAATTGTCGGAGTCAATTGTAAAAGTTTAAAATTAAAAACTTTTTGTAATGGATATTAATTTCTAATGTTTAATATTAGCTAAAAAAATTATTATTATGTTATTGTTATTGATTGGAGAAGAAAATTTTTGAGATTATAATTAATAGGTGCCCCCCTATACTAAATTCTTGGCTCCACCACTGCCTGTGAGATTCATTTTAGGTCTTATTTTGATTATTTGAACCGTTCAAATTTTATGAAATATCGTGAACAATGTACTTGTAAAAAATCAAGTTAAATGAATATCAGAAACTTGTTAATGAAATCACATCTTTATATAATTAAAAAATGAATATGTATGTATCAAACTGAATACAAATGTGATTTGATGAAGAAGTTATTAATATCCGATCAATTTGATTTTTTACAAGTATATTGTTCTTGATATTTTTTAAATTTGAACAGTTCGGATCATCAAAATATGACCCAAAATAAACTCACAAGCCACACAACAATCACTGCTATGCTATACGCACAATAGTGACACTGGATCCATGTGTGTATTCTAGAATAACCTAAATGATGAAACAAATTAAAAAAGTAATTACATAAATATAAGATAAATTTTTTGATAGTTTTTAATAAATACTTGACGTCATACAGTTCCATTGTTTTCTAAAAAATAAGATAAAATTGATAAGTCTCACTATCTAAATTAATAAAAAATAAATTAGGACACCACATGTATTTATTTGAGTAGTATTAAATAATATTTCTAAATGCTCACATGGTTTGACTATATATATATATAATTCATTGCTTTACCTACCTACAAGTTCATGTATTTCTCATTTGGTTTCAATTATTCATACTAATTTGTTTACCTACAAATTGATTAATTGACCTATTTTATTCCTAATCTACAGATAATCACTTCAAATGTTATATAAACCAAACTAAGTCCTCATATGTGCTAATATAACAGCTAATCACTGATTTTTGTCCCCCCAAAAAATGTTAGTTAAACTAACGGTCAACTCACAAATTGAGAGAATCTCTAAATCAAAAGTAAACCTCAAGTAAGGTTAGTGTAATTTTAAAAAAAGGAAGGGAGACCAGTGTAATTGTTAGAACCCTCAAGGGAGGTGAGTGTAATTTTCCTTATTTATGGATAGAAAAATGCAATTTTTACCTTGTTAGGATTTTTAATCCTACACTAGTTATCAACATTTATTTTGGCAAATTCCATGACAAAGTAATTTCGTTTTATTTCTTGTTTTTGGTGAGGTCTCTTTATTCTTGGTTTTTTAAATTGTTTTTACTGGCTAGAAGTTTCATGCTCAAGATTGCAATTTTCAGTGGCTCAAAGACTTTGTGGTCAATTGATTATTGACATAATCAATTTGGGATTTTGTGGAACAATTTTTTCAAAGCATGCTTCAGAAATTGATCTTCTTGAAATAATCACTTGAGATTTTGGTTGGAAATTTTTTTCGAAAAAGTTGACAAATATTTTGAGTTCATGTTGCATGTTGAATACAATCAATTTAAAACCATCTCTCTTGAGCTAATAAAGTTGAAGTTTTTTTAAAAGTTTTGGTCATAGATTTGATAGCTATCATGTGAGCAAAAGAAAGGATGTAGGGTGGCTGTTTGTCTGCATGTTAGGATGGCAAAGCATGGGGAAAATGGTGGCTAAAAATGTGGAAGAAAACATGCAAAAGATGGAACAAAAAATCTGAAAAAGCCCCTGGGTTGGCTAGCCAATTCGTGCTCGCAAACAAGCCATTCACGCCTGTGTCCAGGTCGCGACCAAATCAGCTCCCAGAAGTTTTGGCTCTGCATCCCGTGAAGGATGGTCGCGCCTGCGACCCTCTTGACCACACCTGCGGTCAGCTTTTCCGCGGGAGGGAGGTGTTTTATCCCCGGCCTATTTAAGGCAGACTTGGTAGAAAGATTTTGTATCTCTTGCATTCATTTTCAGAGCACTCTCTCCTAGGCTCTTCTGAGTATTTTTATCTTTTGAGAGATCATTTTTATGGGTGAGAAATATTTTTGTGAGAGAAATCTTTTTATTGTAGAGAGATTTTGCTAAGTGTTTGAGAGTGATTTGTAGTGAGGTTTCTTTTGTATTGCTCTCATATTTGCTTGATGATTAGTTAGCTCATCAGTGCTTCAAGTTCATCATCAAGTTGTAACAAGTACTTCACACCTTTCAACTGTGAACCTTCTCGGTGGATTTTAAGATTGTAGATTTCAGTGGATTCCAAAGTCATTGGCATCGTGGTGATTCGACTGTTGGAAAATTTGGTTTTTATAAGGTTTATTTCGGGCCAACTTTGAGCCCAAAATTGAGTGGGTCCCAAACGTCTTTTGGGGCGGGTCTGAAGAGGTGACGTGTTCCTTGTCGCATGGCAAGTCACACGGTGAAGACGGTTTGTTAAAAGCATTTATGAGTGAATGGGAAGTTAACGTCGTTTTCGGGTTCGTAGAATGGGAAATTTAAAGAAGTAAATGTGGGTTTCTTGAAAATGAGTTGTCCCACATTGAAACTTTAAGAGAGCTTTTTGTGTGTATATAAGCTCTAGAGTACAATACTTGGGTTGGGCCCCAGAGGCACCCCAAGTTTGTAGAAGGAAGGAGTTATGGACAAATGGAACTTTGGCCCAAACCACCACACGCACGCCGCCGTCTGTCCGGTTGTGGGTCGGGTTGGTTTTTGTATTAATTTTTTGGATAAAATTCTTTTGAATTTTTTCAAAAATTATTGCGAGAAAATTTAATTTAATTCAAAAAATTCAAAATTTTCCTGTCCATTTGTTACCTCACTGACCGAATTCCCTAACAGATATAAACTGCCAGCGGTTTCTGGACAGTTTCAAATTATCCAACAGTTAATCTGTTCAAACAGGTTGAAGATCTGTTTGAATTTTGAATTATATTTGTTCAAACAGGTTCATACCTGTTCGGTTCCTCACAGCACCTGTTCAGACAGATTTCTTTGCCTATAAATTCAGATCTGTTCCAGTAGTCATGAACATCCAAAAAAATAGTCTGAAAATTACATTTTGCTGTCTAGATTTTGTTCGTTTGTATATATAATCTTCATGTTAATTTTAGAAAAAAATCAGAGAGTTATAGAACACAAGGTTCTAGTTCGCCAGACAAATTTGTTTGGAGTGCTATTACAAATTTGTGAAGATCATTGTATCTTGGGAGATAGACGCCACATAACCGTAAGCACCGTAGAGGGGCGAATCTGTCTTAAGGACAGAGTGTCACACACTCGACTTGGTTTTTAATTATTCATTCGGTTCAGTAAAAATAAATTCGGTACATAATTTATTTTATTTATTTGATTTTGTTTCTATTTATTTATTGTACACAGAAGATTATTCCAACATCGATTTCCATGGCGGGGATCCAGCGGAGGAAGAAGAGTGACTCGTAGGTTAAGCAAATGCAAGAGCCCAAAATGGCTTTTGTAAGATATCTCTTGTGCTCTTTACTTTTATAGTAGATTGTTCGCTTGGCCGAGGGTTTGTGGTTTTTTATCACAAGTTGGTGGATTCCAATTATGATTTTCCACATAAAATTTTTTTTTTTTTCATGGATTTATTTTCTCTTGCTCTCTCTATTTTCTACATTGATCGTGATTGTATAATTTTTAATTTGGATTATCTAAATCAACAATCACTTATCACGGGACAAATTTAGATTTTGAAAAGGTTTTTTCTATAAAACTAAATTTTTCATAACTAATTGTATTTAAATGGATTGAGTGCAACTTCTACCTCCCTCAGATCATTTGCATTCTTAGATATTATTTATCGCAGTTCGTGCTTTTTTTAATCAGCAAAAAAGGAAACTTTATTAATGAAAAGCTATATACAAGCGAAAAGCAAACATCAATAAAGGGGAGGAGTGCATCGAGCATCATAGCTAACCACAACAATCCCAACTAGGTTGGCACTGAAGGGCTAACTCAATCACATACCAACATTAAACCCAAGATTGGAGAAAAACCAAACAAACAAAGAAGAAAGAAAACGAAACAGTATGGAAAAAGGCCTAAAACAACACAGCCTCAACAATCCCCTGAACTACCCACACCAATCCCCTAAGCAACAAATATCTGGTATCAACTAGCAGCAGCAAAGGCCCAAAATAGAGAAGAACAACAGCAGTAGCAACTGGCCCAACCAGAAAATAGCAGCAGCATCTAGCCGCAGCAGCATCAAACAGCAGCAATGCCACCTATACTTTAAACATTATTTGACTTGATTTGCTGCAAATTGCAAATGAAATCCTGGACTAAATAAGAACACCCCTTCACATGAGCATTGACCCAAAATGCCACTCTCGCCATAATCAACTGACTGAAGTCAGCGAGGCAAAATTGCTTCCCACTACTAGTTCCACAGAGCACTCACACCCCCAGCATACTGATGTAATGTTCAGTAACCAATAGCTCTAATCTGCTGCAAATTATTAGTAATATCCTGTAATGAATACAGAGACTCCTTTGACTGAGCTTTAACCCAAAAAGCAATTCTCACCTTAATTAATTCACAGAGTTCATTCAACTGGAATAGTTTCCCATTAAAGACAACATCATTTATGATTTTCCATATTGAACACATACAGGCCATTGGGATTGCCTTCCAAAATTTATTTTCAAATTTGCTCCATTTATAACCCCTCCACCATCGTAGCAACCCATTAACATTATTAGGTATCACCCAATGCACCCCCCACCAATTCATCAGGGACAACCACACCTGCCAAACAACAGGGCACCAGAGAAGTGCATGATTGACTGTTTCAATTGTACATCTACAGAACACACAATTGACAGAGGCATTTTGGTGCAGCACACCAATTTTTTTTATTATCACAGTTCGTGTTGTCTGTCTATAAAGACACGTAAATGGGTTTGATTGCAACATCGGGCACTGGGTTCTACCATTAGTGTTAGTTTTTAAAAACAATTAGATAAACTATAAATATATTCATTTATAATACGAAATATTTTCATAATTTCAAAAATTATATCCCATGTCTTCAAACTTTTAATCATAAGAAATGAGTTTATAAATTATTAAATTAATTAACACTTTTAATTATGTCATAATATATTTTAATTAATAATTCAAGTATTTTATTATTATATAGCAGAGTAATTAAGAATTTCATTTTTTCTATTAATTCTGTTAAACAGAACATTCTGACTATGAAGTATTTATGATTTTCAGAACAATAGAGAGCAATCTATTTTTTAAACAAACATCAGAGGTGTGGTTGTAATTACCCTAAAATAATTTTAGACAAGCAGTAAATTTTAGGGTTAATTATATTTTTCATTCATATAATTTGATTCAAATTTCATTTGTATCTACAGTTTTAAATTGAACGATTCAATCCCTACACTTTAAGTGTAATTTTAATTTGGTTATTATGTTCAAATTGAAACGTAAAATTAATAATTTTAGGACGCATATCAATTTTTCAATGTGTACACGTAGACAAAATTAACAGAAATTTAGACAAAAAGTCCAAATTGAAATTGGACTTAAAATGTAAAGACCAAATTATTCAAGTTGAAACAATAGGGACTGAAAATAAAATTTGTGTCAAACAATAAAGGTGAAAAGTATAATTAACTCTAAATTTTATAAACAGGAGATGGATTCCCTTCGATCCATAATTTGGACCGAAGGACACTAATTAGGTCCGTGGGGCTTATCATGGGTTCATTTTGATAATTTGAATCGTTCGTTTTGTTAGAAATTTCTTGTATATCATCTACACATGATATTAGATCGATCTAACAATCGTAATTTATTTAATTTATCGCTTTTATCATACAAAAAAAGGGGGGGGGGGGGGAGGGGACAAAAACGATAAATTGAATAGGTTACGATTATCGGATCTATCTATTTTTTTTTCGTCATGAATGATATACATGTAGTGTCTAATGAAATAAATAGTTCTAATTATTAAAACGAGACCCATGGTGGGTTCTATATACTCAAACAATATCTTTCAGTCCAGATTATGAAATAGTGGAAATCTACCTCCAATAATTAAAGTCTTAATTTTTTTTATAAATTTATCTGTTATTCCCACTCCACTTTGCTCTATATAGATTCCATTCTTTGTCCTTATTATAGATAGTTACATTAATACCCTTTCACACAAAATTTACTTTGGATAAACTATCAATAGATTCTAATAATTTGACTTAATTCTCATCAAGTCCTATTGAAAATAAGTCCTATTAAATTATTGTTTAAAATAATTTTTTGTAACGATTTTTTACATATGTCGCTAAAAATTGACAATTAGTGACTTTTTTTATTACGATTCTAATAAATTGTCGCTAAAACTTACAATTTTAGTGATTTTCTATGACGAATTTTTAAACTATTGCTGAAAGTTGAATAGTGTATTTAGTTTGAACTTTGGAAAATGCCCCGGAGCTCTAATTAGAGCTGGGGAAGGACAGCTCTAATGAGCTGTCACCCATGTAAAAAAAAAAAAAAAAAAAAACAGTGAAGTAAAGACAAAAAAAAAGTGGAGAAAAAGACAAATTAGAGCTGATTTAGTGCTCTTGTTTTAGAGCTCCGTAGCATTACTGTTGAACTTTTTGGATTAAGTTTTTTGAAAATTGAGTTTTTGGTTTTCGTGTTTTTTTTGTTTTTAGTGAATTTTAAAATTTTAAATTTTTTTTTTTTACTTTTTTAGATGCACTTTACTTGGATGTATCTAAAAAGAAAAAAAATTGTGAAAAAGTATTTTAAAAAATTAATAAATACATAAAAATACAAAAAAATTGTATTGAATTATTCTCTTTTTTTTTTTGTATTTTTGGTATTTAGTGAATTTTTAAAAGGTTTTTTTCACAAATTTTTTACTTTTTAGGTATATCTATATTAGGTATGTCTAAAAATAAAAATAAAAAATTGCTTAAAATATTAAAAAAATTAGTAAAAAAACACGGAAAACAAGAAATAGAATTTTTTAAAAAGTGTTTTTGGAAAACTCTAACCAAGCAAACTTGATTTTCTTTTGTAACAATTGTTTTAAACTGTCGCTAAAACTTATAATTAGTGACATTTTTTGTGACAATTTTCAAACTGTTGCTGAAAATTAACAATTAGTGTCATTCTTTAATAGAGTTTAATGAAAAACGTTATTAATTGTCACAGGACTTATTGGATAATAAATTTATCTATTAAGACCTACGCGTAAGTTCCCATTTACTGTTGCACATATACCTCAACTACCCCTCAAATAAAATAATATAAAATTTACTCTAAAATATTTAATTCTTCCAACACCTGTGAGGCTTCCAGACCCTACAAGTCTATATTTCATCATTCACTACCAGAACAACATAATTAACGATTTATTCACCCAAAAAAACATAATTAACGATACTGTCTTCAATGTCTTTTGTACTGATGAGATTGATTACTTCGTTCAACTCAAATAAGTCATCAGCAAACTCTGTTGTTGGATGCCAATTTGACACATCCTCATCATCAACGAGATCCATAACCTAGTTTTACTAAATTGTTAATAAAAGAAGGATTGAAACATGTGCAAGAAGACGAAGGAAAGAAGACGATTGCAAGCACAGCAACAAAAAGGGTTCCGTCTCTTTGCAGAGGAAGAGAGCTCTAGCCTCTAACTGTGATATTTTAATAAAAGGCAATTGAGATATATGTCCAAAAGTAAAAAGAATATTAATGTAACTATAAGAATAAAAAATAGAGTGCAGTTGGAGTAAAGTGAAATAAAAATAGCAGCACTTTTATTTTATAAAAACATCACTGAATTATAATTTGCCCTTATAATAATCCAATGGACTGGACCCAAACTCAGCAGAAAACACAAGTGGTCATTCCTGTGCTCATCTTTCAAGTTGGAATCACATGTGTCAAAGTTCAAAAGATGCTCAATTTTTATAAGAAACTTGAATAGGCATGAAGTAGACATTGCTAGGAAGGCTTCAAAGTTAAGGATGCTTTAGAGTTATCTGGGAAAGGTGTATCTCAATGGATTTATGTTTTTTGTGGATACTTTTTGTAATTTTGTAGATACAAATGTTTTGAGGAAGTAATATAACCTTCCTTCAGATTTATGATAATTATAAATAGGGTTTAACTTCTCTCAAGCTGGTTATCTCAACTTGAGAGAATGTTTAGGTTTGATAGGCTCATTTTATACTCGATTTTGGTGATCCGAACCATTCACTCTTTATGACTTTTTTTTTTTTTTTTTTTGAAACAGCGAAAAAGGAAAATTTATTGATAATGATCATGCGAAGATACAATGACAATCATCAATAAAAAAGGGAGCGGAGAGCATAAAAATAGGACTACCTAATCCCAACTAGGAGGCATCGAGGAGCACGTCCAATCAGATGCTAGCACCACCCAAGGTTGGTAAGACACCAACACAAAAAGCAAAAAGCACAAGAGAGCCTCAGCAGCAAAAATTTCTCGATCAGCAGCCCAGAACCAGTCTACTGCCCAAGCTACCTCTGATTTGTCTGAAATTGAAGAAGAAGTCATGAACAGAGAAATGAAAATCCTTGAATCTGTGATTCAGCCAAGGTGCAACTCTAATCTTAATCAAATCACACAAGTCCTCCAACTTAGGTGTAGAAGATTGGAAAATATACTCATTTCTAACCTTCCATAGAGACGATAAAACAGCCAGAAGAATAACCTTCCAAAGCAACTTTTCCTTTTTGTTGAGTTTATCCCAATCCCACCAATGTAATACAGCTTCCACAGATCCTGGTAGAGCCCCTTGCAACTCCCACCAGTTCAACATTGTAGCCCAAACCTTCCATCTGAAATTATAGTGCAACAGCACATGGCATAAGCATTCATTTTCAGCTTTACAGAAAACACAGAAGGCTGGTGCATTAACTTGAATCACACCAATTTTCTGAAGAAAGTCTGTTGTTTTTACTCTAACCAATCGAAAAATTGAACCTTTGGAGGTGCAGATTTCTTCCAGACCAGCTTCCAAGTACTAAGGAGAAAATCAAGGGAGACAACTGCACTTTGACAAGCAGAGGAGACAGTGAACTGCCCAGAACATGCAGCCAACCAGGAAAGATTGTCCTCCTGATCATCACCTAAACCAGTGATAGATTGCAACAGCACTTTGAGTCTACTTACTTCCCTCTCCTCCCACTCAAACAACCTTCTCCTCAAGTTAAAATTCCAGTCCCCTGAGGCAACCCTCCTGTCATACATTGATCTCAGGGTTTCATCTTTTTCCATCACCAATCTATGTAGAATGGGAAATTCATCTTTCAAGCTATAATTGTTGCACCATTTGTCCTTCCAGAAGATAGTACGTCGACCATCCCCTACCTTAATCTGAACATTGATAAAATAGAACATTAGCAGAGAATTTCTCCTCTCAGGTAAGGAGACGATTTCTTTCCACACACGAGTACCTGCTGCTAGAGATAAAAGAGGAAAACTAGCTTTTGACATCCAGCTTATATTTACTGCAGATAATCTTTTTCCACAAGGCATCTTTCTCTTTACCAAACCTCCACCACCATTTTAATAACAAACAATCATTTACGAACCTAACTCTCCTAATGCCTAATCCTCCCTGCTTCACACTCTTTGCTACTTTATCGCATTTAACCATGTGGATTGGTTTTCTTGATGCTGACCCACCCCAAAAGAAGGCAGCCTGCAGCTTTTCAAATTCTCTAGCTACTCCTGCAGGCATTTTAAATTGAGATAGATAGTACAAAGGCAAGGTAAAGGTGATAGACTTTAATAGAGTGAGCCTCCAAGAGAATGAAAGAAGTTTCCTTTTCCAGCCTGCTAATCTGCCTCTGACTTTGTCAAGAACTGGCTTCCAAGTTGCCTTATTATTTGGATTAGCCCCCAAAGGCATACCTAAATACTTTAAGGGAAATGCCTTGGTTTTACAATGTAACTTTGAGTCAAAACAGGATAAAGGCTCCTCAGGTACATTAATTCCACACACCTGGCTTTTATGGTAATTTATCTTCAGCCTAGAAATCAATTCAAAGCACCTTAGGATCCTCTTGATGTTGCACACCTCCATCTCCTCAGCTTCACAGAATAATGTGGAATCATCTGCAAATTGCAAATGTAATACCAACACCCTACTAGAACCAACCTTCACCCCCTTAATCAGACCAATCTGCAGTGCTCTTGACAAAAGTATATTAAGGCTCTCTGCTGCTATATTGAATAGAAAGGGGGACAGAGGGTCGCCTTGTCTTATACTCTTTACGACTCGTTGAGTAGAATATTCATACAAAAAATTAAAACAATCAAATATCAATAACTATATGTTTGAATCAAATTTGTAATATAAAAAATAGATGGTTATTCTTAAAATTATATTTGTCATCTATTTTAAAAAACAAATATGATTCAAATTATAGCTACCAATGTCAAATCATTTTAACAAATTCAAAAAAGTAAGCAATTTAAATCACTAAAATCGATGTTAAATGGACCTACCAAACTCAAACACTTTCTCTAATTGAGATGAGAATATAGCTACCAATGTCAAATTATTTTAACGAATTCTAAAAAGTAAACAATTTAAATCACTAAAATCAATCTTAAAATGAGCCTACCAAACTCAAATACTTTTTCAAATTGGTATGAGAATTTGAGAGAAGCTAAATCGTTACAGATACTTCTCCTCAAGTTTTTTAAAATGACAGTTATCTCCCCTAAGTTATTCTCTATTAATATGGAATTAGTTTTTTAGTTGGTAGAGCCCACCTAACCTAACTACGTGTATATATATATATAAAGAGGCACTTAGCTGCTCGAGGTCTATCTTTTCTTTCTGATTTTGTCCTTTTATTTTGAATAATTTATTAATTGTGGCCTATATGTTGAGTGAAGGTTTTTTTGTAATTACGCAAGTATTCTTGGTGAATTTTGATCATTTATGAAATAGGTTTTTCCGTAATTACGCAAATATTCTTAGTCAATTGTGAAACATAAATATTTTATTTTTTAACAAATTACAAATATACTCATAAGGCTTGTTTAAAATATGAATCAGTCCTATAATACTAGAAATTACAACTATCATTTGTTATAAATTTTAATTTAACACAATACTCAGGAAAAAAAAAAAACTTTCTCCAATGCTATAATAAATTATCAAAATTGTTTATTGAAAAATATTTCTCATATCATTAAAAACTGTTAATTGACTTAATGATTTAATTATTAATAAATTGGTTATTTATTATGCGAGTATGATTTATGTATTAAAAAATTAATCATATATATATATATATTTATGTGTGTATTTTCTTCTGTTTCTTTATTAATTTAGTGAATTATCTTAGTATTTGTTTAGATGAGAGAATTATCTTAGTATTCGTTTTATATTTATTTGCTGAGAAAAGTTACACACCATTATTTTATTTTATTTTTATAAATTCGGAAAAAATGTTAAAATTTCATAAATTCACCCAAAATGATATGATAATAGAATTGAAGTCTACATCATTAGGTGTGTAACCAATCAAAAAATAATACATATCATACTATATGATTCTATCATATATCTAATGATTTATTCTATTCAATTTTATAAAATAATATTTTAATTTAAAAAAAATTATCAAAATACAGAATTTAAACACACTATAATAATAACCCGTACCTTGCACGGTCCATTGTAAACTAGTACAAATATGCCTTTGTTTGGGAAGAAGGGTAGGGTTGGGTTGGGTTGGGTTGGGTTGGGTTTGGGGTTATTTTAGGCACAAAAAGACAAAATAGCTTTTTTAGCCCAACATGACAAAATATCACATCCAATCCATAATCATTACATTATTTCTCTTACAAAAAGTCAAAAAAGTTAAAAAGTCCTTCCAAAATAAGGCTTTTTAGCCCCAGACTAAAATAATCAAAAAGTCAACCTACTTCCCAAACGAACCCATATATACTTAGTTTTCAATCCCATGCGATGCACGGTTTTCATTTAAGAAATTGAAATTTACAATTAATAATTAAATATAATATGTTTATATTTATAAATATTATTAAATAATAAATATATATTTATATATCAAATTGTTATGCAGTCAAAGTATAGAAGCACTTTAAATTTTTATTCTATTTTTTTGAAGAAAAAAAAAAAAAACTTACCAACACATTTTCTATTATCTCCAATGAAAATTATAAAATAAATCATAATGATTTTAAGATAGATTTTATAAATTAAATTTATTTTAATATAAATATATGTATTTTGATTGATTGCAATCATTATATTTTTTTTAATTAAGAACATTTTAAATGCCATAGAAAAGTTTATGCATGGTGAAAACATTATAAACTGGGAATATTTGTTAGAAAATATTTTCAAGTAAGTCAAAAAATAATGTAGTATCTCATAAAATGACTTACCAAATATAATTTATAAATGATTTTACATGATCCACTATAAATGATTTCTTAAAAATTATTTTATTAACATGTTATGTGGTCAAATATCATAAAATGCGAAAAATATTTTTAATGAAAGCAATTTATAACAAATAAAGTGAGTTTAAATGTTATGATGCCGACACAATATCGTTGACCACCAACTTTTTTTTTTTTACTAAAATGTCTTCGTAAAAAATAGACTTTTTTTTAATATAATTATTATATGTATATCATTCACTAAATTTATTCATTTACTTCCTATAGATCGTCAAATTCCCCCTTCCCCTCTCTCTGTTTCTTATTTTTTTGTCTTTATTTTTTTATTACAACTTTTGCATTTGCTTTATCATATTTTTTGTAAAGTGTTTTAAAATTGTAATTTTCTTCTATATGTTATTAAAATTAATAAACATAAATATATAGGTTGGAGTAATTCAAAGCATATATACAAAATAATGCATTTATCGATGAAATAAGAAAAAAAACATTAGAGGAATAAGAGAGAGAGAGAGAGAGAGAGAGAGAGAGATGATAAAAAAAATGTCAAAGGAAGAGGAAAAGTTTAAAAGATAGAAAGTCATCTCTTTAAATCTAGGAAGGACACTTCACAAAATTCTAAGAGACTAAAAGTGACACATGATATCTTTCCAAGGCTTTCTAAGAGAAGTCTCTACTTTATGTATATATTATGATTATATCATACTATAAATTCATAAATTTTATTTAAAAATTACTTAAGAATATTAATATTCAGATTCATTGTATGTACGAATTCGACAATAGTCATATTTAATTTCAACAAACACAAATCTAAAACTATATTCTAGATTCCTAGACTTATAATCATATAAATATACGAGTGATTTTGATGCTGTTTTGATGCTCAGAGTTGCTCAGTTGTTCATTGGCTCATTTACAGATTTGTTCATTCACTCAGTTGTTCTTTTGTTTGTTATTTTTGTATCCTTATCTTTGTTTTGTCTTGTTTGTTTGTTGGTTTCTCACCAACTAAGAGGTTGAAACTTTTCCTAACTTCAAGCTCATCTTTATTGATGTAATTTGGTTATTTTTATCAATAAAGTTTTCTTTGCCGATAAAAAAAATATATATATACAAGTGATTTTTATAAAAAAATATAAAGGAAAACATATCTAACATTTATATTTAAAACAACGTATTTAAATAGACTGATCATTGGAATATGAGAAGTCAGTGTGATAGTACGACGATGTCTACCTTCCTTGCATCAACATTCTCAAATGTCATCGTGTCTTCTACCTTGTCAACTAGTCTCTAGTTTACACCCAAGTGTTGGTTCCCATTTGCTACTAAAATGATAATTGGTTACGTCTCTTTGCACATGCTATGTCTACGAGAAAATATTAAAAACTGACCAAGAGGAATATTTAGCCTTCGTTTGGCTAATTTAGTTGGACTAAAAAAATACAAAACACAAAATAAATTAAATAAGTTAATAAAATAAAATGTCATAACTATTTCATTTTTTCTCTCACTAAAATCAAACCAAGCGTATATTTTAGTCCCAAACTAAAAAAATTTCAACTCAAAAAAGTTAATTAAAAAAGACAATGTCAAACGGCGACTTAATCAACCAACATATATATATAGATCTAACACTCCATACATATCGCAACTAGCTATAGAAGAAGAGATTAGGGTAGAGGAGAGACATGAATTCGTCAGTTGAAGGGAGTTTAGAAGCATTCCAACAACCATAATGCTAGGCTTTAGGAAAAGACTTTAGGAAAAGTTTCAGGAAAATTATCTTACCGGTAAGAGAATTCTCTTACCGGTAAGAGACCCATCACGTTTGAGGAATGATGGGTCTCTTACCGGTAAGAGAATTCTCTTACCGGTAAGATAATTTTCCTGAAGCTTTTCCTGAAAGTTCTTTCCTGAAGCCTAGCATTACTCTTCGAACAAATACTAAAAGATGTTCCAAAGATTCTTGATAGAGTTAAGGTGGGTTGTTTCATCCATACTCCTTTACATGTGGCAGCGTTCCACGGGCATTTAAAAATGAAAGAATTACTGACCAGTAAAAAGTGAAAAATAAACTATAAACAAATAAAGCACAAGTGATTCTATAATGAGTTGGAAGTAAAAATTTGTATACACCTTTATATTTCTATAATTTTTTTTCTTCTACCCCTCTTGCCATAGTTCCCCCTTTAAGACTTATCAAAAACATTCTAGATAAAAGTCCAGCACTTGCCAGGTTCGATTCCCCACTGGGTGAGTGCCTGCAGCAGTTTGTGCAAGGGTGTCCGGCTTCCCACCGGCTAAATATCCCTCAGGATTAGTCCTGGCTTCCCTAAAAATCGGAGGGTTGGGGATTCCTGAGTTATCAAAAAAAAAAAAAAAAAAAAAAAAGTCCAACACTTGCCAGAGTGTTAGATTCTCGACAATGGTCTCCTCTTCACTCATTTGTTCAAGGTTATCACAAGATTGTAAGAAAATTCGCATTTGTTAACCCTGACATGTGCACAACTCTGACAAGATGCTAGAAATCCTCTCCTTCTTGCAGCGTTGAAGGTTCAACTCAAAGTCTTGAAAACCTACCGAGCTCATGAGTTGCTGAATGCTAGGGATGTTGCTGGCGACACCATACTGCATTAGGAATAAAAATTTCAAGGTATAATAATTAAGTGTTTTTTTAAAATTTTTTTTTTTTTTAAAACTTTGACAATTCCTAATGGCTCTTTAATTTTCCATAAGCAATGCACTACAACAAAACTGAGTTTTTATGACTCCACATTAACGACATACAGTAAATGCAAGCCGTGGTTTCTCACTTTTACGACTTGTTTTTTTTGCATGTCGTAAATAATTTCCTAACCACGACGTGTCTATTGCGTAGGCCGTGAATGCTAATAATAATATTTTTTTACGACTTACAATATTAGCCGTAAATAATAAAACTTTCAACGACGTGCATTTTGTATGCCGTTAATACATCAACTATACACGACACGCGTACACCAGCTGTTAAAAATATTAAACATTTCACGGGGCACAAAAAGTCAGCCTTTAAAAATATTACACTTTTTGCGGCACACAAAAAGTCAACCGTTAAAAAGTACACTTTCCACGACGCACATATACTAGCCGTTAAAAATATTTTATGTTTCACGACATGCAATTTCTGTCGTGAATAGTATGACCAAAATAAAAATAGGCGCTAACATAAAAATTTTGAGCGCCAAACACCAAAACAATTTAAAAAAAATAAAATAAAATAAAAAACTCCAACTCTTGAACGCCAAAACTAGAAACCCCAACCTCCTACTCATCATCATCAAAAACCCCAACTCTTCAAACCTATACACGGTTATACTTCCTCTCTCTCCCCTCTGCCTCCGACGCCACCGCCACTGCCATTGCCATTGTGACTGTCGGGCCGCCGCTATCACCTCCGTTACCAACCTCTCTCTCTCTCTCTCTCTCTCTCTCTCTCTCTCTCTTCTCGGCCTATTGCTTCAGGACATCGATTTGCTTTCGGCGGCTTACTTCTCTCTACATTTTTTTCTCTCTCCTCATCTTCTCTTTTCCTCACCAGGTCGACGACGATCTCCCCGCCCTTTACTCCTCTTCCATGGCCGCCACCGTCTTCACCCTCACATCCACCGCACAACACCACCACTACCACCGTCTTCACTATCTTCGTGCCATTCTCGGACGACGACAATATGAGATATGAAGGCTTCAAATCTGTTGAATTTATGGTAGATCTGAGATGTGAGGGCTCTTTCTCCGCTGCTACAACCATCGAGATGAACGATGGAGCCCAAATCTATGTTCGATTTTTGTTGGTTCATGATCTATGTTCAATGTTATATATATATGTAAAGCTTTAATGATTTCTATATGTGTGTGTGTCTGTGTGTAATTGGGTATCTAATTGTTTGACTTCCAAACCCTAATGGCAGAGATGGAAATTTGAAGTCTATATGTGTGCGTAATTGGGTATCTGATTGTTGTTTGATTTGGTTGTTGGAAACCTAGAGGAAACGCCTTGTGGTTACGTTTATCCAACTGTTGATTACTAGGTACATGCTGATTTAAAGTCAAAATTGAATTCTTTTTTGTGTTGATTTTTGTGTGATTTGAATGAAATTGAGCTAGGGCTAAATTAGAGAAGTTGTTCTGATTGTTGGATTTGATTATTTTGGATTGATTTGGGGGATTTTTTTATAAAAATTATTGTCATTTTGGATTCAAGTGTTATTAATTTGAAAGAAGTGTTTTCAATTCCTTTTCTAATTGATTTTGCAGGTATATGCTGATTTAGACTCTAAAAGTTTGATTTTTTTTTTCTGTACTTAATATGGACGTGTATATTTGTATAGGCTGATTTTTTTTTCACTGTTGAATGGAAAAAGAGGTATGTTTTATGATAGGCCTAACAGTTTAATTGCCATATTGTCCAATGCGTTGTCTTGATTGTTAAATTGTATGGTTATAGGATAGTTTATGTTATTTTTGGGAAATCACATGCATTTAATCTGTGGAGGGGAAAGGGTCTGAGTGAGGTAATTTCTACTAATAATGGTTTTATATTCTTACTGTTTGACTCGAGTTCTAATAGTGCTAGTGTTCTTGAAGATGGTCCATGGTTTTTTGGGGGTCACTTTCTGATCTTGAAAAAATGGCACAAGATGATGAGGCTAAACATATCACCATGGAAGATGCAGTGCAAGCAGAGTTGTGGTTCTTGACACTGCTCTCCTTGTTTCCCTCTCACTTCACTTGGAAACAATTCACCAAGCTACTTGCACTATCAGTGATTCTTTAGAATGGGATTTTAGTGTTGGAAGCTGGACAAATAAGAAGCAATTCAAGGCCAAAGATATGCTAAGTAAGATGAAATACTCTGTATTTTCTTTTCCTTCATTAAAGTTCTTACTTTTCTTGAGTAAACCCTGATTTTATTTTGTTCATGGATGTTTGCTATTTTGTGAGAAATAGAATATGTTATATGGGTGTTCTAAAATTTTCATTACACAACTAGCTGTAAATTAATAATGGAAGTTCGAGATTGTTTAAATTATATGATCATAACTGAGTGCAGATCCACTAGCTTTTGATGAATATCATTCCTTGGATTTTACATTTCCCTTAAATTGTGATTTTCTTTTGAATGTTTCTTATAAATGTTTTAAATTATTTTATCTTTGATTTATCATAAATTTTTTGAAATTATTTTGATGTTATTGTTTCATTGATTTGATTAATGTTTTTTTTCTATAGTTTAGTTGATCATTTTTATCCTTTAAACTATCAATTTCATTTATTTAGTGTTCTATTTTCTAGAGTGTTCTATTTCATCTATTTGATTTGATTAATTTTTTTGCATTTGAGAATTTTGCATATATACACACACTCATATATGTTTGATTAAGTTGGTTAGAATTGATACGAGTCTTGCCCCAAAACCCTAATTGATGTGTTCAATTTCATGTGCATATATGGTGCTTGGTTGCTGAAGACAACGCGTTTGACAAAAGTCCCAAGTAAGGTGAGATTCCTCTTGCTTTGATTCTCTTTTCTGACTAACCAAACAGAGTATTTTTCTCATTTGTTTACTCTGGTTGATTGTATGTTACAATTTTTAGCCTAATTTGTACTCTCTTTTTTTCTTTTTCTTTTTATCTGTTAAAAATGGTTGAGAGGAAAAGTGAAAGTTATTCCTTCTGGGGATAGTTTGGTGATAATGGAGAGCACCAAGGCAAAAATCCCCCCTGAGAAGACAATCACTTTGTCATCCTTATTGCTCTAAGATTGGTAAGTTTATTCAATCTGTATTTTTGTTTCATATTTCGTACCTTATGTTCATCTTATTTGTTTCTTTATTTAACCCTTCCCCATTTACATTTCTAGGCCCGTAGAGGTGGTGTTGCTGAGCCATTTGCATGGGAAAGCAGAGAGTATTTAAGGAAACTGTGTATGAGAAAGGTGCTCATTTAAATGCTTTAGCTATAGCTATGATTGCAATCTATCCATTTCATAATGAATGAGTAGGATATTTTTAGATCTGAACCAATCTGCTTTTGAATAGGATGTCACATTCAAAGTGGATTATACTGTACCATCTATTGGGTGGTAATAAGAATGTTGCATTGATTGTTGTTTATGATGGCTAGGTAAAGGTATATTACTCTTGATTTGTGCATATATTTTTTTCTTAATATCAAATTTTGGTTTGTCTATGGGTGGGTGTAGACACCCCATTTTTGACTGACCTTAAGACTCGGACATCATCGTTTGTACACTTGATGATTGTGCTTGTTTGTGCTCATTTTGAGCACTCGAAGTCTTCGATCGATCGCCTTGTCTTTGAGTATCTAAACCTGTTTGTTTTGTGCTTGTTTTTGGGCTAAACCTTCTTGCCTCTTGCCTGGAAGGGGGGAGGGACCTTGTCGGCCAGTTTTTAGCCTTGTCGGTCATTTTTTTGTTCTTGTCGGCTACTTTTGGTGGCTGACGGCCACTTGAAGTAGCCGGTCGGCTACTTAGAGTGGCTAACGGCCATTTATCTCCTTTTTTAGATATTTATTTGCCAGCTGTTGTTCACTGAAGTGCATCACCATACACGTGTATGGAGGGATGAATACAAGCTTGAATGTTGATTTTCTATATATAGGAGGTGCTCTCCCCCATTTGGAGGGGTTAGACATTTTGGATCAAAATTCTCTCTTTCTCTCTCTAGAATTCTCTCTCTCTCTCTTCTTGTTTTATGCTTGGTAGTTAGTTTTCTCTACACATTTGCACACTAACCATTAACCAAACTTGACCACCTTGGAGCTAAGGTCCCTTGGACCCTAGTTTTGAGCTTTTGGAAGGAGGTTTGAGCCTAAAATTGTGGCTGTTTAGTGCTGTGCTTCAAGAGGTATAAGACTCACCTTGAAAACTTTGTTTTGACTACTTGTTTTACCATCTTTTTGTACTGTTTTGGCCTAGTTTTCAACTACAAAAAACTCTATTTTATGGTTTAAAAATGGTGGTTTGAGGATATTTTGTGCTAGGGGGTTGTCTCTCCCTTTTGTTCCTTAGCTTGTATGACTGTTTGTGCCATCTTTTAGCATACTCAAATCAAACTTTTTGGGCCTTTAAACCACTGAAATTCAGAGTTATTTCAGTGGTAAAAATCAACTTTTGAAGTCCAAAATGGGAGGGGTTAGTTTCCCCCTCCTTGTGTCTTGCTTCCATGCCTAGGTTACTTCGCATATTAGCATAATTTTCTAGCTTAACTTAGCTTAATTCAAGCATGATTTAGGCTTTATTTTGGCATGTTTCAACTCTATTTTGGGCTGCTTGGAGCACTTGAGGCTTGCTTTATATGCTTGTAGTGCAATTGTGCTTAATAGTTTAGCTTATGCTATGTTTTAGCCTTTTATTCTAGCTATTTTTAGCTTACTTCAAACATGTTTTAGGACTCCTTTTAGGCTATTTTAGGACTATTTTGAAGTGTTTGTACCTTTTGAGCTTTGTATTGCATGCCTATAGTATAATGATCTTCTCTAGTTTGGTATTTTATGCCTTTAAATATGATTTGCTTGAGTTGGTTGCATGTTGTAGTGTCTTTTTAGCTCTGTCACATGCTCATTTGTTTCACTCTTTCATTGCTTTTGAGAGTTGCTCTTGAGCCTTGTTTGCAAGCTTAGATAGCTTAACATGTGAGCATGTTTTTCTAGCATTTTGTACCTTCATTTCAGCATGTTTTCACTACTATTTTGACTGATCTTAGCTCTATTTTAAGCTGGTTTGGTCCTTTGAGGCTTGTATTGTGTGGTTGTAGTGCAATCTCCTTCACTAGCCTAATGTTTTAGGCTTTTAAACATGATTTGCATGAGTTGCTTGCATGTTTTAGTGTCTTTTTGCACTCCATTTCAGCACTGAAATCTCTACAACCCCCCTCTATTCTTCACTCTTTCACTTGTTTTGAAAGTGGCTTTGAACCCCTTGTTGGCTTGAGTGTGGAATTGAGGCCCTCATGCCTAATGGTTTAATTCCTTCGGGAGTTCATTACCAACTGCATAAGGCCTCTTTCATGCTCAAGGTACTTGTGATTTAAACCCTCTTTCCATTAGAGGACATTCACCTTTTGGACTAATCAATTAAAGAATGGATTGGTAATCTAAAATTGGTAAACAAAAATGAACAAAGTAAAAGAGGCAAGATTAAGCATCTTTGTGTTGCATTGCATGTGTTCGGATCGGACGTTAATCCAAACACGAGAAAAATGGGACGTTTCATACTCAAAGTAATGAAACGTGCCACTTTTTTTGGTCACCGTCACCCTTGATCATGCATGATAGGGTGGTGGTTGTTTTGGTCTTGTTTGTGCGCTCATTAAGCTTGTACAAGCTTGGCTCTCTAGCCATCATGCATTGAAACTACTTGGTTGATTGTTCGAACGCCAAGAGTTACCCTCCTTTGAGTTTGTGTGATGATAAGGAGGGCAACAGTACACACACTCCTTGAAAATACATTGCTTTGCCTCTGTTAGCTCTCTATTGCAGCAAAAAAGAAAGTTCAGGGCAGGGGTTGCCAACCGGCCAGAAATAGCCGACCGGCCAGTTATAGTAGCCGACGGCCACTTTTTGTAGCCAACCGGCCACGAATGTTTTTTTTGCACAAGTGTGCTCCTGAGTTGGAGCAAAGGCATTCTGGGAGTTGGTACAATTTTCAGTGATCAAACCGGTGCAAACAAAGGCATCTGATGGCAAGGCAGTGGAATTTTCAGATGAAGCAACAGGGCATGCGTGCATCCCTCGTCCTCGAGGCCATTTAATTGCTTTAGTTAGCTTCAAATAGCTAGTTAGCTCAAATGTTGTACTTAATTAGTTAGTATGACTAATTCTTCAATTTTTGTTTGTAATATTTAGCTAGCTTAGAATAGTTAGTTAATTTATTGCCGAATCTGCTGGGTGCATATTAGGGAGCAGGGTCAACAGAAAGGAGATGCTAGTCCTTTCTTAGTAGAACTGCTACGTCTTGAAGAACAAACCAAGCAACAAGGGCTTGGACATTGAACCAGGGTTAGTCTAAGTTCTTTACTTTCGTTTTCTCCCCATACTTTTCCTATTTTTCTAGTACGGTGGAGCAGCTATAGTATAAGTTCTATACCTTCCCCTCTTATTTTGTCCATGTCGTAATAGCAACATAGTGCACTTGCACTATAAAAACCCATTCTTGACTTGCGCTAAGAAATTTATAGTAGTGTTTTTGTTTTCAAAAGAATGAGTGCTATGCTGACAGGCTTGCCAACTCAATATAAAGTTCCAATACACCCCCCACTATAAATTTCATCATTTCATACACATCCTCATCAGAACTAATAAATCTAAATCCTTCATCCATGCTCTGATTCTCACTAACACTGACTCTGCAATGAAATCCAACAAAATCACTATATCCTACCATTTGGGCACATTCAACCAATGCTAGCAATGACATCCTCTCCATATCATTGTAGTCAATGTAATCTACTTGGCCCCCAACATAAGACCTTTTTCCATTTTCTATCCTAAATTGACCACCGTGATTGACTTTAATGGTAAAGTGATCAACATTGATGTCTGCATGGGCATTGGACCAGTATAACATTAAAAAACAAAAAGTTGAGAAACATATGCAAATGCATGGGGACAATCAGACAAAATATATAGGGGACAATCAGACAAACAGACAAAAAATTGAGGAACACTAAAAAAAAACACACACACACTAAAAGACAAGGGACAATCAGACAAACACATGCAACAAGACTTCACTTTTTGGAACAGTACATACACTTCAAAATTCACTTCTTCAAAACAATACAGTAAACAAGAAAGATTCAATAAACAAAAAATTAACCAAAAATATACAAAACTGACCGAAAATGCTCAAAAAATCATAACCATGCAAAAATCTTAACCAAAAACTATAAAAATTATACTTACATTTTGGTATATAACTATCTCGACATCGTACATACTTCACCATGGCCATCCGACCTCAATCAACACCAATAATGTCGCAAAACCCTTTGATTCTTCAAAAAAAACCACAAACCCTAGCCTCAATCGACGTTCTGAAGACTCAATCAAAGTTTTGAAAACTGAATGGATGATCTGAAAACCACAAACCCCTCATTTTTGTTACCCCAATTCGCCTCATGTGTATGGCTCATGCAGATGAAGACGAAATGTCCATTTTGACCTTCGTATCAGCCTTTCATATCATGTGGAATGCACGTGCAACACTATTCCGTTAATGATTTGGACGGCAGACACAAATTGGACTTGACAGACACCAATTATTAAAGTTAACGGACTAAAGAAACACAAGCAATAGTTAAGGGACCAAATAGAAAAAGCGCGTATAGTTTAGGGGGTAAAAGTGTAATTTACCATGTAACCAAGATAAATCAGCACAACGATATAACATAGAAAAAATCACAATTGAAGCGCCTCAAATTATGATAAAAAACCATGGGCCAAAATCACAAAACAATCCACTAAGAAGACAAAAAAGAATTACACAAGAGTACTCTCAATTACCTACCGAATCCACGCCTGAATTAAACCAAACCTGATGTGCCTATTCTACTACCGTCTTCAACTCGGAATTGTCTTGCCCAACGTTAAATCTACAACATTGATGTTGAATCCACGACGATGAACCGCTCCGGAATCCACGAAAGCTTCAAGTGCAAACTCTCCGGAATCCACCTAAGAACAATTCTCTCTTTTGTGAATAAAAGACAACAACCAAACCCTTGATTATGATGATATGAAGAAGTTCACGGATCCATTGATCACACTTAAATTATCAAGGAAACACTCATAAAGTACCCTCCAATATAAAACACTTTGTTTTTTCTTCCTTTTTGAAAATCTAGACAGCTCCAACCCTAAAACGAGCAAATTTATAGTAAGCTGGATCGCGAAGACCGCTCGAGCAGTGTAAGTAAAGGCAGTGCAAAACATATAGGCTAACCGCTCAAGCGCAACTTTCACCGCTCGAGCGGTAAAACTTTTTTTTCTAGAAGTTCAGACGCTCTGCAAAAATATTGGATGATCTTTTTCTTCGCTCAAACGCATAAATGACCACTCGATCTCCGTACATTGTCAACGCAGTGGCAAACAGAAACACAATTCGGGTTGAATTCGCATTTAAACACTCATATCCTCACCAAACATAAGAGCGAATAAATTACAACTGAAAGTAGTTTCGTCAAATGAGATTGCCAATTACAAAAATCTAACGAATAATAATAATGATAATAATAGAATTTGGTTTTTTGAAACTAGAGAAATGAAATTGATTTGAAATTAAAAACTTTTGTGAATAATTTCATTTAGTAAAGATTAATTTCATAAAATTAAATTATGGGAGAAAAGTTTAATGTTTCCATGCATTTAATATTTTAATTAATTGAGGGAATCGTGAAATGAACCTAAGACACCATGATATCTACCCTAATTCTTTATCTTTATCTCTTTTCTTTTCTTTTCTTTGCTTTTCTTTTTTAAGAAAAAAGAAGTATATTTTCGTATTTTTTGTCTTAATGCTTTTTTTGTTATTTTTGTTCATAAATATTATACTTTTTAAAAGTAAAAAATTGTGACTAAAATTTGAAAAATGTTTGTGACATTAGTGAAAATGGGTTGATTGTAACATCAGGTATTGCTCTTTTCTAATTTTAATAATTTAATGAGAAATGCTTTCATTTTTTTTTTATCACCTATGTAAATAAATATTTATGATTGGTTTTTTATTTAAAAATAATTATTTGCAAAATAATAAAAATAAATAATATATTAGCATGCACTTAGTAATATAAAATGATGAAAAAAGAAAAAGAAAAAAGTGGCGTATAACAATCGTTTGATCTAATATGTGATGTGCTGAATCCAAACTCAACATAAAACACAAGTAATAGGTCTTGTCTCATCTTTCAAGTTGGAATCACATGTTTCAAAGTTTCCAATGGGAACAAAGCCCCGGATCCAGATGGTTTCAACCTAACCTGCTTTCAAAAGTATTGGAAGTTCATGAAAAATGACATTATAAAGTTTATGCAAGAACTCCACAGGAATAATAAGTTAGGTGATGGAGTGAACTTCTCTTTTGTAACTCTTATTCCTAAAAAAAGAGAATCCGTCTTCAATTCTTGATTATAGACATATCAGCTTAATTAACTCCTCCTACAAAGTGTTATCCAAAGTGCTAGTAAGTAGAATCAAGCTAGTACTACCTAATGTGATTGACAAAGTGCAATTTGCCTTTCTGGGTGGAAGAAATATTATGGATGGAGTTCCAGTTGCTAATGAAGTAGTAGATTGGTGGAAGAAATAGGAAGGGTTCAATTCTAAAACTGGATTTTGAGAGGCATACAATTCAGTGAATTGGAATTTTTTGCTTAATATGTTATCAAGTTTTGACTTTGGCTCAAAATGGCTGTTTCATGGGTGAATGAATGCTTATCATCTTCTAGAGCATCTCTACTAGTAAATGGATCCCCCACGGCTGAATTTGGCACCTATAGAGGATTGAGACCATAGTTCTAAATCGCGGTATCGGGTAACGTAACGGTATCGATCACGAAGTATCGGTATCGGTAGTATCGACCGGTACGTATCGGGTATTAGGCGTCGCGGTTGTGAAATTTCAAAAATCATTAGCAATCCCTCTAAAACTCAATTTTATGCATTTTTTTTTTACTCTTTTAGCCTTAATTTATCACATTTTAATCAAAATTTTGATATGTAGAGGCACTTAATTTTGAAATTTCAAACATACGCTGCTACTACTTAATTTATTAGTTTTAATAGATCAACTTAAAGGAATGAAGAAGTGAAATAAGTATGAAACATACTCTATAGGTACTACATTGCTAAGAAAAAAAAATAATATATATAAATATTTGAACAATCATAAATATATAGATTAAAATATCTCCCATCCCATACCATAATATAACTACAGAATAGTGGCTTAAATCAACTACAAAACAGAAAAAAGGAAAAAAAGAAAAAAAAAAAAAACAAACAAACAAACAAAACAAAACAAAACAATATATATAAATATTTGAAAAATCATAAAAATATATATATATAAATATCTCCCATCCCATACCATAATATATACAAAACAAAAGAAAAAAAAATTATATATAAATATAAATATTTGAACAATCATAAATATATATTAAAATATATCTCAATCCCATCCCATACCATAATATAAATAATAAATTACCACGGAACAAACAGAAAAAAGGAAAAAAAAAAAAACAAACAAACAAACAAAACAAAACAAATTATAACCAAACACAACAACTAGCAAAAGCATGACTTAAACCTTCAAATATATAAACAAAGCATGTGTGTGGGTTATTCAGCCAAAAGAAAAAAATAGAGCATGACAAATATATAAACAGAGCCTAAGAGAACACACCTTCAACGAAGAAGCTTGAAAACGGTGATGGGTTAGGGTTCGATTCGAAGCTTGAAAGCCTGTTTGAGAACACACCTTTGCTCAATTATTTTGCAGGTGCTTTGCTCCATTTTTGCAGCCGTACTGGTGATAGAATACATGTATCGGAACTGTATCGTTCACGTATCAGATTCAGGCCGATACGTATCGGGAATCGACCGCTACGGAGGCGAATTTCATTCTCACCGGTATACCGGCCAATATTTGACTCGGCAGTCCAATTTTCTGATACGAACCGGCACGCACCGGTCGATATTTAGAACCTTGATTGAGACAAGGTCACTCTCACTCTTCCTGTTCAACGTTGCTGCTGAAGGTTTTAATGTGTTGCTGTTAAGAGCCAAGGAGTTGGCCATTATTAATGAAGTGTCAGTGGGTTCAATTGGGGTAAACAAATCCCATCTTTAGTTTGCAGATGACACAATTATCCTTTGCAAAGCAGATTGAAATAAAGTTGTGGCTGTTAAAAGTTTTTTAAGATGCTTTGAAGTGGTATTTGGGCTTAGGATCAATTTCCATAGGAGTGTGGTGTGTGGAATGGGTGTGGAGGAAGAACTGGTGGCTGGATTTGCAGAAAGGCTCAATTGCTTGAGCCAAAAACTGCCTCTTAAGTACCTGGGAATGCCATTAGGAGCTATTCCAGGCAGGAAACAGACTTGGAAACCAGTGGTGGAGAACTTCAAAAAGAAGCTTACTGGCTGGAACAGAAGGGTGTTGTCTTTTGTTGGTAGAGTGATTCTTATCAAATATGTTCTCTCTAGTTTGCCAATTTATTACATGTCATTATTTAAAATCCCTGAATGTTTTGCAAGAGATTTCAATAAAATTCAAGCAAGCTTTCTTTGGAGGGCATGAAGAACTAAAAGGGAAAGTACACCTGGTAAGATAGAATGAGGTGTCAATGAACAAGAATCAAGGGGGGTTAGGAATTAAAGACGTTAGGCTTGCAAATGAGTACTTGCAAAGCAAATGGTGGTGGAGGTATGCCTTGGAGGATGATGCTCTTTGGAAATCAATAATCTGCAGCAAATATGGAGATTGGGGAGGGGGGGTGAAGGTGGTTTCCATTTAGTAATGATCCTATCTCTACATCTAAAATCTGGAAGGATATTCTGATTGTTGCTCTTAAAAATCCTAGGCTTTATGATTTTTATATAGAGAATGATGAACTGAGGATTGGGAATGGAAACAGAATTTTTGTTTTGGAAGGATAAGTGGGTGGGGGGAGGCAAGCCTTATGTACCAATTTCCCAAGTTGTACAGCTATGCACTAACAAAGAGATTGTTTTAAGAATGCGAATAACTAGAAAAGTCAGCATGAATATGTGGACTTTCAACTTTAGAAGATCACTTCATGGATGGGAAGAAGATGAGATTGATAGATTGCAAAACCTACTAGGGGCAGGCCCAAGTTTAAACATGGACATTGTGGATTCCCTAAATTGGAAGGCAGACCAAACAGGGATCTTTAAGGTTAGTACTATGTATAATTGGTGTGAGTTATCAAAGTGTCCCGTATTGAGTTCTGCTGAGTTGGTGTGGAACAATTTTTTCCCCACCAAAAGTAAAGTTTATAACATGGTTAGCTTGGAGAGGTAAGCTTAAAACAACTGAGTTCCTAAACAGAATTGGAGTGTTTATGAAGGCAATGTGGATCTTTGTTGTGTGGTCTGTAAATCTGAGGTGAAAACACTGCATCACATCCTACTTTTCTGTCCTTTTGTGTAGAAGGTTTGGTCAATTATCATTGATTAGTGGGGAACTGCAATGGATGGTACCAGGGTTGTCATGACCCAAACCCGTCCCTGAGGGTTTAGCATTGTAACTGGCCAATAATTCGTGATTACCAAAGGCCTGTTTAACATTAATAACAATTATACAGTAGGAGGGGGCTAGTGGAAGCCTGCAAATATCAAAACATAATGTCCAAAGAGCTGTGAAGACTTAAATGCACAACCAACTCATAATAGTATATACCAATACAGACGTAAGTCCAAGTCCATATTCAATATATATGTAAAAAACTGAAGTCCAAAACACGTCTAAGTACAAAATAAAAGGCATGTTGAGGAATTAAATCCCAAAGCCAAAAACAACTTATGAAATATTCACTTGACTCCATATGGCATTCATTCAAAAGATGTGGGTTTAGACCACCCAAAATAAAGCCTTGACAATAATGGTTTGAAACCTCGTAGTGAGGCATAGTAGGGTTGGCTTGACAAAATGAAATTAGGCTGAAGCCGCTAACTTTGTTCCGATGCTTGACCACCTACATATATATACAATAAATTGTGAGCTAAAGCCCAGTGAATAACGAATGTGTAAAGGGGTTAAGAATGAATGTCCTTTCAGTAATTAAAACAGTCAAATTGCATCTGTAGATCAGTTATTCAATCAGTGTCTCATATTTCATGTCATATCAGTCATTTTAGAAATCATAGCAGTCATACGTGGTACATCCAATAGCAAAACAGTACAATAGTGTCTTAATAGACCGAACAGTCAGTTAATGGCCGTCAAAGACAGTAAGTTGATGGCCATCAAAACAGTAAATAGTAGTAGTTCCAAACATTGGAACTGACAGAGATCTCTGTAACAATAGCAGTAACAGTAGCAATAGCAGTAACAGTCAATTGCTATGGATGCCACGAGTACAGTTCGTAAAATAGGGACAGACATTCATTTCAGTAAACAATATCATTTCAGAAAGCAGTACAGTTAAATAATTCAGAAAATAATTATAATTGAACATAGCTTTACAACATTGTTACTCACAGATGGCTCCACTAGCAGATCAGATAATGCAAACAATTCAGATAGATCAGGGCGAAACGATAGTGCGTGGCCTACACAAACCCATAACATATACACATCGAAACACAATATCAATTCCTTGATCAAGCTTGACTTTTCTTGTCTTTTTCTGTCTAAGTAGTCCGAGATTCTACCTACGTGTATTCTTCCTTTATTCAAATGAATTGGATTCTTATTTCACATATCCTTTCATTACTAAATCATTCTTTTCTGGATAAACCAATTCTTACTTGGCTTCTTAATCATGTACTACTAAGTTAATGACTTATTCTTTTAATCAAGTAATTAATGTTGATTGTTAGCTTATTAATCTTTATTGAGCCATAAATCATGTCTAGAATGCTTTGGAAAGAGATGAGAATAAAAATGTGAACTAAATGTAATTTTCCAAAATATGGCTGAAATTAGGGTCTGTCGCTCGAGCGCCACTTTGGTCGCTCGAGCGGATACTATAAAATTTGAAAAACTTCTGGGAGCTCGATTTTCATGCTCGAGCAGAGATTCCCTCACTCGAGCGGGACAACATGAATTCTGAAATTTCTAGAATTATGTTTGAGCTTCAAGGTTGATATTCAAAGCCTCAAAACTTGTGTTTTTTTTTTTTTTTTTTGTATAAAAATATGGAAAACATTGTATAACATGAAAATACTTCCAATTCGAAATCGTTTATTCAAAATCATGCTCCAATTGTCCAAATTTAGATTTAATTTATTTTCTTTATATCAAACCCACAAATTTTAACATATGAATTAAACTTTCAAAATTCTTGAAAACTTCATGATGTATGCTTTTGAAACTTCTTGGATATATGTAAAATAGAACCTAATTTCATTATTAATAGCAAAAATCAAACTTAACTATGAATTACACAAATCAATTTCTTAGAAATTCAACTTAACTCAATTTTGAATCAAAAACTTAATTTATGATCATAGATGTTCCAAAAATATGTTTGAATTGAACAAACTTTTAAATTAAATTACATGCATGGATTAAAGATCAAAATCAAACAAATTTTCAATTTTTAAAACTTTTCCTTTTTCTCTTCAAAATATGAGATTGAATTAGTTCAAATTCTTCAAAATCTATGATGCATGTACAATTAGAATACTAAAACTTACAAAATTTGTTCATGCATGTAGAAATGGAACTCAAATCCATGCAAGACTACAAAAATCAAACTCAACATAATTGATTCTCAATTTAACTTTCATAAATTTGAACCTAACTCCATTTACTCATCATCTTGCTAATTTCTTCTATTTATATGAAATTGAACCCAAATTTAACAAATTTAAGGGAATCATGATTCATATTCTTCAACCTAACTTCATTTTACATGCAAACCCAAAATTTAACAATTTGTATAATTGATCTTCAAATCTTCATTTTTAATCCTCTCAAAATCCATCTTGAATCAATTTATATCTAGATTATTTAATCAACACTAGAAAGAGGATGAAATTTCTTACCCATTAGTCTTCAAGATAGAATTTGGTTGAGTTCTCCACCTTTCCTTTTCTTCTTCTTTCTCTCCCTTTTCTTCTATTCTCACGGTTTGCCCCCAGCAGGTTGTCTACAATGTGTATATCGTTAATGAAGCTCTCTCTCTTTTTCTAACTTTGATCCCAGCAAAGTGAGGGCCTCATTGATTCATCTTTTCTTTTCTTTTCTTTATTTATTTATTTAGTGGGGACACCTGTCTTTGCTTTATGAGCCCATGTGGTAGTGCATTAATTCTTTTCATTAACTAATTAATCTTGCTTAGGATACTTAATTGAGATTAATGTTTGATTACAATTAACTCAATTAATCACTCCTTAAAACTAATTAATCTTAATCATAATTTAATTAATCATAACTAATCACAAATCTCACATAATTTAATTAGTCTAGTTGACTTCAATTAAGGCCCAATTAATTACATTTAATTTTGTCATTCTAAATCAGATTTTTAATCAAATTCCCAAAAAACTCCAAATATCAAATTAAACTTATTGTCATCATCAATTTTGATTTCCTAAATCATTTAGGCCTTCAATTTCTGATCAGACTCCAAATTTTCATCAATAAATTATATATTCAAATTGGACATCTCATAATTAAATTTAATTTATAAAAAAAAAACACAATCATCAATCCTCATGACTTAATCAACTCCAATTCGGACCCAATTAATAAAATATCAATTTTATAGATCTGAATCGAATATTTAATTAAGCTCCTATATGGTCCGATACTCGAAATTAAAGTAATTCAATTCATCAATTATACTCTTTTGAGCCATGTTGGCTTTCAATTTCTAATTCTAAAATAAATCCTCAATAGAATCATATACAAATCAAACTAAATAATTCTTATGACCCCAAATTAATTTAGAACAATGGGCAATTAAAATTCAAATCTCCTTAATTAATTTAGTTCTAATCATTATACGCGGTGAGGTCATCACACAGGTTCATTGGAGAGCTTAATACAATGGCGGTTGGGGTGGAAGTTCAGAATGAAGGAAAAGCAAGTATGAAGGGCTATCTCCATATCAGTTGTTTGGTCATTGTAGAAATATAGAAATGACTGTGTGTTCAATGGCATACAACCAAACATTGAGGAGCTGTGTGATCTTATTAAGATTAGATAGCCATTTGGTTGAATTCTCATGATAAGGGATGCTTTTATTCCATTAATGAGGTCGTGGTAAGCTTACAACAGGCGAGGCAATGTATTTTGAGAGGGTGAGGCTTGATTTTTTAAGATGCTTTTAATGTGTTGATATGTGTGTGCACTTATGGTTGTGTTGCTCTGCTTCTGCTGCTGGGTCAGGGGGGCATCTGAAGGTGAGAGGTCTGGTCCTGGTGTGTTCTATTGCATCAGTTCCATGGTGGTTTTGCTGGGTGTGGTTTGGAGGTTTTTGCTGGTTTTTTTTGCTATTTTTCTCGCCTCTGGTTGGTTTCTCATCAACCTGCGGTTGAGCGAGCACATGATTGGGCTAGGTGTATGGTACCAACCTAGTTGGGATCATTTGCTTTAGTTGTGATCCTAGGGCAATCCCCTGCTATTGTATTGTACCTTGTATTTTACTTTTCATCAATAAAGTTCTTTTGTCGATCAAAAAAAAAAAAGTAAGGTTTAATTTTATTTTTGGTCCTTCAATTATGAGTCTTGTGTTTTAGGGGAAAGTAGTGAAACATCCCTTTCCAATTTTGGATAATAGGAGAGGTCTAATATATTTTTTATTAGTTAAGGTCACAAAGAAATTTCTATGTGACGAGCAAAAATTTCTCCGTGAAACTGAAATTTCTCCGTGAAAAAAAAATTCGTTGTGAATGGAAATTTCTCTGTGAAAGTGTTGAGTAACCTCAACTACTATCACTACTTAAAAAAAGTATTTTTTGCGACCACTACAAGCCATCTCAAAAGACCTTTTGCGACGGGCCATGCAACGGCAATTAGGGGACGCGAATGTAAGGATAGCAAATACTTTTTGTGACTGCAAACAACAGTTACAAACTATTTGCGACCACCTAACCTACTTATGGCGAGTAATGTTTTGACATCACAAAAAAAATAAAAATAAAAATAAAAAATGCCTACAATGTATTAGCGACCATATTTTTACCGTCGCAAAAAAAAAAATCCAAAAAAAATTGCCTATAATGTTTTAGCAATCATAAATAAATAAAACAAAATAAGGAATAAAATGACTATTTGTGACTACTAATCAGGTGGGCGCAAATTATATAGTAGCAAAAGATATTTTTTCTGATAGTGTTTGTTGAATGGTTGACGCACATGAAATTGCATTTCGAATGGTACACAACCCCGCTTTTGCATTGAGTTGAATGGTATTTCTTTACCAAGACTACAACAAGCTTCAAATTCACTTGTTTACAACAAAGTAGAACTCACGAACCAAGACTTGCCCAATACTCAAATACATATAAATTACTATCAAATACAAAGAATTGACTATAGACCAAAGAAATAAAGAAGAGAAAATATCATTTCACCCCACAAACTTTCACGCACTTTTCAATTTGACCCCTAGACTTTGATTAATATCAATTTTACACCTAAACTTTCGAAATTTTGATCAATTTGGCCCATTCCGTCACATTCTGTTAACAATTGGACAGAATGTGCTGACGTGATGGGCAAATTGATTTTTAAGGTATAGTTTGGGGGATAAAATAAAATTTCAAATGAACTTTGGTGCCACGTCAATACATTACGTCGAATTGTAGACGGAATGTAACGGTAAGGGTCAAATTGATCAAAATTTCAAAAGTTTAGGTGAAAAATTGATATTAATCGAAGTATGGGATTCAAATTGCAAAACGAGTGAAAATTGAAGGGTAAAATGATATTTCCTCAAGAAAGAAATAGAGCATAAGGCGATGAAAACATTCACTATTTAATTACGAGAGTTCTATCTTTTTTTCGGAAAGATATGAAATTATGTAACAAATATGAGGATAGTGTATGAGATATTTTAGAAAACATGAAAGACTGGGAATTGGAACCACACATCACATTACAATCTTTTTTTTTTTCTTTTTTTAATTTATTTATGGGAACCACACATCATATTACAGTTTATAACTAAAAAGATGGATATAAAAATGTTCACTTATCACATATGAATGACACAAATAAATCAAAAATCATTAAAATAAAACCAAAATATATAAAACAAAATTTAAATTAAAAAATAACAAAAAGTGTCCCATGAAATCATAATTCCATTGAGATACACCTTTCCCAGATACCTCTAGGCCTCGTTTGTTTTCAGAGGTAGAATGGAGAAGATTCATAGTAAGAGGATTAATAGTGAGGGGATTGTTAGTGAGGGGATTAAGTAAAATTGTGTTTATTTTGATAATAGTTGTTACTGTAGGGATTGTTAAATTATTTTTATATAAAATAATAAAACAAATAAAAAAATACAAAAACACTAAACATTAATATTCAAAAAAAAAAAATGCCCAACATGTAAAAAATTAAAAAAATTAAAAAATTCCAGAAAAAAAAGAAAACAAATAAAACAATGATTTTTACTTAACAAAAAATCAAACATTAATGTTAAAAAAAAAAAAAAAATAGCCCAACATGTAAAAAAAAATAAAAAAATAAAAAATTTCTAGCCCTTGGGACTATTTTTCTAATATCATCTCTACCTCCTTTATCTCAATCCCCCTTCCAAGACATATCCTAATACCAATTTAGGAATCCCCTTCCCATCTTTCAAAATAAACACCCCATATAGTGAGTCCCACTTCACTATCAATCCCAATCTCCTCCCTATAACCCCAAACAAGCGGGCCCTAAAGTAACCTTAACTTTGGAGCCTTCCTGGCAATGTCTATTTCATGCCTTATTAAGTTTAGGGTAAATTACATTTTTAGAGGTTTGTGCTATTTTAATTCTTAATTTTTAAATCATGTTAATTTAGTTCTTAATGTATAAAAGTATTTTAATTTAATTTTTAATATTTAAATTGTATCAATTTTATCCCTAATGTATAAATATACATTAGACTAAATTGAAACACTACCTTTTATAGATTAGACTAAATGAAACACTTTTCATATATTGGGAGACCAAATTTCCACAATTTAAACATTAATAGGGGCTAAATTGAAATATTTTTATACACACTACAGCATACAAAGAGTTTTGGGACCAAACTTTTTTGTCCCCAAAAGTGAAAATGTTGTTGCAAAAAATGTTTGGGGCCAACTCTTACTGTGGTGAGGATAGTCTTTTCGAAAACTCAAAATGACTTTCACCGACAGAATTTTAAAAATGTTGCTAATAAATGTATTTTTAAAAATAAAATAATTTGGTGCATATTTTTAAACAAAAAAAAAAGTCTGAAAAAGATAATAATTCATCACTACAAAGTGATTTTACTTAAATTTTTATCTTTGAAATCTTAATTTGTTGTAGTGGCATTAGAAACTAAATTGACATACTTTAAAAATTAGAGTCTAAAATAAGGAGCTTTTAGTTCAAGGTCCTTGATATTAGGGTTTTAGAAAATAAAAGACATGCAACAATTTCATAGTAGTTGGAGTCCCTCTACTGTAATGCCCCCAAATAATTAACATATGATAACCTTGATTTAATCCTTCTCAATTAAACAATCTCAATTCTCTAATCATCATTTACTAATCAATCTCTATGGTTGAACTCCTTCATATGTAAGAGATTTATAAAAGAAGTTCACATGCAATTACATATTCGATCTTCTGAATCTATAACATGTGAAACAGATAAATAATGAGAGAGAAACAATTACAAAATAAGCCCCTAGGGCCACAAGTTCCAAGACTTAAACCTAGTTACAAATAAATGGTTCACAAACCCATACACATAAGCCCTTGACTTGTCAAAAATAGAACAAATAAACAAAAGAGCCTTGGGCTCTCAAAAATCCACTCGCCTTCACTGAGGCGGAATCACCACATCATTTTTTATACAAATCCACTAGGGTTGAGCACCAAGCCCAGTAAAAAGATCTTAACAAAGTATATATGTCTTATGTAGTCTTATAAATATGCATACGATGGCATGTCATGCTCCAAAAATCATGACAGTCTTATAATATTATTTTTTTAGCTATACAAAACTAACAATATCTCAGTTTGCGAAATTATCCAATAAAACAGAGAAATTTCTTAATTTTTTTCCATTTTAAAAAATGAGACTTTTTTCTAGTTTAAAAACTGACAATATTCTCAATTTTAACATTTGAAAAATTTGAGAAATTTCTCAATTTTGCATAGAAATGTTCCATATAATTATTTTGTCAACTAATAATTTTTTTAGTTTTCTTAGTTCAGTAATTGAAATATTCTCAATTTTTTTTATTATGTATGTTTATGTGTGAAAGAAATACTTTATTTGTTTAAAATTTTAATTGGGGAAATTACAAAAAAAAAAAAAAAAAACCAGGGTTTAGCGCCTTTTTCAAATTAAACCCTAGGTTTCCAATTTTGACAATTTGTACCTCACCATTCCACTCGTGTTGCAATCCAATCCCTCCGTCCATCTCCGTCTCCATTAAGTAACGGAAGACTAATTTAGGCACCAAAATTGCCCTAATCTTCACGATTTTGGCCCCTCATATACTGGCACATTCTCTCTCCTCTCGCCTCATCGTCGCCGCTCACTGCCACGCCTTGTCGTTGCCGCCACCAACCCCATCACCCGCCTTCACCGCTATCTCCTTATCACTTTTGCAAATCTTCATTCTCATCTTCCCTTATGCAAATCCTCACTTTGATCGATGTCTCTCTTATGGTTCACCACTATCCTCGCTTTTGTTCCGGCGCCGCATGGGTCATCCAACTGTCGTTCCCTCCTCACCCCGCCTGTCCACTTCGCTACATATCCCAGCGAGTTCTCGTTGGAAACATATAAGTCCCTCCTCTATGCCACTTTGCGGCGAGGTCGGTCTAGGCTACTGAACCAATCACACTTGGCCAACTGTCGTGACTTCGAAAGAGCACGCTCGTGGAGTCTCAATCTCTGCAACACAGAGCCGAGAAGCTGTGAACTTGTTCAATCGAAACGAGAAGGATTGGGTTCACTTCGTTGGCATTGGAGGTTGTGGCTTGTCTTCCCTATCCATGCTTGCACTCAAACAAGTAAAATTGATCTCTCTCTCTCTCTCTCTCTCTCGCTCTCTCTCTCTCTCTCTCTAAATCCTTAACAACCCCTCTGTTTGGTTCCTTCGAAAACAAAGGAAAGAAAATAGCTGCACTTTGCTCACAGCTCACTTTTTTTTTTTTTTTTCCATTGGTCCTAATTAGTTAAAATTTCAGGTTTTTCAACATTTGATTATCTCTTTGATGGTAATTGTATTGTAACTTTCTCAATTTGAAGAGGTAAAGCATTTGAACATTGTGTATATTTTGGAAGAAAAATGATTTGAATTGATTTATAGGGTTATGAGGTTAGTGGTTCGGATATTATGTGGAGCAGCTTCATGGATGGGCTACATAAGAGTAAGGTAAATGTTATTACTATTGATTTTATGATGAATTTCTTATCAACATATCACCCATTGTTCTTGCAGATACAAGAGAGTTTATTGATTGGCCAAGTTAACTGAGCACTACAATATTGTTGTTAGTGGAATGCATGGTAACAACTATCTTATATGTATACAGATCTGAACCTTTTGGACTGGGGTTTATGGATGGTAAGCACTACATAGTTTATTTTTATGGTGTTTTCTACTAAAATTCGCCTCACCTTTATAGTTTGTTGTTGTTGATTAGGGTTTTTGTTGTTGTTGTTGTTGTTGTTGATGATGATGATGATAATGACGACGATGATGATGCATATATAATGTGATGATGATGAATCTTAGTCTGTGGAATGATTTTAACAGAAAATGGGCGATGAAGAAGTAGCAGATTGCAAGAATCTTTGTTTTGTTTATGTCTTTTTCCCTAAATCATGAAGATTATGGCAATTTTGGCACCCAAATCAATCTTCCGTTAACTTTTTTTTTTATCAGCAAAGAGAATAAACATTATTGATGAAAAGGAAAATCTGAAACATCAATAAAGGAGAGAACGGAAAAGATGATGAGTGCAAAAAGCATCAAAGCGAGCCAGATCAATCCCAACTAGATTGGCACCGATAAGACCGCCCTATCATATGCTAGCACACCATTGAGTGTCGGTGAGGAACCAACCACAAACACCCAAAAGAACCTCACTAGACAAACCCAAACTAGCAAAAACAACACTTCCCAGAAAAAATCAAATAAAAAAAAAATCAGAACACCAAGAAGCAGAACAAACTGAGCATCCAAGAAGCAGAACACCCACTTAGCAAATACACCAGCACCACAGCACAGTAGAGTCCATTCACATCACCAGCACTCAACTGAATATCAGTTCAGGCCACCTGCATCCAATGCTGCCGACTCCACCCCCAACAAAACAGAAGCCAACACCAGTAATTTGTGGCCAAAACAGAAGCAAAACACCAGCAATCTATTTATCCAATGCTGCCAATGCACCCGACAGCAGCTTCATAAACACCTTGATATACCTGATTGTATGCTCAGAAACTGGTTTAAAGACAAACCACTACATTCCCATTTCAGTGATGCCCAAAACAAAATGCGAAACTTAATTAAATCTAACAACTCCTCCCAATTCGGTTGCGTGTTCTCAAAGACGCACTGATTTCTCAACCTCCAAACTGACCACATAACAGTAAAAGGAATAATCTCCCATACGATTTTTCTTTTCCTCCAAAATTTCCAACTCATCCACCATTCGAGCAAAACAGATACTGAACCAGGAATCACCCACAAAAGCCCCCACCAGCTCAAAACTGCGGTCCAGATCCTCCAAACTTTCACGCACCAGATTAAGACATGTTCCAAAGTTTCATTTTCCATGCCACAAAATCTGCACTGCCCAACATTATGGTTGTCGAGAATCCTCAATCTAGCAAGCCTATCCGAGGTTTTAACTTTCCCCCTCCACGCCAACCATCCAAAGAACTTCACTGATGGTGGCGTACCATTCATCCAAATCAATTTTGTAACTTCCATATTAGGAGCCATGTCGGCAACAATACAATTATACATTGAAGCGACAGTAAAAACACCGCAGCTAGCGGCCTTCCAACCAATAGAATCATCCTCCCTCTGATTAAGCTCCATGACCTCCGATTATATATTATTTAGAGAAACAACCTGTTCTTCCTCCCAAGCCCTCAAAGGTCTTCGAAACTCCACTTTCCATTCAAATCTATCTCTCACAGAGACCAAAAAAACTGCCACTCTTCCTTCCTTATTAGAACTTATCTGATACAGTCTTGGGAAAATATTTCGTAATACAATTCCCTCCCTTAACCACTCATCGCTCCAAAACTGCATTCTATTTCCTCTGCCAAGGCTCAACTTGATATTATTCAAGAAATAAGCAAAAGCTTCAGGCCAGCGAACACTTACCAAAGAAATATCAGACCAGGCGCTAGAGGTATTGTAAGGATGGACTGGAAACCAGCATCTCGCATCCATTTTGTGGACATCGCAAATAACATTTTTCCACAAACAATCTTTCTCCGCTGCGAATCTCCACCACCATTTTAATAACAGAGAAATGTTCATAACTTTAATCTTCCTTATCCCCAGGCCTCCCGCCTTCGTACTTTTAGAAACTTCATCCCATTTAACCATATGCATCTTTTTTCCATGATCATTATCCCCCCAAAGAAACACGCTCTGAATTTTTGTAATCTCCTTTGCCACTGCCACTGGAATCTGAAAAATTGACATAAAGTAAATTGGTAAGGCACATAGGACTGATTTTATCAGAGTTAGTCTCCCCCAAAAAGAGAGTAACCTTTTCTTCCAAGATGCCAATTTCAACTTGACCCTGTCCACCACTGGTTGCCATGTCTTCCTCAATCTTGGATTAGCACCTAAAGGTAGACCCAAAAATTTCATTGGAAGCTTCTGCACTTTGCATCTAAGAGCTGCTGCAAAGTCATTCAACAGCACATCATCAATACCCACACCTCCAACCATACTTTTATGAAAATTCACCATTAACCCTGAAATAAGCTCAAAGCATCTCAAGATTCTTCTAACATTAACTACTTCAACCCACTCTGCTTGGCAGAAAATGATTGTATCGTCAGCGAACTGCAAATGTGTCAAACAAATGGATTCAAGTTGAACTCCCTTCAACAAACCTAGCTGTGTGGCCCTGATAAACATAATGTTCAAAATTTCTGCACCAATTATAAAAAGGAAAGGAGATAGTGGGTCCCCTTGCCTTAACCCTTTTTGCGGATTGAAAGAATCTGACGGAGATCCATTAACTAGAATAGACAAAGAGACTGAAGTTATGCATTGTTTTATCCATTGAATCCATTTTGAATGGAAGCCAAACCCTTCCATAGTAGCAATTAGAAAATTCCAATTAATACTATCGTATGCCTTCTCAAAGTCCAACTTCAGCACAAGGCCCTTCAACTTTTTAAACTTCCAATAACTGATAATTTCATTGGCTATGAGAACCCCGTCTTGGATATGTCTTCCCCCTATAAAAGCCGTTTGAACCTTGCCAATGATAGAACTCAAAGCTGGCTTAATCCTTGCTGCCAAAACCTTTGACAACACCTTATAAATACACCCAATCAAAGTAATGGGTCTGTAATCCTTTATTGAAACTGGGTTATCACTTTTAGGAATTAATGCAATAAATGATGCATTCAGACCCTTAACAAGTTTCCCATGGGCATGAAATTCTGAAAAAAATTGAACAATATCCCCCTTCATGATTTTCCAGCACTTCTTCAAACAAAGCAAATTAAATCCGTCTGGTCCTGGCGCTTTGTTACCATCGCAACTCTTAATGGCTGACCATATTTCCTTCTCAGAGCAGTTCTCAACTAATAACCTGTTCGTGTCCTCGTCAATTACAGACCCGAAGTTACCTTCCAGATATGGCCTCTTCTTCTATTTTTCGAAAAAAGCAGATTTGAAATGATTAAACACTGCTAACTTGACCCCATCAGCATTTTCCACGCTAATACCTTCCACCAATACAGAATTCAAGAAGTTTCTTCGATGTCTACCATTGGCAATGATGTGAAAATATCTTGTGTTGTGATCCCCTTTAAGAGCCCAATCAACCCTTGATCTTTGATGCCAAAACCATTCAGCTCTCTTCAAAGCACTCCAGAGCTCTGATCTTAACTCTTTTCTTTTTAACTTATCCTCATCATTTAAAGGGCTATTCTCTGCTACAAGATCCAAAGAATGAATTTGATTTTCAATGCTCTTCACTTTATCATGGATGTTGGCAAAAACAGAATAGTTCCACTCTTTCAATTTGCCCTTCAATTCCTTCAATTTCCTGAACACCCTATACCCTGCCCAACCGTCTATAGAGTACTCTTCCCAAGATTTCGTAACTACCTCCCTGAAATTGGGATGTAGAAGCCAACCATTAATAAATCTGAAGGGGCGAGGTCCCCAAACACGATCATCTTCTTTGAGGAGCATTGGACAATGGTCCGACAAGCATCTTTGCAACCCCCATTGTTTAAACTTAAAAACCTCCATCCACTCCGGATGAAGAAGAAACCTATCAATGCGGCTCCATCGTTCACTATCCTGAGAATTTGACTAGGTGTACTTCCTCCCCATCAATGGCAGATCTACTAATTCCATCAGATCAACGAATTCATTAAAATGCCCCATACCTTTCTCTCTCTCCTCATAGTTCCCTGCCTTTCACCCAGAGTTCTAATCTCATTGAAATCCCCCCCCAATGCACCATGGGTTTGCATAATGGTTTTTAACAGATAGAAGAGTTTTCCACAAACTTTTTCTAGCAACCACATCATTAGGACCATAAATATTCACAATTGAGCAGGAGAAATTAGGGTAAATTGTACCTTCTAAAAGGATAAAATTGCGATTGCCACACGAACTTCTGAGACTAAAGAGATCTGGGTTCCAAATACGAAGAAGACCTCCAGCACTTCCGATAGCATCCACTACGGCAAAATCAAAAATAGTGCTTGGCCACACCGATCTCACAAATTTTTCTGAAATAGCTTCCCTTTTCGTTTCTTGAATCAAAACCATGTCCACCTTCCATTCTTTTAGTTTTCGCTTCATGTTACACCTTTTAGACTTCCTCCCCAAACCTCTAATATTCCAGATTAATATCTTCATTTAAAACAAAAAACACACCCAACCCCCTAAAAGGCAGTCAACTATACTGCTGACCCTTTCCCCTCATTTCGTCTTTCATCATCAATTTCTTCAAGTTCAACAATCCTCTCAATGATTTCCTTCTCTGGCATTGACGCTTTCACCCCCAGCACCTTACCCATCTCCCAAACTGCCTGGGCCTCCGAAAGAATAATTCGATTTCTATTGATGATGGACCCCGACGATATTGATGAGGAGGTTGCATCAGCCGCTGCTCAAAAAATAGCTCATCTTTTCAAGATTCTCTTTGCTTTTCTCCTCTTACCATTGTTCATCCATGAATCTCCTAAAATTTCTTCCACCAATTTCACCTTTCTTTTCTTCTTATCCTCAATAAGCTTGAGACGATGATTGAACAAACCATGACTGTTGTGCAGCTTTTGGACCCGTCTGAAATTACCATCTGAGCCCAGATTCTTGGGTAGCTCCTTTGAGTGTGATTCAATTTCCTCTGGGCTAGACTGATTAGGTAAGGAAGAACAATTTGGGCCCAAACCCATACATGAAGCTAGAGGTACAAGGGGCCAATTTTTGGAGCCCAAATGGGCCGAACAAATCGAATCCATCCCATCCTTCAGGCCTTTAAGGCAATTAACCTTTTCAACCACTTTTTGAGCCGTTGCAATACGCATGGACAACTGTTCGACTTCCAAGGCCGCCATTTGCTGCTTCTCCTTTCCCAAATCCAAATTTCTTTCTCCAACCAATGACGGCCTTGCCTCTTTTGAACCGCCCTCATCACCTCCGACGCTCCGATGCCTTACAACTAGCTCGGTTGTGGTCACCAAGTCACCCTCCACGTCACCAGCCACCTTAGGATCCAGCTCAGCTTCGGGCTCCAAGTCACGCTCCACCTCACCAACCTCGTTCTGACGTTCATCCTCCTGTTTGCTTCCTGCTACACTTTCTGGGATTACCGATGAGCTACTAGGATCAATATTACTACTAGAGTAAAAGTTCCTCCCTATTGCTTCTTCTATCACTCGAATTGGATAAGATATCCCTTTGAACTCCACGGTCATCATCTGATTAATCATTTCAAAGCGTTTTGTAAATATCAACACTCTCCCAACTGCAAAGGACATTCCTTTCAGAGTCTTATCTTCCAGTTGTACAATCTCCCCCCATGCTTTACCAATATTGGAAAATGTGATTGCGTTCCAGAAATTTATTGGAACACCAAAGCAATTCAACCACACCAATCTTTCAAATTCATGCATCATGCCTGGGCTCCATTCAACAAAATCCTCGAAGCATCCAGCAATCCATCTTGGTTTATCCTGTAACGCCCTCTTCATGGCTTCTACTATTGGAAAAGTAATGATCATACTTTTGCCACCAATCTCTCGAACTTGGAGGTTGAGGACCCCCACACTCTTTAGAATGTCCTCCACTGCTTCGACTGAACAAAAAGTATAAGTTTTTCCCACTGCGCTTCTTCGAAGCCATTCATTACCAAACTCATCCGCCTTAACGGATGGGGATAAGGCTTTGTGACAATCCTTATTACAACCTCTCACCACATCTGCAAAAGTTTGATTGTTAATATTCCTCCTCTGGGATTGCCCTATAGTACCCCGGTGCTCTCCAAAAGGGTCATCATTCCTTATTCTACCAGTACCATTTGACTTCACCGCTTCCCTCAAACCTTGCCCTTCCTTGCCAAAGGCTGCCATCTTTGCGAACAACCTACAATCTCTTACTGTTACCCCATTAACCGCTTCCACAGCACTATCTGCCTCCTCCTTGGATCTGAATCTAACAAATCCAAACCTGCGCTTGGATCTTTTGCTTAATTTTTTGGAGATGAATACATCCTGAACCTTCCCTGCTCCACTGCATAATTGCAACAGCCATTCCTTATCCATAGATTCAGGCAAGTTGTCCACGAACATAGTAACCATTGGCAATGTCCAAAACCCATGACTTGCAAAGTTTGCTTAATAGAGACGGAGATGGACAAGGGGATCGGATTGCAACATGAGTAGAATGATGGGGTACAAATTGTCAAAATTGGAAACTTGGGGTTTAATTTGAAAAAGGCGCTAAACCTTGGGATTTTTTTTTTTTTTTGTAATTTCCCCATTTTAATTTATGGCTAGAAATTAAGAAAATTGTAAATAAAAAATTAATCTTAGTCTTGTTTCATAGATTTCGTTGTATTGATTCTACAAATATAAATTTTACTAAAAATAAATGTACATTATAAAAATTATGATGTTTTGAAATTTTAAAAATTAGAATAAATGCTACATTACCATATTCTTTTATAAACAATTACAAATGATGAATAACCATTGTTTGAAGGGTAATTTCATTTATTAAAAATTAATAGGACTTAAAAGAGTAACAAATCTTATTTAGATCTAAATGAAATATAAATTCACAAAATGAAACTTATGTGTAAATGTCAATCAAAAAAAACAATAAAACAAAAAAAAAAAAAGCCGGAGAAAACTTTAGAGGTTAAAAGGACACTTGATCATTATGTGATGTTTTGGAAAGTTGGTAAAAAGTTGACTTTTTAACTTTTTTAGCTTTTTGGTGACTTTTTTGGCTAAAAAAGTTGGCTTTTTGTGACTTCTTTTATGTAAAAAATCTAAAAAGTTAAAAAGTTGACTTTTTACCAAGTTTTCAAATTACCCCTATGTTAAAGTTTGCCTTTATATCCTTTTTCAATCAACAAACAATTGCCATTGACAAGTCTTCCATCCTGTACTTTATTTTTCCTTTACTACACTTTTCCTGAATAATTTTCTCACCAAAAATACTAACAACTTTAGTAGAGATTGGTTTTTATTAGCTGAGAGAGTTAATATTGTGTACTTCTAGACTTTTTGCTTATTATTATTTGTGGTGGGAAAAAATTAAACTATCTTACTATGGCGGTGTTCTGACATAAGTTGGACTGAACCTCACCTGAAAATACTCCAAGAAAGTGAAGAACTCAGCTGGTGGGCAGTCAAGAGACTCTTCCATGCTAAAGTCAGTAAGTGAAATAGCAATGGAGCTCAATGTTTTAATAATCGGACTAGTGAGCGAACCGGAAAAAGGATCAAGTAGACAGGTCATTGGTTCAACCGTCGGGTTGAACCGGAATTGAACCGTGACATAATAAATATATTTAAATTATATTTAAATAAAAATATAAGTAATAAAATTATAAATTAAAAATATTAAATTATCTTAAATATTTCTATTAATATTTTTTTTACTGAAAAATATAATAATATATTTTAAAATATTATTAATTTTAATTTTGGAAGAGGAAATTAAATATTCAATATTCCCTCCATATGATTTGAATTTCAATAATTTGATTAAAAGAAGAGCAAAATTTTTGGAAGAATATCAAAATTTCAATATTCCCTCCAATACATTTGATTGAATGTCACATGGATTTCTTGAGTTTTTTTGAAAGAACTTTTTCTTATAAATAGGTAGAGACTTTCATAATAATTTCAAACTTTTAATAAGATTCCTCACAAGAGGAGACCCTTAAAAGAGAGTTTCCAATTAAAATTTTCTTATATTCTTATATATATATATATAATAAGAAAGAAAAAAAGAAAAGAAAGAAAGAATAAAATAGGCAAAAAGAAATAAAAAATATAAATAAAAAAAAAAACAAACAAAATTTTCAATTTCATCGACCTGGCGAACCAGCTCCGAGTCGACTGGTTTGTCGATTCAATCATCGGTTTTCCCGATTCTCTCTAAATAGGTCGATTTTTAGTTTCGAACAATTTAGAAGGTATATTCGGACCGAAACCCCAACCGGTCGAACCGGCCGGTCCAGTCTGATTTTCAAAACCATGATGGAGCTAGAATATGAGAGCAAGAGTAGTTGGAAGTTGTTGTGTACCTTAGACCTAGTGTGATTCCTCTTTTATACTTTACTTCCACTAGCTGTTGTGGGCAATTACAGTCCCCTGCCACTCCTCATGTCAACTCCAATTTTTTGTGAGATCGTGTTCTACTAGCACGAATTTCTAAGAGTGGATGACCTAACTAAATAGGACCATGCATTAACCAAGTCTCTTTTCCTCGTGTCCTTGCCCTGCTACCTTTTGTGATGTTGTCTTACTGATTCTGCTCAGTTGGATTGGGTCTTACTCAGACTGCTCTGACCAGTACCGTCGCTGCTTGGTTTATACAACCGCTTCCTAGTCCTGCTCGGACTTTGAGCAACTGGCGTTCGGTTTTAGCTCAGTTTTTGCCTCCCACATTATTTTTATTATTTAAGTGAACATTCATAATTGTCATCAATGTTACTTGTATAATATATTTTCAATATGACTAAGTAATATTTTCGAGCCAAATTTTTAAAAAATAAAAATATAATTAAAAATTATTGTTTTTGGCTAGAAAAGCTAACAATAAAAACAATGAAGAACTCACACAATTTTTCAGTTAAAAAAAATATTATTAACATTTACCAAAAATATCAATTTTTTTTAGATTTTAGAAATATATATTAAAAAAATGTCGGCTGAGCTTCTAGGCCTGTTATGAGTATCATTTTAATGATTCAAACCAGTTATCATTTATGTATTTGTGTGTGAATCATCTTTGAAAAAAGTCATATTAATAAGATAAATGTAGTTACATAATTTTATCGTATTTTAAAAAAAAAATAGACATTTTTAAAAAAAAAAAATTACCCTTGTAATCTTTTCTCTTTTCTTTTTTTTGAAAACAAATGCATTAAAATATGTGACTACACTTATTAAATTAATATGATATTTTTCAATAATAATCCACAAACAATACTTAAAATTTAAACGGTTCGAATCATATCAACACAACTTATGATGGCTTACAAGTCAAAATTAAAGTATCTAATCCTCTATGAAGATTGGAGGCAAGATCACCTTATTGAAAAATAATAATAGTAAATGAATAAATTAACTTTTTTACTCAAATTTTACTTGAGTTTTTATTATTTTAATTTAAAAAATTTGATCCCAACATTTTAACCTCCAACTTGAAAGAACCAAATTGAAACTAGACTAAAAGGATAATGATCAAATTATTCAATTTTAAATAATAGAGACCTAAATAAAATTTAAATCAAATTAGAAGAATTAAAAATGTAATTTATTTATTCTTAAAAAATCGTGAGTTAATTACATTTTTCACCCCTATAGTTTAAGCCAAATTTCACTTTAATTACCTACTATTATTTTTTTTAAGGGTAAACTGCCAATAGGTCCTAATAATTGGATTTAATTTCCATCAAGTCCTATTCCTAATAAAATCGTCGTTAAAAATAATTTTTTTTGACGATCTTTTGTATGTCGCTAAAAATTGACAATTTGGTGACTTTTTTTGTCGTAATTTTTATAAATTGACGCTAAAATTTACAATTAGTAACTTTTTTGTGACGAATTTTTTAAACTATTGCTGAAAGTTGAAAATTAGTAACTTCTTTTTGTGATGATTTTTTTTTTTAAATTGTTGCTAAAACTTATAATTAGTGACATTTTTATGAAAAAAATTTTAAACTGTTGTTCAAAATTAACAATTAGTGACTTTTTTTTAATAGTGTTTGATGAAAAATAACATTAATTCTCACATGACCTATTGGATAATAAGTGTACCTATTATGACCTATTCGTAAGTCTACTTTATGTTAATTTGAACAATTTGGCCTCCACACTTTAAGTCTAATTTTAATTTGATCTTTTTGTCTAAATTTTTATTTATTTTTTTTATGTGTACATCTTATAAAATTGATAAGTATATCAAAAGAAGAATCAAATTAAAATTAAGACAGAAGAATATACTTAAAAATATACTTAAAGTATAAGAAACAAATTAAAACAAAAGACATTAAAATTAAATTTAAATCAAGTGCTCGTTTGCCATAGTCTATAAAAGACAAAAAGCCAAAAAGTTACTAAAAAAGTCAAAAAGTTATCACTATTCATCAAAAAAAATACCAAAAAAAAAAGTACAAGCCAAAATTGTTCCCTCCAGTACAAGCTCATGTGTGGACCCGGGGGTACTTTTCATATATCTTATGGAAAAATTAGATATATATATTTATTGAACTGGAAGGTACTGGCCCATGGGGGCCCACCACGGGTCCCGTTTCGATAATCCAAACCATTCAATATGTAGAACTCATTGAGTACTATATGCTTGTGAACAATCACGTTGATCAGATATCGATAGCTATGTAATCAAATCAGATTTTTGTCAGCCGTTTATTTTTCACCTTCCATTTTTTCATACAAAACTAATTTGATCACATAGCTATCGATATCCGATCAACGCGATTTTCTCTAGACATATAGTACTCAACGAGTTCTACACATTGTTCGGATTATCGAAACGGGACTCATGGTGGGCCCCCCACAGACCTAACAGTACTCTCCAGTCTGATGAAGGACTAGAGGGAAACCTCATCCTATATATATATATATATCTTCTTAAGGCACCATCTCATTTCAAAGCAATCTGTACTACACTATTCAACCGTTACAATCAGTAGCATAGGGCATAGGGGTAATGCAGCAATTTTGTTAATTCCATTGAAATAAAAATATGAGCGAATTACACTAACGGTCTCTATAGTTTGGGCTTCGTGTCACTTTACTCCCTGACTTTTAAATTGTGACACATTTGACCCTGAATTTTGAATCTTGTTTCAAATAAGGACAATTGAAGATATCATTACTCAATTTCAAGGGCAACAGTCGTCAATTTGATAAAATATAAATGTCAAAAAAATATTTTTGAATTTTTAAAAATTATTTCTATTCACTAAAGATAAAATTATGTAAAATTGATAAATCTTTTAGACATTTATTCATTTATTTATTTTTACCAAATTAATCTTTATTATGTATTTGAATAATGATCATGTAATTGTTAATTGTTTTTATTTTTATTAAATTAGTTTTTATTTTTTCAAAAATCAAATATGGCGACAACTTTGATATCAATATTAAACCAATCCATTAAATCAAAAAATTTAAAACTAAAAACATTTCATATATTAAATATATCGATTACACATTAAAAACCTAATAACCACTCATTACATGATCATCATCCAACCACATAATAAAAATTAATTTGATTAAAAAAAAAATGTTCAAATGATTTATCAATTTTATACAATTTTATCTTTAGTGGGTAGAAATTATTTTTAAAAATTTAAAAATATTTTTTAACATTTATTTTTGTCAAATTAGTTTATATTTTATTAAATTGACAATTTTGCCCTTAAAATTGAATAATGGTATCTTTAATTGTCTTTATTTGGAATAAGATTAAAAATTCAGAGTCAAATGTGTCAAAATTGAAAAGTCAGGGACTAAAGTAACACGAGACCTAAACTATAGGAACTGTTAGTGTAATTCGCCCTAAAAATATATTAGGGACTTGTACAAAACTATATGAAATTAACAAATTTTAACCAGCAGTCTAACTGATTAATCAATTTTATCACACAACCAGTCCAATTCAACTCACCCACCTTATCAAACCACACAGGCTTAGTTGATACAGGATGACTAGTTTTTTGCCACACCCTTACACATAACCACCCTTCCAAAAAAAAAAAAAAAAACAAAAAAAAAACAACCAAACCAACACAGTCTAACAAATAAATTTAAAAAACATATTAAAAAAAAAAAAAAAAAACAACAACAACAACAACAACCAAACCAATACAACCCAACAAATAAAGAAGAAAAAAAAATACAATTCAAGGCATTCGAGCCTCGATTTGTCGAGGCCCGTAGCACTGTTGATAATTAAATATGAGCATTTTTCTAAAAAAATTAAAATAAACATCTTTAAATTTATATTTTTAAAATAAAACTGCAAGTTCTACTTAATTATGTATTTAAATGGATTGAATATGGGAGGTGAGTGTGAAATACAATGATTTCTACCTCCCTCAGATTATTGCATTCTTAGATATTATCAAAGTTCTTCTAGTCCTTCTATAAAGACACTCCATTACTTTCACACTCAAGGTCTTGTTCACATCTAGACCTTGTTGATTGGTATGACTTTTCAAAGTTCTTCTAGTCCTATAAATGGCAATGCTAGGGCCCCAAACATTTCCATTCTACTAGTTTGCACTCAATTTCACACTCAAGGTCTTGTTCACATTGATTAGTATGGCGATGCTAGGGGCCCAGACATTTCCACTCCACTAGTTTCACACTCAATTTCACACTCAAGGTCTCGTTCACATTGACTAGTATGGCGATGCTAGGGGCCCCAAACATTTCCACTCCACTAGTTTCACGCTCAAGGTCTTATTCACATTGATTAGTATGGCGATGCTAGGGCCCCAAATATTTCCACTCCACTAGTTTCACACTCAATTTAACACTCAAGGTCTTGTTCACATTGATTAGTATGACTTTTCTAAGGGCGTAGATATGACTTTTTCAAGGGTGTAGGCTTCGTTTGAAAATAAGTTATTTTAATATTTTTTTCAATTTTTTATTAAAAAAATATATAAAAATGTAAAGAGAGTGATGTAACAACTTATAATGACTTTTTGATTTTTTTTTGTTAAAATACTTAGTCCCCAAATGAGGCCTTAATCTTTAGCTGCGGTCATGAGTTCGACTCTTTCTAAGTGAGTTGAATTTAAGAGACAACCACTTGGCACTTTGCAATGTGTGAAGATGATAATTTTCATAAATACTAATCTAACAATTAATTTTCACCAATAAAAAACGAAAAAAATGACAATTGGTTACATCTCTTTGCACATGTCTCCTAACAAACTCTGGAAAATATTAAAAATTGACCTAGAACATTTAGTCAACCAAAAAATGTATACATATATGTGTCTGGTTAGGCCTCGACCCATGTCATAATTAAACAGGAAACACAAAGAGAGAAAAAGAAAGGAGCAAGAGAGAGGGAGAGATTGAGGGTGAAGGAGGGAGAATGGAACAGAAGCTCCAGGAGCTACATGAAGCAATAGTTAAAAAGAATTTAGAAGCATTCAAACAAAAACTGAATGATGTTCCAAAGTGTACGAGGACGAAATATTCTTCTCGTATAATCCTGTTGATCAAGTTTGCAGTCCTCCAAACGTTGTCGCTTTGCTTCCTGAAAATATAAACGTGAGCTCGCCGACTGGTGTGTGCCGGTTACCTTTCCGATGCCTAAGTCAGCAAATAGGCAGTAGACAAAAAGCTCTGTGTATTCGAAGGTAAAAATTGTGATACTTGTACATAGGTCTTGCTATGAGCTTTAATAGATTCTGCCTGGCACAATCCTAATAGGATTCTAACTCTCCTTATAAGAGTCCTTCTAGGAATCACACTCCCAGTGAAGAGTATCTATCCTGATAACACTCTACTCACTACCAACCAAGTGAGATGGTTTGTACAATCCTAGTAGGACTCTACTCTCCTTAGCAGAGTCCTCCAAGAAGTCTCAAGCTCAAGGATAATGCTTATCCTTAAAACACCTTCATCATTGCAAGCCAAGTGAGATGGTTGAATCCTTTACCTCGGCTGACACTGCGGTCAACAAAGTTACTTCGGCTCTGTGCTCAACATGGGCGAACCGTGATGACCCTGCCACCGGTTGGCATCCTACTGAGCTACACCCAGTTCGACCCATCGCCCTGTTATCATCTCGGTCAGACCAAGGTTTGTCCCCAGATAGGTCCCAATTCCAGCAACACACCGAACCGTCTTGGTACCTACCTCGGCCCAAAGTCGAAATACAAAATATCTCCTTGGCCCATTGCACGGCCCAACTTCCAAAGAAGACTCGTCCTAGCTCGGCCCAATTTGTTCACAAATTACCTTCTCAATTGCCCCTTAATTCCATCTGCGTAGTATGATTGGGATTATTTTCCTCTAGCCGAGCTAAGAACGCCCCACTCTGCTGAGTTAGAAAAGTTGTTCGGTTTCACAGCTCGTTCGACCCCAATAAGTCTTGTCAGTTACTCAATATGTCCTTCCACTAATCTGGCATGACGCCATTCCCAAGATACGTGGCGTGCCCTCATTATCCTCGTTCTCCTATTACAACCGTTATGTACCTCCAAAAATTTGAATAGACCTGCCTTTTTGCCTTCAACATTTATATCCTTTAAGTTTGCAATTGCATGAGAAAAATGCCCTTTTTGTGTAATCGGGCTATATGTCCCACCTTTTGTAATGAAAAATTTCGATCTCTTTTCTCGATTACTGTGTTTCTTTTTCAATGTTTTGTATCATTCCGACTGCATGTTTAGCCGAACTAATTAACTTGGCCTTACCTGATCCTGCCAACCTTCTTTGATCGAGATACGTATCTCGACTGAAGAATCCAAAAAAAATTTTGTTGGTCAAACCTGCCAACCTTCTTGAACCGTGATCCTTGTCTTGGCTGAAGCATGAAAAAATTGTTGGTCAAACTTGCCAACCTTCCTAAGCCTAGATCCTTATATCGGCTAGAGGAAGAAAAAAATGTTGGTCAAACCTGCCAACCTTCTTGAGCCTAGATCCTTATCTCGGCTGAAGAATGAAAAGTGTTGGTCAAACCTACCAACCTTCCTGAGCCTAGATCCTTATCTTGGCTTGAGGAAGAAAAAAGTGTTGGTCAAACCTGCCAACCTTCTTGAGCCTAGATCCTTATCTCGGCTGAAGAATGAAAAAATGTGTTGGTCAAACTTGTCAACCTTCCTGAGCTTAGATCCTTATCTCAACTTGAGGAGAAAAAGTGTTGGTCAAACCTGCCAACCTTCCTAAGCTTAGATCCTTATCTCGGCTACAGGAAGAAAAAAGTGTTGGTCAAACCTGCCAACCTTCTTTATTGCCCCGCAGTCGGGCAAAGATTTTTTAGAAAGAGTTGGTCAAACCTACCAACCCAGTTTGCCCCTAGTTAGGGAAAAAACTTTTGCATGGTTGGTACTTCTTGTCGACCGTTTTAACTTTTGCCGAAGGTGTTTCGTCCGACCTCGCTATTGTGTTAGACTCTGCCTCGGTGCGCATCCCATCTTCCTCTACCAAGATGTGTTGGTGCACTTTCTCCATCAGGGCTTCCATAGTAAGAGGCGGCGTCATTGTCATTGAATCCCTCAATTTATTGCCAGCCGGGCAAACCTCGTTTGTACTGTGCGATAGCTAAGTTTGTGGGGCAATCTCCAATCTGATTAAAAGTCTCCCAATACCGGTTATTGTAAGACCTCAATGTTTCTTTCTCGCCCATGTCTATGGAGAGAAGCTGGTCAATCTCCACTGGCGTCTTGGTGTTCGTTCTGAATCTGATCACAAATGCCTCCGCTAGTTGCTTCCAAGAAGCTATGCTACCTTCTAGCAACCTTTCAAACAATGTTAAACTCAGGTCACCAAGGCTGGAAGGAAACAGAATACACATTAGAGTCTCGTTTCGCCGACATACAGCCATAACCTGGCGAAAGTGGCTCAATTGCATGTAGGGGTCTGACTTCCCCTCATAAGTAGTGAATTTGGGCTGGTGGAAGCCTAAGGGTAACGGTGCATTCTTAATTGTCAGAATGAACGGTAAGTTCTACAACTTTGCTAACACTTTATCTGCTGGTTCGTAATCAAGGCGTGGTATTGGCATCCCCACCTCGACACTCCCATGTGTCCTAGGAGCCAATCGTTGTAGAGCTGAAACTCTATGAGGGTCACGAGCCTAGGTGTCCTTCTTCCATCGGGCCCTCTCCTCTAGCACTGTACGCAGGTTTGCCGACCTAGGAAACTCCATGTGCTTAGATGTCATTTGGTGCGTGTGCGAGGGCCGATAACTGCTTCCCTCAGTATACGACCTCTCAGTCCTCATTCTCTCAGACCTTGAGTAACGAGTCCTAGAGGTTCGTGATTGTGTACCTGTAGACCGCCCAAACTCGCTCCGCACGCGAGGGCGCAAATTGTGTTCTTAGCTACTACAGTTCGGACTCCTGTCACGGTTCTGAATCTAATCTCACAAAGTGCAATGTAAGACTGATAAATCACCAAAGAGTTTAAATCCGGCAAATCGTTTTGGAAAATTGATTTTAATCAAAAAGCGCCAAACATGGACTGCTTTGCCAGATTTCAGAGTCGCCACCTAAATATTTTATTTTGAGAAATTTAGGAAACCCTGACTCGTGCCTAAGGCCACGTATCTGTCATCACCAAAGTTGCCTCGGCTTGGGAACTTGGGTACGAGAGGGGAAGGTCCTGAAATGAGCACCCCCGCTTGCCTGATCAAAGGATCGGCCTCTACTAAACATGATATGTTGTTTTTGAAAACACGTGTTCTTGTTTGATTATTAGCTATCTTACTATGTGATGCGCACAGCACACAAGTATAGACTGAATCACTTGATTTGGAACAAAACATCTCATGTTTGTTTTTCGAAAATGGTTTGAAGTTGCTACCCTCAAGTAGGCTAAAACGCGGATTTGCCACCCTCAAGTGGGCTTAAGAAAACATGATTTGCCACTCCGCAAAGTGGACTTAAAACGCACATTAGATGAATTATTCCAATTCAAGCAATGAAGGCTTCATCCACAGGCATTCATGCAGTTAATCACTTAAACACATAGCCTCATGGCAAGCATGCTGTCATGGCAACACTTACACACATGCAAGGATACTGAAGCATAAACACTCACAGTGTACTCCAAGCCAAAAACATAAGCTAGTTAGTAATCAATGCATGATCCTAGCTATGTCAATAATGGCTAATGCAACACATGCAAAATGCAACTAAAATAGGCTCGGCTCTCTAAAATGGCATATGAATGCAATACTCGATAACATGCTTTGAAACACGTATTCAAGTAAGTATTGAAATACAATGCAGTTTGTATGATGCACCGAGCCCGGTGCATGCAAGACAAATGAATGATGCAAACATGCAAAGCATAAGTATGCTAATTGAAACATGCCCTAAAACTAGCCATCAAAAGTTGGTAAATAAAAGGGAAAAAGACGTGGGGTTGGAAGACATTCACACACACACGCACACTTATTACAACATTCGCCCTCTCGACGGAGGGTCTGAATAAAAGCTAAGCTAATCTAAGCTAAGCTAAGCTAACTAATCTAATAATCTAATTAGACTAATTATTACACAATCAAATTGAATAATAAGCAATCTACTTACTAATTATTACAACACTTAATTAATTAACAAATTAACCAATCATGACATCTAAATAAGCATGCAAGATGTGCAAATTAGGCCACCTCAGCTTTTGGCTTGAACAATGAAGGATGCATGCTCGATTGCCTCGCTTGGAAATCCATTGCTACGCCCAGAATTGTCTCTGTTTGCATTTGATTTGATCTCTGAAAAGTGCACAATCTCCAGAATGCTTCTGCTCCAACATGGGGACCTCCTGGTGGGCTGCCGACCAGAAAAGGGGGCTGTGAACCAGTTGTAGACCAGAAAAAGTGGTCGGTCGACCACCCTTACAGGTCGGCCGACCAGAAAATTTGTCAAGCTCCAGTTTTGCTGCAATAGAGAACAATAAGGGGCATAGCAGTGTATTTGTAAGATATGTGTGCACAACCACCCTCCCTATCATTTCTCAAGCTCAAGGGAGTGCGGTACTTGACTCTCGGGCCACCAATCGAGCATCGCAATGCATGATGGCTGAGAAGCCAAGTTTGTACAAGTCAATGTCAATGAATGCACAAATAACACATAAGGGCCTCCACCTCTATCATGCTTGATCAAGAGGGTCGGTGACCAAGAAATGAGGCACATTTCATCACTTCAAGTATGAAATGTGCCACATTCCTCGTGTTTGGATTGACGTCCAATCCAAACACAATGCAACACACACAACATGCCTATCTAACAATGTTAATGTGGCATGCACAAGGTTCCATCATATAAGCAACGCAAGCATGGCAGGCTAAAGCATCCAAGCAAGTAAAGAGCATCATACAAGAGGCATGCAATACAATACTCAATGGACTTAAACCAACTATGGACAAAGCTCCACCATGCCAAAACAAATGCCAAAACATGCTGAAAAAGGGGCCCAAAAGCTTATACAAACATGCATACACATTGGCTCACAAACAAGGTATGAAGACACAACTCTCAAATACATTGAAGGAGTGACAAATGTGAGAGTGTAGCTACACTATATGCACTGAAATCATGTGTGAAATGATGCCAAATCATCTGAACAACACAAGTATAGCATCCCAAGGACCTTGAATCATTAGGCTAGTCAAAGCCATTGCACTACAACCATGCATAACAAATCCCATATGACCCAAAATACTCAAAACAGAGTTGAGGCATGCTAAATCAAGGCCAAAGCATCCTAAAACATAGGCTCAAAAGGGAAGGAAAGCATGTTCATTCATTGGCTCACGAACAAGGCATAATACATAACCTTCCAAAAGCAATGAAAGAGTGACAAACATGGAGTATAGCAAAGACATAAGCTCTGAAATTACATTCCAAATGATTCCATATCATGTATATATCACAAATGAGGCATGCTATGAGGCTCAAAGCTCAAGACTAACTAAGGTACTTATACCATAGCCATATCAAGCAAGCCCCAAAGGGCCAAGATGATTCAAAATAGTCCTAAAACATGCCAAAACAAGGTCAAAAACATGCTTGAACATAGCCAACATATGCTAGAATAAAAGGCCAAAACACCAAGTAAGCTAGGCCAATGAGCATGATTACACTACAAGTGTAAGAAGCAAATGAGGGATGCTCTAACCAACCAAAAACAGAGTTGTATCATGGCAAAATAAGACCAAAAACACACTGAGATGGTAGCCCAAAAATCTTAGGCAAGCATGCATGCTAATTGGCTCATGATTAAGGCATAAAGCACGTGCATGCAAGGCCAATGAATGAGATTACACTACACATACCAAAACCAAGCATGAGATGAATTCACCAACAAAAATCAGAGTTGTAACATGGAAAATAAACACCAAAAATGGGCTGAGACTAAGCCAACACATGCTAGAATAACAAGCCAACTCATTAGGCATGCAAGGCTAGCAAAGAGGATTTACACTACAAGTGTAAGAAGCATGCAACAAGTGATCAAACCAACTAAAAATGGAGTTATAACATGTTAAAAAAGTCACAAAAACATGCTCAAACTAAGCCTCAAGAAGGGAGAAATACATGCTCATTTGATAGGCCAACAACACATGCTAACAAGATAAGAGGAGAGGGGACCACCCCCTCCTATTTGGGACCTCAAAACATAGTTTTTGTTACTAAAAAACCTCTGAGTTTTAGTGGTAAAAAGGCCCAAAAAGTTGGATTTGAAGGTGGTGAGAAGTTGCACAAAAGGCCTCACAAGCCAAGGAACAAAAAGGGAGAACAACCCCCTAGCCAAACAAGGCACAAACCAATACTTTAAAACTGAAAAATAGAGGAAAAACAGAGGTTTTTTTAGTTCAACACCACCCCAAAAACAGCCCCAAAGTAGTTGAAGAAGATGGCAAAACAAGCTATGCAAAACAAGTTTAAAGGGTAGAGTTTATACCTCTTGAAGCCAAGCACCAAAACAGGAAAAAATCTGAGCTCAAATCACCTTTTGGAGCTCAAACAAGGCTTCAAGAATCTCAGCCCAATGGTGATCAAGTTTGATCAAGGATGCCTAGGCAAAGGAGAGGTAGATCTCCAAGTATATCTCTTGCATGCACACAAGGGCAAGAGGGAGAGCAAACTAGAGAGAAAAGCTGAAATTTAGCTCTGAAATTTGTAGAGAGAGAGAGATTTTGGTGTGAGAAGCTCCCACAATTTCTCAAAATGTTCTCCTCTTGCAAAATGAGTGAAATGCCTCATATATAGCAATATAACAAGAGTTTGGTCGAAATATCTGATTTTAGGATAGCTGGAGGATGTGGAAGACAGTTGGAGGGAAAATATCTTCAAAAAATCTGAGTTTGGGACCTTAGTAGTCGGTTAGCCACTTTTTCTGGTCGGCCGGCTACCCCTGGTGGTCGACTGGCTACTTTTCTGGTCGACAGCCCATTTTTCTGGTCGACAGGCAAAATTCTACTTTCCAGGTCCAACTAAAAATGGCCATAACTCCTTCGTATGGACTCATTTTCAGATCATCCTTGTGTCCAAGTTGAAGCCCCGGAAGTAAGCGTTCCAATGGTGGTAGCCTTGCATCAAAATTCCAACTATGCAAAAAGTTATCTCTGTTTTGGTGAAGCCGCTCAGTTTCGATCATACCCAGATTTATGCCGAACTTCTCCTCAACTAGTTTTCTTCTCTCCTCTCTCATTTTCTTCAACTCAAAATCCCTAAAAAAAGTGTTTTGAAAGATTTTTCAAGATTTCATCTCTCTTTCATTCATTTCCACTTTGTCCTCGCTCAATTTACCGAAAAGCGCAACATTTAACGAAATGCGAGCCTCGGAATATCGTAGGAACTTTATTTCAAAAATATTTTGAAAGAGAGAATTTTAAAGTCTAAAAACCATTCAAAATATCTTTGGTCCAAAATAAGGGTTAAGGTTGGGATTTGACTCTCCTCTTGCCGAAGAAATCGAATCTTTGCACTGCGCAACTTTCACCACCAAGTAAGCAATTATTGATGCCCAAGTCTTAAGGGCAGTAAAAAATAGGGTGTCTATAGTACCACCTATCCTTAGGCTTCTACTTTCCGTCTGAGATGGTGTGACTTGACTTTCACGATCTTCTGAGTGGCGAGAGTGCGCCCTGCTCTTACCCACCTCTTCTTCTGCCGCCCATTTTTCCTTTATCTAGTGCTTCATTGTCTCCATGTCTGCCGCCATCCTCTGAATCAATTCGTCTTGCTCCCTCAAGCGATCCTCCGGAACCTGAGGATCCAACCTCCGTCTCTGCCTTTCAGGACTTTGGGAGCAACGAGGACTGGAGCCCCATTTTTCCCGTGTATCCCTCCGGGGGTTCTATCACTAGGAATCTAACTCTGTCATGGGTGGGATAGAAAGTAAACCTTCGGGTCTCCCGTCCCCCTCCGGGTTTGCCGATCAATAGCAGATTGCGGCAAATCTTCATTGTGCGCCATTGAAATCAGTTGAAGGAAAACTTTATCAAGAGGTTTGTTCTTTGTGATTGTTTTTCCCATAGACGGTGCCAATTATACGAGGATGAAATATTCTTCTTGTATAATCCTATTGATCAAGTTTGCAGTCCTCCAAACGTTATCACTTTGCTTCCTGAAAACACAAACGTGAGCTAGCCGGCGGGTGTGTGCCGGATACCTCTCCAATACCTAAGTCAGTAAATAGGCGATAGACAAAAAGCTCTGTGTATTCGAAAGTAAAAATCGTGATACCTGTACATAAGTCCTGCTATGAGCTTTTATAGATTCTTCCTAGCACAATCTTAGTAGGATTCCAACTCTTCTTATAAGAGTCCTCCTAGGAATCACACTTCCAGTGAAGAGTGTCTATTCTGATAACACTCTACTCACTACCAACCAAGTGAGATGGTTTACACAATCCTAGTAGGACTCTACTCTCCTTAGCAGAGTCCTCCTAGGAGTCTCAAGCCCAAGGATAATGCTTATCCTTAAAACACCCTTATCACTGCAAGCCAAGTGAGATGGTTGAATCCTTTACCTCGGCTGACACTACGGTCAACAAAGTTACTTCAGCTCTGTGCTCAACATGGGCGAGCCGTGATGGCCCTGCCACCGGTTGGCATCCTGCCGAGCTACATCCAGTTCAGCCCATCGCCCTGCTATCATCTCGGTCAGACCAAGGTTTGTCCCCAGATAGGTCCCAATTCCAGCAACACATCCAACCGTCCTGGTACCTACCTCGGCCCAAAGTCGAAATACAAAATATCTCCTTGGCCCATTGCACGACCCAACTTCCAAAGAAGACTCGTCCTAGCTCGGCTCAATTTGTTCACAAATTACCCTCTCACAAAGATTCTTAATAAGATTAAGGTGGGTTGTTTCATTCACACTCCTCTACACGTTGCAGCATACCACAGGCATGTAGAATTTGTCAAAGAAATTTTAGGGAAAAGTCCGAGACTTGTTGAAGTGTTGGATTCACGACGATGGTCTCCTCTTCACTTGGCATCTGCTCAAGGCCATCTTGACATTGTACAAGCACTCGTATCGGAGAATCCGAATATGTGCGCAGCTCTTGATGGAGATGCTAGAACCCCTCTACATCTTGCAGCCATGAAAGGTAAGAAGGAGGTCTTGGACAAGTTGTTTGAAGAAAGCCTGTATAGCCCTCATGAGTTGATGACTGCTAAGGATGTTGCTGGTAATACCATATTGCATCTGGCTGTCAGGAATAAAGAATTCACAGTATGCCAATAATTAAGTTTGTTTTAGATTAGGCTCAAATACATTTTTGTTTATTAATTTTTTCCTGGTATGCCAATAATTAAGTTTGTTTTAGATTAGGCTCAAATACATTTTTATTTATTAATTTTTTTACTTTTTGACATAAATAAAAAAGTTATTTTTTAAAGGGTTATGTTAGAGACCCCAAATAATTTATCAATTTTTATTTATAAAAAAGTTATTTTTTAAAGAGTTATGCTAGAGACCCCACACAAATCTACATGAATGTGGGTCTCACACCCATATGAGAGGTTTGGTAAAAAATTTAGTAAATTATTTGGAGTCTATAGCATTTTCCTTTTTTAAAAGAGTTACGCAGCTATTCCAAATAGCTCTTTAATTTTTCTTTAGCCATTCTTGAAGTTAATTTTTTTTAAAAAAAATTTAATTCATATAAGATATTACAATGAAACTCAATGAATTACAATCATAATAATAAAGATTAATACAATACTTTTTTTTTAAAATTTATTTTATAAAGAAACTCCCAAAGTGGAAGAAAAATCCCAATTAATATAAGTGGAATAAGACTCACACCTAGGTAACAAGATTCGAATTACTGACCTCTTAGTGAGGTGCCGGAGTTCTAACCAATCGACATAAGCAAGCTAGTTAGCCATTCTTGAAGTTAATAATGATAGGCCAATATATCATTGAAGTTTACATAGTGCTAAATAGTATTTCTACCATAATTAAATTTATGTATTAAATTTTGAATATTATTTAATTTGTTATTAAAAACAGGGATTGTAAAGATAAAATAATATTAAATGTTAGAACTCCAATACACATTTTACATAGGAGAAGGTTTTCCTTCAATCCAAGATGTAGGAGTTCTTACATTTCAAGTAATGTGGCACCTTATGAGTAGCTAAGAAATTATACAATTCAAGAAAACTTGTATTTGGAACCCTACTTATCTTAGATAACTTATTTATGTTTTTTGTAGTTAAATTTTTATGTAAAAAAAAAATTAAAAATTAAAAAAAATCAATATTGGCAATTTTTTGATAACCAACTAATTTTTATTTGTTTATTTTTTGTACGATTAAATTGTTTTACAATTAGTACAGGTTGAAAATTTATATACATCAGATAACATTGTGTCGCAGAATTTTGTTAACAAAAATAAGTATGTTTGGTTTTATTATTTAAAAATAATTTTGAGTTTTCTATACACTTAATTTTTTATACATTTTAAAACTATTTCCATACATCTTTTACACATCCACTGAAATTATTTATAATCCAAAGAACTGTCATTAGCATTTTCATTAAAATGCTAGTATAATAGATAAAAGGGTTAATTATACTAAGACTCCATAAATTATTAGCAAATATTATCTTGCCCCTTATCTATGAATTCATACATATTAACCTTCATAACTAGAAAATAGTATAAATACCCCCTTTTAAAAGAAGTCTGTAAGGGTGAAAGTGTTACATTTTTATAATTAAAGGACTCAAAATGGATGAATTCATAAATGAATGAGATAAAATAATATTTGCTAATAGTTAAGAGGTATTAGTATAATTAATCCTAGATAAAAAGTGCAACCCATTAAACTAATATATCCATAATAACTTGTGATACTAAATAAAATATTTTATATAAAGGTCGTTGCATAACTGTAATTAATGTCATTAATTTTTTGCGCACTAATTTATTTATTTATTTTTTTGGCCATGCAAGCAATATTATTATGTTATTATATAATTTTTTTTTGAGACCTTGATATGTTTAAATGACAGGAATCATACGGGAGGAATGGAAATATCATTACTAATAATAAGTTATTAGCAATAAGTTTTCTATGTTGATGTTATTCATGTGTTTGGTTTAGTTAGGAATTTTTAATGGCAAAATAATAAAATTAAAAATATTTTGATCTCAATTATTATTTTTATTCTTAAATGTTTAACATTTGTCAGGAATGTGAAATTTTCATGATAGAATGAGAGAATTGGATCACTACTTTAATTTGGGAATGTGAATAAATAATTCTAATATATTCCAAACACTAAAATCATGGCAATCCAAAATTACATTTTCATTTGAAATAACTATCCTTCAAACATGGCTTAAAAGAAATTTTTAAGTCGGAAGCCATGACTACCTTGGCCCTAGTGTAGCTGATATGGGCTCTGTTTTACATTCTTTCTTTTTTATAGTGCAACACTCATGTCTTCATTGACAATATCACTTTTTAATTTAATAGACAAAAAGTCACTAAAAAAAAATCAAAAGACCAACAACTTATACAAAAAAGTCAAAGATTCTTTTTTTTTTTCTACTTTTTGCGTATCTTTTTGTAAAAAACTAAAACGTCATCTAAAAAATACTATTTTTTTTTACATCATATTTTAGCCAAAAATTTAAAAAAATACTAAAAAAATCTATCCCAAAACGAGGCCTCATTTACCCAAAAAGTTGTTCTATAAATTTGTAAACATTTATATTATCTTTGATTTATAAATTTGGAGAGAAATTTAGGAAGGAAATTTTTTTTTGGGATTTAATGTGAATAAAATATAATTACATTTCACACATTTTTTTTTCCCTTTTCAAATCTCTCATCAAGTCCATGAACCAGACACAGCCTTATTGAGAAATTACTAGCTAATTACATCCAATTAATGTTGACAATGGACTAAAAATTTTGCAGGTTGTGGATTATTTGCTAGAAAAAGTAGAAAAGACAGAAAATCGAATAAAGACAGTAAATGCAGTAAACAATTGTGGGTACACAGCATATGACATTATAATGGAAATTGAAGAAAAGACAGAGGAATTGAAAAAAAATTAAAGCCACCTTTCGAAAAGTGAAAGCAATGAAAGCAAAAGATCTCTCCCAATGTGAATGGTTGTTAAAAAAAGAGACATATTAATGGCCGTGGCATCACTTATCGCGACAATGGCTTTCCAAGCTGGGCTGAATCCTCCAGGAGGTTTCTGGCAAGACAATACACCTGCACCTGCACCTGCACCTGCACCTGCACCGACACCGACACATAGAGCAGGAGAAGCTATAATGGCTTATAATTATCCAAATACATATCCGTATTTCATTCGTGCTAACACGACAGGATTCGTTGCATCTGTGAGTACAATCTTATTGCTCATAACTGGATAGCCGTTCAAGAAAAAGTTTTTCATGTGGCTTCTGGTCGTGATCATGTGGGTGACAATTACATCAGTTGCTTTTACTTATGCATTTTCCATCGTAGTTGTCTCACCAAAAGGGGAAAGGGAACCACTTTTTCATACAATTGTAGTTGGAGCCATAGTGTGGTGCTGTGTGATGGTGAGCCTCCTCATAGCTCACACAATTCGCGTCATAAATTGGTGGTTGAAGACCAAAACAGGAATACAGGTTTGGCCAGAAATTAAGAACTTCTTCAATAACTCATGTAGACTAGTTACAAATTCAGGTAATGGTGAAGATCATCAAATGGAACTAATTGGACAAGGCCAACAACAATCAAGAGTAAATACAAATTCAGTTAATGGTGACCATTCCAATGTTTGATCTTTATGTTTAATGTGTGAGTTTCCATTTTTTTTTAAAATAATAAAATCATGCATGGTAATGTTTGATCTTATGTTTGGTGCGTGACTTTCCATTTGCTGTAAAGTTCGTATTTTTGAGACAATAAATTTATAAGTGAAATCACAGATTAGTTGTATTCTATTATATTTGTAACTTTAATCTGACTGTTAGATTCACTAATATTGCGAAAATTAGTTGTCCAAAAGTTTGTTTGAAAAAAGATTTTAGAATTAAATTATTGTTAAAAATTAGTAGCTGATTTGTGCGATGCACCGGTTAATTTTTTTCCTTTTTAAATATATTTTATAAAATTAAATTAAATTATTTATATATATAAATTATTTTTAGAAATATGTTGCAATATATGCATTACAAAAGAATAATATTAATTTTATCATGATATAAAATATAACATAAATAAATATATAATAATTTTAGTTGAATTATTTATAATATTACAAGTATGCAGTGCAATTTTCGTTATGTTGAACTATGAAAACGTATTTTAAATATATATATATGATACTTTTGTACTTAATTTCAATATAATAAAATAAATATTCATTATAATATTAAAAATAATGATTAAATTGGAGAAAAAAAAGTGATTGAAAATTAAAAAATTATTCTAATTATTTATTTTGATAATCTTAAACTTATCATTCTATAAAAGTGTTATTTAAACAAATATATAATAATTTTATTTCAATTATTTATGTGTATTTTAGTAACCTTAGCCCTATTGTTCTATAAAAGTGTAACTGAAATAAATATATAATGATTTTATATGATATTAAATTATGATATAGTAAAATAAATACTCAATTTGACTTTTATCGACCAAATTTTGAAAATGTTACCAATAAATGTATTTTTAAAAATAAAATAATTTGGTGCAAAAAAGTTTATTTTAAAAAAAAAAAAAAAAATCTAGTCCAAAAAAGATAATAATTCATCACAAAATATCTAATTTCGTTCACGAAAAATACGATATTGATGTTTTTGGCAACTTAATTATTTCGTCTCTAGAAAGTGATTGTCCTTAAATTTTTGTCTTTAAAATCTTAAGTTGTTATAGCGGCATTAGAAACTAAATTGACACACTTTAAAAATTAGAGACTGAAATAAAGAGTTTTTTTTGTTTAAGGTCCCTAATATTAGGGTTTTATAAGATAAATGACATGCAACATTTTCATAATAGTTGGAGTGCCTCAACTGTAACTCCCTCAAATAATTAACAAGTTATAACCCTGATTTAATCCATCTCAATTAAACAATCTCAATTCTTCAATCATTATTTACTAATCAAGCTCCATAGTTGAACTTCTTGATATGTGAGAGATTTACAAAAGAAGAACACACGCAATTATATATTCAATCTTTTTTAATGTATGAATCTATAGTATGTGAGACAGATAAATAACGAGAGAAACAATTAAAAAATAAGCTACTCAAGTTACAAGTTTTAAGGCTTAAGCCCAGTTACAAATAAATGGTTCACAAACCCATACACGTAAGCCCTTGGCTTACCAAAAATAGAACAAATAAACAAAAAGAGCCTTGGGCTCTCAAAAATCCACTCGCCTTCACCGAGGCAGAATCACCATATTCTTTCCTGCACAAATCTACTAGGGTGAGGACAAAGTCCAGTAGGAAGATCTTAATAAAGTATATATGTTTTAGACAGCCTTATAAATATGCATGCAATGCCATGTCATGCTGTAAAAGCGATAGATGAATGCGGATTGATTTTTTTCAATCTGGCGGACGGATTGCGAATTAGACATTTTCCAGCCGCAACTGAACCGTGAACACCCCTATTCAGAATGAAGGGTGGTCGCTCAAGCGCAACTTTTGTCGCTCGAGCCAACCCTTAAACTCTGCAAAACTTCTGAGAGCTCGAATTTTACAGTTGAGGGAAGGAACCGTTGCTTAAGCGATCATGCCGAATTCTAGAATTTCCAGATTCCTCTCCAAGCTTCAAAACACAATTCTAATGCATCAAAACACATTCTTTTGGGCCAAAACTTTAGAAAACATTTGTAAACTTGTAAAACCTCATGAATTAAAAATCATTTCGCAAAATCAAAACCCAAAAGTAAGTCAATTGTTCAAAACCAAGCTTGAAACTTTGTATAATACTCATGCATGTAATCTTTTGAATTCAAATCTCCCAAATCATGATCAAATGAGATAAAATGATGCAAAAACTTGACGGATACTCAAAACAAAGCTAAGATTGGCACATACATGTGTGAATTCTTTGAAAACAACTTCAAAATGCCATGATATGTACATACATGCATAAAATGATCTCAACCTTACCTTCTAAGCTCAATTTTTATGCTTAATTTCTAAATTCTCTTGAATTCACACATTTGATGTTGTAAATACCAAGTTTATGAGTTAAAATCTTACCTTACACTTCTCAATTGGACTCTATGAAGCAAGTTCCTTGAATTCCTAACCAATTCCTTAATTTTCCCTTCAATTACCTCCGTTCTCTTTGAATTGCACTCACTCCCACTCTTCTCCTTCTTCTACACATTTTTGAGCTCAAAATGGTTAAGGAAATGAAGTCTAGGACTTGGTAGTGGCCTTAGATAGGCTAATTAGTGGAGCTTAATTAAGCTTGACTTAAGACTAATCAATTGGCATTATTTTATTCTAATTATTTGATTCAGAGTCGAATTTCAATTAAAGTTACCATAAATTTCTAAAAATTCTAAATTACATATAAACAGACATATATAAATACAAATAACACATGACACATGGAATTAACTTAGGATTTCTCCTTAATTACTTGTTAAACATTCTTAATCAAGGATTATAGGCTAATCAAAGGTCGGGTTTGTTACAGTTTTTCCCCCTTAAAGAGTTTAGTCCTCCAAACTCGAATTACCTTTATTTTGGAAGAATGTCGGGTCTAAAGGGAACAAATCGGGATATTGTTTCATCATACCTTCTTCGGTCTCCCAAGTTGCATACATCCCTCCATGATTCTGCCAATCTACTTTCACCAACGAAATTTCTTTGTTTCGTAATCTTTTGATTCTCTGGTTGACAATTTGAATTGGTTGTTCTTCATATATGAAGTCATCTTTCAGTAGCACGTGTGTCGGTTCAATCACATGTAACGGGTCTCTTAAATAATCTTGAAGCATAGAAACATGAAAGACATTGTGCGTATTCTCCATGATTGGAGGTAAAGCCACTTGGAACATCACCAGATTAAGTTTGTCAATGATTTCGTATGACCCAATGTACTGCGGTGCCAACTTGCCTTTAACTCCAAGCCGTGTTTGGTCCTTCATCGGAGTTACTTTAATAAACACATGGTCACTGACTTCATATTCTCTGTCCCTTCTCCGGACATCCGTATAACTCTTTTGACGACTCAACGAGTTCTATATATCGAATAGTTCGGATTATCGAAACGGGACCCATGGTGGGCCCCCACAGGCACAACAGCAGAATCAGGATCCCCTCCTTGATTTCTCTCCTTAACTCCCTACTTGTTGGGCCATTGGACCCAATTTTGATAATCCGAACCATTCACATTTTAAGATTTGTTGAGTATATCATACTTGTAAAAAATCAAATTGATCGAATATCAGAAACCACGCGTTCGGATCATTGAATTTTTTAAAAAAATTTAATAAACAGTTTTCCGAACACATGCTTATATTCGATCAACTTGATTTTTTATAGGTATGATATACTCAACAAATCTTAAAATGTGAACAGTTCGGATCATCGAAATTGGGTCCAAAAGTGAGTCCAATGACCCAACAAGTAAGAAATTAAGGAGAGAGATCAAGGAAAAGATCATGATTCCCAACAGCACCCTCCACCCCTTTAAAAATAATTAGATAAATTATAAATATATTTTTAAAATTTTATTTATATACAAAATATTTTCATAATTTTAAAAATTATATCCCATCTCTTCAAACTTTTAATCATAACAAATGAGTTTATAAATTATTAAATTAATTAACAATTTTAATTATGTCATAATATATTTTAATTAATAATTCTAATATTTTATTGTTATATAGCATAGTAATCAAGAATTTCATTTTTTTCTCTTTAATTCTGTTAAACAGAACATTGTGATTGTGAAGTATTTGTAATTTTTAGAACTATAGAGGGCAATCTATTTTTTAAACGAACATCAAAGGTGTGCTGTAATTTACCTAAAATAATTTTAGACAAATAGTAAATTTTAGGGTTAATTATACTTTTCATTCATATAGTTTGATTCAAATTTCATTTGTATCTACAGTTTTAAATTGAACGATTTATTCCCTACACTTTAAGTGTAATTTTAATTTGGTTATTATGTTCAAATTGAAAGGTAAAATTAATAATTTTAGGATGCATATCAATTTTTCAATGTGTACACGTAGACAAAATTAACAAAAATTTAGATAAAAAGGCCAAATTGAAATTGGACTTAAAATGTAAAGACCAATTTATTCAAATTAAAACAATAGGGACTGAAATTAAAATTTGTATCAAACAATAGAGGTGAAAAGTATTACTAACTCTAAATTTTATAAACAAGAGGTGGATTCCCTCCAATCCATAATTTGGACTGAAGGACATTAATCGGGCCCATAAGGCTTATCATGGGTTTCGTTTCGATAATCTGAATCATTCGTTTCATTAGAAATTTCGTGTATATCATCTACACAAGATATTAGATCAATCTAATAATTACAATTTATTCAATTTATCATTTTTATCATACAAAAAATGAATAGGGACAAAAACGATAAATTGTATAGGTTACGATTATCAGATTTATCTATTGTTTTTCATGAATGATATACACGTATTGTCTAACAAAATAAATAGTTCGAATTATTGAAACAGGACCCATGATGAGTTTTATATACTCGAACAACATCTTTCAGTCCAGAATATGAATTAGTGGAAATCCACCTCAATAATTAAGGGCACAGCTTCTCTCCAGTCCAAATCTAGACTGGACGGTGCTGTCCAGCCCTTGGGGGCCCACTATGGGTCGTGTTTCGATAATCTAAACCGTCAATGTGTAGAACTCGTCGAGTACTATATGCCTGTAAAAAATCACATTGATCAGATATCAATAGCTATATGATCAAATCAGTTTTTTGTAAGCCGTTTATTTTTCGCCGTCCATTTTTTTCCATAAAAAACTGGTTTGATCATATAGCTATCGATATCCGATCAAAGTGATTTTTTATAGGCATATAATACTCAACGAGTTCTACACATTGACGGTTTAGATTATCGAAACACGATCCGTAGTGGGCTCCCAAGGGCCGGACAGCACCGTCCAGTCCAGATTTGGACTGGAGAGAAGCTGTGGCCATAATTAAAGTATGAATTTGTTTTTTATACATTTATAATTTTTGGGATTTGTTATTCCCACTCCACTTTGCTCTAAATAGATTTCATTCTTTGTCCCTATTATACATAATTATATTAATAGCCTTTCACACGAAATTTACTTTGGGTAAATTATCAATATGTCCTAATAATTTGATTTAATTCCCATCAAGTCCTATTGAAAATAAGTCCTAGTAAAATCATCGTTAAAAATATTTTTTTTGTAATGATTTTTAACATATGGCGCTAAAAATTGACAATTAGTGACTTTTTTTTATTACGATTTTTATAAATTGTCGCTAAAATTTACAATTAGTAACTTTTTGTGACAAATTTTTCAAACTATCGCTGAAAGTTGAAAACTAGTAACTTTTTTTTGTAACGATTTTTTTAAACTCTCGCTGAGTGACATTTTTTGTGACAATTTTCAGACCGTTACTGAAAAGTAACAATTAGTATCGTTCTTTAATAGAATTTAATGAAAAACGTCATTAATTCTTAAAAGACTTATTAAATAATAAATTTATCTATTAAAACCGACATGTGAATCCTCCATTTACTTTTGCACACATACCTCAAATGCCCCTCAAATAAAATAATATAAAATTTACTCTAAAATAATTAATTCTGCCAACTTCTGTGAAGCTTCCAGACTTTACAAGTCTATTTTTTATCATTCACTACCAGAATAACATAATTAACGATACTGTCTTCAATGTCTTTTGTACTGATGAGATTTATTACTTCATTCAACTCAAATAAGTCATCAGTAAACTCTGTTGTTGGATGCCAATTTGACACATCCTCATCATCAACGAGATCCATAACCAAGTTCTACTAAATTGTTAATCAAAGAAGGATTGAATTTGAAACATATGCAAGAAGACGAAGGAAAGAGGACGATGGCAAACACAGCAACAAAAAGGGTTCCGTCTCTTTGCAGAGGAAGAGAGTAACTGTGATATTTTAATAAAAGGCAATTGAGGTATATGTACAAAAGCAAAGAGGATTTTACTGTAACTATAAGAACAAAAAATAGAATGCAGCACTTTTATTTTCTAAAAACATCACTGAGTTATAATTTGCTCTTATAATAATCCAATGAAATGGATCCAAACTCAACAGAAAACGCAAGTGGTCAGTCATGTGCTCATCTTTCAAGTTGGAATCCCTTATTTTATAAAAACATCACTGAATTATAATTTCCCCTTATAATAATCCAATGGACTGGACCCAAACTCAACAGAAAACACAAGTGGTCAGTCCTGTGCTCATTTTTCAAGTTGGAATCACATGTGTCAAAGTTCAAAAGATGCTCAATTTTTATAAGAAACTTGAATAGGCATGAAGTAGACATTGCTAGGAAGGCTTCAAAGTTAAGGATGCTTTAGAGTTATCTGGGAAAGGTGTATCTCAATGGATTTATGTATTTGTGGGATACTTTTTGTAATTTTGTAAATACAAATTTTTTGAGGAAGTTATATAACCTCCCTTTAGATTTATGATAATTATAAATAGGGTTTGACTTCTCTCAAGTTGATTATTTCGATTTGAGAGAACGTTTAGGTTGGTAGGCTTATTTTATGCTCAATTTTAATGATCTAAACCGTTCGCTCTTTACGACTCATTGAGTAGAATATTTATGCTAAAGGGGCACAATTACTTAAGCTCATTTGTATAAGACAAGGCCTAGCAAGACGAAGGTTTCCACTTTGAAGTGGACTCCTTCCCCCAATTTGAAGTGGACCGAGCTAAGGGTCAACCTTGACCCATTTCCCACTCCGAAATGGGCAAAGCCATTGGCCCAGCCCAAGCTCCCTTTATCATTCTAGTGTGGGTCGAGATAGAGGCCCAACCTTGGCCCTTTCCCCACTCTGAAGTGGGCAAGGCCATGGGCCTAACTCTAGCATCCATCCCCACTCCGAAGTTGATAAGTCCATAACTTAGACTCCATGGCCTCCACTCACTCTGAAATGAGTCAAGCTAAGTAAAGCTCAAACAAAACAACCAACACCATGTGAATGAAGGGCGCGTGATGCCTGAGAATAACAGAACTACTTAGCAGAGTCTTTGCTCTCCTTCAATGAGAAATGACCTAGCATAACGACTTAGTGCCAAATGGCAGAGAGACAAACTTAGTGAGCAAGTTAAGCATTCCCTATAAAAGGTAACCTCACTCTCCTTTGCAAAGGATCAATTTCTTTACACTCTATACACACTCTTCTTCTTTATCTTTTTCCTACCAAACTTCGATATTAACTCGATCGTCGGAGGAATTTCCAACCAACCCCCAATCGGGCTGCCTAACTATTTGTTCTTTGTGCAGGCCTTCACCTATCGGTGCACTAAGGTTCGTTTACGAAGTTCTTTCTCTCTTTATTGCGAAAACCAGTCCGCACACATGCAAAAATTCAAAACAGCCAAATATCGATAACTATATGTTTGAATCAAATTTGTAATATAAAAAATAAATGTCTATTTTTAAAATTATATTTATCGTCTATTTTTTTAAAAATAAATATGATTCAAACTATAGCTACCAATTTCTAATCATTTAAACGAATCCTAAAAAGTAAACAATTTAAATCACGAAAGTCGATCTTAAAATGAACTTATTAAACCCAAATATTTTCTCAAATTGATGTGACAATTTGAAAGAAACTAAATCATTACATTAAAATGACAGTTATCTCCCCTAAGTTATTCTCCATTAATATGGTATTAGTTTTTTAGTTGGTAGAGCCTATCTAACCTAACTACGTATATACAAATATATATAATTAGTTTTCAATCCCGTTCAGTGCACGGTTTTCATTTAAGAAATTGAAATTTACAATTAATAATTAAATATAATATGTTTATATTTATAAATATCAATATTATTAAATAATAAATATAAATTTATATATCAAATAGTTATGCAGTCAAAGTACAGAAGCACTTTTAAATTTTTTTTTTTTTTTTTAAAGAAAAAAATACTTGTCAAAGAAGAAAAACTTATCAACACATTTTCTATTATCTACAATGAAAATTATAAAATAAATCATAATGATTGTAAGATAGATTTTATAAATTAAATTTATTTTAATATAAATATATGTATTTTGATTGATTGCAATCATTGTATTTTTTTTTTTTTAATTAAGAACATTTTAAATGTCATAGAAAAGTTTAAGCATGATAAAAACATTATAAGATGGGAATATTTGTTAGAAAATATTTTCAAGTAAGTCAAAAAATAATGTAGTATCTCATAAAATGACTTACCAAATATAATTTGTAAATGATTTTACATGATCCAATGTAAATGATTTCTTAAAATTTATTTTATTAACATATTATGTGGTCAAATATCACAAAATGCGAAAAGTATTTTTAATGAAAACAATTTAAAACAAATAAAATGAATCTAAATGTTATGATGCCTACGCAATATCAATTCAACATTCTTTTTTTTTTTTTTTTTTTTTTTTTCTAATGTGATATTGTTATAAAACTAATAGAACTAGCAAAACTAATGATGAAAGTCATTGGCCACCAACTTTTTGTTTACTAAAATGTCTTCGTAAAAAATAGACTTTTTTTTTTTTTTAAAATTATTATTTGTATATCATTCACTAAATTTATTCATGTACTTCCTATAAGTAGATTGTCAAATTCCTCCTTCCCCTCTCTCTGTTTCTTATTTTTCTGTCTCTCTTTATTTATTTATTTATTACTTTGCATTTGCTTTATCATACTTTTGTAAAAGTATTTTAAAATTGTAATTTTCTTCTATATGTTATAAAAATTAATAAACATAAATATATAGGTTAGAAAATTGAAAGCATATACACAGAATAATGCATTTATCGATGAAATAAGAAAAATCATTAGAGGAATACAAGAGAAAAGAGAAATGAGAGAGAGTGAGAGAGAGAGATGATAAAAAAATTGTCAAAGGAAGAGAAAAGTTAAAAAGATAGAAAGTCATCTCTTTAACTTTAGAAATGACATTTGACAAAATTTTAATAGATTAAAAGTGACACATGACACTTTTCTGAACTTTCTAAGAGAAATATCTACTTTACTTATATATTATATAACGTAATATAATTATACTATAAATTCATAAATTTTATTCAAAAAAATACTTAAGAATATTAATATTCAGATTCATTTTACGTACGAATTCTACAATGCTCAAATTTAATTTTCAACAAACATTTTAATTTTTGACACAAATCTAAAACTATAATCTAGATTCCTAGACTTATAATCATATAAATATTTGAGTGATTTTTATAAAAAAAATATATAAAGGAAAACATATCTAACATTTATAATGTATTTAAATGGATTGATCATTGGAATATGAGAAGTGAGTGTGATAGTACGACGATGTGTACCTTCCTCGCATCAACATTCTCAAATGTCATCGTGTTTTCTACCTCTTCAACTAGTCTCTAGTTTAACACCCAAGTGTTGGTTCCCATTTGCTTACTAAAATGATAATTGGTTACATCTCTTTGCACATGTTATGTACGAGAAAATATTATAAACTGGCCAAGAAGAATATTTAATCAACCAACATATATATATATCTAACACTCCATACATATCACAACAAGCTATAGAAGAAGAGATGAAGGGTAGAGGAGAGAGACTTGAATAGGGGCTTCGTCAGTTGAAGGGAGTTTAGAACTATTCGAACAAATACTGACAGATGTTCCAAAGATTCTTGATAGAGTTAAGGTGGGTGTTTCATCCATACTTCTTTACACGTGGCAGCGTTCCACAGGCATTTAAATCTAAAAGAATTACTGACCAGTAAAAAGTAAAAAAAATAATAATAAATACATGAGATACAAGTGATTCTATAATGAGCTACGAGTGAAATTTTTTACATACCTTCATGTTTTTGTAATTTTTTTTTTCTGTCCCTCTTGCCAATGGTTCCCCTTTAAAACTTGTCAAACAAAATTCTAGATAAAAGTCCAGCACTTGCCAGAGTGCCAGATTCTGGTATCCTCTTCACTCATTTGTTCAAGGTTATCACAGGATTGTAAGAAAATTCGCATTTGTTAACCCTGACATGTGCACAACTCTGACAAGATGCTGGAAATCCTCAACTTCTTCCAGTGTTGAAGGGTCAACTCAAAGTCTTGAAAACCCTACCGACATCATGAGTTGCTCAATGCTAGGGATGTAGCTGGCAATACCATACTACATCCGGAATAAAAATTTCAAGGTATAATAATTAAGTTTTTTTATTTTTTATTTACTTTGCCAATTCCTAATGGCTCTTTTCCATAGGCCATTATTGTTATTGAAATTAATGACTGGCCAATATATTATTGCAAGTATATATTATTTTTAAATAATATTATATGCATTAATTGATATATCAATTAATGTATTAATAGATAATGTGATATAATTTTACAAGTTTTAGATATTTACAATTTATATAATGCAAAGAAAATAACAATGCAGGGTAGAAGATAAAAATATATATATATATATATAAAATATGGCGAGTGCAACTCTGACTTGCACTACTCAATGTGTGTGTAATCCCTTTATTTTTAATCACTTTATTTATTTAATATATGGATAAATTATAAATACATCTCATGAGATTTGCTTAAAATACAGATTGACTCCTGTAATTTAAAAAATTATAAATATCCCCTTATTAGAATTTTTTATTTAACAGAATTAACTAAAAAATAAAATTTATAATAGCTCTTCTCTACAATAATAAAATTACTTAAATTATTAATTGAAACATATTTTGTTATAAAATTAAAAACTTCAGGAAAATGTAATTTTTCAGAATCACATGGGACGATTCGTATTTTAATCAAATCTTAAAGGGTGTATTTGTAATTTATCCTTTCGCCCCGTTTGTTTTTGGAGATAGAATGGAGATGATTGATAGTGAGGGGATTAATAGTGAGGGGATTGTTAGTGAGGCGATTGATAGTGAGGGGATTAGTAGTGAGGAATTGTTAAATTATTTTTATATAAAATAATAAAACAAATAAAAAAATATAAAAAATTAAAAATTATATTTAAATTTTTTTTTCCAAAATATAAAAAATAAAAAAAATAAAAAAATTTCTAATCCCCTCACTATTTTTCTAATACCATCTCTACATTCTCCTTACCAATCCCCTCTCCAAGGTTATTAGTAATACCAAGGGACTAATAGTCCCAAGGCCTTCTCCCAAAACAAACAAGGGTATTACTAATACCTTGGTATTAGCAATCCCAATACCCTCTCTTTCACCCAAAACAAACGGGCCTTTATGTATTGTTGATCTATGCATGTGAATATTGAAGATAATAAATAATTATTTATATAAAATTATTTTAATATTAAAATACATAAAACACCAATAAATATAATTTCACTTTTATATGCACAGAGGCAAACAATTTAGGGTTGGTTTGGGATGTTCTAAAAAAGTACACTTTTTGGCTTATATGGGTTGGGTTTGGGTTGGGTTGGGTTTGATGTGATGTGTTAGAGAGGTGATGTGATTTAAATAAGATGATGTGACTTAAATAGGATAGTGACTTTTTGACTTTTTGTATTATTTAAGTCATGCCAAACTTGGCCTTATTAAGCATCCGACAGGGTATTACCCTAGTGCTAAATATTATTAGCACGATAATTAAATTTGATTATTAAATTTTAAATATTATTTAATTTATGATAATTAAATTTGAGTTTTAAATTTTAAATATTATTTAATTTGTTATTAGAATATGGTCCTGGTAATGATCACGTACTAGGCATTCTTTAGTGATACCACATGGCAACATTATTAATAAATGAGAAATCTCATATTATGATAATGGGACTGCATTGTTGGATTAGTAAAAGAAAGATGACTTTGGTTCACAAAAAAAAAAAAAAAAAAAAAAAAAAATACTGTTTATCTAATTATTTTATGTTTATACCAGATGAAGGGTTGAGCTTATTTGGACGGAAGGTGTTGCCTGAGTTCGTGGGTTTTTCTATTGCATTAATTTGTTATAAAAAAATAGATAGTCTATTTTAAAAAGAATAATGCTTGGGACCCCCTTGTGGGGGTCACCCCCTTTACCACGTGGCGGGTGGTGATTGGAGAAATAGGAAAAAAAAGAAAAAGAAAAAGAAAATGTGACCAATGAGAGAGGGAGGGGGTCAAAGGGGGTGGGGAGAAAAGGAGGGATGAATCATTGCTCTTTTAAAAAATTGCACATGTCGTTCATTTGTTTTGTGACAAGCATGATAAATTAAACATATTATGATTATCATATTGAACTAATTTTTTTATGAATGATATACATGAAAAGTTTTACAAAATAAATAGTTTGAACATTGAAATAGAACCTGTAATGAGCCCTAGAAGCTTAAACAATACCCTTAAGGCTTGTTTGATTAACATGATTAATAGTTGTGGAGAAGTGGTTTGGAAATACTCTTGAATCCTGAAGGGCGTTCCTGATCCTTTGATTACCGCCTAAAAAAGGGATTAACACTCCGGTCAGGGGTGCCGGAATTAGCACTCCAACGGATAAGTTAGTATATGTCTCTCGTTTGCTTGTGTCTTAAGTTTCTTGGGTCTGTTCTCATATACCTCTCTTTGGTTGATATTCCTCTATTTATATTCGCTTTTGGGCCTTAGGGCCAGGCCCACTTTTAATCCCTCGCATGATTTCTCATTTGGCCCTTCTGTCGTATGCCAATTTCCACTCGGCTTTTTGTTCAACTGGTTCTATGGCCGATTAATCTATTCGGCTTCGGGATCGTCCAGGACGGAGTTGAATATAATATATATCCTGATTTTCTTTAGATTATATTCGGCTTTCCTGCATGTATGGATATTCGGCTCCCACAATTGGCCTCCAAACATCCTACTAACACCAGTTAGTCGGCATGTTTGGCTTCGAACTTGAAAAGTCAAAAAATACGGCGCTTAACCTCATTCCAACATAAGTGTCAGAACGCCTACGCTTTATAAGCATCATTATAATTTCCCGCCCCTTCGTACGCTTCTTTCATTTAATGCGATTTGAAACTATTTTGTCCCTTCGAATATATGTTTTTTGAATATGCAAAGCTTCTGGTTTGCCTTTTAGTATACCTCATTCATTTCGTGACCTCTACAACTTCCTCCCGTTTCTCATTGTCTTCTTTGCTTCTTGTAAGTTCTCTTCTCCTTCATTTCGAATTCCATTTCCTTATTTGTTTTTAGTTTAGCATACTTCCTAAACTGGCTAGGATGACAAAACATTTGAAAGCCCTTCATTCTGCGGATCAAGTTTCTGGTTTTCGACGCCATTTTCCCATTCCTGACGACGTTTATTTGTCACTCGTAGCAGAGAGCACAATTGATATGGAGAGGATTGATGAGAGTACAATCATCTTTTCTCTCCTATCAATTGCTGAGAGCGGAGTCTGTTTCCCTACTTCACCCATTTTTAAGGGCCGTCCTTCGCCACTGGGGTCTAATCCCTTCTCAACCTAATGTAAATTTTTACCGAATCATAATGGGAATTGTAAAGTTGAACCAACGCCTTAGGATCAATCTTGGTATCCCTACTATTCGGCATTGCTATGCCTTGGCCAAATCTTCTAGCCAGCAGGGCGCTACTTTCCCAGGGCTAAGGACACCGACCATCATTTGGTGACTATGTATAGACACCCCATTTTTGACCGTCCTCAAGACTTGGACGTCACCGTTTGAACACTCGGTGATCATCTATATTCGTGTTCGTCCTGAGTTCTCGGAGGTCTCGGCCACACGCCTTGCCTCAAGACCTCTCGACTTGACTGTTTTGTGTTTGGTTTTGCACCAAACACTTGTGTTTTGCTTTTGAGGGGGCAGGGAATGGCTTGTTGGCCATCTCCACACCTTACCGGCCATTGCTTGAGGCCACCGGCCATTGTTTTGTTGCCATCGGCCAAATGTTTGGCCAGTCGGCACTCTTTGTGGTCGGTCGACCATATTTTTTGGCCAATTGGCCATTTTGGCTGGCTGATCACTGTGCATCTGCTTTTGACAGATATTTTGTGCCAACTGTGCTAGCTGGCACCCACTTTGCACCCCCTCTATACACGTATATGGAGGGATGTCACTCTTGCTTAGCTTGTTTTGTAAGCTTTGCAAGAGTGAATGTCTAGAAAGGGAGGGCTTCTCCTCCCTCCTCAAGACAAAAAATTCCAGAGGGTCTTAGATTAGGGTTAGGGTTTGTGTATACATCTATGTCTATATCTCCCTCTCTTGTGAGTTTTGTGTGTATAGGTGTGTGTTTGTTCTTAGTTTTACACTAGAACACCTACCATTACACTATACCTTGGTTGCTGAGGGGCCAAGGGGGTGTTTTTAAGGTTCTTAGCTTGGTTTGGACCTAAGGAAGCTGCTGGAGCATTGTTCTTGAAGAAGGTTTTCAAGGGTAAGAGCTTTACCCCTTTGTTCCCCATTTTTGCATAGTTTTTTAGCCATCCTTGCATCTATTTTTAAGCCTAACTTATAACATATAAAAGTTCTGATTTTAAGTGCTTAAAATAGTTGTTTAAGGTTGCTTTGGTGTTTGGGGTTGTTTGACCCCTCTTAGGCCTTGTTTGGCCCCCATTTTGTGCATTTTTGGTGAGCTCCGGGACCACCTTGTTTGGCCCTCCTCACCACTGAAATCCAAAGGGATTTCAGTTGTGGGGATGGTGCTTTAAGGTCCTAAGAAGGAGAGGGCCATCCCCTCTCCTTATTGTCTTCAATATTGGCCATTTTAGTCTCATGTGTGAGCATCTTATTTAAGTGCATGTTGGCCATGTCTTAAGTGTTATTTGTGCTTATTATGTCATGATATAGCATTGTTTTAAGTTGGTTTAGACACACCATGCTTGCTTTGTATACTTGTCTTGTAATGCCATGAAATTGCCTTAACATGTGCCTAGCATTTAGACCACTATGCTTACTTGTTTTGGCCTAGCTTTGTGAAGCTTTTATGCATGTTTTAGTATGCTTAAGGTCTGTTTGGAGTTGTTTCGGCCATCCATGACATGCTTTGTATAGCCACCTTGCATTTTGGCTTGTTAGCCTTGGGTGTGTGAATGTTGAGCATGCTTTACTTGCATCATTTCAGTGGTTTGGAACCACTTACCATGTCATTTCAGTCCTCATGGTATACTTGTATGCTTGCATTTGATGCCCCTTTAATGCTTTAAGAGGCAGGTGTTTCATGCTCCATGTTTGGACCCTTTTGCATGCCTCTAAGATTAGGTCATTTAGATGCCATCTAAGTGGTTTTTGGGGCTTACTTTGGCATGATTTGGGACTGTTTTGGTCCGCTTTGGTCATTGGCTTCATGTGTCACATGACCATAGTTTAAGTCCTTGGGCTTGGTTGCATGCCTTGCTTGCATTGATAGGTTGATTTGGCATCATCCCTCATGTATTTTCAGAGTTTAATATGCTTGGCATGTGCCCATGTTTATCCTCTTTTAAGTGTGCTTAAAAGTTGCTTCATTATGCTTAAGTGTTGGACCATCTTTGCATGCATGTTTGTATGTGTTTTGGCCCTCATTTCCTTAGCATTTGGCCACTGTTTTGGGCTTAGTAGAGAGCTGCCCAAATTGGTTTAAGACCATTGTTCGCATATTATTGCATGCTCACCTTGTGTGTCGTCGCATGCTTGGCCCATTGTACGTTGTTGCATGCTTGAATCACTTTGCATTTGGCATGCATTCTCTTTGGTTAAGTTGCTCACATGTTGTCATATGCCTTGCATACTTGCATGTTTAAATTGCATCTTGCATGCTTGTTAGCTTGCATAGTTGCTACATGCCTCGCATACTTGTTTGCTTAGGTTGTGTGCCTAGTACATATTGCATGTTTGCATACTTGCCTCCATACTCATGTTGCATATTTAGCTAACATGCTTAGGTTGCATTTGACATGCATGCCTTGCCTCTTGAATCACCATGATAGAGGTTGGGCCATTTGTTTGTTTGGTTTGCATTACATTTGAAATCAAAATGCATAACTCGGCCTCTTTGGCCATCACGCATTGAAATGCACGATTGGTGGCCCGAGGGTCGAGGACCATCCTCCTTTGAGTCATGAACATGATAAGGAGGTTGGTGGTGCACACATTTGCTTGAAATGCATTGCCATGTCTTGTTTGCCCTCTGCTGCTGTCAAAACAGGATTCTGCAGACAAATATGGCCGGTCGACTGAATAAAGTGCCGATCGACCAATTATGGATGACCGAGAGCTCAATATTTGGTCGATGACCATCCCACCATGGCCGGTGATGTTTTCCCTTGGTCGGTGGTGTTCCACAGTGTTCATAGAGTGTTCCTTGGGAATTGTGCCATTTTCAGAGGAGTAGAGCAGGGTAAACAGAGGCAGCTTATGCATGGCGACGGATTTCCGAGCAAACCCAAGCATGCATGCATTAGACCCTCTTCCCTAGGCTGTTTTATTGCTTTCTTAGCTTAGTTAATTTGCTTAACTAGTTAAGTGGTTTGTAATATTAATTAACTTGTAGGTTAATTAATTTGTATTATTTATTCGGTCTCTCCGAGTGAGGGCATAATGTGTAATAAGTGTGTGTGCGTGTGCATGTCTTCCAACCCCTACTTCTTTCTCCCTTTTACTTACCTGCTTTTGATGGTTAGTATTAGGGCATATTTAAATTAGCATACCTTATGCTATGCATGCGTGCATTCATTCATCAGTATTGCATACACCGGGCTCGGCGCATCATACTAACTGCATAGTATTTCAAATCTAACTTGAATACGTGTTATTTGTCGTATTCCACATGCCATCCATAGACTAGCCAAGCCTATTCTAGATTGCATTTTGCCTGCGATGTATTAGCCATTTAAGTATGGACTTGGATCATGCATTGATTGCTAACATGTTCTTTGTTTTGGCTTGGAGTACAATGTAAGTGTTTTATGCTTTAGCATCTCGCACGAGTGTGAATGTTAACATAACAGCATGCTTACCATGTGGCTACATGCTTAGTTGATTTACTGCCTGAATGCCTGTGGGTGAAGGTTGGATTGTTTGAGTTGGAACAACTCATTGAAATCCGTGTTTTAGCCTACTTGCGAGTAGCAAACTTCAAACCATTTTCCAAACAGACGGATATGCAATGCTTTGTTCCAAATTAGGCGATCTAGTCTATACTTGTTTTGTTGCGTGCATCACATAGTAATTCTAGGCTAATTAACCAGAATAAGAACACATAACATTTTCAAAAACTAGATACCATGGTTAGTAGAGGCCGATCTTCGGATCGGGCGAGAGGGGGTGCTCATAGCTGACCTTCCCTAATCGTACCCAAGTTCCCGAGCCGAGGCAACTTTGGTGATGACGGACACGTGGCCTTAGGCAACGAGTCAGGGTTTCCTAAATTCCCCCAAAATTAAAATATTTAGGTGGTGACTCTGTATCTGGCAAAGCAGTCCATGTCTGGCACTTCTTTACAAAAATCTGTTTTCCAAAACGATTTGCCGGATTTGGACTCTTTGGTGATTTATCAATCTCACATTGCACGTTGTGAGATCAGATTAAGAACCGACAGAAATCGAGTCCGAACTATAGCATTGAGGCCCAAGGGCGCGTCTACAGTTTCTGGCGACTCTGCTAGGGAGTTTAGAGAACTTGACTCAAACACATGATATCCTGTTTTGATTACACTTATGTGTTTCTTTGCATTGCATGTGCATTGGTGCGCTTAGGACACAGTGTTTGCCGTCTGCTATTCCTGAACGGTTTGCCGGAGGCTCACTTTGAGAAGTGTGCCACAAGGCTGACCGGTTACGGGCTCTGCCACGATGGGAACACAAACCCCAGTTGTTACCGGGGCACCCTTTTGACCATTCGACGTAGTGCATATTCGGAATCCATAGTGACCATTCCAAGCTAGGACAGGTTGCTACCCGATTATAAGTTGTTTGAAACCGCTGCGTGCGTAGTGAAACCCTAGTTCTTGACAAAATAGGACAGGGAAACCCTACCCCAACATAGGGGTGTTTTGGGCTCTCTTTTATGTGCTTTTTAGAGTGTATCTCTACAGGGAACGCATATACCAGTTTGCAAGCCTGAGTGTCAGGCCTGAGGGCATCAGTATCAGTGTTCCGGGGAATTAGTTATATCTGCGGGTATCAGACTCAGTTTTTGTGGCAGTGATTTTGGGGGAACAGTGATCAGTAGTAGAGTACAGTTATTCAGCTATGTTTGTGTCCGTTTTTATTGGGCCGAAATGCTACGTGTTTTCTCTTTCAGTTCAAAAATTCAGTACAGAATAGCCAGTATTCTCCTTCGCTGAGGTAAGACAGATATCTGATCCGTCAGTCACCATTCAGTTCAGCGGACTTATGATGACCCAAAGTTCAGAGGAAATTGTGGTTATGGTAGCCGCATTAGACCAAGGAATCATCTTGCAGGATGAGACCAATATTGATGTACCGCATCTGCCCAGGTCGCCTGTCGCTGACCCGATCTGGACACCCCAGTTGTATCAGGCTCGTGAGCCCACCACGTTCGAGTTAATGGGAATGATTGGTGACCTCTAGAGGTCTATGGCTGATCTCGCCTACGGGATGTCAGCTTCGCCACCAGCCACATCGTATGCCAGGAATTTTGTACCACAAGAGCCCCCATTGAGCTATAGCAATGACATGTCAACAACAACCGGGTTTCGCTCTGATATAGCAACCCAAACCCTTGATCAGGCTGAGGCTAGAGGTAAGAACAAAGTGGGAACAGATGCTAATCCCGTTGAACAACTGCTGTGGGCAGTCAAGGCTTTGAAAGCCAGGGGGATGAATAAGCAGCAGGTATTCGCAGTTGTGGCTAAGACTGTGGATGATGCTTTCCTCACTCTAACCGAAGGTAGTTCAAGCCAGGCAGAAAACCGGGATAGGCCCTGTCATGCCAAAACAGTTCTAGCCAATCCTAACCCTGCACCGGAAAGAGATCAGAAAGCCAAGGCAGTGCCTGCCGACCCTTTTCCTAGTGCGTCTAGCAAGAATCCACAGACTTCGAAGTATCTGCCCCGAGGGCGCAGACTCTTTCACGCCCTCTACATGTCTCTGTCTAAGGGACTTCAAATCCTGGCTGAAAGGGGCATCTTAAACCCCTCGAGCCTAGGCCTCTCCCTGGTCATCTTCCAGCAGGCCATGATGCTACTCAGTACTGTGCGTACCATCAGCAAACTGGCCACCCCACCAACAACTGCTTCCGTCTTCGTCATGAAGTACGGGACTTGATCGACAATAAGGTCATCCTCCCATCTACCTCAGCAGGGTCTGTCACCACTAAGTTGTTGGACTTCGAGGATACTACAAGTATGTGATCAGGGGTTGGACCACCTGCGGGCGGCGCTCAGTGTATTTCAGATGTGGCATTTGGCATGCACTGTTTTGAGCATTTTCGGATGCAATTTTGTAATTTCTGGCTTGGGTGTTGAGTCAGTTCTTTGGTTTTGTTTTGGATCTGTCTCATTGTCTTGAGTCAGTCTTTTTGCTTAAGGGTCTCTCTTGTTGTAGCGAGTCAGTCCCATTGTATAGAATGTCAGGTGATTCCGGGGTTGTTGCCTCGAACACTGTTTTGTTTTGTAATTATCTTTTTGCTTTCTTTTTGAGTCTGTCTCTGCTGTGGAGCCAGTTGTAACCAGGGAAATTTGAATGAAACAGCTGCGGCTATCATGTTTTCTGTGTTTATTACTACCTTGAGCCAGTTGTGCCAGAGGATTTGAATGAAACGGCAGAGCATCTCACTTACTCTTCTGTGCCCCAAAATCATTGCATTAACCTAAGTTTTTCAAAACTTTTTGAACACTACGGTGATGAAAACGAAGAGGAAGGAATTCCTCGGGATTTGCAAAACTTTGACCAATTGAGGAAAAGAAAGGCATGCTAAGCCCTTAATGAATGAGATCATGTTTGTTAGCATGAGTACTGAGAAGGATCCTGGCTTGATCCAGATTGGTTCCGCACTATCTTCAGCGCGAGCGATTTGTCGCTTTCTTAAAAACTTTCAAAAACAAAATGTTTTGCACAGTCCTGCGAAGACCTGTGTGGAATCGCTCTTGAGATTGCGCAGCTTAGGATCGCTCTCAGCCTCGAGACTTGAGCCCTTGCTTTCACACCTTGGACCTTGGGTTCAGATTGTTCAACGATCAATCGCGATGTAAGGCCTGTGTGGCCAGATTTGAAGCAGCCCTCGAACAAGAGGCACCAAAGTCAGATCAAGAAGACTAGACCTCATCAAAAGAAGCTGGCGAAGCTAGAACAGAAGCACCCCTCGAACTAGGGGCAAAAATGTCTGATGTGCTTGAAAAGCCGAAGATGGATCCTTCTGTAAATCAATACAACAGCCACTCTCCTGGATACGGATGGCTTTGAGATCTCAAAACCATTTGGTATGGACTTGTTACACTTTTATCTTTTGAGAGGCTCGCTGGGTCGAAGACCCGAAAGAGCGACCCAGGCAAAAGTTAGAGCAAGAGAAAAATACAAAAAAGAAGAAAAGAAAAAAAAAAGAGAAAAAATGCAAAAGAAAACAGGAGAAAAGATAAAAAAAGAAAAAAGAAATGAAAAGATACAAAAAAAAAAAAGAATTGAAAAGAAAAGAAAAACAAAACTCGCAAGGTTGAAAACCCAGAAGGGCGGCCTTGGCAAAAGTTAGAGCGTAAAAAAGTGAGGGTTAATACCCGAGTGTACCTTACACCTGAACTACGTGAGGCTTGATTCCCATGTTTGGGATACGTAGGCAACTTCATCTTGAAGTCCAGCCCCCAATGCTTTCAAAGCGACTGTGTCCATATATTGGTTTTGACCATCTTCGTCTTCTCTGTATCTGAGAGTTCGGTTGCGATCATCACTACTGAGAACTGTTTACAGTATGCTGCGGTGTTATCGAGACAAGGGGCAACTTTTCGTTGCCATGAGTCGCCATTCAAACTAGGGGCAACGTTCCGTTGCCATGCAGTGCCGTCCAGACAAGGGGAAATTTTTCGTTGCCTCCGATCCGAGGTTGTGCATCTCGAGAGTAAGTTCTGCGCTCGTTGAGCAGTGACCGTTTGCAAAAATAATTTTTGAGAATTTTTACTGAGGTTGACCATTTTCTCAAAAATTGTTTCATTTTCCAAAACTGGACCATTTTCTTGGACCCAAAAAAGGAAAATTTTCAGTGCTCATAGTCTAACTTACATGATTTTCAAATCAAAAATCGAACAAGTATGTTAATCTAACTCTCATATTGGTCAAAATTGTTTGAGTAGAAAGCCAAAACAAAAAAATGGTTAAAATGATGAACTAGGGGCACAGTTGAGTCAGGCTTCCTGCCTTTTCCTCCATCGTCAACATACTTGCTAGAAGGGCACTCTACTTGTCAACAAGGGCACAACTGGAGCTGTCTATAAAGGGCTGAAAGCTCTCAACATCCTCCAAGCAACGAGGTATCAAGACGAGTGCGAAGCACAAAATTGGGGTGGATCAAGACACTCCACTCCCTCATCCAGGGCATCGACTAAATGTCACCAGAAGAAATAGCCGTGAGCTAACAGTGTTGGGCATGAACCCACGACCTTCAATTTATCTATCAACCATCCAGGGGAGGGATGTAAAATGAGAGATTAAAGAATAGAGAGATGTAAGTTGAGAGAAAAGTGAGCAAAAGGGTTTTGAGAGAAAAACTGAGCCTGAGGGCCGAGTGATGTGAGAATCACAAATCAGAAAGGGTGGGAAAGATACCCGAAGAAACTGGCTCCTCGTGTACTAAGAGGTCTCTCGTCTTTGTACACGTCTGTGTGTCGTGTCTTTTGTCTCGACTCTTGTTTGGAGTCGTTTCGAGCGTGTCTCGTTGTATTTAGGTTGTTTACCTTTTTGTTTTGTTGTTGAGTCTTTTTCACTGTGTTCAGTCATAGGCTCAATACCTGGTTGAAAACCCTTTTCTCAAATCATTTTGTGCTCAGAGTGCTGTGCCATTCTCCACATTTCTGCAAAATAGATTTGTTTCTTTTGTAAAAACTACAGGGGTTCGACCCCTGGTCACTTGAAAACAGTGAACTTCTCGTTTCTTCGAGAGTCAATTGTTTGTTCAGAATGGGCCGTGTGCAAATAAACAGAATACTGTGTTATGGGCTATGAGTTCAGAATGAACCGTTTGTATGAGCTGTGTGGATCCGCTGTGTGCAAAATAAACCAAACGCTGTGTTATGGGCTGTATGTTCAAAATGAGCAGTGGGTTGTACAAGTTGTTTTGTCGATAGCTGGTTCGTTACCTAGTTATTGCAGTACAAGTGTTTGATTTTCAGACAAAAGATCAATCTCATGTACATTGAGGTGTAATATGATGCAATGCAATGCGAAGTATGAAATGTACAAATGTAACACTTTTTCAGACAAAAAGTTTGTTTCATTTCATCATTTTTCAAGTACAAAGTTTCGAAGAAAATAAAAACCTGCCTGCGGCAGTACAAGGTACTCAAGCTACCAACAAAAAGCAAAGCAAAAACAAAAAGAAGAAAAGCAGCAAAAATTTGGATCAATGTCAGGTGGTCTCAGGCATGAGGGTCTGTCCTTGTCCTCTTCCTGGAAGAAGGTCCTGGAGCATCGTCATCAACACCACCATCTGAGCCCGAGCTCGAGCTCGAGCCATCTCCGATCTCCTCCTCGGACGACTCTGCCTCCGCCTCCGCCTCGGACTCGTCATCATCGGGAACTGGTGCCCGCGAGCTACTCCCAACATGAGCGCGCCCCGCTTTGGTGCGGGGGAATACTATGCCTCCTCGCCCTCCTCCCCGAGCAGGTGCAGACGGCCCAGCTGGAGCACCTCCTACAGCCGGGATCTGGAATGGGGCCTGAAAAGGACAAATGGCAGATACATCAGTATGCTACGCAAAGTAGAGTATGAATACTGTGAGCAGTGTATCAGTACAGAATACAGTGTATGAGTACAGAGTATGAATGCTTTGAGCAGTGTATGAATACAGAATACAGTGACTGAGTGCAGTGTATGAATGCCGTGAGTAATGCTGTGAACAGTCTGCGGGTTACAGTGTATCGAATGCCGTGAGGGCCGTGTATCAAGTGCTGTGTTGATAGTGCGATGCATCAGATTGTGTAAAGTTTGAGACTGCGGTTGAAGGAACTTACCGGAATGCCGTAGATGGTCAGTAGATCGAGGCTCCGCTGGAGCATCCCCATCACCGAAGCGGTCAACTCCAGGGACTGGCGGGTGTACTCGGAGGAAGCCTGCAAAAGTGTTAGAAGCATCAGTATTCTGCGAAATATCAGACGAAATGAAATGAAATGACTATGTAAGATGCAAGATACAGTAGTACATACCGGAGGCAAGTCGTAGAACCCGACTAGCTCGTGATCAGCCGGAGGGGGAGCAATGGGGATCTGGTAAGTCTCCCCACCTTGTCCTCTGCATGTCATCGTCGTGGGCAGTGCTGGCCACCCAGCTCCTCGCCCTCTCCGAGGCCCGCTCCTGCCACAAGCTTGAGCCATCCTAGGTGCTCCTGCTCCCGCTCCTACCCTAGCTGCCGGCGCCGCAGGCCTTTCTCTTTCAGCCCGACCGCCACTTCTCAAAGGCCGCATAATATAGGTCCGGACGTACTCTGCGTAGTCGCCCTCGCCTCTATGACACTCTACACCCCAGCCAACAGTGTAGTCCCTCATATGCTCGAGGGAGAAACCCTCCGTATGCATTATGTGGGCAGGAGGCGGACCTGGGACTATCTGCTTCGGCAAGCCCAAGGTCTGGTGCAGGAAGTGCTCGCCCAAGTACCAAGCCCGACAGACCGGGCCCTCCAGCAGAATCCTGAGACGGGCAATCTCCTCAGCGCCCTCGTATCGATCTCTCACCACGGCTGGCAATGGAGCCCAAGGCTGCCACATGATCTGTAAATGAGATATGGTTCGTCATCTATCTGTTACTGAAAGTACAATGCAAAGTGAAGCTTGAATAAACTCTAAAGTTGAACATACCTCTGCGGCGGTGATGGTGTCGAAGTAGCGGCGGAAGAATATAAAAGACTCTCGTGGTCTCTGCACGCACCTCACATCGAAGCGATGAGAGAAGGGGACGCCGAGTGGGACCTCCTCATCTGGCACGGGGGCAAGCCTGGGAAAGTAGGCACACACCCACAACTACAGAGTGTAACAGAGCAAATATCAGTATGCTTATCAGATAAAGCAGAATGCAGATTAAAGCAGAAGTTGCAGAATCGTGTATGGTGCAGTGTATTGTGTAGAGTGTACAGTGTGTGCAGTATACAGTCAGTGTAAAACAGATTATATGTGCGCCGTGTGTGCAGTATACAGTCAGTGTGAAGTAGGCCGCAGCGTGTGCAGTGTACAGAGTATAGAAAATGTAAAGCAGAAATGTGAAACAGAGGAAGAAGATATACCTCCCAAGCCCGCCAGTAGCTTCCGAGCAACTGTCCGCTGAGGCGAGAGGATGAACTCATATAGCCGTATAGTGTAGCCAAGCTTGCGCCACCCCAGTCGTAGCAGCGGATCCGTATGACGTCCACCAAAGCACTCAGCAAACAAAGGGGCACGGTGTTCGCCCGGTCAGCGAAAAGAGTAGTCCCCAGCAGGAACACGAGAAAGCCGCGGGCATACTGCTCCTCCTCTACCTGAGTGGTTGGCGCCTGGATCCTGAAGTGAACCTCGAACCACGAATATTGCACGAACCCTGCCCGAGCGAGAGGCGGCTGAGTGCCGAGCAAGTACAACTGGGCAGCGTCCCACTCATCCATGTCTGTGTCAAAGGGGATCGGATCACCCCCTACCCCGATGCCAGTGAGCATCGAGAAATCGAAGGGAGCCATTGTCATGTTTCCCGTGGCGGAAAAGTGGAAGGAATCGGTGGTGTCCCACCACCTCTCCACTAGAGCTGCAAGGAGAGGCCTGCTCACAGTGAGGCGCGAGAGTCCCATGCAGAAAATGCTGAAGCCGGCCTGATCGACGATGCGGCGAACCGCCTCTGGTAGCTCCAGGTACCATCCGCGGGCAACGATGTTCCCATACCCCCCGGAAGACATGAGAATCCCCCTGTATTCAAAAGCAAATAGTTGCGAAGCAATATTAAATATACAGTATTGAAGAACATTCAGAATTGATGAAAATACAGCGTGTGCGCATGGTCAGATTCAAACAGATATCGGGTGCGGGTGTGCTCGCAGTGAACTTAGCATATGATGTATCAGTGTGTGGTTCAGTTGAAAATACAGTGTGTGCGCATGTTCAGATTCAAACAGATATCGGGTGCGGGTGTGCTCGCAGTGAACTCAACATATGATGTATCAGTGTGCTCGAGTAGTTCAGTAAAAAAATGCAGTGCATTTGCATGTGTTCAAGTCAAGCAGATGTCGCGTGCAAGTGTTCACAATGAATTACAGCATGTGGTGTATCGGTGTATCCGGGCCAAGCAGTTAACTACGTTGCAGAAAATGTAAAACAGATGGAGAATTTACCTCGGAAGCGCCGTAAGACAGATGTGACTCTGGCTCACGCAATAGTAGCTCAGGTGGCACGCCTTTCGCAAAACTCCTGAACTGTCGCAGTCTGTCAGGAGGCAGCACGTGGAGTGCCGGTCTGTAGGTCGCCGGGTCGAACGGTCGGACGCTCAAGGGCAAGAGCTCAGCCTCGGGGTCTATCTCCTGCTCCGAAGGAGTCCCGCCTTGTGGAATATCATCCGCCATGCCGAGAAGGGTGTGAAAATAGCCAGAAGAGTGAAAACCGGGCAAGAATGCGAAAAGTCAACTGAAAAGTCAACCCCGAGAGGGCGGAAAATGGCCGGAAAAGCCGGAGTGTGGAAAAGGCACGAGGACCAAGGAAAACTCAAGGGAAACAAACCCCGAGCAGCGAAAATCAAGAATGGGGCACCGAAACAAGGATTTGTTCGGTTCAAAGTGTTCGAAATGCGAAGGTATTTGCAAATCAAACAATGAAACGGGCCCGAAAACCAAGGAAAAGCGAGGATAGAAGGTTGGGAAATGACCTAGAGGGAGGGGAAGAGGATTTTCAAGCAAGAGGGAAGTGAAAAGAATAGGGCTTGAGCCCTATATTTAAAGACCCATGAGCGAAATGTCAAAACTGCCCCGACTCAGCAATTTTTGGCCGATCGGCCACATTGTTGGCCGGTCGGCCAAATATGTGGCCGATGGACTTTTTTGGTGGCCGATGGATGGCCGGTGACCTCCCCTGATGGCTGGTGAACCTCCTGCACCTTTGTTTGGGTCTTTGATGTGGTTTGGGGCCTCTATTGCTCAACACAGTGCAAGAAAATGCATTTCCAAAGCTTAGCCGGTCTCTGTGCCGCGTCTTCTGTGTGTAGCACTCGAATACGTGCAAGATGTATCCTTTTCGTATCCTTTTTGTACCTTGCAAAGGTTTGGAAACCATTTCATAATACGTTGCATTGTTATGCATGCATACACGCGTTGTAACGCGCACGACTTGCATTGTTATGCACCTCCCTTTAGTCTAGGAGACCTTAAATCCACACGGTCTAGGAGACCTTAAATCCTCTAAAGGTGCAAGTCCTTTTGTGTTAGGTTGCATTGTCATGCATTCCTCGACTTGCATTTGATATGCATTTTATCTTAGGTTGCATTGTCATGCATCCCTCGACTTGCATTGTCATACGTGTCTCATTTGCATTGTCATGCTTATCTTACTTGCATTGTTATGCATTTTAGTTCCGGTCTAGGAGAATCCTCTGAAGGTGCAAGTCCTTTGGTGTTTTTCGTACCTGAACAACTTTTGGTAGGTTTTATCTTAGGCCGCATCATAATGCGCACCTTACATGCACGGTCTAGGAGACCTTAAATCCTCTGAAGGTGCAAGTCCTTTGGTGTTTGTCGTGCCCGAACGACTTTTGGTAGGTTTCATCTTAGGCCGCATCGTAATGCACACCTTACATGCACGGTCTATGAGACCTTAAATCCTCTGAAGGTGCAAGTCCTTCGGTGTTTGTCGTGCTCGAACGACTCTTGGCGGGTTTTATCCTAGGTTGCATTGTCATGCATCCCTTACTCGCATTGTCATGCGTACCTCATTGCATTGTCATGCATATCAAAAGACGCGCGTTGTCGCACATTCAAAATCATGTGCATTGTCATGCATTTCAAAAGACATGTATTGTCACGCTTTCAATTTCATCTGCATTATCATGCATTTTCAAAAAAAAAAAAAACAAACAAAACAAAAAAAAACAAACATGCATATGTCATGCATTACACTGTATATAGTGCATATGTCATGCATCACACTGTAAATATTGCATTTACATACATTCCATTGCATATTGTATATATTGCATTGTAGCTTGCATGCATTCATTACATCACCTCCATCTATGGCTTGCGCCTTTCCATGTTGAGCTTGGTCTGGTATGTGCCCGTACTTTTCGCGTTGAAGCACGGTTATGATATTATGTGTACGCACCTAGTGTTGTGGGTGACGGCGCCGTTTCCGTGTTAAACATGGTTTGTACGTGTCCATGCCTTTCCTAGGCAAGACACGGTTTGGCCGCGTGCCTTATCCATTGTAAATATTACATTCCATTGCATATTGTATATATTGTATTATAGCTTGCATGCATTCATTGCATCACCTCCATCTACGGCTTGCGCCTTTCCATGTTGAGCTTGGCCTGGTATGTGCCCGTACTTTTCGCGTTGAAGCACGGTTATGATATTATGTGTACGCACCTAGTGTTGTGGGTGATGGCACCGTTTCCGTGTTAAACATGGTTTGTACGTGTCCATGCCTTTCCTAGGCAAGACACAGTTTGGCCGCGTGCCTTATCCATTGTAAATGTTAGATTCCATTGCATATTGTAAATATTGCATTGTAGCTTGCATGCATTCATTGCATCACCTCCATCTACGGCTTGCGCCTTTCCATGTTGAGCTTGGTTTGGTATGTGCCCGTACTCTTCGCGTTGAAGCACGGTTATGATATTATGTGTACGCACCTAGTGTTGTGGGTGACGACACCGTTTCCGTATTAAACATGGTTTGTAGGTGTCCATGCCTTTCCTAGGCAAGACACGGTTTGGCCGCAGGCCTTATCCATTGCATCCATTGCATTTTAGCTTGTAAATGTTGCATTGTACATAGCTTGCATTGTCATGCATCTTTTCTTACATGCATTGTAATGCATTCTTCCTTTCGTTGCATTGTTATGCATTTCCCTACTGCATCATCTAGTATGTAGGTTGCATTGTAAATAGTGCATATGTCATGCATTCATTGTAAATAGTGCATTGTCATGCATTCATTGTATTGTACATTATAGATTGCATGCATTCACTGCATCACATCCAACTATGGCTTGCACCTTTCCTTGTTGAGCTCGGTCTAGTATGTGCCCATACTTTTCGCGTTGAAGCACAGTTATGATATTATGTGTACGCACCTAGTGTTGTGGGTGACGGCACCGTTTCTGTGTTAAACGTGGCTTGTTTGTGTCCATGCCTTTCCTAGGCAAGATATGTTTTGGCAGCGCGCTTTATCCATTGTATATATATTACATTATAGTGTAATTTGTTGCATCCAGTATTTAGGATCATGGTCTTTCCCGAGCAGGTCATTCCCCACTTATATCATTTCACCCAATTAGTTGTATCTTGTGTTCCGTCTACACAACTCATAGTTCTGCATATGTACGCGCCCATTCCACTGCTGGTATTGTGGTTTGAGGGTGTCGGCACCTTTTCTATAGCAAACGGACTTTGCATCTCCATCATCTCTATGATATTTGTGTGGTTTTGAACTGCTTATGGTTTGATCATGTTTCAAATGCATTGCATATCATTTGCATTGTTATACATAGTTTTGTAAATATTGCATTATCATTTTGCATCCATTCCGCATTGTTATGCGTTGTCACACGAGTTGCATTCCTTCGCTTGCATTGTCATGCAGTTTTAGATTGCATTGTTATGCATGTTGATAACGATATTGTACCTGTTAAGTTGCTCTCTTTTGCAGGCACGATATTGTATGCACGGTTCATTCGAAGCTGGTGCAACCAGACGAACCGCACAGGTATTGTATTCTCCGCATGAAACGTAGCGAGAATTACATAATTCTCTTACATCCGTTCTGCATTGTAGTGTAGTTGGATTTATGTTTGCTAGCTGAAACTGTGGCATTTATTGTATGTATATGCTTCGTTACAGTTTTCTTTGCATGATCATAAGTTATGCTCGGCTTCTTGCATTGTCAGTTGCATTTTTCCCCTGCCCTCGGGCGGATATCTTTGCTTGTAGCTTGTATGCTTTGTCTAAGTCTTCGGCCTTGTCAAAACTGGGTCGTCTCTGTGCTTTGAGACTCACTCCCGTCATTGTTATGACTTTCGAGTTCTGTCAAAGAGGGGCAATTGTAGACACCCCATTTTTGACATTCCATAGCTGACCTTCGGATCGGGCGAGAGGGGGTGCTCATAGCTGACCTTCCCCAATCGTACCCAAGTTCTCGAGCCGAGGCAACTTTGGTGATGACGGACACGTGGCCTTAGGCAATAAGTCAGGGTTTCCTAAATTCCCCCCAAATTAAAATATTTAGGTGGCAACTCTGTATCTGGCAAAGCAGTCCATGTCTGGCACTTCTTTACAAAAATCTGTTTTCCAAAACGATTTGCCGGATTTGGACTCTTTGGTGATTTATCAATCTCACATTGCACGTTGTGAGATCAGATTAAGAACTGACACAAATCGTGTCCGAACTGTAGCATTGAGGCCTAAGGGCGCGTCTACACTATGCTTGCCAGCTCTGGCAAGCGTGTTGGCGATGTCATGGTCATTGTCCGAGGCAACTGGGAGTTCGGCGAGGGAGAAGATCGCCTAGATCCTGTGCCTAGACGAAAAGGAGAACCAGGTGGCCGTATAGTTCCTTACGTGTATTTGCTATATATTTACCTGGCCTACCTTCCATGCACTTATCGTTTTATTTATGCAGGCAACGATTTGAAGAAAGTTGTAGTTTCGGCTGACGACGCTATACTTGCGGAAATCAAAACCGCACTCCAGTTCTTTGGTTGTCCAAACCTCCAAAAACAAGGGAGGGCGTCCCACATACTTTTGAGATACGAGCCGACTAACTCTACGTTTTCGGCCACATATAACATTCCGATTCCAAGGGGCGAATAGCAGCTCATGGCCCTTATCTTCCCCAACTTCAAAGACCTCAGGCAGATTGGTCTGGAAGCTTCTAATTCAGAGCAGGCGGACGAACAAGTAGCCGAAGAAGTCACCGAGCAGCCGAATTATTCCACCTTGGAAGCCGAAGAAGTTGACGAGGCTCTAAATTTGGCTTTCGAGGAAGCCGACCTTAATCCATCCAATCCTCTATCCAACCCTCCATCTACTTCAGGCCGAGTGGACGTCTCCTTTAAAGATATTTTTATCGACTTAGGGGACCTTCCCGGCTCATATCCTAAGAACATGGCTGGGAAGTCACTCACGCAGATGACCAGGAGGAAAAATGTTGAAAGGATAACCGCCTAGAGGAGAGCCGAGACCACCCGATTTGAACCTCCCCCTGTTGCCGTGACTGAGTCTTCTCCACCAGTTACTGTGGAAGAAACGACTCAGATTGAAACGACCGAAACAGAGCAAATTGTCGAACAGGGGGATCGGGAGGCCGAGCAGAGGGTGGAAAAGCCATCCCGCCGAGCATGAAGCCGACTCTGCGGAAAACCTAACCAATAAATGGCTGCGCATAGAGGAGTCGGACTCGGTTGTGCCGTTCATCGTTCAACCAAGGATAAAGAACGTGCTGATTGCTTTTGATGCGTCGACTGTGAAAGATCTGGTTATGGCCTTGAGCATGGCTTCTTCAATTTCCCTGCCAGTTGACAGAGTAGCTTTTCGGGCAGAGCCAGATTTGCTATCAATAGCATTAGCCGCTCAATCGGCCATATTGGTACATGACTTAAGCCTTATCTGCAGTCTTCCGCCTATATTTTTTATTTTTATTTTTTAACTCCAATTCCTTGTTTTGCAGACAACGAGCAGGATAGCCGTGATTGGCCACCGTCAACATGATGCTATTAAACAGATCGACTTTCTTAAAGCCAAAGTTGAAAATGAAAAGAGCAAGGCCGTGGAGGCCTCTTTAAGAGCCGAGTCCGAGGCAGGGAAAGTGGCAGAAGAACGTGCAAGAGCCGACGCCGAGGCAGAAAAGGTGAAGAGTTCCGACCAACTCAGGTTGGCTGTTGAAGAGAGGGCAAACGCGAACGAAGACGCGCTCAAGTTAGCCAAGGAGGTGATTGCCAAACAGGAAGCCGATTTGGAAGAATCGAAGAAGGCAAAGGAAATAGCCGACTCCGAGATTTTCAAAGCGTTCCAAGTTAGGAAGGACGTCGCCTTGGAGAACTACGTGGAGGAAGTACCCAAGTTCGAGAATTGGGGCTTCAAACATGGCTAGCTCAAAGCCCTCACTGCTGCTAATGTGACATTGGCACAACCGATTCCATACGAGCAGGTGGATGTTGAGCCGCTGGAGTCTGACCTTGAAGATTGACTAGGGTGATATTTTGATTTTTGTTAGGCATCTTTCGTGCATAGTTTTTGTAGATTTTTGTTAGTAGATTTTTGTTTATTTATCTTGGTTAGAAGTTAAATGTAGGGTAATTTTCATGTGTAAAATGATTACTATCTGTGCTCAATTTATTAATGAAAAATTCCTTTGCCTTTCTGTCTGCTACATGTGCTAGTTAACAATTTAGTAGGATGTATGATCATGAGATGTGTAAATTAAACATTCGATAAAATAACAGTGTATCTTTGCGATTTAGCCAAATAAATTAATGAGTCTGCCTTTGCCCCAGCTAATGAATGGACTAGACCGCCGAATATCGGTGGTTTATGGACTGGCTGGGGCACAACTTAAAGGCGCAAAGTCTTGAAATTTAGCCGATTAGATTAACAAATCTGCCCTTGCCCCAACTAATGCATGAACTGGAACACCGAATATCGGTGGTTCATGGATTGGCTGGGGCATGTCAACTTATCGGCGCAAGGCTTTGAAATTTAGCCGATTAGATTAATGAATCTGCCCTTACACCAGCTAATGAATGAACTGGAATGCCAAATATCAATGGTTCATGGATTGGCTGGGGCGCGTCAACTTATCGGCGCAAGGCATTGAAATTTAGCCGATTAAATTAACAAATCTGCTCTTGCCCCAGCTAATGCATGAACTGGAACGCCGAATATCGGTGCGCAGAGCATTGATGAGATCCCCTTGGGAGTGCTGCACCCGTAATGAATAAATGGGATATGGGCTGCATATGCGGATGTGCCATTGTTGCATTCAAATCCAACAAATTGGGAGAGGAAAAAAGCAGTGTGGACAACTGTGGACGGCAAGAAAACACTTCAACAACAAAGGGGAGGGTAGGACACTAGCAGAACTGGACGCATAGATGAATCGAGGTGGCGAGCCCACGCGCATGGGGAGTAGAACGTCAGGGGAGCGTGAGAGGCGCTATTTCCCACATCGTCGAAGTAGGTCACCCAGGAAGAAAAAATAGCAACGAGGTAACTCCCCTTGTTCGAGAGGAGAAACCAGTGGGACACCACGCCCGTTGAGTTTTTCAGTCTTCGTTGGGAACAAATCGATGACGGAGGCAGATTCGATTATCCGCGACCTAAATGTAGCAGTCAAGTTCACTCGACAGATTTTTTTGCGAGAAGTTCAGCAGTCCATCGTCGGCCGGGCTAATTATTAAGTTTTTCGGGAGGGCATCCATGGAGCAGTAAAGGGTTTGTATACCTTCTATGAAATCGGTATGCGTCTTTATCCCGCATAAAGATAGATAAAGCAAAAGGACGCTCGCATTCAGAGCTTGCAAGCCCGCGTGGAGAAGGCCGAAAGTGAGCTAAAGAAAGCTAACACCTCTGAGACTCAATCGGCGAATCAAGTGAATCCGATTGTCGCGGAATGAGTAAACCAGTGAATTTTGGATCACGCGATGGCCGACAGAGAAACGACGAGTATGTTCGCTATAGAAGCTGCGAAGACCAGGTCCTATGAAAAAGGCTTCCATGACGGCCAAAAATTGGAATAGGGAAGATGAAGGAAAAATTAGCCGAGGAAGTTTGTCGACGCGAAAATCGCGGATTTAAGCATGGATGGATCAAGGCTCTCCAAGCCGCGGACGTTGATCTGACGTCATCTCTGTATCAAAGTTATACTTTTCTGTTCGAAGCTTTCGAGGCCAAGAAGACTGATGACGAGGATGGAGCCGAATAATTTTTATGTATATTGTTCCATTTTTATGTAAAGGATGCACTCACGATATATTTAATAAAACATTTTATTTTGAATGTCTATATGTTTTTTCAGTTAATGCTTGTAAATTAGGTTATGACCATCTACTACTTTATGTTAATCGTGTTAGCGCTTGTCAATCGCAATATCCACGAAAGGAGCTCCAAATTCGGAGGTTTATTCAGCCCAAACGTGTCGTTCACACATGGGGCTCCGAATTCGGAGGCTTTTTGTGTTGGCCCAACGCGATTTCCATGAAGGGCGCTCCGAATTCGGAGACTTATTCGGTCCAAACGTGTCCTTCACGGATGAGGCTCCAAATTCGGAGGCTTTTTGTGTTGGCCAATCGTGGTTCACAAAAGGCGCTCCGAATTCAGAGGCTTATTTGGCCTAAATGTGTCATTTACGGACGGGGCCCCAAATTTGGAGGCTTTTTGTGTTGGCCAATCGTGGTTCACAAAGGGTGCTCCGAATTCGGAGGCTTATTCCGCCCAAACGTGTCATTCATGGATGGGGCTCCGAATTTGGAGGTTTTTTGTGTTGGCCAATCGTGGTTTTCACGAAGGGCGCTCCGAATTCATAGCCTTATTTGGCCCAAACGTGTCATTCACATATGGGGCTCCGAATTCGGAGGCTTTTTGGGTTCGCCAATCGTGGTTTCCACGAAGGGCGCTCCCAATTCGGAGGCTTATTTGGCCCAAACGTGTCATTCACGAATGGGGCTCCAAATTCGGAGGCTTTTTGTGTTGGCCAATCGTGATTTCCACGAAGGGCGCTCCGAATTCGAAGACTTATTCAGCCCAAATATTTGGCATTGCTCACATTTCTTGACATAATATTCGGCATCGGTTCGTATGGTCGGCCAATAGTACCCCTGCATTTCGGCTTGATGGGCCAGAGAACGTCCGCTCGAATCGGCACCACAACTGCCTTCATGTATTTCAGACAAAAGTTCCTCGACTTTATCCGGGTGAACACATTCTAAGTACGGCCTAGAGAGAGATTTTTTGTAAAGCTTCCCCTGCGGATCCAAGTAGTATCGGAGGGCTTTGTTTCACAGTTTGTGTGCTTATTTCTTATCTACCGGGAGTTATTCTGAAGATAGAAATGCGGCGATAGAGTCCATCCAACTTGGACCTGGTTCGATAACGTTGATCTGAACTAATTTTGAAGAGGCAATGCTCGGCTCAGTGATGAACCCAACTTCGAATGTCCGCTTAATTTCTGAGTTGATGGTAGAGGCTAAGCAAGCTAGGGTGTCCGCATGCATGTTCTGATCCTGGGTTATTTGATTCAGTTCGTTGTGATCAAATTTCACGAGCAAAGAATTCGCTGTTTTCATATAGGTTGTCATGTAGTCATTTTGGGCTACATATTCCCCTTTCAATTGGTTAATTACTAGTTTTGAGTCACAAAAAACAAGCAGACGCCGTGCACCGAGGTGAATTGCATTCCGTAGGCTGGTTAACAGTGCTTCGTATTCGGCCTAGTTGTTCGATGCATCGAAGCCCATTTAGACGACCTGTTCGATTATTGCCCCTTCGGGGGTCATGATTATTACGCCAGCCCCACTGCCACGCTGGTTGGATGACCAATCGCAATACGTCTGCCAAATGTCGCTAACATATATTCTCTAGTTGGGCTTGGTTTGCATTTGATCAGACTTAAAGTCGGTGAGGGATCCTGTGAATTTGGCTACAAAGTAGGCGAGCACTTGCCCCTTTACGAAAGTTTTGGGTAAAAGCTGGATAATACTGGCTGAGTTCCAGAGCCCATTTTGAAATGCGCCCCGGTGCTTCTGCGCTGTAGAGCGTTGACCAGAGGGGATAGTCCGTTAGTACCCCAATGATATACCCCTGTAAGTAATGCATCAGTTTTCTTGTAGCCCTGACGAGGGCAAGGATAAGCTTTTCCAATGGAAGGTAACGTGTTTCGGCGTCGGCCATTGCTTTGCTCACATAGTAAACTGGTTGCTGCTCCCCAAGTTCTTGCCTTAACAATACGGTGCTGAACACCCGGTCGGATACCACCAGATACAAAATGAGGAGATCACCTACTGTAGGTGTTGCCAAGAGTGGTACTGATCGCCTGCCGTAGGGGATCGCTTGTTGAGTGCGGCGGCCATTCCCATCAGCTTCTAAACCTCTTTGACTGACTGAGGGGAGCCAAGCTCTAGAATTATCGTTATTTGCCTCGGGTTGGCTTCAATTCCGCGGTTGTTAATGATGAAGCCAAGGAATTTGTTGGATCTGATGTAGAATACACACTTCAAGGCGTTCAATTTCATTTTGTACTTTCGAATGATGCTAAATGTCTCTGCCAAATCGGCTAGATGGGAGTGCTTTTCTTTGGATTTGACCACTATATCATTGATGTATACTTCCATGGTACGGCCGAGTTGTTCCTTGAACAAGGCAGTCACTAGTCTTTGATAAGTTGCCCCCGCATTCTTCAGCCTAAAAGGTATGACCTTGTAGCAATAGGTTTCTCTTGGGGTGAGGAATGCAATTTTTTCTTGATCCTCCAGATGCATGGAAATTTGATGATAGCCCCTGTAGGCATCCAAGAAGCTCATGCGTTAATGATATGCCGTTGTGCTTACGAGTTGGTCTATTCTGGGCAAGGGAAAACAGTCCTTGGGACAAGCTTTGTTTAAGTCCGTGAAATCCACACAAACACGACAAGAGCCATTCTTCTTCTTTACAACCACAGTATTGGACAACCATGTAGGATAGGTTACTTCGCGAATCACCCAACGGCTGAAGTATACTCCGCGGCTGACCGTCGACTTCTTTGAATAATTGACTTACATTTCGGATCAATGTTTAAGCGATGTTGGGCCACAGATGGATCCACTCCTAGCATCTCGTATGGGGACCATGCAAACACATCAATATTGCCGAGTAAGAAGGATACTAACTCCTGCTATTTAACTTTATCCAAGGAAGCACCGATCATGAAGAACTTGTCAGGACTTCCGTCAATTTCGACCCGATCCAAGGCTTTAGTTGCCTTTTCACTTGGGATCTTCCCAATGTCTTCGAGGCTCTCCCTATCCAATACCTCAATTGAATGTATTTCCAGCTCCCTTGGTCTTTTTGCAGCAAGAAGATAGCATGCCTGTGCTAATTTCTGAGAGTCGCGAATTTGTTCGATACCGTACTTAGTCGGAAAACAAAGTAGTTGATGGTAGGTGCTTGGCACGGCTTGCATTATATGTAACCAAGTTCTGCCCATGATGAGATTATACGGTGAGGGAAGCTTGACAACCAGAAATTCTACATCTACTGATCTGGTGCCGGCCTGTACTGGTAGTGTGAGTTTTTCCAAAGGATACTCCGGGTTAGCATTGAAGCCGAATAACATGTAATCAGCTAGAGACAGATCCGAATCGGTGAGGGCAAGTTTGATAAAAGTTTTGTAATACATTATTTCTGAAGTGCTGCCCTGGTCAATGAGAACACGCTCAATGGTGAATCTGTTTATGCGTAGCTCGATGACAGGGGATCAATGTGGGGGTGCGTTACTCCAACTAAGTCACTATCATCGAAACTAATCCTTCTAGTGTCATGGGGCCGTTTCGCCAACGTCATTGGGCTATGAGGGCTAGACTGCAACTGAATTGGATGCACCTCGGATGACGTCGGCAAGTTGTATATCATATGAATTACACCAAGAGGAGGTGACTCCGGCCATAGAGCTACTGTATTTGCTGAATTATTCTTTTGGAGGTGTTGCGTAAGACGGCCGTCTTGCACCAATTCTTCCAGGTGATCCTTTAATGCATAACAACTATCGGTGTCGTGAATGTGGTCTTTATGATACTCACACTGTTTATCCCGTCTTCTCGCATCGGGAGGTCTCGTCATCTTGGGCGGTCACTTGAAGAACAGAAGGTGTTGAATTTTTGACAGAATCTTACTATCGGCTCTATTAGCTCATTGTATTTCTTGCCTGAGCGCCTTGTGCGCATGCTATCCACTTGATACTGTTCATTAGCTCATTGTGAACATTGGTCATTTGATCGGCGCGAGTCACGCCTTTTGTCTCGTTTAGCTTGATTCTGTCGCTCGGGGTTTCTTGATGGCACAACGCTAATCGGCTGTACAATTCCTGATATGGCCATCTCATCGGCTTTACATCCTACTTTGACCCACAGCGCATCGTCTTTCACTTTACAGTATTCTTTGACCTTTTTTATTAATGCCCAGACGGTTTTGGGGGGCCATCTAGTTAATGAACTGCGGAGGGGACTATCAGGATGCAATCCCATCTTAAAGGCAGTGATGGCCATGGAGTCATTGCAAAGAACATCTACTAGATTAAAGCACTCCCAATAGCAGGTCGAATATTCACGAAGAGTTTCTCCCGGTTTAATTTGCATTGCCCAGAGAGAATCGGCTTGCTTCGGCTGGATCTCATTAGTGATAAATCTCGCCCTGAATGACTTTTGGAGTTAGTGGAAGCTCTTAATCGATGCCGTCCAAAATAACCTTGTTGGTGACCTCTGCTTGACCGTTGCTTTAGGGATAAGTCGGCGAGGAAAAGTAGGGTCGGATACCATAAGTGTTGCACAATTCTCGATACACGCCACAATCAAACTGGGTACCGTTGTCTGAAACAAGCGCTCGTGTTATGCTGAATCTTGCTATGATGTTTTTCCATACAAAATGCTTAACGTCGGAATATCGAATATGTGTTAGTGCCTCCGCTTCGACCTATTTTGTAAAATAATCCATTGCAACAATTAAGAATCGCTTGTTGCCTGGGGCCTGCGGTAATGGTCCAACAATATTAACCCCCCATTGAGCAAACTGCCAAGGACTAGTGATAGAGTTTAACTCCTCGGCAGGCAAATGAGTTAAGGAGGAAAACTTCTGGCATTGCTCACATTTCTTGACTTAACATTCGACATCGGTTTGCATGGTCGGCCAATAGTACCCCTGCGTTACAGCTCGATGGGCCAGAGAACATCCGCCCAAATGGGCACCACAACTACCTTAATAAATGAGAAATCTCATATTATGATAATGGGACTGCATTGTTGGATTAGTAAAAGAAAGGTGACTTTGGTTCACAAAAAAAAAAAAAAAAAATGACTGTTTATCTAATTCTTTTATGTTTATACTAGATGAAGGGTTGAGCTTATTTGGACTGAAGGTGTTGCCTGAGTTCATGGGGTTTACTATTACATTAATTTGTTATAAAAAAAGAGATGGTCTATTTTAAAAAATTACACATGTCGTTCATTTGTTTTGTGACAAGCATGATAAATTAAACATATTACGATTATCATATTGAACTAATTTTTTTATGAATGATATACATGAAAAGTTTTACAAAATAAATGGTTTGAACATTGAAATAGAACCTGTAATGAGCCTAGAAGCCTAAACAATACCCTCAAGGCTTGTTTGATTAACATGATTAATAGTTGTGGAGAAGTGGTTTGGAAATACTCTTGGATCCTGAAGGACATTCCTGATCCTCTGGTTGCCACCTGAAAAAAGGATTAACACTCCGGTCGGGGGTGCTGGAATTAGCACTTCGATAGACAAGTTAGTATATGTCTCTCGTTTGCTTGTGTCTTAAGTTTCTTGGGTCTGTTCTCACATATCTCTCTTTGGTTGATGTTCATTTATTTATATTTGCTTTCGGGCCCTAGGGTCGGGCCCACTCTTAATCCCTCGCATGATTGCTCATTCGGCCCTTCTGTCGTATGCCAATTCCCACTCGGCTTTTTGTTCAACTAGTTTTATGGTTGATTAATCTATTCGGCTTCGGGATCATCCAGGATGGAGCCGAATATAATATATATCCTGATTTTCTTCAGATTATATTCAGCTTTCCCGCATGTACGGATATTCGGCTCTCACAATAGTGAAACGATTAATAATCTCATGAATTAGTGTAGAATTAGTTATCGAATTAAATTAGTGAGATAACTATTTATTATGCATTCATTTTTTCATTTTCTTTCATATTTGAAATTATGATCCTCAACCCCTCTCAATATTAAAAATTCGCCAATTTTGTCGGATTGAGTATCAGTCGTATATGTAATCTGGTTAATAAAATTTACAATCAAATATGAAATTGTGAATCCATGAACTAACAATTCTAATCCTATACTATAATCCTTATAATCAATTTGTTGAGGATAATATCTCAGCTAGCTTAGGCTGCAGAAGCAGCTCCAACCTCTAACCGCAGCTCTGATACCATAAAGAAGTGTGTAATCACACTCCATTTCATTCTCAATTGAATTGTTTAAGCATACATCACTTTTACTTATATATAATGAATCTAACAATCTAAAAAGCACTACAACTAACTCCTAACTAATTCTACAAATATCTATCCAAAATATCTGAGCTACCTCCTAACTAATTGCACAAATATCTATCTAAAATATCTAAGCTAATGACTCAGCAAAGCAGAGCTTGGAGCTGCGGTTGGAGGTTGGAGCTGCAGTTGGAGCTGCTGTAGTTGGAGCTACTTCTACAACCTAAGCTAGCTGAGCTAGTTAAGATATTATCCTCAACATTCCCTTGCAAGCTGATGGAGAGAGAAACTAACATGAGCTTGCCTTTAAGATAGGAAAATCTGGAGACAATTAATAGTGAAGATATCTGCCAACTAATCAATATAGTGCAACATAAGCTTTTTAATAAGCACTTGATCTCTAACATAATGACAATCTACTTCAATGTGTTTAGATTTGGGATGGAAAACTGGATTAGAGGCCAAAGCTATGGCAGAAACATTGTCACACCAAAGAAGAGGAACAAGAGGAGGGACAATGCAAAAATCCTAAAGCAACATACCAATCCAAGCAAGCTCTGCAGCTGTATGAGCTAAGATCTATACTCTGATTCAGTAGAAGATCGAGAGACAGTGGCTTGCGTCTCATAGCAAGTTTAATTAAATTCTAATTCGGATTCAAATAATTAGAATAAAATAATTATCATTGCTTAGCTTAAATAAGAATTAATTAAGCTTCTCTAATTAGGCTTATATAAGGTTGAGTTGACTCTAGACCTTTACATACACCTCCATTTCATCATCTTTTAAGTCTCAAATGTGAGAGAGAAGTAGAAGGGAAGCTTGAGGTTGAATTCAAAAATTAAGAGAGAAATGAGAGAATTTGGAAGGAAATTGGGAATTGGCCTCCTAGCTCAAAGAATTGGACATCTAGAGCACAATTGAGCTTTCAAGGTAAGAACCCAACCTAGGAACTAAGTGTTTGAATCATCAAGAGCATGAATTCAAGAGAATCAAGTTGATCAGTGCAAGAATTATCATTAATGGATGTACCATGTATGTTTATCTTTGAACTCTGAATCTGAATATGTATAAGAATCTACTTCTGATCTGAATTATGATTTCTGAATCTAATGTGGACATCATTCTTTAAAACCTTTACTTTGTTATTAATCACTAGGCTCCAGCTCACCGTATTATTTATGTATGTAGGTGACAAGGAGCGTGACCAGGAGCATGACCAGGCCTAAGCTGTTGACTGGAGATTTGTTTTGTCAGCTAGCTACTGCATCTCCCAAGGAGGTTCCCAAGTTAAAGTGTGGCCATGCTTTTATGAACAAGTTTTAAGTTTTTGTTACTTCAGTTTGTCTGAACGTTTTGTTTATACTTTGTATTTAGGGCCAAGTCCCTTTTGACCGTATCTATATTTGTGATGTAAGACCAAATTGAATATGACGTCATATATGTGCATATAAGTTTTAAATTTTCTGTCCCATGTACGTCTGCACAGCTCTATGGACAATGCATTTGATATTTGCTTCGGCCAGCATTTCTATTTTTGTTTAATCTGTTCAAAGGCCTTCGGTAATTCCAGGATTACTGGCCAGTTACGATACTAAACTTATAGGGGTGAGCTTGGGTTGTGACACACCACCACCTAAACTGCGTCATTGCCCCTTTGTGTTCTAGGAAGACCCGAAACAAAGTCCATAGTGATATGCTCCCACTTCCATTCCGTGATAGGCAAGGGTTGTAATAACCCGGCAGGTCGCTGATGTTCTGCCTTGACTTGCTGACAAGTTAGACACTTGGACAAAAATGAAGCCACATCCCGCTTCATACATCTCTACTAAAATTGTTGGTTAAGATCATGGTACATTTTTGTGCCCCCCGAATGTACTGTGAGATGGGAGTGATGAAATTTCCAAAGTATCTCGTCTCTACATGATTCAAGTACAAAAAGGCAATTTAGATATTGAACATTCGATTCAGAATCTGCCCTCAAACCCTTTTTCTCCTTCCCTTGTGCAATCTTCTCCTTGATTTCTTCAACTTTCAAACCACCCCGCTGTGCCTCTATAACCCAAGTAACAAGTGTCAGTTGTGCAAGGATAGAAAATAAGGTGGCATGCTCGGGAGATTCACTAAGATGCAAATTGTAACAATCCTGACCTGTGATTAGCCTATAGTCCTTAATTAAGAATTATTAATGAGTAATTAAGGAGAAATCATGTGTTAATTGTGCATTAAATGTGTGAATTGTGTTTATATCTGTTCATGGTAGGAATATCTATCTGTATTCCTGATTCATATGCAAATTGAAGGCCTTATCGGCATCCGATCACGAAATTGACTTAGTTTATGTGTTATTTAGAATTTTTGAAAATTTATGGTAGGTTTAATTGAAATTCAATTCGGAATCAAATAATTAGAATAAAATAATCCCAATTGCTTATCCTAACTCAAGTTAATTAAGCCCACTAACCAAGCCTATATAAGGCTTATACACACATTATAACTCTTTTTGTTCATCATCTTTCTTGAGGAGGAAAACGTGAGAGAGGGAGAGCTAGAGTGAGAAGAGTGAATTCAAGAAGAAAAGGAGGAGTTGTTAGAGAATTAAAGGGAAGTGGTGGAATTGAGCAAGAACTTACTAGAATTCATGGAATTGAGAACCTTAGGTAAGAAATTCAATCTTTGAGCCTTGTGTTTGACTCATCCAATGTATGAATTCAAAAGAATTAAGTAGATTAACATGAGAATTAAGTTAAGATTGAAGAATTATAATTCAAATCTTACATGCATGCACATTTCATAGCATTTTGGAGTTTTTTCAAAAGAATTCCCACATGCATGTTCTTATCTTGGTTTTGTTATAAGAATTTAACGTGTTTTTGAGCTCTATATCTCATTTGATCATGCTTTGGATGGTTTGAGTTCATAGCAAGTCATGCATGTATTATACTTTGAATTTCAAGTTTGATTTTGAACAACTGGCATGCTTTGGGGCCTTGATTTTGTGAAATGATCCTTAATCCTTGATGTATTATAAGTTTAGCTATGTTTTCTCTAGTTTTGGGCCCAAAGGATGTGTTTTGACACTTTAAAGTTGAGTTTTGAAGTTAGGAGTGCAATCTAGAAATTCTAAAATTCGCACTCTTCGCGCGAGCGAGGAATGCGAGCTCCCAATACTTTTACAGAGTTGGGGGTTGGCTTGAGCAACAGAACTTATGCTCGAGCGACCACCCTTATTTTTTATCCTTAGCTCGAGCGTAGGAAGTTGCGCTCAAGTGTAAAATGAGAGCCCCCAGAAGTTTTACAGAGTTTTGCAGACCGCTTGAGCGAAGACCTTGTTTTCAGAAATTTGACTAAGTGTTTCAATTCATATTTTGGCATCCTCATTGCATTTTAGGCATTCCTAAGCCTTAATTAAGACCTAATAATGAGGACAAGGATTAGAAACACACAAAGATAGAAAAGAAATGAGTTAAGTATTTTGCGGGAGTATATTTCATTGTGCATTTGTTATGTGTTTGTGTAGGTCACATGCCATAGACTATCCGATCTGTCTGCTCTATCCATTTTGCTACCAGAGCTATTTGTAAGTGACAACTCTATAACCCTATGTTTGAATAAAAGTAATTTTAGAATGGTAAGATATGGTCTGGTTTACAAAATGCTATTTTGTGAATCATGAATGAATGTCCAATTTTCTGAAATGTATTTGTAGGATCCTTAGTTCACATGGCCCTCGCCCAAGGGAAACAATACTGTGGCTTATGTTTATATCGCCCTCGCCTGGGAGAAACAATACCATGGCTTATGATCATATGGCCCTTGCTCAGGGGAAACAATACTGTGGTCTATGTTCACATGGCCCTTGTCTAGGGTAAACAATACCATGGAAACTTGTGCACAAGATATGGACCTTTGGGGTCGTCGATATCGACTATGCATATGGGTCTCAGGACCAAGTTGATATGATATTTAATGGATGTGTCACATATAATTGCTTATGATTTCTGGTTAAGTATGTGAAATTGAATTTGTTTATGATATGAACTCTAATTTCTAAAACTATTTGGACATCATTCCTAAACCCTTTACTCTGTTGTTATTCACTAGGCTCCAGCTCATCGTACTGTTTATGCATGTAGGTGATCAGGCACGTGACCAGGCTCGGAGTTAATTGCTTGGTGTTCTGTTGTGTCAGCCAACCTGTGCCCCTCCCGAGAAGGTTCTTGGAATGCTTCATGTGGTCGAATTTTGTGAACCAAGTTTATGACTTTTGTATTACTTTTGTTTTCTTTTGTTTGTCAAAACACTTTTTGTAAACTCTGTATATAGGGTTAAATCCCTTTTTGACTGTATCTGTAATGATGATGTAAGGCCAACGTGATTTTAACGTCACAGATATGTATATAAGTTTTATATTTTCAGTCCCATGTATGTCTACACAACTCTATGGACATTATATGTTTGTATTTGCTTCCGCTAGTCCCTGTATTTGTTTAATTTGTTCAGAGGCCTTTGGTAATCCCAGGATTATTGGCCGATTACGACGCTAAACCTATAAGGGCGGGTTTAGGTGGTGACACTAATCAAATTCACCCAAATCATCCAACATTTCCCATTCCCTAATTGTGAAATTAGCAATGGTACTCACAGATTTTCTACTCAAAGCATTAGCCACCACGTTGGCTTTTTTGAGATAGTAGTATAATTCAAAATCGTAATCCTTTAGAAATTCCATCCACCTTCTTTGACGTAAATTCAAATCCTTTTAGGAAAATAAGTATTTAAGGCTTTTATGATCTGAGAACACTTTAAATTTCTCTCCATACAAGCAATGTCTCAATAATTTTAGAGCAAAAATAGCTACAGCTAGCTCTAAATCATGAGTGACATAGAAATATGTGCCGTACCTTGCACTAGGTCTATAGAAAAATCAACCTTACGATGAGGTGGTAGTTCGGTGAGTGTGGACTCGCATTTTTCCACACCCCCACCTTTCGGAAAGGGTTTGCAAAGAAGGCCTCACAGTTCAGACTCTCGCAGTTTTGAATCTAGTCTCACAGGTGTAATGTGAAACTGATAAATACCAAAGAGTCCAAATCTAGCAAATCTTTTTGAAAAATCGATTTTAAATCAAATAATGCCAAAATTGGACTGCTTTGCCAGATTATAGATTAGCCACCTAAATATTTTTTGTTTTAGGGAAATTTAGGAAACCCTGACTCGTGCCAAAGGCCACGTGTCCGTCATCACCAAAGTTGCCTTGGCTCGGGAACTTAGGTACGAGAGGGGAAGGTCCTGAAATGAGCACCCCCGCTCGCCCGATCAAAAGATCGGCCTCTACTAATTATCATATGAGTTTTTATAAACATTATGTGTTCTTATTCCAGTTATTAAACTAGCTTTACTATGTGACGCACACAAGCAAGTATAAACTAGTCGCAAGAATTGGAACAACTCAACTCATATTTGTCTTCGAAAATGGTTTGAATTTGCCACCCTCAAGTAGGCTTAAAAGTGCGGATTTTCCACCAACATAGTGGGCTTAAAACATGATTTGCCACAATAAAGTATGCTTAAAACTTACATTTGTTGAATCATTCCAATTCAAACAACAAGCCTTCATCCACAGGCATTCATGCAGTTTAGCAAGTAAGCACATAGCCTCATAGCAAGCATGCAAAACATGGCTACATGACAATCACACTCATGCAAGTATGCTAAAGCATAAAACTCACTAAGTACTCCAAGCTAAAACAAAAACTAGTTAGAAAGATGCATGATCCCAACTATACAAGATGTCTAATGCAACATATGTAATAATGCAATTAATAGGCTCAGCTACTTAATCATGGTATTTCCAACACTTTGATAGCATGCTTTGCAACACGTATTCAAAGAAGTATTGAAATTGCAATGCAGTTTGAATGATGTGTCGAGCCTCGGTGCATGCAATTCAAATGAATGGATGCAAACATGCAAGCATAAGGTATGCTAATTGAAAATGTCCCTAATCTAACCATCGAAAGCAGTTAAATAAAAGGGAGAAAGAAGTGGGGTTGGAAGACATGCACACACATGCACACACTTATTACAACATTATGCCCTCACAAAGGAGGGTCCGAATGAATAAACTAACTAGCTATGCTAATTAAGCTAACTATTACAACACAATTGAAATGAATTAACTAACTTATTTTAAGATAATTAAATATTACAAAACGAATTGAATAATTAGTTACACTAACTAATTAAGTACAATACTTGAATTAACTAGCTATTCTAAGCTAACTAAAGCAATCAAATGGCCTCGAGGGTGAGAGATGCATGCATGCTTGGTTGGTTTCTTCCCGAAAATCCACTGCTTTGCCATTGCAACCTCTGTTTGCACATTTTTGATCACCAAAAGTGTTGCCAACTTCCAGAATGCCTCTGCTCCAACTCAGGAGCACACCTGTGCAATTTTTCATTGATGGCCGGTTGGCTACCAATGGTGGCTGGTCGGCTACCATTGGTGGCCAGTTGGTTGCTTTTGGTGGCCGGTCAGCTACTATTGGTGGCCGGTCGGCCACCCCTTCCCTGAACTTCCTTTTTTGCTGCAACAGAGAGCAAACAGAGGCAAAGCAGTGTACCCTTGAGGAGTGTGTGTACTGTTACCCTCTTTATCATTACACAAGCTCAAAAGAGTGCAACTCTTGGCCCTCAAACCATCAACCAAGAATTTTCCATGCATGATGGCTAAGGAACCAAGCTTGTACAAGCTTAATGAGTGCAAAACAAGACTTAACAAAACCATTACCCTATCATGCATAATCAAGGGTGATGGTGACTAAGGAAAGTGACATGTTTCATCACTTTGAGTATGAAACGTCCCATGTTCCTCGTGTTCGAATTAATGTCCGATCCAAACACATGCTATGCAACACAAAAGATGCTTTATCTTGCCTCTTTTACTTTGTCCACTTTTATTTACTCATTTTAGCTTACCAATCCATTCTTTAATTGATTAGTCCAAAAGTGGGTGTCCTCTAATGGAAGAGGTGTCAACCAAGGAATGATTTAAGGCAAGGGAGAGGTCATGCCTTTGGTTAGTAGAAACCCCCGAAAGAGGATTAAAACCATTAAGCACGAACCTCGATCTCAAGCTTAAACACAACCCGAAGGTTAACCAACCCTCAAAGCAAATGAAAAAGTGAAGAAATAAGGGAGGTTGTAGATATTTAAAGCGCTGCAATGGAGAGCAAAACAACACTAAAGCATGCTTTCAACTCAAAATAAAGATGACTAAAGCATTAAAACACTAGGCTAATGAAGAAATTAACACTACAACCATGCAATGCAATCCTCAAAGGACTAAACCAACCCCAAAAAAAGCTAAAACAAGTCAAAATAGTAGCAAAAACATGCTGAGATCAAGTTATAAAATGCTAGAAAAACATGCTCACGTGTTAAGCTATCTAGGCATGCAAACAAAACATAAGGAGGGGAGGCTAACCCCTCCAATTTTGGACTTCAAAGAAAGGTTTTTACCACTGAAATAACTCTGATTTTTAGTGGTTAAAAGGCCCAAAAAGTTTGATTTAAAGGTGATTAAAGAGGGCACAAAATGCTTCACAAGCTAAGGAACAAAAGGAGGGAACAACCCCCTAACTCACAAGGACTCAAACCACTATTTGTATGCCTCAAAACAGAGTTTTTTGCACTTCAAAAACAGCCTTAAATCAGTTGAAAGGATGGCAACTCAAGTATGCACAATAAGCTAAAATAAGGTTAGTTCAATACCTTTGAAGCAAAGTGCAATTCAGCCACTAACTCAAGCTCAAATCCCCTTCTAAGGCTCAAACAAAGCTTGAAGAGATCTCAGCTCAAAGGTGAGAGTGTTTGGTCAAGGGTTGATATACAAAAGTGTAGAGAAACTAAGCAAATGTATGCAAAATAACAAGAGAGAGAGAGAGAGAGAGAGAGAGAGAGAGAGAGAGAGAGAGAGAGAAGTCTAGAGAGAGAGAGATTTTTTATCCAAAATTTCTAACCCTCAAAGATGGGGGAGGACACCCCCTATATATAGAAAAACAAGGTTTGAGCTTGAATTCATCCTACCATACACGTGTATGGAGATACAATTCAGTGAGCAACAATTGGGACAGCTGGCAAACAAATATCTGAACAAGAAGAAAAATGGCCGTCAGCCACCACTAGTAGCCAACCGGCCATCAATGTGGCCGACCGACCACCAACATAGCTGACCGACCACCACTTATGGTCGATAGGAACAAGTCATGGATGATAGGCTGTGGGGCTAGCCGACAGGCCACCCTTTCCTCCAGACTTGAAATAGCAAACTCTTGGTCCACAACCAAGCACAAAGTAGATAAGGTTCAAAGGCACCAAAGACAAGGTGCTCGGCTAAGAAGTTCGGGTGCTCAAGACAAACACAAGCATACAAAATCATCGAGTGTTCAAACGATGACGTCTAAGTCTTGAGGGCAGTAAAAAATGGGGTGTCTATAGTGAGGTCCTCTAGGAAGACATCTAAATAGTCACAAACCACCCTAGGGATTACCCCTTGTGCTTTATTAGTTCCGTTATTCATCAAAGTTACAATAGGAGAAGTGAATTGCCTTGATTACAAGAGTCATATGATGGAATTAAAAGTCTATTAGTTCAATCCCCTATAAAATAAAATAGTCACCCCAGTAATACACACAGTAACCCTCTCGTGATAACAATATATTACAGCATGATAAGAGGACAACCAGTGCATACCTGTAGACACCCCATTTTGACCGCCCTTAAGACTTGAGCGCCTCGCTTTGAACACTCGATGATAAAATGTTACGCTGTGTAATCATTCAAAACTTCAGCAAAAGGATTCAGTTTCAAGCTTTAAAACCCAAACCTTGCACCCCTTTTGGACTAGAGCCTTATTTTTTCCAGCCTAAACACTCAGAGAATAGTTGACCAAACATGTGGCCGGCAAGCCATTTTCATTGGGTCGGCCGTATATCCTCATGGCTAGCCGGCCAAGTTCAGCATAGTAAATATTTTGATAGCTGCCAGTTGCTCCCATGCACATGCTTTGGACAAACTATCCCTTTTACAGATATTTCCGATATGAGAAGTTATTTTTCTATAAATGCAACACCCCCTCATGGTTTGGGGTTAGAAAAAAATCTCCAAGAGCCTATAGCTTATCCAACACACTTCTCTCCTCTCTTACAATATACATACACTATAGATACACCATACAAGCTTAAACTTAAAGCCTTTGCTGAGGCTCTTGAACACAATTCAACTCCTTGAGAGTGTTTAGCTTGTGGTTTGTGAACTAAGAAGCTTTTCCTCTCTTCAAGAGGTAAACTTTGCCCTTTTTCACCATCTTTTCTCTCCATTTTCTTTGTTTTTACATAGTAATTTTAGAGTTATTTTTGAGCTTAAAATGCTATTAAAACCTCATAGGGTGGCTAGCCATCTTTCCATTGGCTAGCTCACTAGTTGTATATCATTTGCTTTCTTTCATTTTTTTTACTTTCTTTTCATTTCTTTGGGTTCAATTTCAGTACCTTTTAGCATTGTTTTAGGTTGTTTTTGTGTGATGTGAATTGAATATGGGCTTATAAAAGGGTCCTAGTCCTCCCCACTACATGTGCTCTTACTTCCTATGCTTTGAATATCATATTTGTGTTGTTGTAAGTCTTCTCAGATTTGGCGTGTTTAGGATATAGCGGCCAATCTGTTGAGTTGATCATTTTTAGCTTTCCTTATGTAAGTTGGATCCTTGTGATCATGGGAGGATTAGAGCTTAGGCTTAGCCACCCCGCCACAAGTTTGCTTATCTAGTGTAAATTTCTTGCTTTCATATAGTTGTTGTCCACCTTAAAGCTAGTAGTTGCTTCCATGTTCAAAGTGTTAAAAAACTCTCTTATCGATCATTTTCGAAACATGGAAATGGATATCTCATCCTTGTTCCATGAAAAAGAGGAGTTGTCAATAACTTTAGCTAGTTGTGTGTTTAAGCTTTCAAAGATAACTTGGTTTTTGTCCCTTTTTTTTCCTTGCTTTGTTGCTCCTAGAGAGCTCTTTCTTGAGAAGTGTTGAAAACTCTCTCCCAGTTCCTCTTTGAAGCATGGAAATGGATGTTTCATCCTTATTCTATGAGCAGGGAGATGAGTTGACAACACTTTTTGAGTTGTTGGTATTTTCATTTTAGTTGTTCCGTAACCATCACATACTAGCTTTTGATGCTTGATGATTTAAGAAGCATGTCAGCCTCTTCCATGAATAAATTCATGATAGGAAGGAGGTAACCTTGTTTTTTTTTTTTTTTTTGTCTTTAGTTAAGTCTTCTCCTTTTGCTCTTATGATCATCATGCAACAACCTTGCTATGGTTGATGAGTTGGGAAGCAAACATACTCCTTCCTTGAAAATCTTCATGATAGGAGGGAGCAGAGAGGATGAACAACTTTTGGAAACCCTTTGTTTTGCTCTATTCCAGTTCTGCCAGAGTAGGGTATTCCTTAAAAACAGTGGCCCGCCGACCATTATTCCATATAGCCAATCACCTGATCAAGCCGGCTAGCCAAGCATGTTGTATGGCAATAGAGATTTTCCAGCATAACAGAGTAGATTTTGAGGCCGAAATAGAATTGTTTTCTGATTGCTAATAGGGCAACTTCTGGCAGCAAACAGAGAGGTTTTCAAAGGATGTTATTGGTTGTGCGCATGCAACTCACAGCCCTTTTTAGTCCATTAGATTAGTAATTTTGATATTTGTATTTTGTATTAATTTGTAATTAATTAATTGTTTTCATTCAAATTTGTAATAATTAATTAAGTAGTTCATTCGTTGGTGTTTGTAATAATTAGTTAATTAGGACATTTGGACCCTCTTGAGCGAGGGCAAACTTGTAATATTTGTATGTCTTACCACCCCCATTTTTTTCTCCCTTTTATTTACATGCTTACCATGGTTGTATGTAATATCATGTTTTTATTTCATATCATTACCATGTTTTGTATCCATTTTTGCATGCATTAAGGTTCGGTTCATCATTCTTGAATATCATTGTGATTTCCTACTTACTTGAATACGTGCGTTACCGCATACTTTGAGTTCATCCATATGACATGTCAAAAAACCAAACCTAGTAGTTTCATTCTTGTATGTGTTGCATTAGCCATTTTGCATATAGGATTATGCATTTTTCTAACTATCATCTTTTCTTTGGTTTGCCTCATTTGAGTACTAAGCGAGCATTTACGCTTTAGCATATTACATGTGTGTTTGTGTTGCCATGTCAAGCGTACTACCAAGAGGCTATATGCTTATTTGAAATACCTCTTTGAATGCTTGTGGATGAAGGCTATTTCGCTTAAGTTGGAATGATTTTGATTAGTGTACATATGAGCTCATTTTTCTTCCGAGTTGCACATATTTAAAAATTCTTTTCAAGAAAGCATGAAATCAAAGCATTCCAAAGTAAGTGACGTGGTCCATACTTGTTTGCTTCACATAGTAATGTTAGTAAATTAATAATCAGAACAAAAGCATATAATGTATATAAAAATCACATCATGATTAGTACAGGCCTATCTTTGATCGGGTGAGTGGGGTGCTCAATTCATGACCTTCCCCTCTCATACCTAAGTTCCCAAGCTGAGACACTTTGGTTATGAAGGACAAGTGGCCTTTGGCACAAGTAACAGGTTTCCTAAATTTCTCAAAAATATTTGGGTGGCGACTCTGAAATCTGGTAATGCAGTTCATTTTTGGAATCTCTGATGATTAATAAATTTTCTAAGATTTACAGGATTTGGACTCTCATTAGTTTTTCTGATTCACGTTGCACTTGTGGAACTAGATTCAAAATCACGGAAGTCCGAACTGTAGGGCTATCATACCCAAGGAGACTAAACCCTTCCGAGGAGTAAGAAAAACTAGCTACAATACTGAGGATAACATCAAAACCTGAAAAATCTAACAATACCAAATTGAAAGCAAATCAGTAATCAGTAACTTCAATCACACACCTACGGCATCCATGGTTCAACTTTGTCATGTGCTATCCATACTCTTTCCAGACATAGAATTAGATGACCTGGCCGGTAATGGTGGTAGATGAGAAGACATAGAACTCTCTTCATTTTTAGATGCCATAGAACCCCCTCGAGATTCAGTAAACCTTTGTCTCTTAAGCCACCTCCTCTTCTCCTCGCCTTCAAGCATGATCTCAACATGTGCTGCGGACTTGACCAATCTATCATAATCCTGAATCATGTTTCCCATCATCTTCATCAAGATCCCTGGCCTTAGCCTCTTTCAAACTCTAGGTACCTATGCTTTTTTGTAGCCACCAAGTCGGGTGCAAAATGAGATAGGCTTGTAAAAGTAGCCTCAAACTCCGCTACTGTGGAGTCGGATTCTTCAAGTTCCTCAAACTCTCTCCACAAACGTCCCTCATAGTGGGAGAAAGGTATTTCTCCTAAAAAGCATGAGAAAACACCTCCTAAGTATGTTCAATTCTCTTTGTGTATTTCCACCATTGACAGTCATCCCCCTTCAATTGTTAACTAGCAAGCACCACTCGAAGTTCACCATCCCGAATATCTAAGATCTCAAAAGATTTGGTGATTTGCTTAAGCCATTCATCATTCTTTAACGGTTCAACACCCCAAGAAATTCAGCGAAATTTGAACAGAAAAATTCCTTTCTCAAGAAGGAAGCATTAGTCTCCCCTTTGATAGTCCTAGCCACTTGCTCAACTCTAAGAATATTCATTGACTCCTTAAGAGCCCTGGCCATATCTGGAGCCAACGCTCTCATAGCATCTAGGGCTGGTGGAACGGCCACATTGTTTTGACCCACTTATTCTTCTTCTTGAGGAAGGATCTCTAGTTAAGCCGGGATATCCCGACCACCTCGACGAGGTCTTCCATGACCCCTACCATGTCCAGACATCCTATATAAGAGTACATGTGGACAAGATTAACTCAAAATTCACGTACTAGTTAATCACTTCTCCTCAAGTCTTAAACAAATAGAACACATACAGATCCCTTTTCCTAAGATATCAACTCATTCCATGACGCTTAAGGATTTCCTAGTGGAAAAAGCATTGATCAAACGCCTTTCCAAAGGGACTTCAATGAGTGTAGTGGACACATGTCATATCCTAGAGGATTAACCCCATACACACCTAATCACATAAACACATAATCAAGAAAGATCACCAACCCCTTATCCTGGCATGACAACCAGATGTGACAAAGTCACTTCCCACGAGCTCTAGGTATTCAACCTGGTTAGCTGTGATACCAAATTTGTAACACCCCATATATATATCCCATTGAGGAATTACAAGAACATGCTCCACACACACATCACATAATTCCATTCATATGTTTCTCTTTCTTATTGTATTATAGATCCCGTTTACAACACACACACACACACACACAAAAATTACAACATACAAATCTCAGTTCAGTAAGTTCGAGAAAGTTACAAAATAATTACATTGTCCTTTGAGTTTATTAATTACATGAGACATTTTAAAACAAAAATACAAAACTCAAATTAAAAATAGTAAAAGAGTTCCATTGTTACATTTCAAATTTTAGTTCACAAAAATTTTAGATTTTGAAAAGAGGTAGTCTTTTCTTCTTCTTCATTGATGGTTTTGAGGCTCTTCATTTCCTGAAATGTTAGTAGATAGGAATGAGTAAATGCCCAGTAGAGAATAACTTTAACTAAGTATATAAACATTTGATTTAAATATGGATGACCGTGATTAATGCCCAAGAGTTCATATTTATTTTAAAACTATTACACATCACCTAATTCACATACAACCTCTACATTTTCCGTTCTCACATGGATGGCCTGTGGAAGCCTCAAACATTTCCACTTTCATCGTCCTTACACGAACCGGCCAGTGGACACCTCACAACATCCCCACATTCGTCATCCTTATGCGACCGAGCAAGTGGGCACCTCAAACACATTCCCACATTCATCGTCCTCACACGAACTGGGCAAATGGGCACCTCAAACACCTTCTAAAGCTTTAACATTTTACACACAACACCAATAATCACAAGAATTCTCTAATTGTACTTATAAATTATCCATTTCTTCAAAGTCATGAACATTCCCCTAGGGTTCATATAAAAATTTGGGGCTTTTCCTTTCAAATATTTATTTTCCTTGATTCAAGCATGTTTACTCACTATTTCATAGTTAATTTCACAATCCACCATCAATTTCACACAAACACTTTATCACACAAAGCCCATATATATATATCATTCATTACAATAGTTCCATACATATTAAGATTTACACCTATTTACACAAAAATATAAATATATAAGGGTAAAGGTATTCCTACCTCAAGGTTGTATGATGAAAGATGAAGGTCCACTCAATGAGCTTCCGAAACACCACAATTTATTTAGTTCAAAACGTAGCTCTTGATGAGGATAACAACTTTAATGAAGACCTAAAGCTCAATTCTTGCTTTTTCTAGATGAAATCTAGGGTTTTTTAACTAGGGTTTTGGAAAGAGGTTGTTAGAGAGAGAAGGAGAGTGAAAGAAATAATTTGGAAACGTGTTTGGATCACAATATAACTTTATTGTCCCGACCAGACCGCTGGAGCAAACTTTCCATCGCTCAAGTGAAGTACCAAAATACAAAGGGACCGCTCGAGAGAACTTTCCATCGCTCAAGTGATGTACCAAAAGACAAAGGGACCGCTCGAGCGAACTTTCCACCACTCAAGCGGTAAACGCAAGGTCTCAGAAGTTTTGCAGAGCTATAGTGAAAATACTGGAAGGTCATATTTTACACTCGAGCGACCATTCCTACGCTCAAGCGGTCTTGCCGAGATACTGGGAGCTGTAAATCTTCGCTCGAGCGACCAAATGATCGCTTGAGTAGTCCTCCAAAAAAAGCTGTTACAAAAATTGAGCTTATTTTTGCTAGGATTGAAGTTCATGCAATTTGTTAATTCCTTCTACCCAAAAAAGAATTGTTAATTACTTATATGGAAAGTAATGAATCAACTTGTGCATATATTTATATTATTATAAGGAATGGCCAAAAATTAGTGAATAGTTGAAGTGACAATTAATTGTAGAGCTTATTTTAATTAATTATGAAAAATAATAGGAATTCATTCATTATGTTGTTAGCTTCATTTGTACAACTTTTTAACACTTCTCTTTTTATTTTATTATCAGATTATTGTTATTAATGGAGGTTGATGGACTTGAGAGGAGTATAGAAGATAATGACAAATTGTTAAAAGAGCACACACCAAGCCTTGGAATTGAGTTTGAGTCAGAGGAAATTGCATATCAATTCTACAATGAATAGGGAAGAATTATAGAATTTAATATTAGAAGAGATTACCATATGAAAAGCAAGAAAGATGGTATAATGGTTAAGAGAAAGTTTGTTTGTTGCAAAGAGGAGAAAATGATAAATGAAGTGAAATGGTAAACAACCTCGACAAGACACAAGAACTAATTGTAAAGCATTCATGTATGTCTCTTTAGATCGGAAATTATCAAAACTGGTTGCTACAAAGTTTGATGATACCCATAACCATATTATGCATCCTTCTCAATGTGCTCATACGATGCCATCTCAAAGAAAGCTTATGAAGCTGAAGGTATAAATATAGAATTAGCTGATGTTATTGGTTTATCACTCAAGGCATCACATGATCTCATTAGTACCCAAGTAGGCATGAGGGAATTTGTAGGATTCACAGGAGAACACCAAAAGAGTTACTTATCGGTAAAATGACAAAGAGACTTGCAATATGGTGAAGCAGGTACTTTGTTGAGATATTTTCATAAGATGATTACAAATTATGAAAATTTTAGGGATGCAATTTCATTCGACACAACATTTCGAACAAACAAAAAGTATCGACCATTTGCTCTTTTTACTTGCTTTAACCATTTTAGAATGGCAGTGATTTTTGGTGCTGCATTACTATATGATGAAACCACAACATCATTTGAATGGTTATTTGAAACTTTCTTGCATGTAATGTTGGGAAAAAATCCTAGTACTATTTTTACATAACAAGATCAGGCAATGGCTAAGGGAATTTCTTATATCATGTCTGATGTTACTGATGGATTCTGTACTTTTCACCTAATGCAAAATGCCTTGAAGCATTTGGGCTATTTGTACAAGGGCAACTCAACATTTGGAAGTGACTATAAAGCTTGCATTTTCGGATATGAAGATGAAAATGAGTTAGTTGAAGTTTGGAATTCTTTGATTATTAAATACAACTTGAAGAGAATACATGGATGAATAAAACTTGGTCTAACAACCCTACTTTGTGTTATGCTAATTAATCTTAATAATGCTCATAATTATGTGCGTAATATGATTTTGCATGTTAATTATACGATTATATGTGCTTTTGAATTTCTATGTGTTCACTGTAGGGAAATCTGTTCTATTTCCTACTATAATTTGAAAATTTAAGACCGTAAAGGCTACATAAATTGAAATTGTCTGTACCATTGTGACTAGAGTGATTTTTAGAGCCTATGGTGAAATTTAATTAAAAATTGATTCGAATCAAAGTAATTAGATTAAATTGATTAAAGTATGCACAATCAATTAGTTCTAATTAAGTTTGATTAAGCAAATATATATGTATATATATAAGCTAAATGCACTTAAGCTCATATTATGAGCTCAATATCTGAAAATACACTCTAGAGAGAGAGAGAGAGAGAGAGAACACAATTTGAAGGATTTAGCTCAAGCTTGGAGAATTGAAGAGAATTCACTCAAGAACTAGCTATAATTTTCAAATTCATGGGTTAAATTCATGACTAAGTGAATTCAAAGATGATATGAAGTTAAGAACAAGATTTAAGTTGAATAGGATGAAAAGGAGATCAATATGTACATGCATGTAACAATTGTTATGAATCTTCATGTTTGAGTATGGAGCATGTTAAACAAGTTGAATTGATAGCCATTGAAGACATGCATCCGCGAATAATAAAGTTATGAGGCTTAATTACATGTTTTGAAGATGATGGAACAAGAATTCATGTAAGATCATACATGTATGCGAGTTTTGCATATCATTTAGACAAATTCATGAAGAATATGGCACCAAGTGCATAATCTTGAGAAATCTCATGAGTTTGAGCATTGTTATTACCATTTAAAGTGACGAAAGAAACTATATCCCACATGCATGCTCAAGCCATGTAGATATAGAGCTCGAATGCACGAGTCTTAAAGTTATGAGCTCGAAATTGAAATAATTTGATTTTGTATGAAGGAATTCTTGGAGAATTGAACTTCAATTCTTATAAAAATTGACTTTTATTTTCATATTAGAAGTTATTTGGCCAAGATATAGGGCTTAACATGCAAGAAAATCAAGTTGAAACGATGTTTTGAAGTTCAAACATAGTTCTGGAAATTCCAGAATTCGACCTTCTCGCCCAAGTAAAGAAAGGCTCACTCAAGCATAAAAATGCAGCTCCCAGAAGTTTTTGTAGAGAATTGCATGGTAGCTCGAGCTTCAAACTTTGCTCTCGAGCGGACCATGTTTTACAAGACTCATCGCTCGAGTGAAGAATGTCTCACTCGAGCATAAAATTCATGCAACCAGTACTTTTACAGAGTTTTGCAGATCGCTCGAGTGACCAAAGCTGTGCTCGAGCGCAGTGCCTTGTTTCAGAAATTTTAGAAAAGTTGTTTTACATTCTGAATTTGATTCTCTTTCATTTATGAGTATTCTTAGGCATTCATTGAGCATCCTAAATGAATTAAAGGACACGCAAGAAGCCTAAGAACATTAAGGAAACTAAAGAACGGATTAAATTATATCATGACCCAATGTGTTATGAATTATGTAGGGTCAACTGCAAGGACAAATCAAGCACCGGAACACTATGAGTTTGTGCATATATTATTTTCGAAACGTTACCTCTGTGGTAAGTTTCTAAACTTCTGATTTGATACTGTGAATGAGCATTCTATCCGCTTGGTTTGCAATGAAATATGTGAAGCAATGATATATGATTATGAAATGGCCCCAAGGCCGTTCGGCTTACATAAAAAGGATATAAAATGGGCCTAAGGCCATTTCGAATAACTGTGAAATGGGCCAAGGGCTGTTTCAAATAAAGAAATAATTGGACCTAAGGTCGTTTTGAACGGGGAAGTGAATGTGAACATGATCATGGATCATGAGTCCGCACAAACGTGAATATGGATTAGTTGGACCGAAGGTTATTTTGCCTATGAATTGGACCCAAGGTCGTTCTGCATATAAGGGACGAAAGGTCATTTTGCAAATACGAGTTGGACCCAAGGTCGTTCAGTGGATGAATATGTGTATGATATATGATGTGTTGGACCTAAGGTCGTTTTGCGTTGATATCGATCATCAAGTTTAGTTTATAACTTATGATTAAACAAATCTCATTCATGAACTCCTTTAGTTTGGTATTATTTACTAGGTGTTAACTCACTCCTTATTTATATGTATGTAGGTGAGCAGCGAGATGTTTAGCCCCAACCCTAGTGAGCAATAAGAAACCAAGTTTTGAGGAGTCAACCAAGGTCGCCTCATGCAAGAGGCCTTACTTTTGTTTTGCTTTTCCTTTCATTCCTTTGTGGTCACGTATGACCAACTCTGTATATAACCTTGGTTTTGCTTAATACTGCCTTTTACATAATCCTGGTGTAGACACCCCATTTTTGACCGTCCTCAAGACTCGGTTGTGCTTGCAGGTACATCCAGCCACAAGTTCGATTGCCCATCGGGTATTTGACTTTCGCGGCGGAATGCCACAGGTTTGAGCTTTCCAAACCCTATATCCTTTCTGCTCCATTCTTGGACCATGACTTGGTCTTTTCAGAATGTGTTACTTGGTGCAATGCTGGCCACCTTTTGGCCCTACCGACCTTCACTTTGTTGTTGCCGGCCATTGATTGAGCCTGCCGGCCATCAATGAGCCACTGCCGGCCATCACTGGTGGTCGGCAGAACCCCTGTCTCAGCAGGTTTCACTCCAGATCTTTTGAGCCAGCTGGAATCCTTTCATCTCCCCTTCATACACGTGTATGGAGGGATGAAGCTCTTGCCAAGCTTCTTGAAGAAGCTTTGCATTGTTTTCCCTCTATATAAGGGGAGAGCCTCTCTTCTTAGCAGAGGTTTAGCCATTTTAGAAGAGATATAGCTCTCTCTCTATATATTTTTTACTCTCTCTCTATATTGTTGTGGTTTAGTCCATTTTTCTTACACTTTTACACTACAACACATAGAGATACACCACCACCGTTGGACTGAGGTTCTTGGGAAGGTTACTTGAGCTCTGAAAGTGAGTTTTTGGCCCCTGAGGTTGCTGGTTTCGAAGTTGGTCTTCAAGGGTGAGCTTCTTCCCCTTTTTAGCATTTATTTGTACCTCATTTTGGCCATCCTTGCATATTGTTTTAGGCCTTTCTTTCAACTGAAAAAAGTCTTGTTTTTAATTGCTTTTGAAGTTTGTTTAAGGTCTTTTTGGTGTTAGGGGTGTACAACCCTCTTGTATGCTTTGTTTAGCCTTGTTTTGAGCCATGCTTTAAGACCTTCGAGCTAGCCTTGGTTTGGCCTTCTAGCCACAGAAATCCAGTGGATTTTCAGTGGTAGGCATGTGGTTTTGAGGCCTCAAATCAGAGGGGGTGACCCCCTCTCTTTTGGTTTTTGTTTGCTTGCATTTTTGGCCTTCCAAAGGAGCATGCCTCTCTGTACTTTTGAGGCTTGGTTCAGGCCCCTTTTTTGTGACTTTTAGGACCTGTGATGGCTCTTTCCATGGCTGGTTTGGTCACATTTTGCATGCATCTTGTATGTGTAGTGTAATCCCATTTGTAGCTCATCAAAGTAGCATGTTTGCCTAGCTTGTGTTGAGTCCATTTCAGTAGGTTTTTGATGATGTTTTACCATGCCTTAGATCTCTTTTGGGTTGGTTTTGTCACTCTATGCATGTATAATACACTTATAGTGTAAATCTCATAAACTAGTTTTATATGCTTCTTGCTTTAGCATGTTATCCTAGCTTATGTTAAGTCTATTTCAGCATGTTTTTGATGATGTTTTGCCATATCATGACTCTGTCCATAGCTGGTTTGATCATCCTTTGCATGCTCCATATACTTGTAGAACAAATCTTGCTTACTAGCTTTATGTGCATGATGTTTTGACTCATCATCCTAGCATATTTTGGCTTTGCTCCAGCATGATTTTATTCTTGTTTTGGGTTGTTCTTGGACTGTTTTGGGCTACCATGGCCATATCACTCACGCTTTGTATAGCTATAGTGTAAATGCTTAGGCTAGCCTTGGGTTTTGAGACCCCTACCATGCCATACATGTGATGTTTGCATGCTTTGCCATCATTCTAAATGTTATTTTAGTCCATGAAATGTAGTCATACAGTTGCATTTGACATGCTTTTAATGCCTTGGAGCCTTGGCTCTTTATGCCTCATGAATGGATCATTGTGCATGCCATTAAGCCTAGGCCTTTGGGTCATCATATCAGTGCATCTTTGGTCTTGTTATACCATGATGTAACTCTGTTTTATACTATCCAAGTCATGCCATGTTTGGTTTCAATAGGTGTAGTGCATTGCCTCTTTTGTAGCCTTGCATGCTCCATGTTTTTGGCCTTGTGTTCTAGCTTGTGCTGGCCAGCTTCGAGCTTGTTTTTTTGGACCTACCTCGGGACTATTTAACGTTCCCTTAGCCCTTTGGGGCTTGTTTTGTATGGCCATGGCTTAAGTCCCGTTGCTAATTTCGAGCTTTGAGCTTTGAGCTTTCTCACATGCTTTGTTTGTCTTGTTAAGGTGGTTTGGCACCATTTCATGCATGTTTTCATAGCTTTAGGGTGCTGTCATATATCCATGCTTGTCACTCTTTAAGTGTGCTTGAGAGTCGCATCTTTATGCTTTGATCCTTGAGCCAATTGGCATACATGTTTGCCTTGCCTTTTCATGCTTCTCATACCATCTTTTCAGCACCTTTTGGCCACTAATTTGGGCATATCTGAGGTCTGCCCACATTGGTTTAAGTCCACCTTTTTCATGTTGTTGCATGCTTGCTCCATCGTTGCATGTTGTCGCATGCTAGTTCCATTACATGTTGTTGCATGTTTAGTACACTGCATTTTGCATGCTTAAGTCATTTTGCATGATTGCATGTTCAAGTTAGCATTGAGTATGCCATGTAGTTGCATTTTGCATGCTTAGGGCATATTGCATGTATGCCATCCTTGCATTGCATTGTTGTTTGGATTAAGTGTTAATCCGAACATGAGAAACGAGGAACGTTTCATACTTTAAGTGATGAAATGTCTCTCAATTCTCGATCGCCGACGCTCTTGATCATCCATGATAGAATTTTAGGCTTTATGTGTTTATTTGTGCATTCATTTCATATTGATTTGCACAAGTTGGATTTTTGGCCATCATGCATCGGGATGCGTGATTGATGGTCGTGGATCCGACTATGCCTACCCCTTGATGTTTCGAGGTGATATGGGATGGCATAGTGCATACATACCCTTGGGAGACCCTCTCTTTTCTCTATTTTGTGCTCTGCTGCAGCTTGGTGTCCCAGCACATCAGTGGCCGGCAGTGCTCTACAAATGGCCAGCACCTCTTTACCCTTGGTCGGCAGTGTGCCATCCTTGGCCGGCAGGTGGTCGGCAGCATCTCTCCATGGCCGGCAGGACACTGGTGTATTCCCCAGACTGGTTTTGGTAAGGTTCAGCAGTAATTACTTGAGGACACCTTGCAGACAGAGCCTCAAGAGAGCAACCGGAAGGCGTTTCAAGGCGAGAAACCGAATGAGAGCATGCATACTCTTCTGCTTCTGTGAACAGAGCTGGAGTAGCTTTATTTATTGCTTTTCATTTGTAGTTAGTTAATTTGTTAATTAGTTAAGTTTTGTAATAATTAGTTGTAGCTAGTTATTCAATTCAGTTGTGTAATAATTAATTAGCTTGTTAGTTAGTTAATTAGTTGGCATGTATTATTCATTCGGACCCTCCGTCGAGAGGGCCAATTTTGTAATAAGTGTGCGTGTGTTTGTGCATGTCTTCCAACCCCACGTCTTTCTCCCTTTTACTTACCTGCTTTTGATGGTTAGTTTTAGGTCATGTTTCAATTAGCATACTTATGCTCGTATGTTTGCATCCATTCATCTGTCTAGCATCCTTATGCCTTGCATGTTTGCATACGTTCATCTATCTTGCATGCATCGGGCTCGGCACATCATACTAACTGCATTGTATTTCAATTCCAATTTGAATACATGTATCAATTGTTGCACCTCATATGCCATCTTAGAATAGCCGAGCCTATTTCTAGTTACATTTCGCATGTGTTGCATTAGCCATCTTAACATGAACTAGGATCATGCATTTGATTACTAACTAGCTTTTGCTTTGGCTCGGAGTACTAGGTAAGTTTTTATGCTTTAGCATACTACATTTGTGTCATTGATTACCATGATAGCATGCTTGCCATGAGGCTAACTGTTTATGTGATATAACTGCCTGAATGCCAGTGGGTGAAGGTTGGATTACTTGAGTTGGAACAATTCATCAAAATCCTCGATTTAGCCTACTTACGAGTAGCGAACTTCAAACCATTTTCCAAACAAATGAATATGCAATGCTTTGTTCCAAATTAGGCGATCTAGTCTATACTTGTTTTTGCTGTGCGCATCACATAGTAATTCTAGCTAATTAACTGGAATAAGAACGCATGTGTTTTCAAAAACGAGAAATCATGTTTAGTACAGGCCGATCTTTGATCGGGCGAGCGGGAGTGCTCATAACTGACCTTCCCTAATCGTACCCAAGTTCTCGAGCCGAGGCAACTTTGGTGATGACGGACACGTGGCCTTAGGCACGAGTCAGGGTTTCCTAAATTTCCCCCAAAATAAAATATTTAGGTGGCGATTCTATATCTGGCAAATCAGTCCATGTTTGGCACTTCTTTCTTAAAAATCAATTTTCCAAAACGATTTGCCGGATTTGGACTCTTTGGTGATTTATCAATCTCACATTGCACATTGTGAGATCAGATTAAGAACCGTGACAATTTGAGTCCGAACTGTAGCATGAGGCCCTCGGGGCGCGTCTACAGTTTCTGGCGACTCAGCTGGGGAATTAGAGAGCTTGACTCGAACTCATGATATCTTGTTTTTACTACATTTATGTGTTTCTTTGCATTGCATTTGCATTGGTGCGCCTAGGACACCGTGTTTGCCGTATGCTATTCCTGAACGGTTTGCCGGAGGCTTGCTTTGAGAAGCGTGCCATAAGGCTGACCGGTTGCGGGCTCTGCCACGATGGGAACACAAACCCCGATTTTTACCGGGGCACCCTTTTGACCATTCGACCTAGTGCATATCGGAATCCATAGTGACTATTCCAAACTAGGACAGGTTGCTTACCCGATTATAGGTTGTTTGAAACCGCTGTGTGCATAGTGAAACCCTAGCTCCTGACAAGATAGGACAGGGAAACCCTACCCCAACATAGGGGTGTTTTGGCTCTCATTTGCTTGCTATGTGCTTTTAGAGTTGGCCTGTACAGGAATGCGCGTGTCAGTTTGCAAGTCTGGGTATCAAGCCTGCGGGCATATGTGTTTTGAGAATCAGTTATATCCGCGGGTATCAGATTCAGTTTTGGAGCAGTAATTTGGGGAACAATGATCAGTGGTCGAATACAGTTATTCAGCTATGCTTGTATCTATTCTGGTGAAATTGGGCTGAGATGCTGCCTATTTTCTCTTCAGGGGTTCGGAGATTTAGTCCAGAATAGCCAGTGTTCTCCTCTGCTGAGGCAAAGCAGAAAAAGACTCACCGATTCATCAGATCCGTCAGTCACCAGTTACACCACCTCTGTCCAGTTCAGTAGGCTTATGACGACCCAGAATTCAGAGGAAATTATGGTTATGGCAGCTGTACTAAACCAAGGAATCATCTTGCAGGGTGAGACCGACGTTGAAGTACCACACTCGCCCAGGTCGCCTGTCGCACATCCGATCTGGGAACCCCAGTTATTTCAAACCCGCGAGCCCACCACCTTTGAGCTGATGGGAATGATTGGCGACCTTCAAAGATCTGTGGCTGATCTCGCCTATGGAATTTCAGCTCTGCCACCAATTGCATCGTATGCTGGGAACTTCATACCGCAGGAGCCCCCGCTACTGGGGCGAATTGTAATTGAGCTCAGCCAACCTGAAGCTGTCTCAAGCTCCAGTAATGACATGTCGACGACAATGGGGCTTCACACTGAAGTAGCAACCCAAACCGTCCACCAAGCTGAGGCTAGTAGAAAGAACAAGGTGAAGGTGGACACTGATCCCTATGAACAACTCCAGTAGGCTGTTGAGGCTCTGAAAGCCAGAGGGTTGAAAAAGCAGTAAGTACTCGCAGTTATGGCTAAGACTGTGGATGGCACTTTCCCTACTCAGACCGAGGGCAGCTCAAGCCAAGGGGAAAATCGAGAAAAGGGCAGTCATGCCAAAAACGATCCTGTCAGGTCTAATCCTACCCCTGGAAAAGATTAGAAAGCCAAGGCAGCACCTGCCGATCCTTTTGCTAGTGCGTCTAGCAAAAGTCTGCAAACCTCGAAGTATCTACCCCGAGGTCGCAGGGTATTCCATGCCCTTTATTTGCCTTTGTCTAAGGCGCTTCGAATCCTCACTGAAAAGGGGCATCTCAAACCCCTTGAAACTCGGCCTCTCCCTAGTCGTCTTCCAGCTGGTCATGACGCTACCCAGTACTGTGCGTACCATCAATAGACCGGTCACACCACCGACAACTGCTTCCGTCTTGGCCATGAAGTGCAGGATCTGTTTGACAACGAGGTCATCCTCCCACTAAGCTCAGCAAAGTCTGTCACCACTGAGTTGGTGGACTTCGAGGATAATACAAGTATGTGATCAAGGGTTGGTCCACCTGCGGGTGGCGCTCGGTTTATTTCAGATGTGGCATTTGGCACGCGCTATTTTGAGCATTTGCGAATGCTAATTTTTGTACTTTCTGACTTGGGTGTTGAGTCAGTTCTGTGGTTTTGTTTCGAGTCTGTCTCGTTGTTTTGAGTCAGTCTTTTGATTAAGGACTATCTTGTTGTATTGAGTCAGTCCTGTTGTATAGGAGTCGGGTGATTCCAGGGTTGTTACCTCAGACATCATTATTTTGTTTTGTGATTGTCTTTTCCCTTTCTTTTGAGTCTGTCTCTGCTGTGAAGCTAGTTGCAACCAGGAAATCTGAACGAAACAGCTATGGCTGTCATGTTTTTGTGCTTATTGCTACTTTGAGCCAGTTGTGCCAACAAGTCATGAATGAAATGCCAGTACATTTTCACCTGCTCTTCTGCACCTTTAAATCATTGCATTGACCTAAGTTTTTCAAAACCTTTTGAACATTGTGATGAAAACGAAGAGGAAGGAATTCCTCGGGATTTGCAAAAATTTGATCAATTGAGAGAAAGAGAGGCATGCTAAGACCTTAATGAATGAAATCATGCTTGTTAGTGTGAGTACTGAGAAGGATCCTGGCTTGATCTAGATTGGTTCCGCATTGTCTTTAGCATGAGCGACTAGTCACTTTCTTAAAAGATTTCAAAAATGTTTTGCGCCGTCCTGCAAAGACTTGTGTGGAATCACTCTTGAGATTGTGTAGCTTAGGATCGCTCTCAGCCTCGAGACTCAATCCCTTTGCTTTCAAACCTTGAACTTTAGTTCAGAATGTTCAATGGTCAACATCAAGGGAAGCCTGTGTGGCCAGATTTGAAGCAGCCCATGAACTAGGGGCAATAAAGGTCAGATCAAGGAGATCAAATGCGATCAAAGAAAGCTTGCAGAGCTAGGTCAGGAACACCCCTTTGAACTAGGGGCAAAAGAATTTCAAATGTGCAAGAGCAAAAATTGGGATGTTTCTCAAACTAACGAAGATCGGCAAGAATGCCAAATCCCAGAAGGGAAGAAAGAAGAAAGTATTGCTAAAGGACAACTGAGTTCCTATCCACAACACTGGAGGCAAATTTAGCCCCCATTGGATGGACTTCTACATCATCAGCAAACAACAGCCACTCTCCTAGATCCAGATGGCTTCGAGATCTCAAAACCATTTGACATGGACAAAGCTACACTTTTACCCTTGAGAGGCTCGCTGAGCCGAAAACCCGGAAGGGCGACCCAGGCAAAAGTTAGAGCAAGAGAAAAAGAACAAAAAAGGACAAAAAAAGAAATAAAAAAAGAAATGAAAAATTCTAAACAAAGAAGAGAAAGAAAAGGAAAGAAAAGAAAAGAAAAGAAATGAATAGAAAAGAAAAACAAAGCTCGCAAGGTTGAAAACCCAGAAGGGCGGCCTTGGCAAAAGTTAGAGCGCAAAATGAGAGGCTAATACCCGAGTGTACCTTAAATCGAAACTACGTACGGCTTGATTCCCATGTTTGGGATACGTAGTCAACTTCATTCTAAAGTCCATCCATAAACACTTCCAAATTGATTGTGTCCATGCAATGGTTCTGATCATCTTTGTTTTCTCTGTATCCGAGAGTTTGGTTGTGATCGTCACTTTTAGGACTGATTACAGTGCGCTGTGGTACCATTCAGACAAGGGGCAACTTTTCGTTGTCGTGCAGTGCCATTTAGGCAAGGGGCAATTTTCCATTGTTATGGATTTGAGGTTGTGCATCTCAAGAGTAGGTTCCGTGCTGTTGAGCGGTGGCCGTTTGTAAAAATAATTTTTGAGAATTTTTAATGAGGTTGACTAATGTTCTCTCGAAAATTATTCCATTTTTCCAAAACTTGACCATTTCTTGGACCCAAAAAAGGAAAATTTTCAGTGCTTACACCCTAACTTATATGATTTCAAATCAGAAAGTTGAACAAGTATGTTAATCTAACTCTCATCTTGGTCAAAATTGTTTTAGTAGAAAACTAAAACAAAAAAATGGTCAAAATGATGAACTAGGGGCGCAGTTGAGTTAGGTGTTCTGTCCTTTCCCCATTGTCAACATACTTGCCAGAAAGGCAACATACTTGCCAAAAAGGGCACTCTGTCTACCAGAAAAGGGCACAACTGAAGTTAACAGCAAAATGCCGAAAGCTATCTCATCTTCCGAGCAGCAAGGTATCAAGCTAAGTACGAAGCACGAACTGGAATGGATCTAGATATTCCACTCCTCATCTGGACACACCTGATCACGTCCAAACTCCCCAGCAGAGCATCGTTAACCAATGTCAGCTGCAAATTAGCTACGCACCCAGTTGTAGCGCAACCCCTTTGTGGGGGAAGTTCACTGTTGTGAGCAGAAGAAGAGAATCTAGCAGAATGCTAGGGGCAAGAGCCCGCAACTTCCTGTTTATCCATCAACCATCCAGGAGAGGGATAAAAAAAAGAAGAGAGATTGAAGAATAGAGAGATGTGCGATGAGAGAAAAAGTGAGAAAATGGCTTTTTCAAAAAAATAGAGATTGAGTGCCAGAGTGATGTGAGAGTCACAAATAAGGAAGGGTGGGAAACAATACCCGAAGAAACTAGCTCCTCGCGAAATGAGAGGTCTCTTGCCATTGTAACATATCCGAGTGGTGTGCGTGTCGTGTCTGTTGTTATTGTTTGTCTCGATTCTTGTTTTGAGTCGTCTCGAGTGTCAATAGATGTGTTTAGGTTGTTTTACCTTGTCTTTCCCTTTGTTGAGTCAGTTTAGCTGTGGTCAGTTGTAGGCTTAATACCCGATCGAGAACTCTTCTCTCAATTTTAATTTCAAAATGATTTGTTTTGTGCTCAGAGTGCTGTGTCATTCTCCACATTTGTGCAAAACAGAATTTGTTCTTTCATAAACCGCAGGGTTCAACCCAGGTCATGTGAGAACAGTAAAACCATGACCTATCTGAAGCTACATGGGTTTCGGACTGCGAAGCAAAAGAAACGAGGGAAAATTTGGAGCATCCGAGTTTGTTTCGACTTCTGCATGTTCCGTTTTTGCATCTTGTCTGTTCAGATTGAACTGTTTGTTCAGAATTCACCGTGTGCAGAATAAACTAAGTACTGTGTTATGAGCTGCGTGTTCAGAATGAACAGTATGATGTACGGGCTGTGTGTTCAAAGTCAATCGAATACTATGTCGACTGCTTCAAAGCCAGAATGGTAATTAGAAGTGCTCTCCCGGAGTACTGTTCCCCACCAGAGGCATCTTGGCTATGTTTGCGATGAGTTCCTAGGAGATTAACTGCGATGACAAAAACTAGAGTTCGAACGGTTGTTGCCTAGAATACAAAGGTTTGGAATTTCCGAGACTAAAGTCTGGTTTAAATACCAAGGGGTTTATCCCCGGCTTGAAATCTGTATGGAAGCCTTATAGGTTGAGGTAGCGGGTATGCACCTCGACTCTGGATGCTGATCCAACCTAATCTGTCATCCCGTTGAAGAAAATGGAAAGTTGTGAGTAAGATTAGGAAGAAAAGCAGCATCCGTGGTTTCCCTAGCAGACGTCGCTCCTTGTCAGTATTTCAGAACCTTTTTGTACTGTGAGTTGAAGGTTAGTGTTCGAAGAACACAGGGGGAATCCCCGTCGGAGTAGAGCAGTTCACCGCCACTCACCTCGTGAGGTGCTTTCTAAAGCACCGCTTTATTTATTGCATTCCTTAAACATCATGCATTGTATTGCATTCTACCCATCAAGATCCTTTCTCATTCATGCACGGTATTGTATGTACCGTTCATTCAGAGAAGTTCTGGTTCAGTTTGATTGATACCTTTCCTCTCTTGCGTGTGATGCGCAGAGAAATGCTTCCTTTCCTCTCTTGCGTGTGATACGCCGAGAGATGCTTCTTTCCCTCTCTTGCATGTGATACGCTGAGAGGTTTCTTTTTCTTCTCGCTTGTGCTACGCTGAGAAGATTTTCTCTTTCCTTTCTCGCGTGTGCTACGCTGAGAGGTTCTTCTTTTTCCGAAACACGGGGATACGTCCCTTTGTTTCCTTCTTTTTTCGAGACACGGGGATACGTCCCTTTGTCTCTTATTCTTTTTGAAACACGGGGTTGTCTCCCTTTGTTTCTCCTTCTCTGGTTACGAGCATTTGGAATACATTCCAATGCTCGCACCATTTCTGAAACACGGGGATACATCCTTATGTTTCCTTCTTTTTCCGAGACACAGGGATACGTCCCTATGTCTCTTCTTTTTTTTGAAACACGGGGTTGTCTCCCTTTGTTTCTCCTTCTCTGGTTACGAGCATTTGGAATACGTTCCAATGCTCGCGTCATTTTCAAAACACGGGGATACGTCCTTATGTTTCCTTGTTTTTTTGAGACATAGGGATACATCCCTATGTCTCTTCTTCTTTTTTGAAACACGGGGTTGTCTCCCTTTGTTTCTCTTTCTCTGGATACTAGCATTTGGAATACGTTCCAATGCTTGTACCATTCCGAAACAGCTGGGATATGTCCCTATGTTTTTCTCTCTGTCCCGTTCCTCACACGATTGCAGCGTGTTTGGAATTGTTTACCTCTTCTCACGAATTTAGCGTGGTTAGAGTTTTGTTTCTTCCTCACACGATTTCAGCGTGTTTGAAATTTATCTCAGGATGCGCTGTATATGCGCCTAATTGTTTGTTTTTAAACCTCTTCTTACGAATTCAGCGTGGTTAGAGTTTTGTTTCTTTCTCACACGATTTCAGCGTGTTTGGAATTTATCTCAGGTTGCGTTGTATACGCTCCTGATTATTTGTTTTTGGACCTCCTCTCATGGTTCTAGCATGGTTGGAGTTTGTCGCCCTTTTTGCATTTACTTTACTATCATCTCACCTGTATTTGTTAGTGCATTGCTCGCGCTATTTTGTGCACCTTATCTACACTTGTTAGTGCATTGCATTGCTATGTAACCCCTTATTTTAGCTTGTGTTGTTATGTAGGTTATGTGCGCTGTTACGTACTTATTATCTTATCTTGCGCTGTTACGTAGGTTGTGTGCGCTGTTACGCACTTATTTGTTTTACTTGCGCTGTTACGCATGTTTTACATGTTTTACTTGCGCTGTTACGCAGGTTATATACGCTGTTACGCACTTTTCTATATCTTGCGCTGTCACGCACACACCTCTATCCTGCGCTATCACGCACTTCCCTTTAACTTGCGCTGTCACGCATGTTTTACTTGCGTTGTCACGCACTTTTCACTTGCATTGTTATGCATGATTCTACCGATATTGTACCTGTTGAGTTTCTTTCTTTTACAGGCACGATATTGTACGTACGGTTCATTTGGAAGTTGGCACGACCAGACAAACCGGATGGTATTGTATTCACTCCGCGTGAGACGTGGTGAGAATTGCATAATTTTCTTACATTCTTTCTGTTGAAATATGTAGGACTGTTATTCACTTGCTTAAAATGTCGCATTTATTATATATAATTGCTTCATTACAGTTTTTCTTTGCATAATCATAAGTTATGCTATCACATCTTGCATGTCATTTGCATTTTGCCCCAGCCTACGGGCGCATCTTTGCATGCTCATATTGAATGTCTGCCTGAGTCTTCGGCCTGGTTAAAAATGGGTCGTCTCTGGGCTTTGACACTCACTCCCGTCACTTTGTGACTTTCGAGTTCTGTCAAAGAGGGACAACTGTAGACACCCCATTTTTGACCGTCCTCAAGACTTGGTTGTGCTTGCAGGTACATCCAGCCACAAGTTCGATTGCTCGTCGGGTATTTGACTTTCGCGGCGGAACGTCACAGGTTTGAGCTTTCCAAACCCTGTATCCTTTTTACCCCATTCTTGGACCATGACTTGGTCTTTTCAGAATGTGTTACTTAGTGCACTGCTAGCCACCTTTTGGCCTTGTCAGGCTTCACTTTGCTGCTGCCGGCCATTGATTGAGCCTGTCGGCCATCAATGAGCCACTGCCGGCCATCACTAGTGGTTGGCAGAACCCCTGTCTTAGCAGGTTTCACTCCAGATCTTTTGAGCCAGTTGGAATCCTTTCATCTCCCCTCCATACATGTGTATGGAGGGATGAAGCTCTTGCCAAGCTTCTTGAAGAAGCTTTGCATTGTTTTCCCTCTATATAAGGGGAGAGCCTTTCTCCTTAGCAGAGGTTCAGCCATTTTAGAAGAGATATAGCTCTCTCTATATATATATTTCTTACTCTCTCTCTATATTGTTGTGGTTTAGTCCATTTTTCTTGCACTTTTACACTACAACACATAGAGATACACCACCACCATTGGACTGAGGTTCTTGGGAAGGTTACTTGAGCTCTGAAAGTGAGTTTTTGGCCCCTGACGTTGCTGGTTTCGAAGTTGGTCTTCAAGGGTGAGCTTCTTTCCCTTTTGAGCATTTTTTTGTACCTCATTTTGGCCATCCTTGCATATTATTTTAGGCCTTGCTTTCAATTGAAAAAAGTCTTGTTTTTAAGTACTTTTGAAGTTTGTTTAAGGTCTTTTTGGTGTTAGGGGTGTACAACCCTCTTGTATGCTTTGTTTAGCCTTGTTTTGAGCCATGCTTTAAGGCCTTGAAGCTAGCCTTGGTTTGGCCTTCTAGCCACTGAAATCCAGTGGATTTTTAGTGGTAGACATGTGGTTTTGAGGCCTCAAATCAGAGGGGGTGACCCTCTTTCTTTTGGTTTTTGTTTGTTTGCATTTTTGGCCTTCCAAAGGAGCATGCCTCTCTATACTTTTGAGGCTTGGTTCAGTCCCCTTTTTTGTGACTTTTAGGACCTGTGATGGCTCTTTCCATGGCTGGTTTGGTCATATTTTGCATGCATCTTGTATGTGTAGTGTAATCCCATTTGTAGCTCATCAAAGTAGCATGTTTGCCTAGCTTGTGTTGAGTCCATTTCAGTAGGTTTTTGATGATGTTTTACCATGCCTTAGATCTCTTTTGGGTTGGTTTTGTCACTCTATGCATGTATAATACACTTATAGTGTAAATCTCATAAACTAGTTTTATATGCTTCTTGCTTTAGCATGTTATCCTAGCTTATGTTAAGTCTATTTCAGCATGTTTTTGATGATGTTTTGCCATATCATGACTCTGTCCATAGCTGGTTTGATCATCCTTTGCATGCTCCATATACTTGTAGAACAAATCTTGCTTACTAGCTTTATGTGCATGATGTTTTGACTCATCATCCTAGCATATTTTGGCTTTGCTCCAGCATGATTTTATTCTTGTTTTGGGTTGTTCTTGGACTGTTTTGGGCTACCATGGCCATATCACTCACGCTTTGTATAGCTATAGTGTAAATGCTTAGGCTAGCCTTGGGTTTTGAGACCCCTACCATGCCATACATGTGATGTTTGCATGCTTTGCCATCATTCTAAATGTTATTTCAGTCCATGAAATGTAGTCATACAGTTGCATTTGACATGCTTTTAATGCCTTGGAGCCTTGGCTCTTTATGCCTCATGAATGGATCATTGTGCATGCCATTAAGCCTAGGCCTTTGGGTCATCATATCAGTGCATCTTTGGTCTTGTTATACCATGATGTAACTCTATTTTATGCTGTCCAAGTCATGCCATGTTTGGTTTTAATAAGTGTAGTGCATTGCCTCTTTTGTAGCCTTGCATGCTCCATGTTTTTGGCCTTGTGTTCTAGCTTGTGGTAGCTAGCTTCGAGCTTGTTTTTTTGGACCTGCCTCGGGACTGTTTTAGGTTCCCTTAGCCCTTTGGGGCTTGCTTTGTATGGCCATGGCTTAAGTCCCTTTGCTAATTTCGAGCTTTGAGCTTTCTCGCATGCTTTGTTTGTCTTGTTAGGGTGGTTTGGCACCATTTCATGCATGTTTTCAGAGCTTTAGGGTGCTGTCATATATCGATGCTTGTCACTCTTTAAGTGTGCTTGAGAGTCGCATCTTTATGCTTTGATCCTTGAGCCAATTGGCATGCATGTTTGCCTTGCCTTTTCATGCTTCTCATACCATCTTTTCAGCACCTTTTGGCACCTAATTTGGGCATATCTGAGGTCTGCCCACATTGGTTTAAGTCCATCTTTTGCATGTTGTTGCATGCTTGTCACCTTGCATGTGTTGCATACTTGCATGTTTGCATATTGTTGTATGCTTGCTCCATCGTTGCATGTTGTCGCATGCTAGTTCCATTACATGTTGTTGCATGTTTAGTACACTGCATTTTGCATGCTTAAGTCATTTTGCATGATTGCATGTTCAAGTTAGCATTGAGTATGCCATGTAGTTGCATTTTGCGTGCTTATGACATATTGCATGTATGCCATCCTTGTATTGCATTGTTGTTTCGATTAAGTGTTAATCTGAACACGAGAAATGAGGAACGTTTTATACTTCAAGTGATGAAACGTCTCTCAATTCTCGGTTGCCGACGCTCTTGATCATCCATGATAGAGTTTTAGGCTTTATGTGTTTATTTGTGCATTCATTTCATATTGATTTGCACAAGTTGGATCTTTGGCCATCATGCATCGGGATGCGTGATTGATGGTCGTGGATCTAGTTATGCCTCCTCCTTGATGTTTCGAGGTGATATGGGGTGGCATAGTGCGTACATACCCTTGGGAGACCCTCCATTTTCTCTATTTTGTGCTCTGCTGTCGCTTGGTGTCCCAGCACATCAGTGGCCGGCAGTGCTCTACAGATGGCCGGCACCTCTTCACCCTTGGTCGGCAGTGTGCCATCTTTGGCCGGCAGGTGGTCGGCAGCATCTCTCCATGGCCGGCAGGCCACTGGTATATTCCCCAGACTAGTTTTCGTAAGGTTCAGCAGGAATTACTTGAGGACACCCTGCAGACAGAGCCTCAAGAGAGCAACCGGAAGGCATTTCAAGGCGAGAAACCGAATGCGAGCATGCATACCCTTCTGCTTCTATGAACAGAGCTAGAGCAGCTTTATTTATTGCTTTTCATTTGTAGTTAGTTAATTTGTTAATTAATTAAGTTTTGTAATAATTAGTTGTAGCTAGTTATTCAATGTAGTTGTGTAATAATTAATTAGCTTGTTAGTTTGTTAATTAGTTGGCATGTATTATTTATTCGGACCCTCCGTCGAGAGGGCCAACTTTGTAATAAGTGTGCGTGCGTGTGTGCATGCCTTGTAACCCCACGTCTTTCTCTCTTTTACTTACCTACTTTTGATGGTTAGCATACTTATGCTCGCATGTTTGCATCCATTCATCTATCTAGCATCCTTATGCTTTGCATATTTGCATACATTCAGCTATCTTGCATGCACCGGGCTCGGCGCATCATACTAACTGCATTGTATTTCAATTCCAATTTGAATACATGTATCAATTGTTGCACCTCATATGCCATCTTAGAATAGCCGAGCCTATTTCTAGTTGCATTTCACATGTGTTGCATTAGCCATCTTAACATGAACTAGGATCATGCATTTGATTACTAACTAGCTTTTGTTTTGGCTCGGAGTACTAGGTAAGTTTTTATGCTTTAGCATACTACATATGTGTCATTGATTACCATGATAGCATGCTTGCCATGATGCTAACTGCTTATGTGATATAACTGCCTGAATGCCAGTGGGTGAAGGTTGGATTACTTGAGTTGGAACAATTCATCAAAATCCTCGATTTAGCCTACTTATGAGTAGCAAACTTCAAACCATTTTCCAAACAAATGGATATGCAATGCTTTGTTCCAAATTAGGCGATCTAGTCTATACTTGTTTTTGCTATGCGCTTCACATAGTAATTCTAGCTAATTAACCAGAATAAGAACGCATGTGTTTTCAAAAATGAGATATCATGTTTAGTACAGGCCGATCTTTGATCGGGCGAACGGGGTTGCTCATAGCTGACCTTCCCCAATCGTACCCAAGTTCCCGAGCCGAGGCAACTTTCGTGATGATGGACATGTGGCCTTAGGCACGAGTCAGGGTTTCCTAAATTTCCCCCAAAATAAAATATTTAGGTGGCGACTCTGTATCTAGCAAAGCAGTCCATGTTTGGCACTTCTTTCTTAAAAATCAGTTTTTCAAAACGAGTTGCCGGATTTGGACTCTTTGGTGATTTATCAATCTCACATTGCACATTGTGAGATCAGATTAAGAACCGTGACAATTTGAGTCCGAACTGTAGTATGAGGCCCTCGGGGCGCGTCTACACCTGGACTTATGTAGTACATTAATGACATGGATGTTTGTATAGTGTGAGTTATTACATATATGAGAATGTTTTGGTTGAGCCATGTACGCACAACTCATTGGACAATCTTTGTAAATTTTGCTTCCACAATTTGGCCCCCTATTATTAAATATGATTTGATTTCTGACTGAGGCTGCAAGTAATCTCATGGTTACTGGTTGGTTATGACTATAGTCCATAAGGGCGGGTTTGGGTTATGACAGAGTGGTATCAGAGCACAAGTAATAACTCACACACCTGTCCAAATGAGCAATATATAGTGTCTAGAAAAGATCTAAGTTGCATTCATATGATAAATGTATGCTTGAATGCATTGAGAAATTGCTAAGTGATTCAAAGTATGCAACTATATGATATATAATTGTTGCCTAATCGTATGAACATGCTCTTTCCATATATAAATATTGTGCACATTTTCATTATGAATTATAGTACAAGTCTTATTAGATAATGGTAAGAACAAGAGCTGATGAGCTAGAAGAATCCTCCACTCCTTGGCTAGACTGAATAGAAAGAATGATGCAAGATATGGCAGAAACACTAAGGCAATAACAGCAATGGCAACACCCGCAACCCCCACTTCCGATACAACCTATACCTGATTTGCAAAATGATGACCGAACAATAGCCCTCACTAAAGAATTCAAGAAAATGAAGCCACCATCGTTCCACCGAGGTATGGATCCATTGAAGGTCGAAGCTTGGGTCCTTGGTATTGAGAAGTTTTTTGAAGTATTCTCATGCCTGAAAACACAGAAAGTACAATTGGCCACCTTTACACTAGAAGATGAAGTAAGAAGGTGGTGGATGCTAATCCGTGATGATAACAAAGACATTGACTGGGTATAGTTTCTTGCACTCTTTTATGAGAAATACTTTCCACAGTGTGTCCGTGATAGAAAGGTGTTGGAATTTGAAAGACTGAAGCAAGGAAATCTGATTGTAGCTGAGTATGAAGCCAAGTTCGCTAAATTGGCTAGATTCGCTCCACATATGGTTGACACCGACTATAAAAAGGCGAGAAAGTTTGGAAATGGTCTACACAATGACATCCTAGAAAGGGTGAATGTGTTAAAATTGCCCACTTATGTTAATGTGCTAGATCGAGCTTTAATGTCAGAGATTAAAATGGCCAACCAAGGTAAACCACCAGCTAATTGGAAGGCTAAGAGGCAAGGCTTTTTCTCAGGGAAGAAATCATCAAAGAAACAAAACACGGGGTCCTCAAGCACTTCGGGCTCCACTAGAAATAAGGCACCAACATGTACTCATTGTGGTAAAAAACATCATGGGGTTTGCTACCGTTTTTCCGGGGCGTGCTATAGATGTGGTGAAATGGGGCATATGGCAAGGGATTGCACCCAAGTTGAACAACAAAAATGTGGGAAACCATCTATTAGTTCGACCAGATCCATCCCAAAACCGGGTAATACTACGAGGCCTATTGTTACCAGAGATACAATGAGACAAGGGAGAGTCTTTGCATTTTTTCCAAGTGACACGGAATACTGAAGTTGTTGTCTCAAGTACTATTTCTATATGCAATCAAGATGCTTTTGTGTTAATTGATTCCGACTTAACGCATTCCTTTGTGTTTACTATATTTGAATCCAGATTGACTAGACCTCTAGAGTCATTGCCATATTTGCTATGTGTGTCTGCTCCATCTGGAGAATCTGTATTATATACATCTGTGTATCGTGGTTGTGACATGCGAATTGGCAATACTATCTTATATGTGGATTTGTTACCTTTGGACATTCGGCACTTTGATATAATTCTGGGTAGGGATTGGTTGTCGAAATATTGTGCCACTATTAACTGTGTAACAAAACGGGTTGTGTTTAAACCGGCAGGGCATGTTGAACTTGAATTTGTGGGTAATGGGGTAGTGCCTCCATCTTATCTGATTTCAGCAATAAAAGCATGTAAACTTCTTAGGAAAGGGTGTCAAGGTTATTTATGTAGTATCTTTACTGAACAATCAGTGAATGTTGAAATGGATAGTATTTCTATTGTTAGAGAATTTCTGGATATATTTCTTAATGAACTGCAAGGGGGATTGGTTGACAAAGAAATAGAATTTACCATTGATGTTATCTCAAACACCCAGCCTATCTCAAAAATCCTCTACAGAATGTCTACTGTTGAAATGAAAGAACTAAAAGAACAATTGCAGGACTTACTTGACAAAGGGTTCATCCGACCGAGTACTTCGTCGTGGGGTGCACCAATATTATTTGTGAAAAAGAAAGATGAAACTTTACGCCTATGTATTGACTACCGAGAACTGAACAAGGTAACGATAAAGAATAAATACCGTTTACCCTGTGTTGACAACTTGTTTGATCAGTTGCAGGGATCACAAGTATTTTATAAAATTGATTTGAGATCCGGATACCACCAGTTAAAGGTAAAGGCAGAAGATGTTGAGAAAACCACATTTAGAACGAGGTGTGGTCACTATGAATTTCTTGTTATGCCCTTTGGAGTGACTAATGCCCCTGCGGCATTTATGAATCTTATCAATCGAATTTTTAAACCTTACCTTGATGAATTTGTTGTGGTTTTTATTAATAATATCCTAATATATTCAAAGAGAGACTTGAGCATGAACAACATATGAGAACCGTCTTGCAAACACTTGTATGGGGCAAAATGTGAAGTCTACATAGATCACAAAAGTTTGAATTACTTCTTTACTCAGAAAGAGTTGAATATGCGGTAAAGAAGATGGCTTGTACTAATAAAATATTATGATCTTCAAATTTAGTATCACCCCGGGAAAGCCAATACATTTGCTGATGCCTTGAGCAGAAAATTGACGCGGAGTTTAGCTTGCCTACTTACTAAACAGAAGGAAATCTAGCAAGATTTTGAGAAATCTGGGATTGAAGTAGTATTACATGAGCAAAGTAGATTGATAGCCATCATTTCGGCTGAACCAGCAATCATCGATGAGATCAAGCAAAAACAAAAGAAGGATGAATTCCTCAAATAGATAGTTGATGAATTTGAAGCAAATCCGAAACCGGGATATAATGCTGCAAATGAAGTGTTGAAATTCGAAGATAGATTGTGTGTTCCGAATATTCCCGAGTTAAAGAGAATAATTCTCGATGAAGCCCATAAATCGATGTTTGCTATGCATCCAGGTAACAACAAGATGTATCAGGACTTAAAACAGAGTTATTGGTGGCCAAATATGAAACGTGAAATTGCAAAATATGCGTCTAAATGTATTCAGTGTCAGCAAGTTAAGGCTAAACATCAAAAGCCAGTAGGTCTATTTCAACCTCTCCTTATTCTGGAATGGAAGTAGGAACACATAACCATGGACTTTGTTGTTGGCCTACCTCGGACACCTAGAGGTATGGATTCTATTTGGGTTATAATTGATAGGCTGACTAAATCTGTGCATTTTCTGCTTGTGAAAACCACGTATGACACATAGAGATTAGCCACTGTTTATGTTGATAAAATTGTTTGTTTACATGGAGTCCCAGTGTGTATTGTATCGGATAGAGATTCAAAATTTGTATCTAGATTCTGGAAAAGTCTTCAAGAGGCAATGGAAACAAAGCTCAGATTTAGTATAGCATTCTATCCACAAATCGATGGACAATCGGAACGGACTATAAAAACTTCTGAAGATATGCTCAGAACGTGTGCTTTAGATTTTCAAGGAAGTTGGGAGACTTACCTACCATTAGCTGAATTTGCGTATAATAACAGTTTCCACTCTAGCATTGGCATGACACCATATGAAGCTTTGTATGGCCAAAAATATAGATCCTTGATATGCTAGACTGAAGTTGGGGATACGGTCTTGCTTGGACTTGAACTAGTGCAGACAACCACCGACAAAATCAAAGTCATTCAGCAAAGGTTTAAGACAGCACAAAGCCGACAAAAGAGTTATGCAGATGTTAGAAGAAGACCCCTTGAGTATGAGGTCAGTGATCATGTGTTTATTTGTGTTAACCCATGAAAGGCCAATCAAGGTTCAACAAAAAGGGTAAATTATTGCCTTGTTACATTGGACTGTTTCAAATTTTAGAAAGGCTCAGTCCAATTGCTTATAGAGTCGCTTTACCGCCGGGAATAGAACAAATGCACAATGTATTCCATGTATCAATGTTAAGGGGCTATCTCCGAGATCCGTTCCACGTGATTGAGTATCACCAAATAGCTCTTGACGGAAATATAGAGTACAGGGAATGGCCAGAACGAATCATTGATCGACAAGTAAAGCAACTGAGAAACAAATCCATTCCAATGGTAAAGGTGGAATGAAAAGAACATTATGGAAGAGATGCCACATGGGAGAAGGAAGAAGAGATGCGACAACACTACCCACATTTGTTTTCGACCGAAGGTAACATAAGTTTGGGGGACCAAACTTCCTAAAGTAGGGAAGATTGTAACAACCCTACTCTGTGTTATGCTAATTAATCTTAATTATGCTTATAATTACGTGCTTGATATGATTTTACGTGTTAATTATACGATTATATGTGCTTTTGAATTTTTATCTGTTCACCGTAGGGAAATCTGTTCTATTTCCTACTATAATTTGAAAATTTAAGACCATAAAGACTACAAAAATTGAAATTATTTGTACCATTGCGACTAGCGTGGTTTTTAAAGACTATGGTGAAATTTGATTTGGATCAAATTAATTAGATTAAATTGATTAAAGTAAGCACAATCAATTAGTTCTAATTAAGTTTGATTAAGGATATATATATATATAGAAGCTAAATGCACTCAAGCTCATATTATGAGCTCAAAATTTGAAAATACACTCTGGAGAGAGAGAGAGAGAGAGAGAGAGAGAGAGAGAGAGAGAACACAATTTGAAGGATTTAGCTCAAGCTTGGAGAATTGAAGAGAATTCACTTAAGAACTAGCTAGAATTTGGAAGATTGGAGCTTCTAGGTGAGTAATTGAACTCAAATTCATGGGTTAAATTCATGACTAAGTGAATTCAAAGATGATATGAAGTTAAGAACAAGATTTAAGTTGAATAGGATGAAAAAGAGATCAATATGTACATGCATGTAACAATTGTTAAGAATCTTCATGTTTGAGTATGGAGCATGTTAAACAAGTTGAATGGATAGTCATTTAAGACATGCATCCATGAATAATAAATTTATGAGGCTTAATTACATGTTTTGAAGATGATGGAACAAGAATTCATGTAAGATCATACATGCATGAGAGTTTTGCATATCATTTAGACAAATTCATGAAGAATATGGTACCAAGTGCATAATCTTGAGAAATCTCATGAGTTTGAGCATTGTTAGTACCATTTGAAGTGAGGAAAGAAACTATCTCCCACATGCATGCTCAATCCATGTAGATAGAGAGCTTGAATGCACGAGTCTTAAAGTAATGAGCTTGAAATTGAAATAATTTGATTTTATATGAAGGAATTCTTGGAGAATTGTACTTCAATTCTTATAAAATTGACTTTTATTTTTCATATTAGAAGTTATTTGGCCAAGATATAGGGCTTAACATGCAAGAAAAACAAGTTGAAACCATGTTTTGAAGTTCAAACACAGTTCTGGAAATTCCAGAATTCGACCTTCTCGCTCGAGCAAAGAAAGGCTCGCTCGAGCGTAAAAATGCAGCTCCCAGAAGTTTTGTAGAGAATTGCATGGTAGCTCGAGCGGCAAACTTTGCTCTCGAGCGGACCATGTTTTATAAGACTCATTGCTCGAGTGAAGAATGTCCTGCTCGAGTGTAAAATTCATGCAACCAGTACTTTTACAAAGTTTTGCAGATCGCTCGAGCGACCAAAGCTGCGCTCGAGTAGAGTGCCCTGTTTTAAAAATTTTTGAAAAGCTATTTTACATTCTGAATTCCGTTCTCTTTCATTTCTGAGTATTCTTAGGCACGCATTGAGCATCCTAAATGAATTAAAGGACACGAAAGAAGCCTAAGAACATTAAGCAAACTAAAGAACATATTGAATTGTAATATGACCCAATGTGTTTTGAATTATGTAGGGTCAAGTGCAAGGACAAATCAAGTACCGGAACACTGTGAGTAATATCTTAGTAAAGATAATTTGTGCATATATTATTTTCTAAATTTTACCTGTGTGGAAAGTTTATAAACTTCTGATTTGATACTGTGAATGATTATTTTATCCGCTTGGTTCACAATGAAATATGTGAAGTAATAATATATGATTATGAAATGGGCCCAAGGTCGTTCGGCTTACTTGAAGAGGATATAAAATGGGCCTAAGGCCGTTTCATATAATTGTGAAATGGGCCAAGGGCCATTTCAAATAAATAAATGATTGGACCTAAGGTCGTTTTGAACACAGAAATGAATGTGAACATGATTATGGATCATGAGTGCGCACAAACGTGAATATGGGTTGGTTGGACCGAAGGTCGTTTTTCCTATAAATTGGACCCAAGGTCATTCTGCATATAAGGGACCAAAGGTCGTTTTGCAAATACGAGTTGGACCCGAGGTCATTCAGTATATGAATATGGATATGATATATGATGTGTTGGACCTAAGGTCGTTTGGCGCTGATATCGATCAACAAGTTTAGTTTATAACTTATGATTAAACGAATCTCATTCATGAACTCCTTTCCTTTGGTATTATTCACTAGGCGTTAGCTCACTCCTTATTTATATGTATGTAAGCAAGCTACGGGATGTCTAGCCCCAACCCTAGTGAGCAATGAGAAACCAAGTTTTGAGGAGTCTACCAAGGTCGCCTCATGCAAGAGGCCTTACTTTCATTTGTTTTTCCTTTCATTCTTTTGTGGTCACATATGACCAACTTTGTGTATAACCTTGGTTTTTCTTAATACTGACTTTTGCATAATCTTGGACTTATGTACTACATACATGATATGGATGTTTGTATAGTATGAATTATTACATATATGAGAATGTTTTGGTTGAGCCATGTATGCATAGTTCATTGGACAATCTTTGTAAATTTTGCTTCCAAGATTTGGCCCCCTATTATTAAATATGATTTGATTTCTGACTGAGGCCGCAGGTAATCTCATGGTTATTGATCGGTTATGACTCTAATCCATAGGGGCGGGTTTGGGTCATGACACTTGGGAACTTAGAGAGAAGTGGGCGCATGTGTACATGAAATGGTCATTTAATGCGGATATGTGAAGCATCCAACTCAGTGAGAGCTTGAATGCAAAATTAAAAAAGCACTTAAAATCTGACCATAATATTGTTCAATTCTTTACCCATTTCGATCAAGTTGTTTTAGACAAGTGGTATAATGAAAATTATGCTATTTATCAATCTAGACAAAAGTCACCCAAAATAAAGATCAAGAGTTGTCCCATGTTAGTTCAAATCGCGAAACTATATACCCCTCCTATGTTTGACTTATTCCATGGCAAGTTTGACAAGTCCCTTTCTTGTCAAGTAAGGAAATGTTGTGAGTTAAAAGGAGAAATTAAATATGTGACTGGTTTGTATGGAGAAGATACAGAGAATATTGTGGTTGGTGCAATGGAATTTGATAATTTAGGAGGCAAAACTCTACGAAATGTTCGTTGTATTTGTCAAAAATTTGACAGTTTTTTAATTTTGTGTCGTCATGCGATTAAAGTGCTCTATTAGATGAATGTTATGGAAATTCCTGAGAGATATATACTAGTGCGATGGAAGCTAGATGCAAAGGATTATTCATCTAAAGACAAAAGAGTAATGAGGTTGATCGCAAGTTGGTGATATCAGCACGTTATAGACATCTTTGTCCTAGAATGGTAAAATTAGCAGCTCGATCATCTGAATATGATACCATAATCAGTTTGTGGACAATAGTATTTTTGATTTGTGTGTAAAAGTAGACAATATGATCATTTCACTAAATAGCTCAAATGCTTCAAGTAGTGGAGGCCCCATTGACATGGGATTAAATGATATTGATCCAAAATTTGAAAAGTTAAGGGTTTGAAAAAGAAAGACAATTACAAAAGAGTGGTGGTAGATTAAAGCATTGGCATAAGAAGATTGGAACGAGGACAAAAGTTGTTTCACGACATTGCATCACTCAAGTATTAATCTTATTTAGCTATGTAATTTCTATATATTTTTTTATTTTATTTTTTATTTATCTTACTTTGTGCAATGCACTTATAAATACTTCAAAACATCCGTAAAATATTGACCAATGCAACAACAATATAAATGCCCAAAATTCATCTTCAAACCCGCCACATATGAGTTTTTCTTTTATTTTTATTTACAATATATGGTGCAAATGTAATGATCATGACACATTATATTTACTTACAATTATTTAGGATGTTCAGACACCTTATTGGTCACAAATAATGAATTATGGGTATAATCTGTTCACGCATGACGTTAACTGTCTACCATCACACCCACTGTCGATGTTTTACTCTTCCCAAGTATCATATAGTCCACCAATTTCTCAGGTATTTAATATACTTACATTTGAATAGAAAAACAAAAATATAGTCAATAAATTTTATTCTAAATACATTTTCTTATATACTTTTTTTTTTCCCATGAAATTTCAGTTGATCCAACAGTGCAAACTCCCATGGAGGTTTCGTCATGTTTGGACAATGATGAATTTGTTAATTTCTCTAGCAATTCACAACCACCCCCACAAAATTGAAAGAGATGACATTTGATTAACATTTAACTATTGCCTTATCATTATTGTAATTTTTTACTTTCTAGAAATATTGGGCTCAATCATATTATTGTTTATTCATTTTAATGATTTTAAAATTTGAATTTTGGATGATTTGGTATGTCAAGGAATTGGATTTAGAATGATATTGAATATTGAAATTGTTGGTTGGTTCACAGTTTGAATTCAACTTTATTTTTTTATTTTTGATTTAATTTAGTTGTCACAATTACATATATATATATGGTATCTACATGTATTTTTTGTATTATATCGTTGTTACAAGTTGTGTAATTGAAATATCATTTGTTTCAAGTGCTTATATTTCAACATTGGTTTTCTTTTAAAATTTAAAGTAAATTACATCGGTAGTTCCTAAATTTTGTCACTTGTGTCGTATTGGTCCTTACACTTTCAATTAGCTCAATTTTGATCCTTAATTTTTTAGATTTTTGTGTCAATTTCGTTCAATTGATAATGACGTTTGGATTTTTGATGAAAAATAATTACTACGTTAGTTGATGTTAACTCAATAAATTGATAAAGTTTATAAATCTGTCCTTACGTGATACATGTCGCTCATATGCGCATTTTTCATAAATAAAAAAATAACAATTATAATAAATTGAATTAAGCTAGGACAAAATCGAAAATATATAGTCAAAATAGAATTAATTAAAATTACATGAATTAAAATGACACAAAAATAAAATATAAAAATATCGGTATAATTTACCCAAAAATTTATAAGAACTAATGGTCAGATGCTTGTGTTTTTATTTTTATTTTTTATATAGCTTCTCCTTATTTTTCTAAACTCAACCTAAATGTTGTTCTACAACAAAGCAAGACAGCAGCCTGCGTGTGATTCAAAAAATATATATATATATATTTTTAATAAACTAAACGATGTGGTTTCGCTGTCACAACATGGTGCTGTGACAGCACCTATCCCGTTCCCGTAAAATTCCCAAAGTTGTGGCCTACCACAGGCATAGCAATCACATAGCTGAGGTCTACCTAACTAGTATAATTAAATATGAGCATTTTTCTAAAAAATTTAAAATAAACATCTTTAAATATATTTTTTAATAGATAGAAAAATGCAAGTTCTACTTAATTATGTATTTAAATGGATGGAATATGGGAGGTGAGTGTTGAAAACAAGGATTTCTACCTCCCTCAGATCATTGCATTCTCAGATATTATCAAAGTTCTTCTAGTCCTCTGTAAAGGCACTTCATTAGTTTCACAAAGTCAGTCTTGTTCACATTTGGACATAGGGTCAATTTGGGAACATGTTAGGAAGTACCCCTTTGTTTGGGGAGCATCTATTTACACACACCACTCTCTCTCTATACATATCCTTCACACACAACTTTCCAACACACTCTCTCATTAAGTGTGTGGGAAGAGGGGATATAGTGTGTGCAAATAGAAGCTCCCCTTTGCCCGATTCCGCTTGTGGAGGGGGAGAACTGTTGGGCGAACCAATGAGATGCCAAAGTCAAATTTTGAATTTTAGCCTATTTTCAAGTCATATTATTTTTATTTTTTTATTTTTTTATGTATATTTTTTATAAACAACTTAAACAAATTAAAAAAATCAATCTTTAATCAACTTTTAAAAACAACTCTTAGTCTTGTTGACTAGCATGACTTCCCTAAGGATTTATTCCTTAACTGAAGTTATGAGTTCAATTCTTCCTAGGCGAGTTGAGTTTAGGAGACAAAGTACAATAGGTGGAGATGTTAATTTTCGTGAGTGTTAATTTAACAAGTAACAATTGATTTTCACTGATAAAAAAAAAAAAAAAAAACAACAAAAACAAAAACAAAAACAAAAACAAAACAAAACAAAACAAAAAAATAACAATTGGTTAATTGGTAATTACATCTCTTTGCACATGTTTTCTCTGCCAAACTCTGAAAAATATTAAAAATTGACCTAGAACAGTTAGTCAACCAAAAAATGTATGCATATATGTGTCTGGCTAGGCCTCGATCCATGTCACAATTAAACAAGAGACACAAAGAAAGAGCAAAAAAAAGAAGCAAGAGAGACGGAGAGATTGAGGGTGGAGGAGGGAGAATGGAACAGAAGCTCCAGGAGCTCCGTGAAGCAATAGTTGATGATAATTTACCAGCATTCGAACAAAAACTGATCGATTTTCCAAAGATTCTTGATAAGATTAATGTGGGTTGTTTCATTCACACTCCTCTACACGTTGCAGCATACCACGGGCATTTAAGATTTGTCGAAAAAATTCTAGATGAAAGTCCGGGACTTGTTGAAATGCTGGATTCGCGACGATGGTCTCCTCTTCACTTGGCATCTGCTCGAGGCCATCTTGAAATTGTAAAAGCACTCGTATCCAAAAATCGTGACATGTGCACATCTCTTGATGGAGATGCTAGAACCCCTCTCCATCTTGCAGCCATGAAAGGTAAGGAGAAGGTCTTGGACGAGTTGTTTAAAGAAAGCCTGTATAGCCCTCATGAGTTGATGAATGCTAAGGATGTTGCTGGTAATACCATATTGCATCTAGCTGTCAGGAATAAAGAATTCAAGGTATGCCAATAATTAAGTTTGTTTTAGTAAAAATGCTAGAAATTTCAAAAATTGTCAAAAATTTTACTAAATATCTCACATGAGTATGAGACCCATATGAGACTCATATTGTATGAGTCTCACACCCATGTGTGACATTTGGTAGAATTTTTGGGTCTCTAGCATTACTATACATTTTTGTTTACGAATTTTTGACTTTTTGACTTTTTGACATAAAAAAAAATTTAAAAAAAAGTTATTTTTTAAAAAAGTACACAGCTATTTTAAATGGCTCTTTAATTTTTCTTTAGCCATTTTTTAAGTTAATTTAAAAAAAAAAAAATTGATTCATATAAGATATTATAATGAAACTCAATGAATCACAATGATAATAATAAAGATTAAATACAATATAAACTTTTTTTTATATATATAAAGAAACTCTCAAAGTAGAAGAGAAATTCCAATTAATATACAGGGAATAAGACTTACCTAGATAGAAAAATTCGAATTACTAACCTCCTAATAAGGTGCAAGAGTTCTGACCAATCGGCTTAGGCCCGTTAGTTAGCCATTCTTGCAATTAATGATATATATCATTGAAGTTTCCATAGTGCTAATATTTCTACCATAATTAAATTTTGAATATCATTTAATTTGTTATTAAAAACAGGGATCATAAAGATAAAATAATATTAAAAATGTTAGAACTCCAATACACATTTTACATAGCAGAAGGTTTTCCTTCAATCCAAGATGTAGGAGCTTTTACATTTTAGGTAATGTGGCATCTTATAATTAGCTAAGAAATTACACAATTTAAGAAAATTTGTATTTGGAATCCTACTTATCTTAGATAACTTATTTATGTTTTTTGTAGTTAAATTTTTATGTCCAAAAAAAAAAAAAAAAAAAAAATTCAATATTGTCAATTTTTAGATAACCAGCTAATTTTTATTTGTTTATTTTTTGTACGATTAAATTGTTTTACAATTAGTACGGCTTGAAAATTTACATATATCAGATAACATTGTGTGTCGTAGAATTTTGTTAACAAAAATAAGTATGTTTGGTTTTATTATTTAAAAATAATTTTGAGTATTTTATACACTTAATTTTTTTTATACATTTTAAAATTATTTCCATACAACTTTTACAAGTCTATTGAAATTATTTATAATCCAAAGAACTGTCATTAGCATTTTCATTAAAATAATAGTATAATAGATTTTTACTTATACCAAGACTCCATAAATTATTAGCAAATATTATATTGCGCCTTATCTTTGAATTCATACATATTAACCTTCATAACTAGAAAATAGTATAAATACCCCCTTTTAAAAGAAGTCTGTAAGGGTGAAAGTGTTACATTTTTATAATTGAAGAACTCAAAATGTATGAATTCATAGATAAATGAGATAAAATAATATTTACTAATAGTTAAGGGTATTAGTATAATTAATCCTAGATAAAAAGTGCAACCCATTAAACCAATATATCCATAGTAACTTGTGGTACTAAATAAAATGTTTTAGATAAAGGTGGTTGCATAACTGTAATTAATGTCATTAATTTTTTGTGCACTATATATATATATATATTTTTTTTGTGCGCGCGCGCGGTGGCGCCATGACTACCTTGGCCCTAGTGTAGCTGATATAGGCGTTGTATGGAGCTCTGTTTTACGTTCTTTCTTTTTTATAATGAAACACTCATTTACCCAAAAACTTATTCTATAAATTTGTAAACATTTATATCACTACACTCAGACTGTGTTTCATTTATAAATTTGGAGAGAAATTTAGGAAGGAAAAGAAAAAATAGTGGTGCAATGTGAATGAAATATAATTACATTTCAAATACATTTTCTCTTTCTTTTCTCAAATCTCTCATCAAATCTATAAACTAAACACAGTCTTATTGGGAAATTACTAGCTAATTACATCCAATTAATGTTGACAATGGAGTAAAAATTTTGCAGGTTGTGGATTATTTGCTTGAAAAAATAGAAATAGCAGAAAAGACAGAAAATCGAATAAAGGCAGTAAATGCAGTAAACAATTATGGGTACACAGCATATGACATTGTAATGGAAATTGAAGAAAACACAGAGGAATTGACAAAAATTAAAGCCACCTTTCGAAAAGTGAAAGCAATGAAAGCAAAAGATCTCTCCCAAGGTGCATGGTTGTCAAAAAAACGAGACATATTAATGGTCGTGGCATCACTTATCGCGACAATGGCTTTCCAAGCTGGGTTGAATCCTCCAGGAGGCTTCTGGCCAGACAATACACCTCCACATAGAGCAGGGGAAGCTATAATGGCTTATAACTATCCAAATACATATCCGTATTTCATTCGTGCTAACACGACAGGATTCGTTGCATCTGTGAGTACAATCTTATTGCTCATAACTGGTTGGCCGTTCAAGAAAAAGTTTTTCATGTGGCTTCTGGTCGTGATAATGTGGGTGACAATTACATCAATTGCTTTTACTTATGCATTTTCCATCGTAGTTGTGTCACCAAAAAAGGAAAGGGAACCACTTTCGAATACAATTGTGGTTGGAGCCATAGTGTGGTGCAGTGTAATGGTGAGTCTCCTCATAGCTCACACAATTCGCGTTATAAATTGGTGGTTGAAGACCAAAAAAGGAATACATGTTTGGCCAGAAATTAAGAACTTCCTCAACTCATGTAGACAAGTTACAAATTCAGGTAATGGTGAAGATCATCAAATGGAACTAATTGCACAAGGCCAACAACAATCAAGAGTAAATACAAATTCAGTTAATGGTGACCATTCCAATGTTTGATCTATATGTTTAACGTGTGAGTTTCCATTTTTTTTTTACAATAATAATAATCATGCATGGTAATATTTGATCTTATGTTTAACGTGTGACTTTCCATTTGTTGTAAAGTTCGTATTTTTGAGACAATAAATTTATGAAGTGAAATCACAAATTAGTTCTATTCTATTATATTTGGAACTTTAATCTGACTGTTAGATTCACTAATATTGAGAAAATTAGTTGTCCAAAAGTTTGTTTGGAAAAAAGATTTTAGAATTAAATTATTGTTCAAAACTAGTAGTTGATCTGTGCGATGTACTGGGTAATTTTTTTTTTCATTTTTAAATAATATTTTATAAAATTAAATTATTTACATATATATATAAATTATTTTTAGAAATATGTTGCAATGTATGCATTACAAAAGAATAATATTAAATTTATCATGATATAAAATATAACATAAATAAATATATAATTTTAGTTGAATTATTTATACATATATATGTGTGTGTACATCTATATAGAACTATTTAAAAAATGGCTCTGGCTTTGGTCCAGTCCTTAATCGGACTGGACGGTGCTGTTGGGCCCGTGGGGGCCCACCACGGGTCCCGTTTTGAAAATCTGAACCGTTCAATGTGTAGAACTCGTCGAGTACTATATGCCTGTGAAAAATCACGTTGATCGGATATCGATAGCTATGTGATCAAAACAGTTTTTTATCAACCGTTCATTTATTCACCGTCCATTTTTTTTTATACAAAACTGATTTGATCACATAGCTATTGATATCCGATCAACGTGATTTTTCACAGGCATATAGTACTCGACGAGTTCTACACATTGACGGTTCAGATTTTCAAAACGGAACCCGTGGTGGGCCCCTACGGACCCAACAGCACTGTCCAGTCCGATTAAGGACTGGACCAAAGCCAGGCCCTTAAAAAATATATTACAAATATTGCAGTGCAATTTTTGTTATGAAAGTGTGTATATATATATATGATACTTTTGTACTTAATTTCAATAGAATAAAATAAATATTCATTATAATATTAAAAATAATGATTAAATTGGAGGAAAAAAAAAGTCATTTAATTAAGAAATTATTCTAATTATTTATTTTGATAATCTTAAACTTATCGTTCTATAAAAGTATTATTTAAACAAATATATATAATAATTTTATTTTAATTATTTATGTGTATTTAATAATCTGAAACCCTATCGTTCTATAAAAGCGTAACTGAAATAAATGTATAATGATTTTATATGATATTAAATTATGATATAGTAAAATAAACACTCAATTTGACTTTTATTGACGAAATTTTGAAAATGTTGCCAATAAATGTATTTTTAAAAATAAAATAATTTGGTGCAGAAAAAGTTTATTTTAAAACCAAAAAAAAAAAAAAATAGTCCGAAAAAGATATTAATTCATCACCAAATATCTAATTTCGTTTGTGAAAAGCACAATAAAGATATTTTCGGCAACTTAAGGTTGCGTTTGGTAGAGTTTTATAAATATGATTTGAGAGTATGAGTTATATTTTGAGTTTGTGAGTTGTGAAATTATAATTTGAGTGTAGAAAATTTATTTGGTTATGGTTTTTGAATAGAGTGTTGAATTGAGTTTCGAATTGTATGTGGAATTGAGTTTTGAAAGTTTAATGTGACATGTGAAATAAGAAAATTTGTTTGGTGATGAGTTTTTAAAGTAGTTTTCAAAACTTAAATCAACCTATAATTGATAATCAAACACACAACTCATAACTCGATATCTGTATTTTTTATCAACAGTCATAACCAAATTATTTTTAAAATACCAAAATAAAAAAATGATTTTTTTTTTCAAATTAATCATTTTTAAGTAATTTTTTTGAATAATTTTTTTTCAAATAATTTTTTCTTCGAAATAACTTCTATGTAATTTATTTTATGTCAATTAATTTTTTTGTCAAATCATTTTTTAGACCTGTACAAACATTTTGTGCAATACGTTTTTAATATTTTTTAAAGATTTTGTTCAAGTCAACAAGTTTCGAGATTACATATTGATAAAAATTAACAAAAATCAGTTTGTTCAATTTTTTTTTATATACAAACCAAAACGTAAACGTTACCAAACACTATCAACATTTTTTCATTTATTAAATTTTATTAATTCAATAAAAAAAATCGTATCTTTTTGTAGGTTCATTATTGTCCCTCACATCTAACTTTCAACCACCCGTGAAGCTCATATAATTGGGGGCCATTGAGTGATATTTGTCTACAAAATGACCAATTCGCCCCTTTTTCATAGAATGGCAAGTTGTTATGTAAGAATAAAATGAAAAAGGGTAATAGTGTAATTTCACTCATCCAATAGACCCACTCCCTCCTCTGCTGGGTGTCAGTTGATCACTGTTCGATAAAGGAAAAGAAAAAAGAAGCCAAAAACGAGCACAGATTGTCAGTGGTCAGTATACGAAATAAATGAAAAATAAATAAGAAAAAAATGATCAGTATACTGAAGAAATGAAAAATAAATAATAATAATAATAATAAAAAACCCTTCTGGACCTGAGCCTTTCTATAAGTCAATATCTCTGCATTTGTTTAACTACACCATCTTCACCATCTCATTCCAACAGCTTCAGCAACTTCTTCACCCTACAATATTGACTATTCAATGTAGATATCCGTGTAAAAGAAGAGAGAAAAGCTTTCATAAGAGGTTAGTTTGAACCACACTTGATAGCTTTAGAGCTGAGTTGCAGAAAGGCGAAAAATCTACCATACGAGACAACCACTCGGTCATCCCGCCGGTCATCCGGCTTCAGCCACAAGTTTCCCTTTTGCGCTCAGTTTCGTTATCTGTTGGTTCCCATTTAGCAGAGGCTCAGTTTGCCTATCTGTTCCTTTTTTTTTTCGCACCAACATCATACATTTTGCTATACTTTTTCATACATTTTTCTTAACTTTTGCAGTCATCATGTCGAGAACAAAAAGAGCGAGACCCGAACGTGGCGAAACCTGTAACCCTACAAAGCGTCAACAACAGCAACAACATCATCGCTATCCAACTGTTGATTTTCTCACATACAATCACGAACAAGCTTATTCAAATTTTGCTAATCGACCAATTGTTGCCGAAAGAAAGGTAAATCTACCTTCTCAGTATGATCCACTGTTGCATGGCATACTGGATACAATGGGATGGTTACCTTTAACTAATTTACCACATAAGGTATATCCCCGTCTTGTATATTTATTTTACCTTTACTTGAGATCTACTGAGGGACAAGTGGAATAGTGCAGTCTGACCTCTTATGTGAAGAGGAAAGTAATCACACTAAGCCCCCACACTTTTGTACAAATTATTGGAGTTCAAACAGGAGGTTTGCAATGCCATTTTCAAACTGAGGCTTAGTTAGCTAAAATTGTTGGTGATCTAACTGAGGTTTATACCACAATTTGTGAGAACCGATTTACCAGCACTAATTTACAAGCAAGACATTTAAAACCCCACATTCGTAATCTTCATCGACGGATAGTTGAAAATGTCACTCCCAAAAAAGGACATTTTGATATTGTTCCATGTTTTAATGTTTATTTGTTATATTGTTTTGAAATTGGACAAACATTAGGTTTATGCTACATATTACTGAAAGAAATGATGGTTGCAAATCTTGGTACTCTCAGTGGCCGGTCACTACCTTTTGGAGCTTTGTTAACCAAAATTTCCAAAGTGCATCATGTCAACCTTGAAGGTGAAGTAGATGTGAGAATCACTTCACCAATTTTTTAGTGCACACTGACCCGAGCTAGTGGTGCTGAAAACTTACTAGGCTCTATTAATTTTGAAAATGAACCAATACCTGATGAGCAAGAACCCAATGACAATGCCATGCCACCAAAACAACACCAATACTGGACTGATTATTTAGCATTGGAACAAGAACAGTACAATAAGTGCCTACAATGGGAAAAAAAAAGGCTAATCAGGTCAATACATTGGGTACTCGGTTCGATGAATTTGCCGCCGCTCAGAACTTAGTAATTCAACAATTTGGTAAGTTTCGTGTAGACTCTGGGAGACGTGATGAAGTGACAAGGAACCGCATTGATCAGATTGACCATCGAGTCACTCAGGTATACCATGACTACTTCCCTCCACCTCTACCACCACCTAACAATAATGCTTAACTTGTTTCGATGAGCGTTCAAATAATTTTTTCGTTGAAATAACTTCTATGTCAATTATTTTATGTCAATTAATTTTTCTGTCAATTAATTTTTTAGGCATGTACAAACATTTTGTCCAATACGTTTTTAATATTTTCCAAAAATTTTGTTCAAGTCAACAAGTTTGGAGATTACATATTGATAAAAATTAACAAAAATCAGTTTGTTCAATTTTTTTAAATACAAACCAAAACGTAAACGTTACCAAACATTATAAACATTTTTTCATTTATTAAATTTTATTAATTTAATAAAAAAATCGTATCTTTTTGTAGGTTCATTATTGTCCCTCACACCTAACTCTCACCCACTCGTGAAGCTCATATAATTTGGAGCCATTGAGCGATATTTGTCTACAAAATGACCAATTCACCCCTCTTTCATAGAATGTCAGGTTGTCATGTAAGAATAAAATGAAAAGGGTAGTAGTGTAATTTCACTCATCCAATAGACCCACTCCCTCCTCTACTGGGTGTCAGTTAATCACTGTTCGATAAAGGAAAAGAAAAAAGAAGCCAAAAACAAGCATAGATTGTCAGTGACCAGTATACGAAAGAAATAAAAAAAAAAAAGAAAATAAAATGATCAGTATACTAAAGAAATGAAAAATAAATAAGAAAAAAAAAATCACCCCTTCTGGACCTGAGCCTTTATATAAGTCAGTATCTCTGCATTTGTTTAACCACACCATCTTCACCATCTCATTCCAACAACTTCAGCAACTTCTGCACCCTACAATATTGACTACATTCAGTGTAGATATCCGTGTAAAAGAAGAGAGAAGAGCTTTCATAAGAGGTTAGTTTGAACCACACCTGATAGCTTCAGAGTTGAGTTGCAGAAAGGCAAAAAATCTACCATACGGGACAACCGCCCGGTCATCCCACCGGTCATCCGGTTTTGGCCACCAGTTTGGCTTTTGCACTCAGTTTCGTTATCTGTTGTTTGCCTTTTAGCAGAGGCTCAGTTTGCTTATCTCTTCCTTTTTTTTTTCGCACCAACATCATACATTTTGCTATACTTTTTTCATACATTTTTCTTAACTTTTGCAGTCATCATGTCGAGAATAAAAAGAGCGAGACCCGAACGTGGCGAAACCTGTAACCCTACACAGCGTCAACAATAGCAACAACATCATCGCTATCCAACTGTTGATTTTCTCACATACAATCACGAACAAGCTTATTCAAATTTTGCTAATCGACCAATTGTTGCCGAAAGAAAGGTAAATCTACCTTCTCAGTATGATCCATGTTGCATGGCATACTGGATAAAATGGGATGGTTACCTTTAACTAATTTACCACATAAGGTATATCCCCGTCTTGTATATTTATTTTACCTTTATTTGAGATGTACTGAGGGACAAGTGGAATAGTGCAGTCTGACCTCTTTTGTGAAGAGGAAAGTAATCACACTAAGCCCCCACACTTTTGTACAAATTATTGGAGTTCAAACAGGAGGTTTGCAATGCCATTTTCAAACTGAGGGTTAGTTAGCTAAAATTGTTGGTGATCTAACTGAGGTTTATACCAAAATTTGTGTGAACCGATTTACCGGCACTAATTTACCAGCCAGACATTTAAAACCCCACATTCGTATTCTTCATCGATGGATAGTTGAAATTGTCACTCCCAAAAAAGGACATTTTGATGTTGTTCCATGTTTTAGTGTTCATTTGTTATATTGTTTTGAAATTGGACATACATTAGATTTATGCTACATATTACTGAAAGAAATGATGGTTGTAAATCTTGGTACTCTCAGTGGCCGGTCACTACCTTTTGGAGCTTTGTTAACCAAAATTTCCAAAGTGCATCATGTCAACCTTGAAGGTGAAGTACATGTGAGAATCACTTCACCAATTTTTGAGTACACACTGACCCGAGCTGGTGGTGCTGAAAACTTACTAGGCTCTATTAATTTTGAAAATGAACCAATACCTGCTGAGCAAGAACCCAATGACAATGCCATGCCACCAAATGAACAACACCAATACTGGACTGATTATTTAGCGTTGGAACAAGAACGGTACAATAAGTGCCTATATTGGGAACAACAAATGGCTAATCAGGTCAATACATTGGGTACTCGGTTCGATGAATTTGCCGCCGCGCAGAACTCAGTAATTCAACAATTTGGTAAGTTTCGTGTAGACTCTGGGAGACGTGATGAAGTGACAAGGAACCGCATTGATCAGATTGACCATCGAGTCACTCAGGTGTACCATCACTACTTCCCTCCACCTCTACCACCACCTAACAATGATGCTTAACTTGTTTCGATGAGCGTTCAAATAATTTTTTCTTTGAAATAACTTCTATGTCAATTAATTTTTCTGTCAATTCATTTTTTTGGCATGTACAAACATTTTGTGCAATACGTTTTTAATATTTTCCAAAAATTTTGTTCAAGTCAACAAGTTTAGAGATTACATATTGACAAAAATTAACAAAAATCAGTTTGTTCAATTTTTTTAAATACAAACCAAAATGTAAACGTTACCAAACATTATCAACATTTTTTCATTTATTAAATTTTATTAATTTAATAAAAAAATCGTATCTTTTTGTCGGTTCATTATTGTCCCTCACGCCTAACTCTCACCCACCCGTGAAGCTCATATAATTGGGAGCCATTGAGTGATATTTGTTTACAAAATGACCAATTCACCCCTCTTTCATAGAATGACAGGTTGTCATGTAAGAGTAAAATGAAAAGGGTAGTAGTGTAATTTCACTCATCCAGTAGACCCACTCCCTCCTCTACTGGGTGTCAGTTAATCACTGTTCGATAAAGGAAAAGAAAAAAGAAGCCAAAAACGAGCATAGATTGCCGGTGATCAGTATACGAAAGAAATAAAAAAAAACAAGAAAAAAAAAACGATCAGTATACTAAAGAAATGAAAAATAAATAAGAAAAAAAAAAAAAACACCCCTTCTGGACCTGAGCCTTTATATAAGTCAGTATCTCTGCATTTGTTTAACCACACCATCTTCACCATCTCATTCCAACAACTTCAGCAACTTCTGCACCCTACAATATTGACTACATTCAGTGTAGATATCCGTGTAAAAGAAGAGAGAAGAGCTTTCATAAGAGGTTAGTTTTAACCACACTTGGTAGCTTTAGAGCTGAGTTGCAGAAAGACGAAAGATCTACCATACGGGACAACCGCCCGGTCATCCCACCGGTCCTCCAGTTTTGGCCACCAGTTTGCCTTTTGCATTCAGTTTCGTTATCTGTTGGTTGCCTTTTAGTAGAGGCTCAGTTTGCCTATCTATTTCTCTTTTTTTTCGCACCAACATCATACATTTTGCTATACTTTTTTCATACATTTTTCTCAACTTTTGCAGTCATCATGTCGAGAACAAAAAGAGCGAGAACCGAGCATGGCGAAACCTGTAACCCTACACAGCGTCAACAATAGCAACAACATCATTGCTATCCAACTGTTGATTTTCTCATATACAATCACGAACAAGCTTATTCAAATTTTGCTAATCGACCAATTGTTACCGAAAGAAAGGTAAATCTACCTTCACAGTATGATCCACTGTTGCTTGGCATATTGGATACAATGGGATGGTTACTTTTAACTAATTTACCACATAAGGTATATCCCCGTCTTGTATATTTATTTTACCTTTACTTGAGATCTACTGAGGGACAAATGAAATAGTGCAATCTGACCTCTTATGTGAAGAGGAAAGTAATCACACTAAGCCCCCACACTTTTGTACAAATTATTGGAGTTCAAACAGGAGGTTTACAATGCCATTTTCAAACTGAGGGTTAGTTAGCTAAAATTGTTGGTGATCTAACTGAGGTTTATACCACAATTTGTGAGAACCGATTTACCAGCACTAATTTACAAGCAAGACATTTCATCGATGGATAGTTGAAAATGTCACTCCCAAAAAAGGACATTTTGATGTTGTTCCATGTTTTAATGTTTATTTGTTATATTGTTTTGAAATTGGACAAACATTAGATTTATGCTACATATTACTGAAAGAAATGATGGTTGCAAATCTTGGTACTCTCAGTGGCCGGTCACTACCTTTTGGAGCTTTGTTAACCAAAATTTCCAAAGTGCATCATGTCAACCTTGAAGGTGAAGTACATGTGAGAATCACTTCACCAATTTTTGAGTACACACTGACCTGAGCTGGTGGTGCTGAAAACTTACTGGGCTCTATTAATTTTGAAAATGAACCAATACTTGATGAGCAAGAACCCAATGACAATGGCATGCCACCAAATGAACAACACCAATACTGGACTGATTATTTAGCGTTGGAACAAGAACGGTACAATAAGTGCCTATATTGGGAACAACAAATGGCTAATCAGGTCCGTACATTGGGTACTCGGTTCGATGAATTTGCCGCCGCTCAGAACTCGGTCATTCAACAATTTGGTAAGTTTCGTGTAGACTCTAGGAGACATGATGAAGTGACAAGGAACCGCATTGATCAGATTGACCATCGAGTCACTCAGGTGTACCATCACTACTTCCCTCCACCTCTACTACCACCTAACAATGATGCTTAACTTGTTTCGATGAGTGTTCAAATAATTTTTTCTTTGGAATAACTTCTATGTCAATTATTTTATGTCAATTCATTTTTTAGGCATGTACAGACATTTTGTGCAATACGTTTTTAATATTTTCCAAAATTTTTGTTCAAGTCAACAAGTTTGGAGATTACATATTGATTAAAATTAACAAAAATCAGTTTGTTCAATTTTTTTAAATACAAACCAAAACGTAAACGTTACCAAACATTATCAATATTTTTTCATTTATTAAAGTTTATTAATTTAATAAAAAAATCGTATCTTTTTGTAGGTTCATTATTGTCCCTCACACCTAACTCTCACCAACCCATGAAGCTCATATAATTGGGAGCCATTGAGCGATATTTGTCTACAAAATGACCAATTCACCCCTCTTTCATAGAATGACAGGTTGTCATGTAAGAATAAAACGAAAAGGGTAGTAGTGTAATTTCACTCATCCAGTAGACCCACTCCCTCCTCTACTGGGTGTCAGTTAATCACTGTTCGATAAAGGAAAAAAAAAAAGAAGCAAAAAACGAGCACAGATTGTCAGTGATCAGTATACGAAAGTAATAAAAAAAAAAGAAAAAAAAAACGATCAGTATACTAAAGAAATGAAAAATAAATAAGAAAAAAAAAAACACCCCTTCTGGATCTGGGCCTTTATATAAGTCAGTATCTTTCCATTTGTTTAACCACACCATCTTCACCATCTCATTCCAACAACTTCAGCAACTTCTACACCCTACAATATTGACTACATTCAGTGTAGATATCCGTGTAAAAGAAGAGAGAAGAGCTTTCATAAGAGGTTAGTTTGAACCACACCTGATAGCTTCAGAGTTGAGTTGCAGAAAGGTGAAAAATCTACCATACGGGACAACCGCCCAGTCATCCCACCGGTCATCCGGTTTTGGCCACCAGTTTGGCTTTTGCACTCAGTTTCGTTATCTGTTGGTTGCCTTTTAGCAGAGGCTCAGTTTGCCTATCTGTTCCTTTTTTTTTTCGCACCAACATCATACATTTTGCTATACTTTTTTCATACATTTTTCTTAACTTTTGCAGTCATCATGTCGAGAATAAAAAGAGCGAGACCCGAACGTGGCGAAACCTATAACCCTACACAGCGTCAACAACAGCAACAACATCATCGCTATCCAACTATTGATTTTCTCACATACAATCACGAACAAGCTTATTCAAATTTTGCTAATCGACCAATTGTTATCGAAAGAAAGGTAAATCTACCTTCTCAGTATGATCCACTGTTGCTTGGCATACTGGATACAATGGGATGGTTACCTTTAACTAATTTATCACATAAGGTATATCCCCGTTTTGTATATTTATTTTACCTTTACTTGAGATCTATTGAGGGACAAGTGGAATAGTGCAGTCTAACCTCTATTGTGACGAGGAAAGTAATCATACTAAGCCCCCGCACTTTTGTACAAATTATTGGAGTTCAAACAGGCGGTTTGCAATGCCATTTTCAAACTGAGGCTTAGTTAGCTAAAATTGTTGGTGATCTAACTGAGGTTTATACCACAATTTGTGAGAACCGATTTACCAGCACTAATTTACAAGAAAGACATTTAAAACCCCACATTCGTATTCTTTATCGATGGATAGTTGAAAATGTCACTCCCAAAAAAAGACATTTTGATGTTGTTCCATGTTTTAATGTTTATTTGTTATATTGTTTTGAAATTGGACAAACATTAGATTTATGCTACATATTACCAAAAGAAATGATGGTTGCAAATCGTGGTACTCTCAGTGGCCGGTTACTACCTTTTAGAGCTTTGTTAACCAAAATTTTCAAAGTGCATCATGTCAACCTTGAAGGTGAAGTAGATGTGAGAATCACTTCACCAATTTTTGAGTACACACTGACCCGAGTTGGTGGTGCTGAAAACTTAATGGGCTCTTTTAATTTTGAAAATGAACCAAGACTTGTTGAGCAAAAACTCAATGACAATGCCATGCCACCAAATGAACAATCCCAATACTGGACTGATTATTTAGCGTTTGAGCAAGAACGGTACAATCAACGCCTACAATGGGAACAACAAATGGCTAATCAGGTCAATACATTGGGTACTCGGTTCGATAAATTTGCTGTCGCTCCGAACTCAGTAATTTAACAATTTGGTGAGTTTCGTGTAGACTCTGGGAGACGTGATGAAGTGACAATGAACAGCATTGATCAGATTAACCATCGAGTCATTCAAGTGTACCATCACTACTTCCCTCCACCTCCACCACCACCACCACCACCATCTCCACCTGACAATGATGCTTAACTTGTTTCGATGAGCGTTTAAATGGTTCACATATGCTGTAGTTAGATTTTATTTTCATATTTTGTTTTGGTTATTTTGTTGTAATATTTTGTATTAACGTTATGAATAGTAAATTTGTTTTTTGGCACTATAAAATTAACCAATGACAATGTTATAACAATTTATGAGTTATATTTTGAAATTAAAAAAAAAATCGTACAAAAATTAATAAAAAGAAATTCAAATTAATAACAAAGCCTTCATTTCAATAAAATGAAAAAAATAAATTAATAAAAAATTGTCATCTACAAATTAATAAAAAAAATTAAAATTAATAACAAAACCATTATTTTAATAAAATGAAAAAAAAACAAATTAATAAAAAATTCGGCTAAAATGATATAAAAATTTAAAAATTAAAAATTATAAAAAAATTTTAATAAAAAGGAAAAAAAATTAATAAAAACTTCTTTGGTATAAAAATTAATAACAAAACCATTATGTTAATAACATGCACAAAAAAAGAATTAATAAAAAAGAATTCGTATGGAAATTAATATAAAATTGTATAGAACAATTAAAGTTGATAACAAAACCATTGTTTCAATAAAATGAAAAAAAATTAATAAAAACAATTTGTTCCAAAATTAATAAAAAGAAATTAAAATTAATAACATAGCCTTCATTTCAATAAAATGAAAAAAAATAAATTAATAAAAAAATGTCATCTACAAATTAATAAAAAAAATTAAAATTAATAACAAAACCATTATTTTAACAACATGAAAAAAAAAATTAATAAAAAAAATGTCGCTGAAATGAAATAAAAAAAAGTAAAAATTAATAACTATACGTTTTTCTTAACAAAAAGGAAAAAAAATTAATAAAAACTTATTTGGTATAAAAATTAATGACAAAACCATTATGTCAATAAAATGAAAAAAAAAATTAATTAAAAAGAATTCGTATGGAAAGTAATATAAAATTGTACAGAACAATTAAAGTTGATAACAAAACCATTGTTTCAATAAAACGAAAAAAATAAATTAATAAAAAAAAGTTTCATGCAAAAATTAATAAGAAGAAATTTAAATTAATAACGAAGCCTTCATTTCAATAAAATGAAATAAATAAATTAATAAAAAAATGTCGTCTACAAATTAATTAAAAAAATTAAATTAAGAACAAAACCATTATTTTAATAAAATGAACAAAAAAGTTAAGGGCAAATTACAAACAGCCCTCTCGAGGTTTGGTGAAAATACAGATTCCCCCCTGAAGTTTGAGAAATTACATCCCGCCCCCTGAGGTTTATATTTTCATAACAAATTGCCCCCTGAAGTTTTTATTTTCATACAGATTCTTCTCCTAATTTGTTATGCAAATTTGACCTTCATGGGGAAATTTGTAATTTCGCAAGTCTCAGGGGGAATCTGTATTTTTACCAAACCTCGAGGGAGGTGTTTGTAATTTGCCCAAAAGTTTAATGAACATCATAAACCAAATGAACATCATAAACTGTAGTTTTTGCACGCATCATTCAACCATCAAATTCAATAAAGTGTTTGCCTCTGCATATTATACATTGCATCAACATCATATTTAAGTGTCTTCATTCATGTAATTACATTTTGTTGATTGACCATGTGATGATCTTTGTGTTCCCTTTTCTTTAATTGCCATTTAGCCCAATCCTTGTCCTCATTGTCGGTTATCCTACAAAAAGAGAAAAAAAAAGTCATTAAATTCATAGTTACATAAAGTGGGGGAAGTTATGTAATAAAGGTGTCATAATGATTGAAACTAGTAAAATAATTATACATTTTAAACCATTAGTCACTACGATATTCACTTGCCTTGTTCACATCACAAATCTATCCATGGCCAACATGATTTTGCTGCATAGCAATAGCAATTGCATCTCTAAAGTTCGATTGGTACGTCAACCCATGTTATGACATGTCAACATAGTTAGCTTGGTCTCCAACAAACCCGTCTGCTTCTGCTTCTGCCGCCATTTCATTATCATCTTCCATGAAGAATGGGTCCATATCTGCATGCAAATAGATCCAATTGTGCAGTACACAACATGCAATCATGAGAGGGCCTTGTCTTGTAGACTTGTAATTTGTCATGGACCACAATATTGGGAATCGCTTCTTTAGAGAACCAAATGTTCTTTCTATGACATTGCGTAACAACGAATGCCGATGGTCAAACAATTCCTTGGGTCCTAAATAATGACGGCCATGAAACTCTTGCAAGTGATAGCGTTGGGAATGAAATAGGGCAAGAAATCCAAGCATGTTCGTGAAACCAGCATCCACTAAATAATACTTGCCTACTTGTAAATAATGAATGCACTGTTCTGTCAAATATATGTACAAAAAAAATAATTTCAAAAAATGTACCGTACGTTATTTCGTGACACTTAGCATTGGGTGGGTATGGGAACTGTAGATCATCTTGTAATAGAGTCAACTAAAATAGCGTTGTCGTGAGCGCTACCTTCCCATCCAGAATTAATAAATGTGAACAACATGTCGAAGTCGCAAGCTGCGAGTACATTTTGCGATACCGTAGATTTGCGACCAGAGAATGTATTTTGTCTTGAAGCAGGAACCCATGCATCCACCAATGTGCCATCGATAGCACCGACATAATCCCACTTGAATGATATTTGTTTGACCTTAAAAGTTTTCAAACTTGGATACTACTTTTATAATAGGAGAAAAAATAAAATATAGTCCCTTATTGTTATTGAAAACTTACAGGACAATCGTTAAATTCATACCTTGAACTAGGAAAAAAAACCTCCTTTCATTTAAAATTTTTGCCGGTATCTCGTCTTGGTTATGTGGTTTGATAACCGTTGATGCATGCTTGCACAGTTCTCGCATAACAATTTTGATGTGCCGACAAAATGTTTCCGTAGAGTGTCGAAATCTATCTACCAGTAGTCGATGGTGATCATTTTGTGCGAAAGTGTATAAAAAAATTCCAAGCGATTCCTCGACACTGATATGCATATGTTCAATATCGATAAAGCCATTTTGAAGTAAGGTGTCTTTCAATAAAATGAATGTGTGTGCATCCATTCGCATAATGTCCATCATTGTTTTTGGATGGCCATTTAATAAGCTGAAGCTGTAATCATCACCTTTGAATGGACAAGTTCACTGCGGTCGCCTACTACTTGACGCGTTGATATGGTCAAGCATGAAAGCAATCATAAAAAAATCCATACAATCTTCAATAACCTCATCATCCTTTGATGAGATCTCCATTGCATTGTTTTTTTGTGTCAGATGACATATTGTTTCGTCTACATCACAATAAAAGCATAATTATAAAATAATGTTTGACAACATGCTAACGCTTACCATTATTGGTGAAACTGAATTAAAAAGTGGCTACATGAATAGTTGGACTTAGTCATTTACCAGCATCCACAAAAATATACACGAGAAGAAAATTTGTTTAATATGTAGTCATCTTGTAATAACACAACATATTGATGTAAAACAGAAACTAGTTAAAAGTTCAATAAAAATAAACATACGAAGATGGAAAAAAAAAAAAAAAGCATCTCATGGAATAAAAAAAAATGATAAAAAATAAATCAGGAATCATCAAATTATCTTGTAGAACGACAAGAAGAATCGCTAACTCAATTAAAACACAACTTCTCACTTCACTGCAAAGCTAGGATCATAGCTAGGCGCATATGGGTAGGAGTACGCATAAAAAACCTTCGGCATTCCTTGTCTTTAAATAGTGTCAATGCCCTAACGTACTAGACCGGTGGTATGTCCCCAAGCTCTAGCAATGCATCTTGACATGCATCAAGGGAATACTCATCACCACCTGCACTTACAGCCTCTGTGTCAGTTGAATGTGCACGTGAATGTTCTGTTTTTGCCTGTACGTAGGATGTGAAAGCTGCGTACACATCATCGAACCCACTTGATCGTGACTTTTTGGAACGACCATTGTCAATCTGGCTGCTTGTAGGGCCCCTCTTGTGACTTTTGCCCTTCGCTGGATCCATGTATTCATCACCGAATAAGTCAACAGGAATGGCTTCAGCAATATTACTCCCACCAACATCAGGGTTCCAAAATTTATATAGCATTTCATCTTCTTCATCTAAGTCAAGGGCTCCTTGTGTGGATGCACGAGACAATGCCCCTGTGGCACAACAATTTTCAACAATTTCTGCCATTTCTTGAAAATACTCAAATCCTTTTGTCCTAAACTTCTTACATTTCTAGTAGCCTACAACAATTGAAAATATTGAATTAAGCATATTGTACGTGTGATGAAATGTTACAAAAAAAAAAAAATTGAAAATGGTACAGGTTAATGAAAAACCTTATCCCAAAATTCATCGGGTGCAACAATAGTTCCTACAATGGGATCCCATCTCAGACCAGTCTGTGCTTGCAATTGCTTAAACATCTGGTAATTAGCTTTCAATCGCTTATATTTTTATTGCACTTGCTTTGTTGTATACCGAAATCCATACAGATTGTGTAACTGATTTGGAAAATGATTCCAATGTCTAATTGTCCACACAGTAGTATGGCCTGTTGTTTGATTTTTTTTAACCTCTTCTCTCAACATGTTTATTAATTTCATTTTAATTCTGGGAGTCCACATTTTTGTATCCTGATTGTCATCTAAATTGTTTCCATCCATCTATAAACACACAATTTATATTTAAACTACTCTGGAGTGGATATAAAAAAAATAACAAAGCAAACTACTCTGGAGTGGATATAAAAAAATAACAAAGCAAAAATCAATTACAATTATTTACGTACGAATCAAAATTAATATTTATTTGAACTTGTTAAATAATGTTAAGAAAAGCAGATGGTTTAAAGGGCAACACAGAGACAAAATAAAAACCACATAACATTAATGTTTATTTGAACTTGTAAAATAATGTTAGGACAAGCAGATGATTTGAAGGGCAACACAGAGACAAAATAAAAACCACCTATCATCAATGTTTATTTGAACTGTAGGAAAGGTAGATGATTTGAAGGCCAAAATAGAGACAAAATAAAAATCACATAACATTGTCTATAAAAAGTTTGTGAAACAAGTTTACAAAGCGAAAAAATAACCAGAAATAAGCAAAAGAAGAAGAAGAAGAAGAAGACCACAAGAAGAAATAAGCAGAAGAAGAAGAAGAAGAAGAAGAAGAAGAGCAGAAGAAGAGAAGGATGGAGGAGCACAGAGGTCGACCGGTCGGATGACCCGGGTGACGACCGGCACAGCTTTAACCATTCAAAGAGTTCAGACAGATCAGAAACTATCTCTATACTCGTTTGGACTTCTCAGAAACCATTTCAGAATTCATTTGTACATACCAGATGATTGAAGGATATACATACCAGATTAATGGGAGTTGAAAAGTTATCATTGGTGATAGAGTGGGTACAGTAACTGAATGTGTGACTCTTTGGTAGTCGTCTGATTCGAGAATAGGTTTGACAAATTTGACCTGTGACCAAAAAAAAAAAAATGGGAATAAAATTAGGGATGATTTAGAAAATCAGTGACCTGTGAGAAAATAGTTGAAACAAATTTGTGAGTTATTTGATCTCGGAGTCGTCGTTGTTTGGTTGCCCATAGAATGAATCTTCCACAATGCACAAATTGTAACTCACTTGATTTGTGGGAGATGGTATGAGTAGGGAGTGGGTTCATAGACATAATTTATAAAATGGTCTGAGTTCACAATGAACAGTACCTGTGACGAATTGTTAGCCCTGATCTTTGAAACATAGAAAGACAAGTAGATTAGTTCACTTGTATATTTCTTTTTGCACGTGAACCTTTTTAGAGATAATGAACATGGAAGCTTTTCAGAAAGAAAGAAGACTGAAGATGTTGAAAGTGGAGAAATGAAGAAGAAAGCTGTTGAATGGAAAGTCGAATTGCATTTTAAATGATATGGTGGAATTCTATTTTCAAGGTCGTATCCAAACATGAAGCTGGTGTGATAGGGTGGAAATGTAATTTGAAAACACAACCAAACAGAGCCTATAACTATTTCATCTCTAAAAAGTGATTGTCCTTAATTTTTTTGTCTCTAAAATCTTAATTTGTTGTAATGGTATTAGAAACTAAATTGACACACTTTAAAAATTAGAGACTAAAACAAAGAGTTCTTTTGTTTAAGGTCTCTGATATTAGGGTTTTATAAGATAAAGGACATGCAACATTTTCATAGTAGTTATGGTCTCTCAACTGTAACACCCCCAAATAATTAACAAGTGATAACCTTGATTTAATCCATCTCAATTGAACAATCTCAATTCTTCAATCATCATTTACTAATCAATCTCTACAATTGAACTTCTTGATATATGAGAGATTTATAAAAGAAGAACACACACAATTTTATATTCAGTCTTTTCTAAGGTATGAATCTATAACATGTGAAACATATATATAACTAGAGAAACAATTACAAAATAACCTACTTGGGTCACAAGTTCTAAAGCTTAAGCCCATTTACAAATAAATGGTTCACAAACCCATACACATAAGCCCTTGGCTTATCAAAAATAGAACAAACAAACAAAAGACCCTTGGGCTCTCAAAAACCCACTCGCCTTCACCAAGGCAGAATCACCACATCCTTTCCTACACAAATCCACTAGGGGTAAGGACAAAGTCCAATAGAAAGATCTTAATAAAGTATAAATGTTTTAGGCATTCTTATAAATATGCATGCAATGCCACGTCATGCTCCAAAAATCATGAGTTTTATCTCTTTGAAATCTCACGCAAATGATCATTTCAATAATAGAAATAAATCGATGTAATAGAATCACAATATAGGATGGTAAATACAGCTCAAGTAATCTCTAAGTTGGTATCTGCAAATAACTCACTCAAGACTTTACCAAACCTACTTTATCGGCTCCTAACTGAAAGGCACATGGTACCTGTCCCGCTCCTGTAACGCCCCCAAATAATTGACATATAAGGATCCTGGTTTTATCTTTTTTTCGTTAGATAATCATGAAACTCCTAAGATCATAATACTAAATAATTCTCCATACTTGTATTTCCTGATATACGAGAGATGTGTAAAAGGTGTCCACATGCAATACATATTCAATCTTGTCTAAGGAATGAATCTATAGCATGTGAGACAAATAAATGTAATGAACAAAATACAAAATACAGCCCCTTAGGCCACAAGTTCCAAGGCTTAAGCCTGGTTACAAGTAAGTGATTTAGAAATCCATATACATAAGCCCTTTGCTTGTCAAAAATATAACAAATAAACTAAAGAGTCGTGTGCTCTCAAAACATCCATTCGCCTTCACCGAGGCGGAATCACCACATCTTTTCCCAGAGAAATCCACGAGGCATGAGGATAACACCCAGTAAGAAGATCTTAACAAAGTATATATGTTTTAAGCAGTCTTAAATATGGATACAATGCCATGTTATGCTCCAAAAATCGCAAGTTTTATCCTTTTGAAAATCACATGCAATGTTTTTTTGAAAACACATTATCTCAATAAATTAGAAATACAAATACGGGATGATAAATACGACTTGGGTAATCCTTAGGCTGATGTTTGCAAGTAGGCATATCAAGCACTACAAATAGCTACTTTACTAGCTCATAACAGGAAAGAATGTGGTACCTGCTTTGCGCGTGTTTTCGATCTTTCACCATAGACACTCAAGCCAACTTAATCAATACCAAACTACACCCCCTATCTGGATTTACTAGACGTATTTACCCTAAAATATTTCAAGATCTCGATTGTTTTCTCAAAACAATCATTCAATTTCCAAAATATAGCCTTAATAATCAATATTCAAAGGCTATGCAAATGAATGAAATGCAAATGCAATTATACGGCCTCATTGTACATTTTTGCACAATTCTCAACATTTTTCCTCAATGTGAATACCACATTCAATATTCCTCAATTTCTCAAATAATAACTAACCTCCATACACGTGTGACATATGATACAACTCCATATTCACAATTTATGTAATTACCAAAACCTTATGATCCAAGTATTCTCAACATACTATCCATGACAAATTTTTCAACAAAATCCATCCATTTCATAGATGGTTCAACAATATATCAAACATCTTCTTTTCCTCATCTTCCTTAATAAAAATCTCATGATCTCATGAGTTTTCTTCAATAAAAAATTAATAAATAAAATCCCATATTTCCAAATATCTAGGGTTTTCTTTCCAAAATAAATTTTCTTATTTACACAAGGTATTAACATTAATTGACTTCCAAGAGTTACACATTTCATAAATCAAATCAATTTCATAAAAGGGATCCCTATTGAAGCACTATCAAAACCCACAACTCAAACCCTAACTCATAACATAATGATTTCATCAAAGAAATAGGGTAAGACATGCCAAAATCATATATATAATCCAATAAAATTCCTTAATTCAAGCTTGGAGAGAAAAGATAAGAAAAATCCCTAGAACCAACGGTGTTGAAATTCGACCTCCACTGCATACGTCATAGCCCTTGATGAGCTCTCCAAAATTGATAAAGGAACTAGGGTCAAACCTCCAATGGATTTGAAGAGATCAAGAATTTAAGAGGGTTGGTGGGTGTATTCTCAAGAGAGATAAGAGAAAAGAGAGTAGAGTGAAGTGTAGAGAGAGATTAATGAAAAGTGAAAAGGAAGGTTTGATTGGACACACTTTTCGAACATCCAGACATACTACTTGAGAGATGGATCCAGCACTCAAGCGGTGAATTCAAACTCCTAAAATCCCTCTCCTCTATAGGCAGACCGCTCAAGCAGTAAAACCTTCACTCTAGCAGTGAAATCACACTCTCAGTATTTCAAACTTCAGAACAAAGAATTAGATGGATGGGTTTACTGCTCGAGCGACCAAATGATCGCTCGAGCATACTCAATTTTCAAGTAAGGCTCAAAACGACTTTAGAGTACTCCCACTGTTTCTGGACTCATTCCAATACCCAAAGACCCAAGTTAATGTCTTGGAATACACTTTTGGACGGGAACGAATAATCATAAAGAGAAGAGTAGGTGACAACACGTGATTCCTAAGGTTCAAAAGTAGTAAAGATTCCAATATGGAATAGGAATTTTGAATCAATATTGTTTTAAAAAGCCCCGGGTCATCATAACGCATATTTTCAATCTGTCACCCTAAACACTTAGGCCAACGTAATTCTCAACTAACACCCCTTACCCGAACTTACCACCATATTTACCCAAAAACAATTCAAGTTTCCAAAATCCATCTAAAAAACAATGATTACATCTTTCCAAAATCATAGCTTTAATAAGACTTTATTCAAAAGCCACGCAATGAATGAAATGGAATTAAATTACATATACATATTCTCAATAAGAAATTTCAAATTTTCAACATTTTTTCAATGTTAACACAACGTTCTACATATCTCAAATTTATCTCAATCACCGATATTCCTCGAATATCATTCAACAATATATATGTGTGTGTGTGTGTGTGACATATGACAACCTTTCATATTCATAATCACTATTAAATTTTCTCAATCCAAACATGTATCAATCATGCAATCCATGTCAATTTCTCAACAATAAAAACTTATCCATCTCATGGATAACTCAACAACATATCAGCGTATGAGAATTGATCATTTTTCTTCATGGAAATTCCAACATTTGCATAAATTTTCAAATAATCAACTTTTTCCCAAATTACAAAAATCTAGGGTTTTCCTTCAAATACATATTTTCCTCATTTTTTAAAGGCATTTTCCTCAATATACTTCCAACAGTCTCATAAGTTCATAAAATAAGTCAATTTAAGTAAAAACATGAGAGATGTCATATTTTTAAGCATTTAATTCTAAAATCCAACAATACAAAATTCACCTCATAAGGCTATAGATTTGCCAAAGAAGGACTAGACATACTAACATCATATACACAACTCAAAGAAACTCCCTACCTTAAGTTTGGAGAGAAAAGATGAGAAGAAAAGCCTTAGAATCAACAGTGTCGAAATTCGATCTTCACTGCACCAAATATAGCCCTTGAGGAGCTCTTCAAGAAGTTCCAAAGCACTAGGGTCAAAATCCTAATGGATTTGGAGAAATCAAAGGAAATATAAGGTGATGGGGGTAAATGTCAAGAGAATGGGAAAAAAAAATGAAGTAGAGAGAGAAAGAGGAAGGAGTGAATAAGAGAAGGAATAAAACGAACATTTTTCAATTCACTAAACATTCCCGCACGTGCACTACTGTAGACATCTCATTTTTGACCACCCTTAAGACTTGGGTGCCTCATGGTGGACATACAATGGTGAATTAGTACGCTGCGCAATTGTTCAATTTTCTCAGCAGAAGGCTTCGATTTTCCAACTTTAGAGTCCAAACCTTGCACCCCCTTTGAACCAAAACTTAATTTTTTTCTGACCTGACCACTCAGAGGCTTGTTGGCCAAAAGGTGGCCAGCAAGCCAATTTTATTGGCCGGTCGTCCCCTTTCTTGTCCGACCGGCCATGTCTAGCGACAATAGATATTTACTGCCAGTTGTCCCCCTCATATGCATGCCTTGCACTAGCTAGCTCAATATAGATATTTTTTTACAAAGGAACCTATTTTTCTATAAATAAATGACCATTCCTCTTGATTTTAGGTTAGAAAAATTTGCCAAGAGCCCAAAACTTGTCAAACACACTCTCTCTCTATCTTGCACTATACATACACTTCCAAAACCAAAAATTTGAGGCTTCTTGCTGAGATTGTTAAGCCAAAATTTCAGCTCTTGAGGGTGAACAGTTTGTGGTTTGTCAACCAAAGAGTATCTTCTCTTCAAAGGTATAACATTTGCCTAGTTTAAACTACTTTTCTCTCCTCTTTTTTCTTAGTGTTTATACTCTGTTGTGGACTGTTTTTGTGCGTTGAAACTTGTGATTTTAAAGTTACCAAAGGTGGAGGGGTTAACCACTCTTCCTTGAACCTTATTCCATAGCTTATATCCTTGTGTTTCCCACTTGTTTCTCAACTTTTATCTACTGATTTTCAGAGTTTTTCAGAGGCTCAAACATGTAATTTTAAGGTCCAAAAAGTGGAGGAGTTAGCCATCCTTCCAAAGGCTTGCTTATGAGCTTTGTTCTCCTCTTCTTTTACTTGTTTTTTTTCTAAATTTTCAAACTAATTTCTAGCACTGTTTTTTAAGCTTTTGGGGCTGTTTTAATTGTTTACTTAGTTATGCTTTCAATATTATGCTCATATTGTTGTAAGCTCTCATAGATTTGGCAATTTAGGCCTTAGACACCAATCTATTTGAGTTGATAGCTCTTATTCTGTAATTTTCATACATATATTCACACTTGTAATAATCATCTCGGCAACCTCCATCCTTTCTTGGTTTTCTTTGTTTAAGAGTCATTACAAACAATTGATTGTTGTTTAAGACATGAGAAAGAGACCTTTCATGCTTAATGGTTTAACCTTTTTGGAAGTTCATTACTAGGGCATTACATCTCTCTCACGTTAAGCACAACTTCTTGTTTGATACTTCTCTTCATTAGTAGACGTAATTATCACTTTTGGACAAAAATGAATAAGGAATGGCAAGGTAATGTAAAAGTGGTTAAAATTGGACTAAAAGTGGTAAAGAAGAGTAATAAAATTGGTTTGGGTTTAATCATACGTTATATTGAACCTATTGCATCTCAAGTCATTACATACTCTTTAGTAATGTTAATGATTCGAGAAGCAATGTCTACCATTTCCCTTGAGGGAACTCCATGATAGGGAGATGGTTCTGTTGGTCTTTAATTTTCATTTATTGAGCCTTTGTCCCAAAGATACATAGATCATCACGCAACAAGTTTGCGACAATTGATGGTTTGCAAATCGAGTCTACTCCTTCCTCGATCAATTTCATGATAGAGAGATACAGAAAGAACAAACATCTCCTGGAAATACTCTATTTTTGCTCTGTTTCATTTCTGTGGCAACAGGGCAGTACCCAAAAACAGTGGTCGACCGACCACCTTTCTGCCCGCCCGACCACTTTCCAAGGCCGACCAGCCACCCTATTTTGTGCAAGCAGTGTCATTTTCATGGAAGAACAAAGTAGAAGCTGAGGCAAAAATAGATTAATTTTCTGATTGCAAAATAAAATAGAAACTGACAGTAAACAGAGAGGTTTTCGGGAGGACGTTCTTATTCGTATGCGTGCGCCTTCTCATTTTCCGCTGCATTAATTAGTACTTTAATTTTTAGTACATTGTAATTAATTAATTAGATTCATTTGAATTTGTAATAACTAGTTAATTTAGCTTATTTATTTATTTGGTTTTGTAATAATTAATTTAATCCGGACATTCGGACCCTCTTCTATGAGGCCAAACTTGTAATATTGTACATGTCTTCTAACCCCCATTCTTTCTCCCTTTTATTTACTTGCTTACGATGGTTACATATAGCATCATGTTTTACATTTTCAGATCATTGCCATGACTTGCATCCATTTTTGCATGCATTGGGTTTGGTTCACCATTATAACCTTATTGTTACTTCTTACTTAATTGAATACGTGCACTAAACGCATGCTTTGAATTGAGCTATATGTCATGTTAATAACCGAACCTAGTAGTTGCGTTTTGTATGTGTTGCATTAGTCATTTGCATATTAGAGCATGCATTTTTCTAACCATTTTTTCGATTTTGGCTCGCCTCGATTGAGTACTAGGTGAACATTTCTTGCTTCAGCATATTGCATGAATGTTAATGTTGTCATATGAAGCATATTACCATGAGGCTAAGTGCCTATTTGATATACCTGTTTGAATGCCTGTGGATGAAGGGTATTTTGCTTAAATTGGGATTATTTGGTTAATGTAAATATGAGCTTACTTTTTCAAGTAACATACTCAAAATTCTTTTCAAAACAAATATAAAATCAAGGCATTCCAAAATGGGAGAAATCGTCTATACTTGTGTGTCTCACATAGTAAATTAGCATTAATAAATCAGAATAAGAGCATATATTGTTGATAAGAATCACATCATGATTAGTAGAGGCCGATTTTTGATCAGATGAGTGGGGTGCTCAATTTATGACATTCTCCTCTCATACCTAAGTTCATGAGCCGAGATACTTTGGTGATGACGGACAAATAGCCTTTGGCACGAGTCACGAGTTTCTTAAATTTTTCAAAAATATTTACGTAGCAACTCTAAAATCTGGCGATGCAGTCCATTTCTGGCATCTTTGATGATAAAATAGATTTTCTAAAATTTACTGGATTTGGACTCTCATTTGTTTAATCTATTTCACATTGCACTTGTGAAATCAGATTCAGAGCCACAGAGTCTGAACTGTAGGGCTATCGTATCCGAGGAGACTAAACCCCTTCAATGACTATGAAAAGCAAGTTACAGTTTATGGCGACTCTACTGGGAATTTAGAGAACTTGACTCGAACTTCATGATATGAATTTTTATCTACACTTATATGTTCTTTACATTACATTTGGATTGATGCTCTTAAGTCACAATGTTTTCCATCTACTATTCCTGGACGGCTTGCTAGAGGCTTGCCTAAAAAGCTTGCCAAAAAGCTGGCCAATCGTGGGCTCTGCGATGTTGGAAACACAATTTCACTTCTTGGTGTTAGGTGTGAGAGGTACATTAGGTAATCGGCCTAGCTGCATATAGCCATAACGACTATTCCAACATAGGACAGGATGCTCACCCATATACAAGATTTTGTGAAACTACTTGCTTGAAGTAATAAAACCCTAGATCATGTCAAATCTAAGACAGGGTAATCCTACTCCCCTCATAGGGGTGTTTTGGCTCTCTTTACCTGATATGTGCTTTACAGTGAAACTGTACAAGAATACACCATATCAATCATACAGTTGATATCAGTTTGTAGGAGCAGAATTTAGTGGGAAATACAGTTTTTCAGTTGTGATCATAAACAATTACAAATTAGGCCAAAGTATTGTCTGATTTTATATTATTGTTTTTCTTTTCTTTATTTCTTTTGCTAGGTAGTTTTGCAATCATAGCTTCAGACAGACCTGATATCCCCCAAGTTTTGTGGACTCGCTCTGTTAGGCTTTGTAAAATCCGAGATCTAGTTGACGGTCAACCAGCGTTAGTCTCTCTCCTACCAGTTGTTCGAAGAAAAAGAACCAATCAGTTTTCACCAGTATAGAATACTCAGCAGTCGCATGTCCGTTCTCACATACTCAGCTCACCAATAGCCGATTCCTCCAGACCCACAATGGCACACAGTAGTCCAAAAGAGGTTGATGCTATGATGGCAGCTTTTCAGAGAACCATGGATATGTTGAATCAAAGAATTGTCGCTCAAGATGAAACTATAGTTGAAATACGATGCCCATCTAGGGCATAGGCATCTACTGTGCATCCAGTCCAGGCTGCCCAGCCAAACCTTGGTCCACCTTCACTAGTTGAAAATCTTCAAGTTCCAGATCCCTAGGAGGTATTAACACAGGCTCAAGCTTTCAGACCCCTAACACAGCCCCACTGGGGACTCCTTCCTTCGACATCAACGACATCAATCCGACTATGATAAAAATGGCCAGGCTAGAGAAGGCACTCAAGAAATCTCAAGGCTTCAATTCTATCCCAGATATTGAAGACATCTATACTGAGGCCTCTGTAAGATTGCCGAAAAAATTCAAGATGCCTCACATCGATAGATTCGATGGTAATGGAGATCCTATTGTTCATGTTCGACTATTCTCAGATGTTCTAAAACCAATGGGCCTAACTCGGGCTCAAAAATTGTCATTATTTGGAAGAACTTTATCAGATGTGGCACCTATCTTGTATACCAAACTGGAGGACTCGACTAAATAGAATTGGGAAGAACTTTCTGAGGGGTTTATTAATCAATATTCATATAATATGAAGATAGAAGTGACAATCAATGAGCTGGGAATGAGCACTTAGAATCCCAAGGAACCCTTTATTGACTTTGTTGCAAGATGGAGGGCAAAGGCAGCTAGGATGATGAACAGGCCCTCAAAAAGGGAACAAGTCTGGCTGGTAGTTCAGAATCTCAAACCAGACATGTTACAACGTATGATAGTTGCTCCACTATCTACGTTTGCTGTTTTGCATGAGTTGAGGGTTCAAATTGAGAGCACATTCAAGAAAGGCATTATTCAGAGAACCAGTGAGCCACCAACGAGGCTGTTTGCCAAGAGTACCAATGATAGCAATAGCACTATTCCTAGGCCTGTTGAGATCACTTCCGTTGCCACAACGTCCAAATAGTTGATCCCTTTGCCGGTGCAACTTCACAAACCGCTGGTCTAGCTCGAAACCAATATAAAACCTTTACTCCCCTTCACATAAGCCCAGCCTAGGCTCTCAAACCGCTAATGGAGTAAGGGCACCTTAAGCCCCTTGATCCTTGCCCTCCTCCTGACCCACTCCCAGCTAAACACAATCCCACCCAATACTGTATTTTCCACCAGCAGCATGGTCACCCCACTGATCATTGTTATCACCTTCGTCAAGAGATCCAGGATCTCATCGACAACAAAGTCATAGCTCCATCCTCAGGTCCACCCTTAAAATCAAATGTGACCACCAACGCACTCCCTGTCCACAACCGAGTCCCCCTACCCAAAAATATCAACCTTATCCATGCATTACCACCCACTTTTAACCCCAATGTACATATCACCCCATCCCATCTGCCTAAGCATGAGGTAGTTATTCTTAAAAGTACGGATTTGTGCATGATGGATATAACACCCAAAACCCAATCAAAGCCTATGGTGGCAGAATTGGAAAAGAAGAGGAATTCCCAGAAGCAGGGATATCTAACACCTAAGTTGTGGAGAGGAGGCCCTCACTTACAAAAGAGTATGACCCCGTTTGGTATATTGTGGCTTCGGATCATCCAAAGCTTGTAATCATACTACCAGACTCGCTCAGCATCACCACTATTGGAGAAAATAAGCCTAGGCAAAATCTGAATTACTGGTATAAACAAGGTCTTGATGACCTGGCAGAAATAGAGGAACACCTGGAGGACCTCTACTTCTTTGAAGAAGAGGATGTGAGCAGCCTTCAGATCAGGTGATAGGATTCAAGCCAACCTGAATCCAGCCACGGGTGGTTAAGTAGTGGAGAGGAATTTGATACGGAGGAGCAGATGAAAAAGAATCCGAACGGCGAGAAAGTTAGTAAAAATAGCAAGGCTGAGGCAATGCCTATGACTAAGAAGAAGCGAGCGCTGGAGACTTTCCAACGAGAGAGGATAAACAAAATATAGAGAAAGATAGCCCGAGAGCAAGAAAAAGAGAAGAGAAAAGAAGAGGTCCAGTCAAAAGTGGATGATCTCCAAACCACGGAAAAGCCTGAATGGGAATCCGATGACAAGAGAAGGATGCCAATGAAGCTCAGGCAGTACTGAGATGCAGAGATTGAATCAGCTGTAGAAGAGGAATGGCGTGCCGACAAAGGGCTTGGTGTGAATATGATCTGAGTGGAACCCGATAATGACCCAGCAATGGTTGTAGGGGAATAGTGGGAGGACAATAATTTGAGTTTCATGTACACAGATGAGGGATGAAAAGCCAGTATCCCAGACAATACATAGTACATAGATGAGATTAACCACATGACCAGAAGTGGTCGCTATTTCAAACCTCCATCCCTAGATCAAGCAGAACCCTCTGGGAAAGAGGCTGAGAAGTTGAAGGAGAAGGACATAGAAGAAGACATGGTCTTAAAGCAGCTTAAGAAGATCTTGACAGATATATCAATTTGGGGGCTGCTGATGGCTTCTCGGGAGCACAAACAAGCGTTGCTAGATGCATTGAACATGACTAAGCTGCCTATAGACACCACCACTGACCAACCGGTGTCTTTGGTCACATCTGGGGATATTACGCTAGTGTTGTCTTTTATGGACAAAGAGCTACCACCTGAAGGGGCCAACCAAAACAAACCCCTGTATGTGACTTTGGAGAGTTGGAAGAAGTGGATCCCAGTAGTACTAGTGGACACTGGTTCAGCAATTAACGTATGTCCGGCAAGGATTGCTTATGCCATAGGCTTGAAGCCAACTGACCTCACACTTACAACGCAAGCTGTTTGAGCTTACGACAATTTCAGCCGTGATGTCATGGGGACCTTCAAGAGCCAAATACTGATTGGCCCATCTAAGCATAAGGTTGAATTCCCTGTGATGGACGTGCCAGTAACCTTCAATCTGCTCATAGGAAGGCCTTGGTTGCACCAGATGAGGACAGTTCATCAATAGTTCACCAATTGGTGAAATATCCATTCAAAGGTGGGATTGCTACCATTTAAGGCAATTCTTTGATCCACCCTCCCCCAGGAACCACCACGTCCTTATTAGAAATACTGCATGGAGAAGAGGATGTGTTCCTTTCCTTTGTGGCTTCTCTTTGGTAGAGGCCCGACTGGTACAATCTATCATGGTAGAAGATGACGGGAACTATGTGAGTGCCCAATCCATCTATATGATGAATAAACAAGGACACTTCCCCAGATCGAGACTGGGTAGAAGCGGAAGGTAAGGAAATACTATTGCAAGGGAAATAAGCCACAACCCTTATACTTTTGGGCTAGGGTATAAACCAACCGTAGAAGACTCAAAAAGGAAGGGGGATGAATTGAGAGAAAGAGTTAAAGAAAAAAAGGCCGGGAGGCAATTTGAGCTGGTCCACAAGCCAATTAGGGGAACCCTGAACGGACACTTTGTCCACCAAGGAGAAGATTTCCCTTTCTGTGGATTTCCAAAACCATAGATCGAACGGGAAACCAAGATAAGATACCTGAGATTTGAGATCTTCTTTGATCACCAGTTGTCAGACAATGAAAAAAAGGAGGAGCGAATTGACCCAAATATAGGTACAGGGCAAGATAGAAGCGTCAACTCAGGCAGCGATAAAGAGGAACTGTTAGAGATAGCACTGGCTGACCTATTGATGAACACCAACACCAGGGCTAAGTCCGTTAACTTGGGGGATAGTGTTACTATCTCTATGATTGGGGATCAACCAGTGGGAGATTACTCCGGTCTCATCATGGATGCAGCCGAGGCTCTACGCCTAGTTTGGCAATTCAAGAAGGACGCTATTGATAGTTCTGAACCGGATGATGAGCCTGAATCTGATTCCACCGAGTCTGTTGGTTCGGAATCAGATTGAAGTCCTTTAGAGGAGTTTGAGTCTGGCACATCCAGGGGTGGTAGCCCGGGTGACAAGGTCCTGTCTAGGTCCTCTTTTCTATTTTCTTTTGAGTCAGTTGTAATTGAAGAACTAGAACTTCTAAATGAGAATGCTGCAGATTCTGTTTACTTCTTTATGTCGTTAATTTATTGCATTGACCCAGATTTTCAAAATTTTAATGAAAATGAAGAAGAAGAAATTCCTCGTGCTTTGAAAAACTTGATTGGCCAAGAGAATGAGAGGCATGCTCAGCCTTGCGTAGATGAAATCATTGCAATTATGTGGGTACTGAGAAAGATCCCCGCTTAGTCCAGATCGGCTCCTCGTTGTCTTCGGAGGAACGTGAGTGTTTAGTCGTTTTATTAAAAGATTTCAAAGAAGTTTTCGCGTGGTCATATGAAGTCATGCCTGGCATCGATCTTGAGATTGTACAACACTGGATCCCTCTTAACCCCAAGGCATGACCCGTTAAGCAGAAACTTTGCAAAATCCATCCGGACTGGACACTGAAGATTAAAGAAGAGGTCACCAAGCAATTTGATGCGGGGTTTTTGTTAGTATCCGAGTATCCAAATTGGTTAGCCAATATTGTTCTGGTTCTGAAGAAGGATGACAGAATCAAAATATGTGTTGACTTTCGAGATCTGAATAGAGCTAGTCCGAAAGATGATTTTCCATTGCCACATATCAATGAACTGGTATATTTCACTGCCGACCATGCATTGCTATCGTTCATGGATGGGTTTTCTGGGCATAATCAGATTTTGATGGCACCTGAGGACAAAGAGAATAATGCATTTACCACGCCGTGGGGTACCTACTGTTACAGGGTAATGCCATTTGGGTTGAAAAATGCCAAGGCTACATATCAGAGGGCTACAACCACTATCTTGCACAACATGATACATAAGGAAGTTGAGGAATACATAGAAAACATGATTATTAAATCCAAAGAACGAGAAGGCCACTACACCGCACTGAAAATTTTTTTCGAATAGATCAAGGAATACAAACTAAGGTTGAACCCATAAAAATGCACTTTTAAGGTGACTACAGGGAAAGTGATGGGATTTCTGATCATGCAGAGGAGAATTGAAGTAGATCCATCCAAGATCATGGCCATCTTGGAAATGCCACCACCAAGGACTGAAAAGGAGGTATGTGACTTTTTAGGCAAAGTGTAATTCATAAGACGGTTTATCTCAAAATTAACTTTAACTTGTGAACCACTATTTGGTTTCTTGAAAAGGGAAAGAAGTTCCGATGGGATGATCAATGTCAGTTCACTTTCAAACAAGTCAAGTAGTAGCTTCAGAATCCACCTGTGTTGTCGCTGCCAGAGCTGGAGAAACCACTGATCATGTATATGTCTGTAACAGATTCAACCATGGGGTGCATGCTAGCTCAAGAATCGAAAGCTAGGGTGGAAAGAGTCATCTACTAACTGAGCAAGAAGATGTTGGATTACGAGACCCGCTACACTCTTTTGGAAAAAGCTTGCTTATCATTGGTTTAGGCAACTGGGAAGTTGAGACATTACTTGTTAGCTCACTCCATAATTCTAGTTTTGAGATTAGATCCCATCAAATATCTCTTTAAGAAACTGGTGCTTATGAGTAGGCTAGCTCGTTAGTTTCTTCTTCTCTCTAAGTTTGACCTTAAGTATGTCACGGGCAAATCAGTCAAAGGGAGAGTCATAGCGGAATTTCTGGCAGACCACTCAGTGGAAGGAGATGAAGCAGTAGAGTGCCTATTCCTAGATGAAGACATTCTACAGGTGGAAGAGGAAGCATGGACAATGTACTCTGACAGAGCAGCTAATCAACATGGTTATAGGATAGGTTTGTTGTTCATAGCACCCGATGAGTCCCATATACCCCTAGTTTTCAAACTCTGTTTCAGAGTGTCTAATAATGAAGCAAAATACGAGGCATGTATCGCTGGATTAGAAGTTGTCCTAGAATTAAGGGCAATAAGGTTGGACGTCATCGAAGACTCGAACCTAGTTGATTCTCAAGCTAACCGGGATTGGAGGGTCAAGGAAGAGAAAATGAAGGTTTATCATCAGGCCCTAGATATTTTGATTCCAAGGTTTGAAAAACTGATATTCACACATCTGCTAAGAGAGAACAACCGGTTTGTTGATGCGTTGGCAACTCTATCCTCCATGGTAGACATATCACTCGGAGTTAAGTTGTGTTCGATCATCATTGAACAGAAGTATACGCCTGCTTATGAGATGATAGCCGTAGTAGATGAGGCTCAAGACAAAAACCTCTGGTATTACAAAATTTAGAATTTTCTAGAGAAGGATATGTATCCACCAAGGGCAAATGCCAAGGATAAACAGGGAATATGGTGCCTGGCTGTCAAGTTCATCATTTGCAGGAATAAGTTGTATAAGAGAGGCCATCTGGGAATGCAAAAGCTCTGCATTCAAGAAGAATAATCGAAACGTTTCATGGAGGCCATCCATGGAGAAGAGTGTAGAGCACACATGAATGGTGTGATGTTAGCTAAGAAGATCCTCAGGCAAGGCTATTATTGGTCAACTATGGAGGAAGATTGTATTAACTTTGTTCGGCGATGCCACAAATGTCAAATCCATGCTAATCCCATGAACATTCTGCCGTCGAAGCTTTACAACATGACTTCGCCATGGCCTTTTTTCAGTCTAGGGAATCAACATCATTGGGGCAGTCTTGCCAAAGGTTTCAAATGGACATGAATTCATCTTGGTGGCGATCAACTATTTTACCAAGCGGGTAAAAGCTCATTCTTGCTCAGTGTTGAAGGCATCACATGTGGCCAAGTTCATCAGGAACAACATCATTTGTGGGTATGGGATACGAAACGAGATCATATCAGACAATGGCTCACACTTCAAGAAAGAGGCGATGGATCTGCTTGAGAAACACAATGTGGCTTTTCATAAGTCATCAACATACAGACCACAGACCAACGAAGCTGTTGAAGCCGCAAACAAGAATGTCAAGAACATCTTGCGGAAGATGGTTGAAACCTATAAAGACTGGCCAGATAAACTACCTTGTACACTCTTGGGTTATAGAACATCGATTCAAACATCTACAGGGCCGACTCCCTATTCTCTGGTATATGGAATGGAACTGTTTTGCCGATGGAGATTGAAATACCGTCGCTGAGAGTCATGGTCTAGTGTCAAATAACAAAGGTGGATTGGCAGCAGAGCAAGTTCGAAGAATTGGTGATGTTTGACGAAAGGAGGTCAAAAGCGTTATATCACATCCAAGGGTATCAGCGCAGAATCGCTAATGCCTTCAATAAGAAAGTCAAATCCAGAAACCTCAAAGAAGGAGATATGGTGCTCAAAGACAACTGAGCTCCCATTCATCACCCTAGGGGCAAGTTCAGACCCAACTGGACTGGTCCTTACATCATCAAATCTATCTGGTGGTGAGGAGCGATCATCCTTATGGATTTGGATGGCTTGGAGTTCTCACAGTCGATCAGCGTGGACAAGTTGAAGAAATATTACCCCTGAGAGGCTCGGTAGGCCAAAAACCCGAAAGGGTGACCTAGGCAAAAGTTAGAGCATGAAAATTTGGAAATAAAGAAAAATAGAGCTCGCAAGGTTAAAAACCAGAAAGGGCAGCTTTGGCAAAAATTAGAGCGCAAAAGGAGAGAGTTAGTAATACTCGAGTGAACTTTAACCGAACTACGTAAGGCTTGATTCCAATTTTTGGGATACGTAGGCAACTTCATCCCGAAGTTCAGCCATAACCATCTCCAACTCAACTGTCATGTCCCTTTGTTTGATTGGTTCATCTTTTTTCGTCATTTGTTAGCTTGGTTGTGTTACCTCCATTTGGTAGAAGGGCCAGCGATGGTGAATGCAGTTATGAGCAGTTATGACCTTTTGAATCGAAGTTGTACGTCTTAAGGATTGATTCCAAGTGTGTCAAATAGTGACTGTTTCTAAAAATTGCTTTGAAAAGTTTTAATGAGTTGATTTTCTCAAAATTTTACCTTTTTCGACATGGACCATCCTTTGGACTAAAAAGGAAAGTTTTCACTGCTTACAACTTTAATTCCATGATTTCAACACAAGTACACTCTCCAACACTCTGGTTTAAATCAAAATTGCTTTTACATCATTAAAACTTGAAAAGAAAAGTCAAAGTAAATAAACTAGGGGCATAAATAAGTGAGGCACCAGTCCTCTGCCTCTTGTTCGTACTCTCGGAAGTCTCTGCAGCCAAAGATGGCCTAACATGTGTCTCATCCTCAAGTCGAGTCGAGCCAAGCCAAGCACTCACCAGAAAGGGTGTAACTGAATCTAATGGCAGGGGCCAGAAACTCTCTTGTCCTCTAAGCAACAAGGTATCGAGCCAGGTGCGAAGCACAACTGGAAATGATGCAGGGTATTCCACCCCCTCATCTAGGCAAGCCTGATCATGTCCAAACTGACATTTGAACCAGAATGGAAAATAGAACACACAATATGTGAGGCCAATCAACTGTATACTCGGTTGGCGAATGTCACGACCCAAACCTGCCCCTGTAGGTTTAGCATCGTAATCGGCCAGTAATCCTTGGATTACCGAAGGCCTCTGAACAGATAAGTAAAATTAAGGGGCTGTGGAAGCAAATACATAAATATAAATGTCCAATGAGCTGTGTTGACTTACATGAAACAGAATATTTTAAAACTTTATATACATATCAGAGTACCAACAAAACATTATACCACACACGTTACAGATTCTTAAGTACAGCCAACATAATTAAATTCAAGTCTCATGCATAAACAGGCTAATCAAAACTTGAACCCCTGACACTTCGGGAACCTCCTCGTGAGGCACAGTGGTTGGCTGACAACAGAAACACAACTCCAGGCAAAAGCCTTCGGGCTCGAACTCCAGAATGCTCACCTATACACATATATATACAAACAGTGAGCTAAAGCCCAGTGAATAACATTAAGGTAAAGGGGTTAGTGAACGAATTCTAAACATTTTATACGTACAGAACAGATCATAGCATAATCATAGTCATCTCATATCAAAACATAATAATGGCATACCCCATAGAACATATCGAACATATCACATAACGTCTTCCGACTAGAGTAACCGGTCCCGGACACCGATTAAACACATATCACCACAATGAAGTGGCTAACGAGATCTCGTAAATATCATGGACCCGCATTTTCATGCCGTCCCCCATGATTTGGGACTATCTATGGATGCCATAATAGATTTCAAACTTGGAATGTTCGTTCACAGAAACATATATCATTTCAGAAAGCATAGCTTATCACATTTCATTTGGAACATAATTTCATATAAACGTATCTTTACGATAACGTTACTCACAGTGGTTCCGTAGGTGGTCAATCAATTCTCGAACGTTGACCTACAATCACAAAGGCACATGACACAACGTATCTTATCATTACACATTCATATGGCCAACACGGCTTAGCTTTCATTACGTTGAGTCTTATTCTTTCTTATCACATGGCTTAGAACACACACACACCCTTGCATTCTCTTAACGTAGCACATTCATTTCTTAGTGTGTTTCTAACCCATAACCCCATTATCATAGCTTAATTAAGGCTTAGGAATGCCTAAGATGCAATGAGGATGCCAAAACATGCCTTAGAATACTTAGACAAAATTTCTGAAAATTAGGTCCTCGCTCGAGCGTAGGTTTCCTCGCTCGAGCGGACATGTAGAAATGGAAATCCGCTAGCTTGAGCCGACATGCAAAAATGTGGATGGTCGCTCGAGCGCACATTTCCTCACTCGAGCGATCTGCAAAAGACATGAAAACTTCTAGGAGCTTGCAATTCACGCTCGAGCTAACTTTTGGTCGCTTGAGCGGAGTGCACACTGGCAGAGTGGTCGCTAGAGCGAGAACTCCTTCGTTCGAGCGTGGATGAAATTTCTGGAATTTCCAGATTGCATCTCCAAGTTCAAAATCGACATTCAACCTTTCAAAACTCATTTTTCTGGGCCCAAAGTGAAGGAAACACATGAGGACTTATAGAACAACATGTTTGAAGAATTAAAACAAGAAATCGTGGCCCAAGGACTTGTCATTTATGCAAAATCCAACTTAAAATTCCAATTTGATCCATGAATTCAACATGCAAGAACTTCTTCCAATTCAAACCTTCCAAAACATCATCAAACTTGGTAATTTGATGGGAAAATAAGATGATATCATGGTCTTCAACTCATACGTAAACATGCATGGAAGTTTTTATGAAAATTAACTTCAAAATGCAAGAGTTTATGCATGCATGCATAATTTGAAACTCAACTCCTCATTCTAAGCTCCATTAAATGATTAAACCATAATCTTCATGAACCAAGCATGATAACACTGAAATACATAAATGAATGGATGAATATTCTACCTTAGGTCTTCAATTCAAAGTCTAGAGGCTCAATTTTGTAGAGCTCCTTCAATCTTTTAATTCTCTAAGCAAAATTCTTGTTGAGATTAACTCTTCCTATTTCTCTCTCTCTCTCTAGCCGGCTCTGCACTCTCAAAATGGCTGATGAAAGTATGTTAAATGAAGAGAAGGGTAGTGGCAATTGCAAGTGGTGTATAAAGTAGGCCACTACATGCAATAATTGAAAATTAAGAGGCCAACTCTTGCAATTTACATTTAATTAATCGTAATTTAACCATACCAAATTACATTTTAATTAAGCGTACCATTAAATCACATAATTTCTAATGATCATGAAACACCAATCAATTCCTAGTTCGGCCGTCGATAAGGCCTCCAATTTACAGTTCGAAACTTATAGACACGAATAGATCATTTTATACTTGAATAGATAGAAATACAAAAATGATGCAATACATATGCAATTAAACCCCTGATTTCATCTAAATTACTGCTAGGCATAATTAAATACAGATTAACGTTAATCAGGGATCGGGGTTATTACAGTCTTCCCCCCTGAAAAGAGTTTGGTCCCCAAACTCGAGTTATCTTATATGGGAAACATACCACTCCAACTCTTTACAAGACAGAAGCATAACCATGCTCACAAATATGCTCATAACCTAATCTCAACATTAACTGTGTACAAAGACAGAATCATAAATTATATACAGACGTTAGGGTTCGTATTAACACAGAGTCTTATACATATTCAATTTTAGTCTAGAACAGATTCAGATACATGTTCATTTTTACATTCTTGTCCGGACCATACATGGATGTCACATTTCTTGCTTAAGCATACGTGGTGCGTTCATTAGCACTAACAGAGCAGAACAGAACGCATAAGCGTAACAGAACAGATACTGATTCATATACATATTCATAATCATTTGCATATTCAGACTTTGTATAAGGTCGAACGTGGTACACCCATTAGCTATCAGATTCATTTGGTCCAGAGACCCACATACATAGCCATGGTATTGTTACCTCCAGGCAAGGGCCATAGGCCACGGTATTCTTACCCCCGGGCGAGGGCCATCGGCCATGGTATTCTTACCCCCGGGCGAGGGCCACATGAACTAAGGGTGCCACAACACTTTTCAAAAAATTGGACATTTATTCAGTATGCAACATATAACATTTCAGAGAATAAAACTTATTTCATGACATAGAACATAAATATAGTTGCACACAACTTACTGCATTACTACTCATATTACTAATATGAAACACTTATCGAGGTTATAGATTTCCACTGGTCTTATTTTCATACATAATTTCCCCCCATTAAGTTACAGAAATTTGGTTTATTCATTTCTGAGTCAATCATTCAATCTTTGTTCAGTTTGGTTCTCAATTCGGTAGTCCATCACAGTTAGTCCAGGTCATTCTGAAGTTATTCGGAACCCAAGGTAATTTCGTACAAGTTATCAGTAAACGGAAGTTCGAAGTAATCATTCGCAAACTGTTTGTCAGCTTCAGTTCTCACAGATTCAATCATATCATGTGTCACCATAGAAGCAGTCATTCATAGATCATGCAGATTATATATACTTCCAAGTGGTCAGAGTTTCAATCAAACTAGTCTGTGATCAACAGATTCCATTAGTTTTTGAAATACAGTACCGCAGGAGTAATCATTCTCTTCGTCAAACGAGTTCATGGTCATAACGGTAATACCGGGCGATTGAACACATGCCATTATACAGTATTCCCATATCTCCCAAGCATAAGGTATCAGATTTTATAGTCACACAGTCTGCTACTGACGGTTCACATTCTTCCTAAGTGTTCAGAATCGATTCAAATTTTCATTCGGTTGGTCTCCTTAGCAATACAATTCTGTCATTCAATCTTAAGTAATTCCTAATCCCCCATAATGTAGTCAAATCATACAGTAGCTCTCAATAAGGGTCTCCTCAGATCAAATCAATGAAAGTTCTACCCAATCATCTCAGATGAAGTTCTTCCCAGTCATATCAAGGAATAGTTCAAGGTGTGAGTCATCAAACAGAAGTTCTATCAGTCAAACAAAGGTCTCATCAAACTACAGTTCTATCAGATTAGATCAGGTAAAGGTTCTTTCCTTATCATTTCTGACGAGGTACAGTAGTTCTATAATAGTCAGTAGTTTTACAGTTGTTCTAAGTTCCTCGGTTCTCAAATCACAGCAGAGTCATGTATCACAGTAGTTCATACCAAAGAGTTCAGGTCATATACAATGTTACATTCTCCAAGTAAGTTCACACGTGGGTGCACAGGTATATAATTGTTCATATCAAAAGTAAGCATCACAGTCAATATAGCGATTTCCCAACTGAGTTCATGTAAGCATAAGGTACACAATAGCAAATCGCTATACAGAAGTTTCAAATTGGTCATACAGTCATTTAAGCATAGGCTCACTAGTCTAGTCAACAGTCTAGTCAATGTTCAACAATCACAGTCCACAGTTCAGAGGTTATCATATGGGGTTTTTACTTCGTCATACAATCCCAAAGTCATAATTCCAATGGTCAAGTTATCAAAACAAATATCATATCAATCATTCGGAGCAAAGGTATAGTCATAAATGTACATGTCCAGAGTCTAATAACCTTCCCAATACAGATTCACGAGTTCTATGTACAGATGAACACAAACAGTTTCTCCAGATATGATAATTAAGGCAATAAGTCATAAGTCTACTCAGTCTAAATACAAATGTAATTAACCAACATCCCATGCAAAGGTATAGGTATATGTGAGTTCAAACATGTTCCATATACAGTCAATACTAGTGTGTCTCCATATTTAGCAGTTCAAGCACAGTTCAACGGGTCGGTTACAATAGTTCATATCAACCAGTAGATCTCAAAATGTTCATTAACCATAGTTCAATCCCATCCATTCTAATAGTCTCATAGGCGAGGACATATATACATACAGATACGAGTCTAGGATCAATTACTATTTAGGCATTCGTTCGCAAATTCATAAGCAGAAGTTCATTCCTCCAAACTGACATGGGTTCTCAATTTTTCAGAAGTCCCACACACAAACGGTTCAATTCTAGTCATGGTCATACAGATTTCCCAAGTTACAGTCAATCATAATGCGTTTCCATGTTTAGTAGTTCTAGCATAGTTCAAAAGGTCACACTTAACAGTTCATATTAAATCTTCGCAATATGGTACAAAGATTTAACCCGACAAATTCCCATTGTTCACAAGGTTCAATTATCATGGGTTCATAATTCTAACAATTCAAATTACTTAATTAACATGTCCACAATCTATATCAAGTTAAGAAATGTACACTTTCCACCCAAATTTTCATATAAACAAATGCACATAATTAAGGTAATACCTGTGTTAGTCATTTCCGTGTTCTGAGCATTTTCTGGAACTAGGGTGTAGATTATTTTTTTTTTGTTCGGATGAGTTCGCGGGCAAGATTTAGCCAGGTGCCCTTTCTGTCCACATCTAAAACAAGCTCCTGATAGATGGCGACAAATGCCCCAATGTTGTTTCCCGCATTCTCTACAGGCAAGTATATCATTGTTCACATTACTCCCCTGACCTTCTTTGTTCACAGTTATTGCCCCAAATTTCTCATTCACGTTGATCATCGAATTACTTGACATTTCAACTTTCTGTTTCTTCTGTTTTGTTCTTTCGGGTTCAGTTGATGATGTTGATTTTGATATTTTCAATGCTGCTATGTTTGCCTTAGACATTAATGCTCTATCAAGGACATCTACATACTTTGGCAATTTTAAGACGCCAACTCGATCAAACATATCTAAGTCAAGCCCACCTTCGAATTTCCTAGCCTTTTTGGAGTCAGTGTCTATCATGTGGGGTGCATAACGGGCTAACTCAGTAAATTTTGTTTCATATTCAGCCACGGTCATTTTGCCTTGTTTTAGTTGTATAAATTCAGATACTTTCCTATCCCGGATGCATTGAGGAAAATATTTTTCAAAGAAAACTTCTTTAAATCTATCCCATGTTACACCCTCATAATCATTTCGCACTAACATCCACCATCTCCTAGCCTCTTCTTTGAGTGTGAAGGTTGCCAACAACACTTTTTGTGCCTCAGTACACGGAAATACCTCAAATATTTTCTTAGTTTCGAAAACCCAAGCCTTGGCCTTTAACAGTTCAATACCCCCCTGAAATTTCGGTGGTTTCATCATATTGTATTTCTGTGTTAGTGTTATCATATCATAATTAGCTGGTTCGGGTACACATATTTGCCCTTGTTGTTGTTGTTTCAGATTCTCAGTTAAGGCTTCAACCATTCTCTCTAACCTGCTAATTCTAACTTCAGAAGATTCAGATTCGTCTACATTTCTTGTCCTTTCCATTGATCTATACAGAAACAGGGTGCTTATTAATATAAGGAAAGTTCTCATTGGTTCCACATTCGGTATTAAAATTAACATTACATGTTATTCCACTTAACTTATTTGATCATGGACAAAGGTTTCATTTCAATTCATTTTCAATAAGGATGCGTTCATAGCAGTTCACACGCTTAAACATGACAATGCAATGTCCCTACTTCATTTCTAGGACATCCTATAGCTCATATGGACACGTGTGTGCGGTATAACTCGTGCTCTGATACCACTCTGTCACGACCCAAACCTGCCCCTGTAGGTTTAGCATCGTAACCGGCCAGTAATCCTTGGATTACCGAAGGCCTCTGAACAGACAAGTAAAATTAAGGGGCTGCAGAAGCAAATACATAAATATAAATGTCCAATGAGCTGTGTTGACTTACATGAAACAGAATATTTTAAAACTTTATATACATATCAGAGTGCTAACAAAACATTATACCACACACATTACAGATTCTTAAGTACAACCAACATAATTAAATTCAAGTCTCATGCATAAACAGGCTAATCAAAACTTGAACCCCTGACACTTCGGGAACCTCCTTGTGAGGCACAGTGGTTGGCTGACAATAGAAACACAACTCCAGGCAAAAGCCTTCGGGTTCGAACACCAGAATGCTCACCTATACACATATATAGACAAACAATGAGCAAAAGCCCAGTGAATAACATTAAGGTAAAGGGGTTAGTGAACGAATTCCGAACATTTTATACGTACAGAACAGATCATAGCATAATCATAGTCATCTCATATCATAACATAATAATGGCATATCCCATAGAACATATCGAACATATCACATAACGTCTTCCGACTAGAGTAACCGGTCCCGGACACCGATTAAACACATATCACCACAATGAAGTGGCTAACGAGATCTCGTAAATGTCATGGACCCGCATTTTCATGCCGTCCCCCATGACTTGGGACTATCTATGGATGCCATAATAGATTTCAAACTTGGAATGTTCGTTCACAGAAACATATATCATTTCAGAAAGCATAGCTTATCACATTTCATTTGGAACATAATTTCATATAAACGTATCTTTACGATAACGTTACTCACAGTGGTTCCGTAAGTGGTCAATCAATTCTCGAACGTTGACCTACAATCACAAAGGCACATAACACAACGTATCTTATCATTACACATTCGTATGGCCAACACGGCTTAGCTTTCATTACGTTGAGTCTTATTCTTTCTTATCACATGGCGTAGAACACACACACACCCTTGCATTCTCTTAACGTAGCACATTCATTTCTTAGTGTGTTTCTAACCTATAACCCCATTATCATAGCTTAATTAAGGCTTAAGAATGCCTAAGATGCAATGAGGATGCCAAAACATGCCTTAGAACACTTAGACAAAATTTCTAAAAATTAGGTCCTCGCTCGAGCGTAGGTTTTCTCGCTCGAGCGGACATGCAGAAATGGAACTCCGCTCGAGCGTAGACTTACTAGCTCGAGCGGACATGCAAAAATGTGGACGGTAGATCGAGCGCACATTTCCTCGCTCGAGCGATCTGCAAAAGACATGAAAACTTCTGGGAGCTTGCAATTCACGCTCGAGCTGACTTTTGGTCGCTCGAGCGGAGTGCACGCTCGCAGAGTGGTCGCTAGAGCGACAACTCCTTCGCTCGAGTGTGGATGAAATTTCTGGAATTTCCAGATTGCATCTCCAAGTTCAAAATCGACATTCAACCTTTCAAAACTCATTTTTCTGGGCCCAAAGTGAAGGAAACACATGAAGACTTATAGAACAACATGTTTGAAGAATTAAAACAAGAAATCGTGGCCCAAGGACTTGTCATTTATGCAAAATCCAACTTAAAATTTCAATTTGATCCATGAATTCAACATGCAAGAACTTCTTCCAATTCAAACCTTCCAAAACATCATCAAACTTGGTAATTTGATGGACAATAATATGATATCATGGTCTTCAACTCATATGTAAACATGCATGGAAGTTTTTATGAAAATTAACTTCAAAATGCAAGAGTTTATGCATGCATGCATAATTTGAAACTCAACTCCTCATTCTAAGCTCCATTACATGATTAAACTCATAATCTTCATGAACCAAGCATGATAACACTGAAATACACAAATGAATGGATGAATATTCTACCTTAGGTCTTCAATTCAAAGTCTAGAGGCTCAATTTTGTAGAGCTCCTTCAATCTTCCAATTCTCTAAGCAAAATTCTTATTGAGATTAACTCTTCCTATTTCTCTCTCTCTCTCTAGCTGGCTCTACACTCTCAAAATGGCTGATGAAAGTGTGTTAAATGAAGCTCAAGTGGTGTATAAAGTAGGCCACTAACATGGCAAAATTGAAATTAAGGCCAACTCTTGCAATTTACATTAATTAATCTAATTTAACCATACCAAATCACATTTTAATTAAGTGTACCATTAAATCACATAATTTCTAATGATCATGAAACACCAATCAATTCCCAGTTCGGCCGCCGATAAGGCCTCCAATTTACAGTTCAAAACTTATAGACACGAACAGATCATTTTATACTTGAACAGATAGAAATACAAAAATGATGCAATACATATGCAAATTAAACCCCGGATTTCATCTAAATTACTGTTAGGCATATTTAAATACAGATTAACGTTAATCAGGGATCGGGGTTATTACAGCGAGACATATTGTAGCTCATTTCAACGCCAAGCAATGTCAGCCGTAGATCTGCTACACATCCAGTTGCACCATAATCCCTCTATGGGAAATTCCACTAACCACAGGCAAAAGAAGTAAGATCTGGCTGAATTATCCATCAGCCACACTTGGAAAAGGATAAAAATAAGAGATATTAAAGAATATAGAGATGTATGTTGAGAGGAAAAGTAAGAAAAGGGTTTCAAGAAATAAATAGAGAGTGAGTGCCGAGTGGTGTAAGAAATCATAAATAAGAAATGGTGGAAACAATACCTGAAAAAGCAGTGGACTACCTGCAAACCAAGAAGTCTCTGACCGATGGAAAGCATCCAAACCCATCAAGGTCTCAGTCAATGCTAAACCTACACAGCTTTTACCCTCTTTGAGACATTGGGCCACTTTGATCAACTTAATACTAGCTCTGCGGCGACTAAGGGCAAGAAGGAAGTGTGCAAGCAAACATAAGCAGTGGGCATGTTGACGATAACCTCGCCAGAGAAGGCCAACTCTATCTCCAATTTTGGAAAACCGATGAATCAAGCCAGGAATATATATAACTCCCCGTCGTGAGCCAAGGATCGAGCCCAGTGTAAAATAAGCCCACACATCCATTCAAGAGCCCGTGCATGGCCAAAACAAGGTTGAGGCATAATCTCCTCATCACATCGGGACTCCATTAATGCTTGAAACTCTTCGTGTATAGGACACATTTCTTGTGCACCGAAGCAAAACATATGTGTAACCAAGTTCCAACATCGAGCAGCGGCATGAAGGAACGGAAAACAAAGCAAAGTACGGCTCAACAGAAAAAGCGCATTTATACCAAAACCATAAAAAATTACCTTTTCCGTGCCGTCTACAGTGGCCGTTCAATCCTTGAGCCTCTCGGAAAGAAATATCTCCATTTTCAAAGAAAACTCCAGAAAAGATGGCGTTTTGTCAAAGGAATAAGTAAGAGAAGACCTTTATAGAGGATAAGGTTGTGTGAGTGGCTGACAGTTATTGCCAGCTGTCCAGCCACATACCTTGGCTGGCCGGCCACATTTCCCAGCCGACTAAGTCTGTTGGCCAGGCAATTGGCAGCGGTGTTATGTTTGGTCTCCCTTTATTTTTGAGTCTTGTTTTGAGTCTTTTGTTTCTAGCAAATATGAATAGTTGTGCTTAGGTTGTTTTTACTTTGTTTTTCCTTTATTGAGTTGTATTTTGTATTTTGGCTAGTTAAAGGCTTAATATCTGATTACAAACATCTTTCAAAATATAAGCATTTTCAGTTTCAAATTTAGTTCCAATTTTATGCAAGTATGGTACCATTCTCGAGATGCTGGGCAAAATAAAACTCCTTTTTTTTTTTATAAAACTATAGGGTTTTAACCCCGATCATAGTTTTTACAAAAGAGAAAATACAAGTGTTTCAAACAAAAATTAAAGACCTATTTGAAGATATGAAAGTGCTAACCTACCAAAAAAAAAAAGAAAAAAAAATACAAAATTCGAGTCAAACTCGGGAGGCCCTCTTCGTCCTCTTTCGCAAAGAGGACTCAGGGGTACTATCGCCAACAGCACTGCTATCATCAGAAGAATGAGACTCTGAGCCATCAGCATCCTCTCTGCTCCCTAATCCAAAGCCATCCTCATCATCCTCACTCTCAGACTCGGAGTTCTTGCTTACCGTCTCCTCAGTGTCGTTGGTCTCATCATCATCCCCACTCAAAACTGGTTTCGAGAAGGAGGAAGTCTCCTCTGCCTTAGACTTTCTACTCTGATCTCGGGCACCATTGTCTCTACCCCAACCTCAAATCTCGACCCTGCCACGTCTAGGAGCCTGTTTGCCTCTCCTCTCCACCGCCGGAGGAGGTGCCGCTGGTGCCACAGTTGTGGGTAGAGGCTGAAAATAAGAAATAGGGAATCAATACATAACAGTACAAAATTAGTATAGAGCAATACAGAGTATTGGAACAGCATCAATACGGATTCAGTATGAATATGGAAAATTAGTACTGTGTGGTGTAGACCAATATGAATATGGCAAAAGAGAATCAGAGCAGTCGATTGAATGAGAAAGGTAGAATACCGGGTAACCATGGAGAGTAAGCAATGTCTTCCTCCTTCGCACCATCTGGACTAAAGAGGCGACCAATCTAAGGAGGCCATCCATGTACTCCAATGGCACCTGCAAATGAGTTTGAACGTCAGTATACAAAAAAGGGAATGTGAAATGCAAACTGTGAGGCAAAGTGCATACCTGCTACACGTCAGGGTCCCTGATGTACCCATGCTCCTCCTTCGGCTCCTCGATCAGAATTTGATAGGCCATCCCACTCGGCTGCTAACATGGGATTGCAGTCGGGATCACCGGCAGATCGACTACATGAGCAACAACAGGAGCATACCCTCCAACATCAGGCTCAGCAGCGTGAGCAGCACCTCCAGCCGTAGGCGCACCTACAACTTCTCCTGCGCGAGCTCCGGTCAGGGGTGGCATCAAATGAGTCCTAATAAAGGCCGCATAGTCTATAACCCCGCGGAAAAGGTCGGTGTCCTATCTTGCCATAAACTGTACGATGGCTTCAACAAGTAGACAATTGGTTGTCCTCATAGATTGCGGGGACAGAGCAGGAACAATGGGATCTGGTGGCCCCAGGGTCTGGCACACAAATCTCTTCCCGAGATACCAAGTCCTGCAGAAAGAACCCTCCAGTAGAATCCATATCCGGGAGGTGTCCCAGGGCCCGGCATAATCATCCCTCGTACCACCCAGCATCACCACCCATGGCTGCTACATGATCTACAAATATAGAATTCACAGTTCTTAGTTGTCGTCAACTGTTAGAGTGTAGATCAAAGAAGTTTAATAGAATAGAATGGGTATGAGTTTCGGATTACCTCACGCGCTGTCACTATGTCAAAGAAACGGCAGTGGTAGGCGGAGGTGGTATCGCCACGACGCCGAGGATGACACCGACCGTCGTATTGCTGAGAGTAGGGCACAACAGCCTCTACCTTATCTCGTGAAACAGGGGCAAGGGCAGGAAAGTATGCGTAGATCCAAACCTAAATAGAAAGATCAGTTTGTGAGTCGATAAGCATAAATATAGAAATAAATACAGAAAGTGCAAAGTAGAAAACACAATGTGCAAACAAAAATGTAGTAATGTGGTTCAGATGGGTTCTACTGGGCCCGCGAGATGGATTCTACTCGGCCTTGTTCTTGTTCAGATAGGTTTGGTCACGCTAAGTTAGCCTCACAAGCATTCTCGGCGTCCTGTTTGAACCTCTTGCCCCCCAAATATCCGAATAACATATTTACTCGATGTGTTTGGTTTCTTGGCTAATCAAAACAAAAACCCTCGACAGACAGATACGGCGGTTGCACTCCTTTTTGTACTGATTCGTCAGAGCCGTCAGAGCAGACGCACTACTTGAATCATTACAGCTTCCCGTCCCTTTTGACATTCATTTAATGCGTTTTGAAATTTGTACCTCCGTATACTTTTGAATTGAAAGGCTATTGACATTCTTTAAGCCTATATACTCTTGAATTTGAAGATTATTGACATCCTTTGAGCATCCTTCATATCAACCTCCTTCAAGACCTCTGCAAGACCTCTGCAACCCCACTTCTTACTATTCGTCTTCTTCCTCAGCCTGTAAGTCCCCTCTTTCTTCTAATTCTATTCTTCATTCCAATTTTCCTGCGTGTTTTGCTTTTTCTTTGTACACGCTATTTTCATTTCATCTCGAATGGTGAGGCATTTGAAAGCTCTCCTTTCTGAGGATTGAGTTGCAGCCTTCCGTCGTCACTTTTCAATTCTAGACGACGTTCACCTATCCCTCGTTTTAGATAATGTAGTCGACATGGAGAGGGCTGACACAAGCACCATTAACTTTTCTCTTTTGGCAATTGCAGAGGGTGGAGTTCGATTCCCCCTCCATCCTCTTCTTAGGATAGTCCTGCACTACTGGGGATTAATTCCCTCCTAGCCAAAGGTGAACTTTTACCATATTATCATGGGTATAGTGGAATTAAATCGCCGACTGGGTCTTAACCTAGGAGTCCCAACTATTTGGCACTGTTACATCATGGCGAAATTAACTGATCGGCAAGGCTGTTACTTTTAAGAGCCAAGGACGTTGACCATCATTTGGTAACCATGCTCGCCAGCTCTGGTAAAAGGGTTGATAATGTCATGGTCACTGTTTGAAGTAATTGAGAATTCGGTGAAGGAGAAGATCGCCAAGACCTAATACCAAGGCAAAACGACGAACTAGGTAGCCAACTAGAATTGCTAACATGTCTTAAAATAAACGGCTTATTCAGCTTAAATACTATGTTGATCACTTGTGCTTCTTATAGACAAGGATTTGAAAAGAGCATTGCTATCCACGAACAAAGTCATTTTGGAGTAGGTTAAGACGGTCCTCAATTACAAAGGCCATGCAAACCTCTAAGGACAAGGGCGTGAAGCCCATGTTTTGCTGAGATAAGACCTAACTTACTCCACTTTCTCGGCTGCAGATAATATCCCTGTGCTGACACACGAATGGCAGCTTACTGCACTTATCTTCCCTAGCTACAAAAGTCTAAGGGATATTGGTGTTGAGGGTTCTGACGCTGGCGAGAAGATTGGCCACGAGTTCGGTGAAAACACACAATTGGAGGGCCGTGCAGAGGACCAGGAGTTGAATGGAGAAATCAACATGGCATTTGAACATATCGACCCAGAGCATTGCGTCGATCTCTCTTCTACTGCTGGCCGAGTAGACTCATCTGCTCCAGAGGATGATATCTTTACCAGCTTAGAAAATCTTCCCAGGGCCAAATCCAAAGCTGAAGAGATGAGTGAGGAATCACTTGCCCAGTTTGCCAGGCGGCGAAATGCAAAGAAGATGCCAGCCAGGAGGCAAGTTCGCGGGTCTGGAGGAAGCCAAATAGCGTCGACTCATGAGGTGCGTCAAGAAGAAACGGCCCGCGAAACAATTGTGGCCGAGTTGGTTCCTGAACAAAATCAGGCTGAAATCCAGGGAGCTAATCTCACAAGGTAGAAGCGACCTGCTAAGATTGTGATTGATTTACTAGAGGCGCCGATTGAGAAACGGGCAAGGGTGGATACGCCGCCTGTCGAAGATGATTTGGCCTAGGCATTCGTCATCCAACCAAGGATGAAGAATGCTCTGGTCCTCACCATTGGGTCAGTGATCAAAGATCCCGCCGTGGTCCTGAGTGTGGCTTCAACCCTCTCTTTGCCTTCAGTCTGAGCAACTTTTTGTGCCGAACCAGATGTCATCTCAATTGCCTTGGCAGCACAGTCGGCCATTTTGGTAAGTTAAAACACATCAAATTTCCAAATAGTTTAAATACTTATTCCTATTCAAACTAGTTTCATTGTTTTTCTAGACGGCAGGAAGGATTGCAGAGATCGGCCGTCGTCACTATGACATCATAGAGCGATTCGACATCCTTGAGCGCTAGCTAGAGAAAGAGAAGGGCAAGGCCACTGCGGCAATCGTCGATTGGTCTGCAGCGACTACAAAGCCGAAGAAGAGCAGGTAAAGGCAATTACTGATCAAGAGAAAGCTCAATATGCCGATTTGCTCCGCAGGGCCGCCAAAGACAGCGCAAACATAATAGACGGCTCTCTAAAGTTGGCTTAAGAAGAAGTCTCCCAGCTGAAGGCCAATCTTGAAGTCGGGAAGAATGGGAGGGAGCTCGCTGAGGGGGACGCGGCCAAAGCCTTTGATGCCGGCCAACTGAAGGCCAAGGAGTTGTACGCTTATGAAGCCTTGAAGTTCGAGAATCTAGGCTTCAAAAGTGGATGGCTGAAAGCTTTGGTAGCTGCTAAGGCTACTGTCGATAAGCCGATTCCTTATGAACAATTGGAAGTCGAACCGCTGGAATCAGATCTAGAGGATTTGGACTTTTGATCGGTGGTTTTGTAATGGATGTTCAGCATTTATTGGTTTTTGTTAGCTTTGTTTTGCAAGCTTTTATTAGTTCTTGTTAGCACTTTATTTTAGATGTAGGCCATTTTCATGTATAAAGTGGATGTACTCATACAGTTTATTAATGAAAATTCCTGTTTTGTTAAAGAATGTTAATCATTAAGTATTGAAAAACAAAAATATGCCATATCAATTAAGATCATGACCTTTACATTTTACATCGGCAAAATTCTTGAAGATAAGCCGAATATATTAATGATAACCACCGAATATGTGGATGAAACATTCATGGGATCGGGTGGGGTATTGTCTTTATTTGGCAAAATGCTTGAAGATAAGCCGAATAGATTAGTAAATCTACCCTTACCCCAGCTGATCACTGAGCATAACCGCTGAATGTATGGACGAAAAATGTTTATGGGCTCAAGTGGGGCATTGTCTTTATTCAGCAAAATGCTTGAAGACAAGCCGAATAGATTAATAAACCTGCCCTTGCCCCAGCTGATCACTGAGCATAACCGGTGAATGTATGGACGAAAAATGTTTATGGGATCACGTGGGGCATTGTCTTTATTTGGTAAAATGCTTGAAGACAAGCCAAATAGATTAATAAATATGCCCTTGCCCCAACTAATCACTGAGCATAACAGTCGAATGTATGGACGAAAAATGTTTATAGGATTAGGTGGGGCATTGTCTTTATTCGGCAAAATGCTTGAAGATAAGCCAAATAGATTAATAAACCTGCCCTTGCCCCAGTTGATCACTTAGCATAACCGCTGAATGTATGGATGAAAAATGTTTATGGGATCAGGTGGGGCATTGTCTTTATTCGGCAAAATGCTTGAAGATAAGCTGAATAGATTAATAAATCTACCACTGCCCCAGCTGATCACGGAGCATAACCTCCGAATATATATGTAAACGCTACATCCGTAATTAATAAGAGAGGGGAATCAGGCGCACATGGGGCCTATGTTGTCGTTAAATATATTATGTTCAGATTTAGCAGAGTGCGAGAAGGAAAAGAGCATTGCGTTAACTTGAGGAGATTCGTATGTCAAGAAAAGTATTCTTTAACAGCAGAGGGGAGGGCAGGACGCTAGTTGAACTGCATTTAGAAATGAACCGAGGGCCTGGTGGTGAACCCGCACGAATGGGTAATAAGATGTCGGAGGAGCGTGAGAGGCATTGCTCCTCCCGTCGTCGAAGCAGGTCTTCAAGAGGGAGCGGGATAGAAAAGTCACCAAGAAGGGAGAGGTAACAACGAAGAAGCTCTAGGACTGGGAGTGCACATGCCTCACCACGAAACGAAACTAGCAGGCCACCACGCCCGTTGAGTTTTTCAGTTTTCGTTAGGAATAAACCGATGACTGAAGCAAACTCAATTATCCGCGATCCGAATGTGGCAATAGAGTTCACTCGACAAATTTTTCCGCGCGAAGTCCAACAATCAATGGTCGGTCGGCCTGATGTAGACACTCCATTTTTGACTGCCCGTAAGACTCAAACGCTTGGTTCAATGCACTCAATGATGAAAGTTGATTTATGAATTCGCAGTGATTCGAAATCAATCAGGTTTCCGAAATAACCTCACATCTTCAACATTTACCTTGTTTGAACTCACGAGTTTCATTTTTGGACCTTCTGAGTTGAGTTTGAACCAAAAAAACACAGGAGGCCATCAAAGCCTGGCCATGCATCAATGATGACTATCCGTGGCTATGAATGGCCGGTCGGCCCTCAATGGTGATAAACACTGTTCTGGGCCGGAGGCCGCTAGTTGTCCATTTTTTAATATATTTATCACCTTTGAAGCTCGAATTCTATAAAACCGAAGCTCTGGGATTGTTTTGAGGGTTGAACAAAAATCTAGAAGTCATATATACACCTTAAGAGCTCTTGTCTCCTCCTTCTTCCATTGCAAGTCATCTTTGAGCTAACCTAGCTTATTTGTACCACCTCTATGCACCATACACAACCTTGTCTTACCACCCTTGAGCCTTGGTTGATCTTGGAGAAGTATAATTCAAGCTTGAGACTGCATTGAAACCAAGTTTGAAGCATCAACAACAAGCTTACCCCTTGAAAGGTATAAGCTTGTATTCTTCTCTCTTATCTTCATTTCTATCTTTTTTTTCACAGTTCTTGTTGTTTTGGATTGTTTTGGGCTTATTGGAAATGTTTGGAGTTGGGTTTGAAGAGTTACCAAAAGGGTAGAGAGAGCTTACTCTTTCTATACCTTTATTTATAACTCAAACCTTCTCTTTTTTTCACTCTTTTCCTTTGGTATTTACACTGATTTGCAGAGGTTTAGGAAGGCTAAAAACTATGTTTTGAAGCTTCAAAAGTGGAGGGGTTAGCCACCTCTCCTTATCCTTGCTTGCTATCCTTAATTCTCTTCTTTATAATCTGGCTTTTCAAGCTCTTTTCATGCGTGTTTTACCTCTGATTTTCATGTATTAGGGTTGTTTTGAGGTTGTCTAGGCCTTTTTAATTGGTTCATGCCTTGTTTAACACACTTGTGGTCTCATAAGTTGGCGTACTTGTTACTTGTTATGTTTTCTTTGTTCATTTTCCATGTTTAGAGTCTAAGTTTACTAATCAATCAACCATCCATATCTTTCATTCTTGAGAATAGTTTCAACTAATTGAGGTTGTTCAATACATGTAAAGGAGACCTACACTTAATGGCTTAATCTCTTCAGAGATTCATTGTCAACGGTGTAGTCTCCCTCTCATGTCTAACAAAAAAACTCTTGTTTGACAATATTTCTTGTTTAGAGGACTTTAATATCATATTTGGACAAATGGACTAATGAATGGCAATAACTAAAACAATTGGCTTAAAACTTGGGTTAACACACTTAAAGAAAATGGCTTAATAGCTTGAACTTGGCCAGACGTTATGCCAAGTTTCTTATGTCAAGGGTCATCAAGCATCAATTCATGGTGTTTTTGATGTCCTTGAAGCGTCTCAACTTCCTTTTTTGAGTTCATTCCATGACAAAAGGAAGGGATGATCATTTGCATTACATTCATTGATTTTTGTCCAAAATGATATTCGAGATCATTAAGTAATCATATTGCTCATTGATGGTTTTGGAATCAATCCCAACCTTCTCTTGAGGCTTTCCCATGACAGAGAAGGAAGGAAGGACAAACAGAGCTTGAAAATGCTCTATCTGCACTAATTTCACCTCAGAGCACAAAAACAGAGCTTTCCATCAAATTGATGCACGGCCAGCCATCTGTATACCTCGGCTGGCCATCAGTGATGCACGGCCGGCCCTTGGTGTGTGGCCAGCAATACAATTTTGCAGAAATAGAGGTAGTGGCTAAAGGTGAAACAGAGATGGCCTGGGCAGACAGAGTAACTTTTAGGCGATGTGCATGCAACCTCCATCCATCTTCCATTATGCTCTTATCAAATGCGTTTACTTATTTAATTGTTTCATTAGCATAATAAATTATGTTGTAATATTTAATTAGTCTAATTAGTTGTAGCTAATTATTTAGTGTTGTAATATTTAATTAGCTTAGCCTAGTTAATTTCTTTTAATTAATTAGCTTAGATAGTTAGTTAATTACTCATTTCAAGTGTCGTAATAATTAGTTAATTAGTTTAGCTATTTATTCAAGTTTTGTAATAATTAGCTTAATTAGCTTAGCTTGGTTAGTTAGGCCTTGTTTGGGAAGACTAAATAAGTGCACTTTTTGTCTTTTTGGACAAAAAAATTGAGGTTGAAAATATGGATGTTTGGGTTAACTTTTTGACTTTTTATGGAAAAATGTGTAATAAAAAATTGTGAAAATTGGTTTTTAGAGGAAAATTTGAATTGGGAGTTGTGCAGCCGTAATTGTTGACTTTTGGTGAATAGTGATAACTTTTTAACTTTTTGAGTAACTTTTTGACTTTTTGGCTTTTTGGGGTATTCCCAAACTTGGCCTTAGTTTATTCATTCTGACTCTCCTTCGTGAGAGCGTAATGTAATAATGTGCATGTCTTCCAATCCCACGTCTTCTCCTTTTTATTTACCCGCTTTTGATGGTTATATTAGGGACATGTTTCAATTAGCATACCTTATCCTTTATGCTTGCATCCATTCATTTGTATTGCATGCACCGAGGCTCGGCGCATCATTCTAACTGCATTTTTATTTCCATACTTCTTTGAATACGTGTTTAACTGCATGTTATCAAAATTGATCCATATGCCATATTAGTAGTTGAGCCTATTAATTGCATTCTTTGCATGTGTTGCATTAGACATTTTGCATAGTTAGGAATCATGCATATTTTTCTAACTCATATCTTCGTAGCTTGGAGTACTAGGTGAGTTTGTAGTGCTGTAGCATACTTGCATGAGTGTGAGTGAATGCCATGACTAGCATGCTTGCCATGAGGCTAAATGCTTAAGTGATAAACTGTTTGAATGCCTATGGATGAAGGCATGTTGTTTGAATTAGAACGATCCAACGAATGTATGTTTAAGCCCACTATGTCTAGTGGCAAATTCACAGCTTTAAGCCCACTTTGTTGAGTGACAAATTCGCAAACTTTAAGTCCACTTGAGGTGGAAAATTCAAACCCTTTTCACAAACAAACATGAAATAGAATTGTTCCGATTCTTGCAATTTTATTCTATACTTGCTTGCGTGCATCACATAGTAATGCTAGCCTAATAACCAGAATAAGAGCACATAATGTTGATAAAAAAAATCATATCATGATTAGTAGAGGCCGATCTTTGGTCGGGCGAGCGAGGGTGCTTAATTTATGACATTCCCCTCTCGTACCTAAGTTCCCGAGCCGAGGCAACTTTCGTGATGACGGACAAGTGGCCTTTGGCACGAGTCATGGGTTTCCTTAATTTCTCGAAAATAAAATATTTAGGTGTAGACACCCCATTTTTGACCGTCCTCAACACTTAGACGTCATCGCTTGAATACTCGATGATTATCCATGTTTGTGTTCGTTTTGAACGCCCGAAGTTCTTAGCGGAGTGCCTTGCCTTTGAGCCTTTGAAACTTGTCTTTTTTTTGTGTGCTTGGTTGTGGACCAAATGCTTGCTTCTTTGCTTTTGAAGGAGTGGGTGGCCAGCTAGCCATCCCTACAATCCATCGGCCAGGGTTTATTCCCATCGGCCATCAGTAGTGGCCGATAGGTTACATTGATGGCCGACAGCCGTTTTTCTCCTTTTTTAGATATTTTGTGTGCCAGCTACTGGTCACTGAAGCCATCCTCCATATGGAGGGATGGAAACAAGCTTGTAGCTTGTTTTTCTTTATAAGGGGAGGTCCCTCCCCCATTTTGAGGGTTCAGAATTTTGGGAGCAAAAATTCTATCTCTCTCTCTCTAGAATTCTCTCTCTCTATATATATTTTGTGCTTGAAAGTGATTTTTCTCTAGATATTTGCAAAGAGACCCTTGATCAAACATCCCTATCTTGGAGCTGAGGTTCCTTAAGGCTTGTTTGGAGCTCCAAAAGCTGATTTTGGCTCAGAAGAATACCTGTTTGCAGCTGTGCTTCAAGGGTAAGAACTTGTCTCTTTTAAGTTTTGTTTTAGCTAAGTGATTGGCCATCTTTTGACACCACTTTGAGGCTGGTTTTGACCTTTAAAAAAAATCTGATTTTAAGGCTTTAAAATTGTGGTTTGAACCTTGTTTGGTTAAGGGGGTGGTTCTCCCACTTTGCTCTTTGGCTTGTGAAGTCTTTTGAGCTATCTTTAAAAGCTTTTGAAACAACCTTTTCTTGGCCTATTAACCACTGAATTTAAGGGGAATTTCAGTGGTAGAAAGTTTGTTTTGAGGACCAAAATAGGAGGGGGTGGTCCCTCCTCCTCATGTCTTGTTTGCATGTGTAGTTGGCCTAAGAGTGAGCATGTTTTTCTACCCTTTTGGGACTCTATCTCAGCATGTTTTTGGTCTTATTTTAACATGTTATAACTCTGTTTTTGGCTGGTTGGAGCACCTCTTGTTTGCTTCTTACACTTGTAGTGCAATCTTGCTCACTAGCCTTGTGTGCTTGATGATTTGGCCTATCATTCTAGCTTGCGTTAATTCCATCTCAGCATGTTTTTGCTAATGTTTTAGCATGCTTTAACTCTATTTTGGTTGGTTTTGGTCACATGTGCTCCGCTTTGTATAGCTATAGTGTAAATGGCCTTGACTAGCTTTGTGTTTCAAGGGTCTTAGCATGCTGTACTTGTGTTATTGGCATGATATGGCATCATTTCACACATGATTTCAGTGCATGCAACCTTGTCACATTCTCACATATTCCACTCTTTCATTACTTTTGAGAGATGTGCTTTGTGCCTTGTTTATGAGCCAATACATGAGCATGTCTTTCTTGCTTTTCATGCTACCATCTCAGCTCATTTTAGCCACTGTTTTGGCATGTTTGAGGTCTGTCTAGGGCTGGTTTGGCCATTTGAGTTTGATATTGTATGGTTCTAGTGTAAAGCTCTTCACTAGTTTTAATGCTTAAGTCCCCTAACATGTTGTACATGAGTTGTTTGCATGTTAGAGTCTTGTGTTTCATACTATTTTAGCACTGAAATTCTGCCACCTCCCTCATTTCTTCATTTTTCTATTTGTTTTAAGGGATGGATAGTCTTAAATTTGTGTTTAAGCTTGGGATTGAGGCTTGTGCTTAAATGGCTTTAACCCTCCTTTGAGGGTTCCTCCTAGTTAGAGGCATGGTCTCTCTCATGTCTTAAGTCATCTTTTGATTGACCTCTTTCTCATTAGAGGAATTTCACATTGGACAAATCAATTAAAGAATGGTTTGGTAACCTAAAATGTGTAAACAAGAAATGGATCAAGTAATACTTGAACAAGATAAGCATGTTTGTTGCATTGCATGTGTTTGGATCGGACGTTAATCCAAACACGAGAAATGAGGGACGTTTCATATTTGAAGTGATGAAACGTGTCACATTTGTTAGTTGCCGTCACCCTTGATCATGCAAGATAGGGCGGTGGCCATTTGAGTCTTATGTGTGCATTCATTAAGCTTGTACAAGCTTGGTTTTTGGGCCATCATGCATTGAGACGCTTGATTGGTGGCTTGAGAGCCAAGTGCCATACTCCTTTGAGCTTAAGAAATGATAAGGAGGGTGACAGTACACACATTTCCTTGCAAATACACTGCCATGCCTCAGTTTTCTCTCTGTTGCAGCAAAAGGAGGAATTTCAGGGAAGCAGTGGCCGACCGGCCGCATGTACCAGCTGACCGGCTACCAAAGCCAGCCAATCGGCCATCAGTAATGGCCGATGGCCAGCATTTCTAGCCGATCAGCCCTCAGTATGTTCTTAAGATGAAATAGAAGCAGTCTGGAAGTTGGCATAATTTTCAGAGGTCCAAACATATGCAAACAGAGGCATCTAGAGGCAAGGTGGTAGATTTTCGGAAGGAGCCTACCGAGCATGCATGCATCCCTCACTTCCCAAGGCCGTTCATTTAAATTGCCTAGCTAATTAGCTCATTAGCTTAGTTTTTTTGTAATTAATTAATTAAGTGTTTAATTAATTCATTCGGTTTGTAACATTTTAATTAGCTTAGTGTAGCTAGTTATTTAATTCGGTTTGTACTTATGGGGATGTGGTTTGGAAATACTCTTCTGATCCTAAGGGGCGCTCATGATCCTCTGCTAGTCACCTGAAAAGGAACAAACACTCTAGTCGGAGGTGCCAGAATTAGCACTCCGACGGGCAAGTTAGTCTCTGCACTCAAGATTACTTGTATTCTAAGTTAAGCTAAATAGTTCTCACATACCTTTCTAGAACTAAAGATCTTGTATTTATAGTATTCTCTTTGGGCCTTGGGGCCTAGCCCAACCCTAGTCCTTTACACGTACTTCTACTCGGCCCTTGTTTCACTGGAAGGAATGCCGGCTACTTTATTCGGCCCTTCAATTGAATAGGGTCAATGCCGAATAGAGGTTATGTTCTGGACCGGACTGGTCCACTCCTGTTGATCCAAGATTATTCGACTCCCACAATTGCCCCCCAAACACCCCACTAGCATCAGTTAGTCAGCGTGTTTGGCTTCTAGTCTAGAGGTTAAAAACCCGGCAGTTACTCCTCTTCCCGATGCGTATCAGAACACGTACATGCTTTTTGGTCATTGTAACGCTTTCCCGCCCCTTCGTATACTGTCCATTTAAAGTGATTTGAATTTCTCTCTTCGAATGTTTGTTCTGAATACTCAAAGGTATCTGGCTCGCCTTCCAGTGCAACTCCTACATTCCACGGTTTCTGCAACCCCTTGTTTCTCGCTCTTCCTTTCGCCTCCTGTAAGTTTTTTTCTCCTTTATTTTTGATCGCCCTTCTTTATCTGCTTTTAGTTTTCCATAACCCTTGGGTTGGCCAAAATGGCAAAACATCTGAAGGAGCTCCTTTCTGTGGATCGAATCTCCAGCTTTCGACACTATTTCTCCATCCCCGACGACGTCCATCTGTCACTTTTGGCAGACAGCACCACTGATATGGTGAGGGAAGATGAGAGCACAATCATCTTTCCTCTCCGATCAATTGCTGAGGGCAGCGTCCATTTTCCTCTTCACTGACTTTTGAGGGCCGTTCTTCGGTACTGGGGTCTCATCCTTTCCCAGCCCAATGTGAACTTCTTTCGCATCATAATGGGGATTGTAGAGATAAATCGGGGTCTTAGAATTAATTTAGGTATTCCCGCCATTCGACACTGTTAGGTCCTAGCCAAATCTACCGGTCGGCTAGGACGCTACTTTCTCAGAGCCAAGGATACTGATCATCACTTATGTTGATGACGTGATGGTCGTTGTCTGCGGCAATTGGGAATTTGACGAAGGTCAAGATCGCCTAGACCCTGTGCCAAGGCGAAAAGGCGAACCAGGAGGCCGATCAGATCACTTTGTTTTTGTTATTTACATATGTATGTATTCGGTACTAAGCTCATCTAATCATTTTGTTTATACAGGTAGCGACTTGAAGAGAGTGTTGGTTTCAGATGACGACGTTGTGCTCGCAGAAATTAAAATCGCGCTACAGTTCATGGGCCGTCTAGACCTTCAAAAACAAGGGAGGGATGCCCACATTCTCCTGAGGTACGAGCCAACTTACATGACGTTCTTAGCGGCAGATAATATTCCGATCGCGCGAGGCGACAACCATCTTACAGCCCTCATCTTGCCCAGCTTCAAAAACTTGAGACAAATCGGCTTAGAATCATCTGATTCTGAACACATGGAAGAACAAGTGGCCGAACCAATCACCGAGGACCCAGACCGGTTGGCTGCGGAAGTTGACGAAGCTATTAATTCGGCCTTCGAGGAAGCCGGATTGAGCTCTTCTGACCCTCCGTCCACATTAGGCCGAGGGGACGCCTTCGAAGATATTTTTACAAACTTGGGAGACCTTCCCGGCGAGTTTTTTGAGGATATGGCTAGGGAAAATCTTACGCAGATGGCACGAAAAAGAAACACCGAACGCATGGCCACCCGACAAAAGGCCGTAGCCAACCGTTCCAGACTTGTCCCGACTGAAGCTGTTGCCCCTACTGTTGTAGAAGAAATGGCTCACATTGTCGTGGCCGAGACGGAAAAGGAGGTCGAGCGCCCGATTACAGAAGGGCGGCCGATTTCGGAGGATTGGGGCAAAAAACGAAGCGCTGAGGGCGATAACAGCTCCGAACAGGGCCCTATTGAAAAACGGCCATGCTTAAAGGAGTCGGCTGTGGTTGCTCCTTTCGCTATTGAGCCAAAGATGAAAAACATGCCGATCTCCTCCGAAGCGTCGGCTTCGAAAGATCTAGCTGTGGCACTGAGCTTGGCTGCCTCGGTCTCCTTGCCGGCTGACAAGGCGACCTTTCGTGCCAAGCCGAATTTGGTGACAATAGCATTAGATGCACAGTCGGCTCTTCTGGTATATGACTAACTCTTTGGTTTGGTTTGTATTCGATGTTTCTTGGCATATGACGATCCTTTGTTTTACAGACGGTTGGAAGGATCGCTGAATTGGGCCGTCGCCAGCATGATGCTGTTGAAAGGATTAGCCGTTTGTAATCTGAAGTCGAGGGTCAAAGGAGCAGGGCGGAGTTTGAGGCAATGAGAGCTGCGATGGAAAGTGCGTGGGCCGAGGCTGAGAAGGAAAGGGCCAAGACTGTTGATCAACTCAGATCTAACGCCAAGGAGAGGGCAAACGCGAGCGAGGAATCGCTCAAGTTAGCCAATGAGGCACTTGCCAAGCTGGAGGCCGAGTTAGGAGAGTTGAAGCAGGCTAAGGAGAAAGCCGACTCTGAGGCTTCAGCGGCGTTCGAGGCTGGGAAGAGCGCCGCCCTTAATGACTATGTAGAAGAAGTCCCCAAATTCGAGAATCGGGGATTCAAACACGGTTGGCTCAAAGCCCTTGCTGTCGCTGGAGTTACATTGACCACGCCAATTCCATACGAGCAAGTGGACGTTGAGCCACTTGAGTCTGACCCTGAGACTTGATTTGGGAGACATTCTTGTTTTGTTAGGTTTTTCTCAATTTCAATGTATGTTTTTGTTTAGTAGATTTCTGTTAGTTCAAGGTAATTTTCATGTATAAATTAGTTACTATCTGCGCTTAATTTATTAATGAAAATTTCCTTTTCATTTCGTAATTCATTGTACGCAATTTTTGATATTAACGAAGAGTTTTGCTTTTGCTTTTCACTACTTTGGATAAAATGATCATTGTATGTTGTGCTTGCTAATTATCGATCCGATAGGAAGTAGGATCATGAGATGAGTAAATTAAATATCCCATTGCATAGTTTCCGATTAGATAACGGTGTAAATTTGAATAAGTAAATCCATTCGGCACCGTCGTATGCCCTTGGCCCAGCCAGTGAGCTCTTGGTGCCGAATAAGATTAGTTCATGGGTAAAGTACTAGTAAATCGGTTCATGGGGCGGCGAGGGCACACAAGCCGAATAGATTGATGAATCTGCCCTTGCCCCAGTTGGTTTATGAACATTAGATACCGAATAACATGCACTCATGAAGTACTGATGAATTGATTCATGGAGCAGCTGGGCATTCGAGCCGAAATAGATTGATGAATCTGCTCTTGCTCCAACTGGTTCATGAACATTAAATGCCGAATAATACGAACTTATGAATATTGTTCTGATGAGTCGATTCGTGGGACTGTTGGGGCACTCGAGCCAACTAGATTGATGAATCTGCCCTTGCCCCAGTTGGTTTATAAACATTAGATGCCGAATAACACGCACTCATGAAGTACTGATGATTGATTCATGGAGCAGCTGGGGCACTCGAGCTGAATAGATTGATGAATCTGCTCTTGCTCCAGCTAGTTCATGAACATTAAACGCCGAATAATACGAACTTATGAATATTGTTCTTATGAGTCGATTCGTGGGACGGCTGGGGCACTCGAGCCGACTAGATTGATGAATTTGCCTTTGCCCCAGCTGGTTCATGAACATTAGACGCCGAATAACACGCACTCATGAAGTACTGATAAATTGATTCATGGAGCGGCTGGGGCACTCAAGCCAAATAGATTGATGAATCTGCCCTTGCTCCAGTTGGTTCATGAACATTAAATGCCGAATAATATGAACATATGAATATTGTTCTGATGAGTTGATTCGTGGGACGACTGGGGCACTCGAGCCGACTAGATTGATGAATCTGCCCTTGCCCCAGCTGGTTCATGAACGTAGAACGCCGAATAACAGAAGGGGCGATTGGGGCACGTGTCTTGATCGACGCCGGGCTGTTGAGGTTTCAATATTAATGAGATTGCCTCGGAGGTGCTGCCTTCGTAGGGAGTAAATGGGTGTGTACTTCATGAACGAAGGTCTTATTTAAATGTTTTGACAGCAACTCAGTCCAGTTCTTAGTAGAAAATTAAACAAGTGCGAATGTCGAATAGACTTTTCTTCAACAGCAAAGGTGAAGCGAAGACGCTAGCTGAGCTGGGAGGAAACATGAATCGAAGTGGTGAACCTTCACGTACGGGCAATAGGACTTCGAGGGATCAGGAGAGACACCAATCTCCCCGTCGTCGAAGTAGGTCGCCTAGGAGGGACAAGCAGCCACAACGCAAGTCTCCTTAACCTCGTCCTGGAAGGGAATCTGACGCGACTCCTCGCCCGTTAAGTTTTGCGGTCTTCGTGGGTAATGAACCAATGACAGAGGTGGATTTGATCGTTCGAGATTCAAATATGGCAGTCGAGTTCGCTCGACAGATCTTTTCACCCGAAGTTCAGCAATCGATGGTAGGTCGGCAGAACTTCGAAGTGTTTCGTGAAGGCGTTCACGGGGCGGTGAAGGGACTGTACAATACTTATGAGATCGGCATGCGTCTCCGAGCTGCTCATCGCGATATAGAACAAAGAGACGAACGCATTCGGAAGTTAGAAGCTTGCGCTGAGAAGGCCGAGCGTGAGCTCAAGAAAATCACGTCCACCGAGCCTCAATCGGCCAGCCACCCAAACCCAGTTGTGGAAGAGAGGGTTACTCAAAGGCTGATTAGTGATACGATCGCCGATCGGAACACGGCCAGCATGTTCGCGATCGAGACTGCGAGGGCTGCGGCCTATGAAAAAGGCTTCCATGATGGCCAAAAGGTCAAAATTCAGAAGACCAAGGAGAAACTCACCGAAGAAGTTTGCCGATGTGAAAATCGTGGATTTAGGCACGGTTGGATCAAGGCACTTCAGCAAGCTGAGAGTCTCCAAGCAGTAGGGTTGGATTCGGCGTTTCCCCTTCTCCGCTTTCGAAATTGAGAAGAGTGATGATGAAGAAGCTGCCAAACCGAAGAAAACCTTGTAATGATTATGTAGATTGAAAACGAAATTATGTATTTATTGGCTGATTTTAATAAAATGCTTAGTTCTCAATTTGTAGCGTACTTGTTATTTATATTAGTACACATTTTATTCCGAATGTGCGCACGTTTTAGATTACATTTATGCGGCTTGAACAATCTTATTTGAATATTTTCAATTTTCGCCCTTTGTTTATGGAGGCTTTAATTTGGATAATAGTACATTGTCCATTTCAACAGTTTGTTTCGTTGTAATTTTCATTCGGCACACGCGTGTTTGCATGTTTTTTTTGTTTCATTGTATGAATGTTTGAACAAGTGTATAAACATTATATAAACATTGAGATAATTGTATAAACATTGACCGGCATAAGTCGTCACGCGCCGATGGCGCTCCGAATCCGGAGGCCTTTTCGGCCCAAAGATGTCATGTGCTGATGGGGCTCCGAATCCGGAGTCTTTAGTTGGCCAATCGTGATATCCACGAAGGGCGCTCTGAATCCAGAGGCGTTTTCGGCCCAAAGACGTCATGTGCCGATAGGGCTCCAAATCCGGAGTCTTTAGTTGGCCAATCGTGATATCCACAAAGACGTCATGCGCCGATGGGGCTCCGAATCTGGAGTCTTTAGTTGGCCAATCATGATATCCACGAAGGGCGCTCCGAATCCGGAGGGTTTTTCGGCCCAAAGACGTTATGCGCAGGTGGGGCTCCGAATCCGGAGTCTTTAGTTGGCCAATCGTGATATCCACAAAGGGCGATCCGAATCCGGAGGCTTTTTCGGCCCAAAGACGTCATGCGCCGATGGGGCTCCGAATCCAGAGTCTTTAGTTGGCCAATTGTGATATCCACGAAGGGTGCGCTGAATTTGCAGGGTTTTTCAGTCCAAAGACGTCATGTGCCGATGGGGCTCCGAATCCGGAGTCTTTAGTTGGCCAATCGTGATATCCACGAAGGGCGCTCCGAATCCGGAGGCTTTTTCGGCCCAATGACATCATACGCTGATGGGGCTCCGAATCTGGAGTCTTTAGTTGGCCAATCGTGATATCCACGAAGGGCGCTCCGAATCCGGAGGCTTTTTCGGCCCAAAGACGTCATGCGTCGATGGGGCTCCGAATCTGGAGTGTTTAGTTGGCCAATCGTGATATCTACAAAGGGCGCTCCAAATCTGGAGGCTTTTTCGGCCCAAAGACGTCATGCGCCGATGGGGCTCCGACTACGGAGTTTTTAGTTGGCCAGTCGTGATATCCACGAAAGGCGCTCCGAATCCGAAGGCTTTTTCGGCCCAAAGACGTCATGCGCTAATGGGGCTCCGACCGATGGGGCTCCGAATCCGGAGCCCTTAGTTGGCCAATCGTGATATCCACGAAGGGCGCTCCGAATCCAGAGGCTTTTTCGGGACACCTTTGAATTGGATGTTGAGAATAAATAGGGATCTTTGCATTACAGAAAATGAGATGTACATGGCGAACCATTCAGAACAAGTATCATGCCCCACAAGTCGGGTTAATGATAAAATTTGCGTAAATACGTCGAATTCCAAGGTCGTGGCAGACTCCTCCCTGACATGTCTTTGAGCTGATATGCCCCTACTCTTGCGATCGAATCAATCTGATAGGGGCCGTCCCTGTTAGAACCCAATTTTTCATCGGCCAGTTTCTTGGCAGTTGGAAGTACCTTCTTCAGGACCAACTCTCTTGGTGTGTAGCGGCGCAGCTGAACACGTTGATTATATGACTTGGCAAGCTGCTGCTGGTACCGCGCCATCGACGCAAGGGTACAGTGTCTTCGTTCTTCAATCAAAATCAAATCCAATGCCAGCATCATGTCGTTTCGGCCCATATCAAAAACTTGAGATTTCAGGGTTGGGTGGCCGATCTCCAAGGGTATGATTGCCTGGGTTCCAAAGCACAGAGAAAATGGAGTTTCTTTAGTACGCCTCGGCATAGTTCGATGAGCCCACAATACACTCGGCAATTCTTCGACCCATTTGCCTTTAGCTTTCTCCTGCCTCTTCTTGATGCCGTCGAAGATGGATTTATTAGAGGCTTCGGCTTGACCATTGCTTTGTGGGTAAGCCGGCGTAGAAAAGTAAGGCTGGATACCATATTTGCTGCACAGCTCTCGGTAGACGCCACAATCAAATTGGGTGCCGTTGTCTAAGATAAGAGCTCTTGGAATGCCGAATCGTGTTATGATATTTCTTCATACAAAGCGCTTAACATCAGCATCTTGAATGTGCGTTAATGCCTCCGCTTCGACCCATTTTGTGAAGTAATCTGTCGCGACGATCAAGTACCGCCTGTTCCCTGGGCATAGTCTCCGGTCCAAGCATGTGACGATCAAGTACCGCCTGGTAATGGAGCTCAACTCTTCAGCAGGCAGGTGGGTTAGCGAGGAGAACTTCTGACATTGTTCACATTTCCTCACATAGCATTCGGCGTCAGCTCTCATTGTCGGCCAGTAATACCCCTGTGTTATAGCTCGATGGGCCAAATATTGCCCGCCAGAATGGGTACCATAGCTGCCTTCATGTATTTTAGTCAGAAGCTCTTTGACTTTGTCAAGGTGCACGCATTCCAAATATGGACCAGAGAGGGATTTTTTATAAAGCCTTCCTTGCGGATCCAAGTAGCATCGCAGGGTTTTGTTTTGTAGCTTGTGCGCTTCTTTCTTGTCCTCTGGGAGCTGTTCGGAAGATAGGAATGCAGCAATGGGATCCATCCAACTTGGTCTAGATTCTATAACATTGACCTGGACTTTCTCCGAAGGGCTGATGCTTGGCTCTGGGATGAAACCTACTTCGATGGTCCGTTTAATCTCTAAGTTAATGGCGGAGGCTAGGCAGGCAAGGGCATCTGCATGTGTTCTGATCACGTGTTATCTGGTTCAATTCATGATGGTCAAATTTTGCCAGCAAGGAGTTGGCCATTTTCATGTAAGCCGCCATACGGTCATTTCTTGCTGCGTACTCCCCCTTTAGCTAGTTGATCACCAGTTTTGAATCACAAAATACAAGCAACCGCCGAGCACCCAAAAGATGCACATTCCACAAACCGACTAGAAGGGCTTCGTATTCGGCTTTGTTATTTGATGCTTCGAAGCCGAGCTTGATGGCCTGCTCAATTATTGCGCCGTCAGGGGCCATGATCACAACTTCGGCTCCGCTGCCCTGCTGATTGGATGATCCATCATAGTACAACTACCAGATGTCCCCAATATAAATTCTTCAGTTCGGCTAGCATGACCCCCCGTGAATTCGGCAACAAAGTCGGCTAGCACCTGTCCATTGATTAAGGTTCTAGGTAGAAACTGAATATCGTACTGGCCGAGTTCAAGAGCCCACTTTGAAACACGTCCTGATGCTTCTGCACTTCGTAGTACTGATCGGAGGGGATAATCTGTTAGCACCCCAATGCTATGTCCTTGGAAGTAATGCATCAGTTTTCTTGCCGCCATGACTAGGGCAAGGATGAGTTTTTTCAATGGAAGATAGCGTGTTTCGGCGTCAACCATTGCCTTGCTCACATAATATACTGGTCGCTGCTCCCCCAGCTCTTCCTTTATTAATACGGCGCTGACGGCCCTGTTGGAAACTGCTAGATACAGAATGAGCGGGTCACCAGCAGCAGGTGTTGTTAAGAATGGTACTGAGCGGAGGTAAGTCTTGAGGCCGTTGAAAGCAGCTTCGCATTCAGCGGACCATTCAAAAGCCTTGCCCTACCATAGAGTATGGAAGAATTGTTGGCAGCGATCTATAGACCAACTGATGAACCTGTTGAGTGTGGCGGCCATCCCCATCAACTTTTGAACCTCTTTTACTGAACGAGGGGAGCTGAGTTCCAAGATTGCTATGATTTGCCTCGGGTTGGCCTCGATTCCCCGGTAGTTGACAATGTAACCCAAGAACTTGCCGGAGCCGATCCCAAACCCACATTTGGAAGCATTCAGCTTCATTTTGTATTTGCGTAAGATGCCGAACATCTCTTCTAGATCGGCTAGATGGGTTTGCTCTTCTCTGGACTTGACCACCATGTCATCAATGTACACTTCCACAGTGTGGCCGAGTTGCTCCTTGAACATAGCCGTGACCAGTCTTTGGTAAGTTGCCCTTGCATTCTTCAGCCCAAAAGGCATAACCGTATAGCAGTAGGTTCCTCTTAGGGTGAGGAATGCAATTTTTTCTTGGTCCTCAGGATGCATGGCGATCTGATGGTAGCCTTTGTAAGCATCAAGGAAACTCATATGCTGATGGCGTGCCGTCGCATCTACAAGTTGGTCAATTCTGGGTAGGGGAAAACAATCCTTGGGGCACACTTTGTTTAGATCCGTAAAATCGACGCACACTCGCCAAGTCCCATTTTTCTTCTTCACAACCACTGTATTAGAGAGCCATGTAGGGTAGGTCACTTCCCTGATTGCCCCGGCTTCAAGCAGCCTATCAACCTCCTCAACAACAGCGGCAGTGTGCTCTGCGACTGACCATCGGCTTTTTTGAATAATCGGCTTGCATGTATAGTCAACATTCAAACGGTGTTGTGAAATGGACGGATCTATACCCGGCATCTCGTATGGAGTCCATGTAAAAACATCAAGGTTGCTCGGCAGGAAAGTGATTAGCTGCTGTCTGTCAGCTTGACTCAGGGAGACGCCGACCATGAAGAACTTCTCTGGGCTTCCGTCAATTTCAACCCGGTCTAGGCCTTCCGTGGCCTTTTCACTTGGAAGCCGCCCAATGTCGTCGAGGCTCTCGCGATCTGTTACCTCAATAGAGTTCACTTGCAACTCCTTTGGCGTCTTTTGAGCAAGGAGATAACATGCTTGTGCCAATTTTTGAGAGCCACGGATTTGCTCAATGCTGGGTTCTGTGGGGAAGCGTAGCAGCTGATGATAGGTGCTTGGCACGGCCTGCATAACATGCAACCAAAATCGCCCCATGATGAGATTATACGGCAATGGTAGCCTGATGACCAAGAATTCCACATCCACTGTTTGGGAGCTGGCTCGGACTGGTAGTGTGATTTTCCCCAATGGGTATTCTGGATTGGCGTTGAAGCCGAATAATGGATAAGGAGCTTGAGAGAGATCTGATTCTAAGAAGCCAAGTTTGGTGAATGTCTTGTAATACATAACCTCTGATGTGCTCCCCGAATCAATGAGTACGCGCTCAACGGTGAATCAGTTTACGCGTAACTCAATTAGCAAGGGATCGATGTGAGGAAGTGTCACTCCGGCTAGATCTGAATCATCAAAAGAAATGCTTGCAGCTTCATGGGGCCGTTTAGCCAGAGTGAGTTGATTTTGAGGGTCGGGATTCGACTGAATTGTATGCACCGTGGATGAAATTGGCAGGCTGTATATCATGTGGACCACGCCAATTGGAGGGGAATCTTGTCTCAAGGCTATTGCTTTGGTTGAGTTGCCCTTTCGGACGTACTGCTGTAGCCGACCATCCTGTACCAAGTCCTCCAGGTGATCCTTCAATGCATAACAACTCTCAGTTTCATGGCCATGATCCTTGTGATACTCGCACCACCTATCCCGTCTTTGAGTGTCGGGAGGTCCCACCATTTTTTACGGCCACTTGAAGAACAGAAGATGTTGGATTTTGGACATGACCGTGCTGATTGGTTCTGACAACTCAGTATATTTCTTGTCGGCGCGCCTTGTGCGCCTGCTGTCGATTTGCAGTTGTTCATTCGCTTGGTGGGAGCATTAGTCACTTGATCGGCGAGAATCTCGTCTTTTATCTCGTTTCGCCCGATGCCGTGGTTCAGGGCTCTGAGGTGCTACAAAATTTAACAGCTGAGCAATTTTAGCAGGAGCTGTCTTGTTGGTGACATTGCCGGCTTTAACCCTCAAGGCATCATCTTTCACTTTACAGTATTCTTCAACTTTCTTCATCAACGACAAAACTGTTTTGGGGGGCCGTCTGGTCAAAGAGCTACGGAGGGCACTGTCAGGATGCAGCCCCATCTTGAAGGCGGTGATAGCCATGGAGTCATTACAAGCATTGTCTACCAGATTGAAACATTCCCAATACCGCGCCGAGTAGGCACGAAGGGTTTCCCTCTGTTGAATCTGCATTGCCCAGAGGGAATCGGCTTGCTTTGGCTGGACCTCATTAATGATAAACCTTGCCCTGAAGGATTTTTGGAGTTGGTGGAAGCTTTTAATCGAAGCCGGCTCCAGTTTGTAATACCACCTGACAGTTAGTGGTCCCAAACTGCTCGGAAATATTCTGTACATCAAAGCCTCTTCATCTGCATGCAGTGTCATGGCTTGCTTGTAATGGAGGATGTGATCGGTGGGGTCTGATTTACCGTCGTACAAGGTGAATGACAGTGCTTTGAATTTCTTGGGTAGCACTGCCTTTGTAATTCGTCATACAAAACGATCGTGTTGATCTTCATCTGAACTGTTTCTTCTTCGCTTATGCCTTATACGAGGACTCTCTTCAGAAGAACTGGAAGTTTCAAATCGTCCCTTCTTCTTGGGCTCCGAGGATAATGAGTCGGAGTCGCTATCAGTGTCTTGTTGTCGGGCTCAAGATCGTCGACCACCTGCTCTCACAAGTCATTCCGGATCTTGGCGTACAGCTTGTTTGGACTTTGCCACTTCCAAGGCCAAATCTTGACGGAGACGTTCATTCTCTGCCATCATGTTCTCCAACCTTTGTTCGTTTTGCTTTGCTTGTTCCATGATCGCCTACATTGCATCATGCTCTAGAGTCGAGGGTGAGGCGAAGTTCAAAGCGTGTCTTGCAGGGATAGTCTCCGGTCCAAGCATGTTTGTTGGAGTGAGGTCGTCTCTCTGCATGGTTTCATCAGTGACTATCGGAGGGTCTTCCGTTACGCCCGCCATGGATGTGTCTGAGTATTCCCACAGACGGCGCCAATTGTGGACATGTGGTTTGGAAATACTCTTCTGATCCTGGGGGACGCTCGTGATCCTCTGCTAGTCACCTGAAAAGGAACAAACACTCCGGTCGGGGTGCTGGAATTAGCACTCCGATGGGCAAGTTAGTCTCTGCACTCAAGATTACTTGTATTCTAAGTTAAGCTAAATAGTTCTCACATACCTTTCTAGAACTGAAGATCTTGTATTTATAGTATTCTCTTTGGGCCTTGGGGCCTAGCCCAACCCTAGTCCTTTACACGTACTTCTACTCGGCCCTTGTTTCACTAGAAGGAATGCCGGCTACTTTATTCGGCCCTTCAATTGAATAGGGTCAATACCGAATAGAGGTTATGTTCTGGACCGGACTGGTCCACTCCTGTTGATCTAAGATTATTCGGCTCCCACAGTACTTAATTAGCTAGAATAGTTAATTAGTTGTTTTGTAATAATTACCATAGCTTATTTATTCGAACCCTCCTTCGAGAGGGCACAATGTTGTAATAAGCGTGCGTGTGTGTGTGCATGTCTTCCAACCCTGCATCTTTCTCCCTTTTATTTAACTGCTTTCGATGGTTAGATTAGGGCACGTTTTGATTAGCATACCTTATGCTTGCATGTTTGCTTCATTCATTTGTATTGCATGCACCGGGCTCGGCGCATCATTCAAACTGCATCGTATTTCAATACTTATTTGAATACGTGTATCGAATTGTTGCATTCATATGCCATGATTAGATAGACGAGAGTATTTAGTTGCATTTTGCATGTGTTGCATTAGGCATCTTGTATAGTTAGGATCATGAATATTTCTAACTAGCTTTTGTTTTAGCTTGGAGTATACTGTAAGTCTTTACGCTTTAGCATACTTGCATGAGTGTGAGTGTTCCCATGATCGCATGCTTGCCATGAGCCTACTTTACGTGATTAACTGCATGAATGCCTGCGGATGAAGGCTTTATTACTTGAATTAGGACAATTCATCAAATGTGAGTTTTAAGCCCACTTCTCGAAGTGGCAAATCATCATGTTTTAAGCCCACTTGAGGGTGGCAAATCAGCGCTTTAGCCTACTTGAGGTTGGCATTTTCAAACCATTTTCGAAAACAAACATGAGTTGTTTTGTTCCAATTCTTGCGACTTAGTCTATATTTGTATGTTGTGCGCATCATATAGTAAGGTAGCTAATAACCGGAATAAGAACACATGTGTTTATAAAACAACATATCATGATAGTAGAGGTCGATCCTTTGATCGGGCGAGTGGGGGTGCTCATTTCAGGACCTTCCCCTCTCGTACCCAAGTTCCCGAGCCGAGGCAACTTTGGTGATGACGGACACGTGGCCTTTGGCACAAGTCAGGGTTTCCTAAATTTCCCCAAAATAAAATATTTAGGTGGCGACTCTATAATCTGGCAAAGCAGTCCAGTTTGGCATTATTTGATTTAAAAATCTGATTTTCCAAAATGATTTTCCAGATTGGACTCTTTGGTGTTTATCAGTCTCACATTGCACTTTGTGAGATTAGATTCAGAACCGTGACAGGAGTCTGAACTGTAGAAGACCAATTCGCGCCTCTCCGAAAAGGGGGCAAAGAAAGTCGGGTCTACAATTTCTGGCGACTCTACTGGGGATTTAGAGAACTTGACTCGAAACTCATGATATGTTGTTTTATCTACATTTATGTGTTTCTTTGCATTGCATTTGCATTGGTGCGCCTAAGTCACAGTGTTTGCCATCTACTGTTCCTGAACGGCTTGTCGGAGGCTTGCTTGGAAAAGCGTGCCATAAGGCTGACCGGGTGTGAGCTCTGCCACGATGGGAACACAAACCTTGTATCTGGATCACCGCTGCACCGTTTGATCCTCCTTTCACTTCTCGGTGTTAGGAGCGAGTGGTATATTAGGTGGTCTTGCTGAGGCACCCTTTTTGACCATTTGACCTAGTTGCATATCGGAAGCCTTAGAGACTGTTCCAAACTAGGACAGGTTACTCACCTGAATGCAGGATTGTTTGAAACTGCTGCATGCGTAGTGAAACCCTAGCTCCTGACAAAATAGGACAGGGAAACCTTACCCCACCATAGGGGTGTTTTGGCTCTCACTTGCTTAATTTGTGCTGTTAGGGTGTCTCTACAGGAATGTATATATTAGTTGCAAGTCTGGGTATCAGTCTGAGGACATCAGTGTTTGAGGGTATCAGTTTTGAGGTAGAATATTTGGGGGGCAGAAATCAATGTTTGAGTACAGATTGTTCAGCTTATGATATCAAGCATGTGTTGTCTTTATCTAAGCTGAAATGATGTTCGTTTTCTGATTGTTGTTTCCTTTTTGCTTTATTTATCTTTTTGCAAGGTAGTGTTTCATCATTGCTTCCGACGAGGCAGATACCCCCCAAGCACTCTTGTCTAGAGGTAGGAGGCTTTCCAGATCTAAGGATCTTATTAACGGATAACCAGTGTTTGCTTCATTACCCCCGGTTACAAGACAGAGGGCAATCATGCATAAAGTATCAATACAGCAGTCGCTAGTTCAGCGGTCATGGTCTACCCCACCTGTGCACAATTGGACTGAAATTTCTATTTCTACCTCAGAGGGAGAATATACACCTGTTTAGACAGATCAGCTCTTTACAGTCAGTATGGAGGAAATGATGCGTCAACTCCAACAAACCGTGGAGGCTATGCAACGGGATGCTACTCGCCAAGCGGAGGTTACCGGTTGTCAGACAGAGGTTGCAGCCCAGCAGGCAGAACTAATTACTAAGCTTCAACAACAGCAGCAACCACAACAAGTCGGAGCATCTGCTTCGCATCCACCTCCACCCCACCTAGGGTTCTAGTACCCAGGGAAACAGTTCACGTCCAGGAGAATATGGACGCTCCAGCAGGGCTAGTCCCACCACCAGTCCTACCATAGACTTCAAAAGCACCGGCCTTCCCAACAGACACGCCATTCGAATTTGAGTCCGATCCTACTGCTTTGAAAGTAAGAAAGCTTGAAAAGCTATTTAAACGAACTCAGGGAGTTAACTCAATCCCAGACATAGAGGATGGCTACACAGATTCGGTGGTAACATTACCGAATAGGTTCAAAATGCCTCACATAGATCACTTTGATGGCTCGGGCGATCCTATGGTTCACTTGAGGCTATTCTCGGATATTCTGCACCCGATAGGCTTGACTAGACTCCAGAAACTATCTCTCTTTGGTCGGACCTTGTCAGGTATTGTGGCCATCTGGTATGCCAAGCTGGAGGGTTCAGTAAAAAGGAGCTAGGAGGAGATAGCCGAGGCCTTCATCGCCCAATATGCTTACAACACCTAAATTGAGGTCACAACCCGTGATCTCGAAGCAACCAGGCAAGAGCCGAAGGAAGGCTTCTCTGACTTTGTCACTCGATGGAGGGCCAAGGCCTCCATGATGACAACTCGGCCACCCGAAAAAGATCAGATAAGAATGGTTGTACGCAACCTGCAATGAAGCTGATGCAGAAATTGATTGTCTTACCCCTCCCCACCTTTGCTGACTTGCATGAGATAGGGGTACAGATAAAAGACGCTATCAAGCAAGGTTTGGTTAACCAGGAAAAAGAGCAGCCCAAAAGCGCGTTTACACACGGTTCGAATGCAGCTACAAGTAGTAGTGTAGCTGCGAGAACTTCTGACATCGGCATGGTCACCACAATGCCCAAAACAGCCACACCCTTCACCGGCACATCTAGAGCCACCATACAACCTGCAGAGTACCCACCTAGGGGCCAGAGGACTTTCACCCCGCTTTACATGTCTCTGTCAGCGACCTTGAAGGTCTTGATCAGAAAGGGGCATCTGAAGCCCTTGGAACCACGCCCACTACCAAATAACCTCCCTCCCTCACATAACGCGGCCAAATATTCTGCCTTTCACCAGCAGCACGGTCATGACACTGACCTCTACTTCAAACTGCGTCATGAGATCCAAGATCTCATTGACAACAAGGTGATTATGTCTCCCAAGAAACCAAATGTCGCCACTAACCCTCTCCCACCACATAACAACCCTCCTCCTCCACCCGGGCAAGTGAACCTGATCCAAACCACGGCCGTTCCATACAACCCTAGCATATATATCACTTCCCCCCACCTACCTAAGCCTGAGGTGTTCATCCCAAATAGCACAGACTTGTGCATGATGAGCACCTCTCTAACCCAACCCAAGCCAATGGTGGTGACTGTCGAAGACAAAGCTGAGGTGACCTTGGAGGAGAATGGGAATGTTGGTTCAGAACTTAAGGGATCTGAGAGCATAACTGAGGAAGCATACAACTCGTGCGGTTATATTGTGTCAACACATCAAGCTAGGCTAGGGGTGGAGTTACCAACTGGGATAAAGGTACATGTCATTTGGGAAGACGAGCCGAGTCAGGGGTTGGATGATTTGGCTGAGCTAGAGGAGGATATCAGTAACCTACAGTTCTTTGATGAGCAGGACTTGGGGGATGTGCAAGTTGGGTGGTTTGATGTGAACAGAGCAATAGATACTACAGGGTGGCTCAGTGACGAGCTAGATATCGTTGAGGGATCTCTACCAATGCAAGAACTATCATAAACAGGAACATCTGCGGTGGCCGAAATGGTCGAGAATAAGGAGGAGTCACCGGAGAGCACCGGTGCTAAGAATTTTGCTCGGGACATGGGCAGTTTGTGTACAGCCGACACGGAGCAGGAAGCCGCGCTGAAGCGGTTTGAGCAAGAGAGAATCAAGAATGATGGCAGGGCTAGAAAAGCCAAGGGTCCTGTGGGGACAGAATGTGTGGTGAACACGGGAACAACTACAACGGAACCTGACAGTTGTGTGTCGATTACCGAGGGGATGTGGTGGGAAGACAATGATTTGCGTCTTACCCATACGGATGAAGACTGGGGTTAGAATCAACCAGACGACACTTGGTACACCGAAGAGATCGACCATATGACCCAGAGTGGGTGATACTTCAAGCCCCCACATTTGGACCAGCCAGAGGCGTCCGAGAAAGAGAAGGAACCAGAAAAGCAGAAAGATAAACTGCTAGAGGAAGAAACTATACTGAAGCAGCTAAAGAAAATTCAAGCAGACATCTCCATGTGGGGACTGCTTATGGCCTCGTGGGTTCATAGACAAGTTGTCCTTTCAGCTATGGACAAAACTAAGCTTTTTATTGACATGACGCCCGAGCAGTTGGTGGGGTTGGTTTTTCCGGGTGGAGCTTCACCAACTTTAACCTTCACGGACAAAGAACAACAGCTTAAGGGCTCCGAACATAACAAGTCATTGTATATCTCTGTAGAGTGCAAAGAGAAATGGATACACGTTGTCCTGGTTGATACGGGATCTGCAATCAATGTATGTCCATCGCAAACGGCGTATGCTATCGGGTTGAAGCCCGCAGATTTCGCACCAACAGCCCAGGTGATTCGGGCCTATGATAACACCAGTCAGGAGGTGATGGGGACGGTACGGATCAAAATTCAGGTTGGCCCAGCGTAGCAAGACATCGAGTTTCATGTCTTGGATGTTCCAGCCACCTTTAATCTACTCCTTGGGCGGTCGTGGCTGCACCAAGTGAGAGTTGTCTCTTCCACTTTACACCAGATGCTGAAGTACCTCCACGGGAAGGGGGTAGCAATTATTTTTGGGAACTCTTCCATACATCCACTGCTAGAGGTTTCTACACCAATTTTGGAAATTGAGCACGGCGTGGAGGATGTCTTTTTGTCGGGATCCACCTTGGCTGAAGCTCGGGTAGTACAGGATATGCTGGCTGTTGATGAGGGACTATATGTTAGTGCGCAATCTGTTTACCTCATGAACAAACTTCAACACATGCCCAGAATGGGATTTGGACAAAGTGGCCAGAAGGACGTCACTGCATTGACCGAAATGCCACACAACCCTTATACCTTTGGTTTAGGTTACTCGCCTACCAAAGAGGATTAGGCAAGGAAAGGAAGGGAACTAGCCGGAAGAGCCAAGGCTAAGCAAGCCGGGAGGCACTAGGAGTTGTGCACAGACCTATCCAAGGAACTCTAAAAGGACGCTTTGTTCGGGAAGGGAAAGATTTCCCATTTTGAGGCTTTCTGGAGCCATGGTTGAATTTAGAGAAGCGGCGTTTGCTCGACTTTGAGATCTTTTTTGACCTTCAGTTGCCAGGGAATGAAGTTGCGGAAGAGCAGACTGACCCACCAACTGAGGCTGAGCAATGCAAAGAGGATGAGTCCGAGGGTATAGATCTTAAGATAGGAGTAGCGCTGGCTTATCTCCTTTCAGATCCTTAGATCACATCAGAGTGCTTGGGCAATAACTTCTCTGTTTCCATGATTGAGGATCAAATGGTTGTGAGCCCTTCTTCTGGCATTTTGGATGCATCCATCGCACCCTCCCTCATTTGGCAGTACAATGAGGGCTTTTTGTTAAGCAGTTCTGGCTCAGGTAGTGAACCAGAATCTGATTCCACAGAGTCTGTGGAGTCAGAATCATATTCTAGTTCTTCTAAGTCAGAGTCTGGTATTCCTGGGGTTGATAACCCGGATGCCGTTGTCTTGTCCAGGTCATCTTTTTCATTTTCTTTTGAGTCGGTTGTGACCGAAGAATCAAATGAACTGGAAGTTATTAATGAGAATGGTACCGCTATGGCTTCTGAGTACTTTTCTGTGTCTTTAGTTTATTGCATTAATCAGTACTTTCAAAACTTTGATGAAAACGATGAGGAAGAAATTCCTCCGGTTTTGAAACATTTGATTAATCGAGAGCAGGAGAGATTTGTAAAACCTTTGGTTGATGAAATTACTTCAATTGACGTTGGTACTGAGAAGGATCTGCATCTGGTCTAGATCGGGTCCACGTTGTCTTCAGAGGAGCGCGAGCGCTTAGTCGCTTTGTTAAAAAATTTCAAAGATGTTTTTGCGTGGTCCTATGAAGACATGCCTGGAATCAATCCTGAGATTGTACAGCACCGAATCACTCTTGACCCAGAGGCCCATCCTATTAAGCAGAAGCGTCGAAGGATCCGGCCGAACTAAGCTCTGAAAATCAAAGAAGAGGTCACCATGCAGATTGATACAAGGTTCCTGTTAGTATCTGAGTATCCAACTTGGTTGGCCAACATAGTTCTGATGCCGAAGAAGGATGGCAGAATTTGAGTATGTATGGACTTCAGAGATCTGAACAAAGCTAGTACGAAGGACGACTTTCCTCTGCCGCATATCGACGAATTGGTAGACTTCACTACTGGGCATGCACTGCTCTCATTTACGGATGGGTTTTCGGGCTACTACCAGATTTTGATGGCACCCGAAGATAAGAAGAAAATTGCTTTCACGACCCCGTGGGGAACCTACTGCTATAGGGTGATGTCGTTCGGTTTGAAGAATGCTGGGGCTACTTATCAACGAGTTGCAACCACGATCTTACACGATATGATCCACAAAGAGGTTGAGGTGTACGTGGATGACATGATTGTCAAGTCCAAGGAAAGAGAGGGCCACTACACCGCCTTGAAGAAATTTTTCCAATGGATCAGAGAGTATTAGTTACGACTGAATCCTCATAAATGTACTTTTGGCGTCACAGCAGGAAAAATGCTGGGGTTCTTGATTATACAAAGGGGCATCGAGGTCGATCCTTCCAAAATCAAGGCCATCTTAGAAATTCCACCACCAAGGACTGAGAAGGAGATGCGAGGCTTTCTAGGTAAAGTGCAATTCATAAGACAGTTTATTGCAAAATTAACCTTGACTTGTGAACCACTGTTTGGTCTCCTGAAGAAAGGAAAGAAGTTCCAATGGGATGGCCGATGCCAAGTTGCTTTTCAGCATAACAAACAATACCTACAGAACCCACTTGTGTTGTCACTGCCAGAGCCGGGGAAACTGTTGATTCTATATCTATCAGTGACCGATGCAACAATGGGATGCATGCTTGCGCAGGAATTTGAGGATAAAGTGGAGAAGGCTATCTACTACCTGCTCAAGAAAATGCTGGAATATGAGACCCGCTACACTCCGCTGGAGAAGGCTTGTTTGACCTTGGTATGGGCTACCAGGAAGTTGAGGCACTACCTGTTAGCTCACTCTGTAATACTGGTTTCGAGATTAGATCCCATCAAATATCTCTTCGAGAAACCAGCGCTTACGGGTAGGCTAGCTCGTTGGTTGCTTCTTCTCTCCGAATTTGATTTGAAGTACATGACGTGCAAGTCTGTGAAAGGAAGAGCGGTAGTGGAGTTCCTAGCTGATCACCCAGTAGAAGGAGATGAACCAGTAGAATATCTGTTCCCGGATAAGGCCATTCTACAGCTTGAAGAAGAGGTCTGGACTATGTACTTTGACGGAGTGTCTAACCAGTACGGGTGTGGGATATGGGTGTTACTGATAGCACCCGACAATTCCCACATACCCTTAGCTTTCAAACTCCAGTTCAAAGTATCGAACAATGAGGCCAAGTATAAGGCATGTATCGCTGGCTTAGAAGCTGCCCTGGAACTAGGGGCAAAAAAGCTTGGACGTCATTGGGGACTCGAACCTAGTTGTGTCTCAAGCGAAAGGAGACTGGAAGGTTAAGGAAGAGAGGATGAAAATCTATCACCAAACTCTGGGTGTGCTAATTCCCAGGTTTGAGAAGTTAACCTTCACCCATCTGTTGAGAGAGAGTAACAGGTTCGTAGATGCTTTATCAACTCTATCTTCTATGATAGACATCCCTTTAGGAGTCTGGATGCATCCAATCATCATTGAATAGAGGTATGTGCTGGCCTACGAGCTAATTGTTGCCATAGATGAAGTACAAGATCAGGACCTCTAGTATCATGACGTCTGGAACTTCTTGGAAAAGGAAGCTTATCCACCAAGGGCAAATGCTAAAGATAAGAGGGCGAGACGAAGAATGGTTTCTCAGTTCATCGTCTGCGGGGGTAAACTGTACAAACGGGGTCATCTTGGGATGCATAAACTGTGCGTTGATGCTGAAGAATCTAAGCGCCTGATGGAGGCCATCCACAGAGGAAAGTGCAGAGCGCATAGGAATGGGGTGATACCAGCTTGGAAGATCCTCGGACAGGGTTACTACTGGTCAACAATGGAGGAGGATTGTATTGGCTTTGTTCAACGATGCCACAAATGCCAGATCCATGAAAACTGCATGAACATTTCGCCGTCAAAGCTATACAACATGACTTTGCCATGGCCATTTTCAGCCTGGAGGATTGATGTGATTGGTGCAGTTACTCCGAAGGGGTTGAACGGGCATGAGTAAGTTCTGGTGGCGATAGACTACTTTACAAAATAGGCAAGGCCCAATCCTACGCAGTGCTGAAGGCATCGCATGTTGCTAAGTTCATCAGGAACAACATCATCTGTCGCTATGGGGTCCTGAATGAGATTATTTCAAAAAACGGTTCCCACTTCAAGAAGGAGGTGATCGACTTGTTGGAGAAATACAACGTGGCTTTTCATAAGTCATCCACATATCGGCCGCAAACCAACGGAGCTGTTGAGGCCGGCCAACAAGAACATCAAGCACATTCTGCAGAAGATGGTGGAAACCTATAGGGACTGACCAGATAAGCTGCCATTTGCTCTTTGGAGCTACCGGACATCAATTTGAACTTCTACTGGGGCAACTCCGTATTCCTTAGTTTATGGGATGGAGGCTGTTATGTCGATCGAAGTTGAGGTTTCGTCATTGCGGGTTATGAATGAGTGCCAGATAGTTGAGGCAAATTGGCAGCAAAGTAGATTCGAAGAACTCATGCTGTTTGATGAGAGAAGGCTAAAAGCATTGTATCACATCTAAGGTTATCAACACAGAATCACTCGGGCTTTTAACAAGAAGGTTAAGTCCAGGAATTTGAAAGAAGAGGATTTGGTGCTTAAAGACAACCGAGCTCTCATTCACGACCCTAGGGGCAAGTTCAGACCTAATTGGACTGGTCCTTACATCATCAAGTCTATCTGGTCGGGTGGAGCTATTGTTCTTATGGACCTAGATGGCCTTAAGTTTTCCCAGCCGATCAACATGGATAAGTTGAAGAAATACTATCCTTGAGTGGCTCACTAGGTCGAAAACCTGAAAGGGTGACCTAGGCAAAAGTTAGAGCGCAAAAAAATTTTGAAATAAGAAAAACTGAGCTCACAAGGTTGAAAACCCAAAAAGGGCGGCCTTGGCAAAAAGTTAGAGCGTAAAAGAAGAGTGTTAAAACCTAAGCGAACCTGAACCAAACTACGTAAGGCTTGATTCCCATCTTCGGGATACGTAGGCAACTTCATTCTGAAGTCCAGCCATAAACACTTCCAAATCGACTATGTCCATGTGATCATGTTCGTCATCTTTCTCTCCTTTGCATCCAAGAGTTCGGTTGTGATCTCCAGTGCAGTGCTATTTGGACAAGGGGCAACTTTCCAGTTGTTGGATTCGGGGTTGTGCATCTCAAAGATAGATCTCGGGTGTGTCTAGTTGTGATACGTATCGAAAATGGTTTTGAAAAGTTTTAATAAAAGTTGATTTTGTTCAAATTAATCTTTTTACAACTTAGACCATTTTTGGACCAAATGGAAAATTTCCAATGCACACAACCTTCAATTTCATTGATTTCAGTACAGAGTTCTCTGACCCTCGATACAAATTGAAGTTGCTTTTTATTACATTCAGAAAGAAAACTTCGAAGTACAAATTAAAGCAATAAACTTGGGGCATGGTAAGGTGTTCCTGCGTCCCCTCCCAGAGCTTGTGGAAGCTTCTGATGCCAAAGTAGGCCCGATTTGTGCCTCATCTTCAAGCCGAGCTGTGCATTCGCCAGAAAGGGGCATAACTGAAAGTCAGAGCGAGAGCCAGAAGTTCCTTTGTTCTTCATGCTGTGGTATACCGAGCTAGTTGTGTGCCTCGGATTAGGAAGGAAGCTGGATACTCTATCCCCTCCTCTAGGAAAATTTGATCATGACCAAACTGACGCCTGAATCGGAAGGGGAAGTAGAAGACACAGTGTATCAAGCCAACCAACTGAATGCCAGGTTGTTGGGACATGCTGTAGCTCATCTCAGGTAGATCAAACCAGGGGCAGAGCCAAGCAATGTCAACAGCAGATCTACTGCACATCCAGTGGTACCACCATCCCTCGTTTGGGAAGTCAACTAGCTGTAGACGGAAGAAATAGTCGCGTGCTGAATATGCTGGGCAAGAGTCCACTACTCTCAGCCTATCTATCAGCCATACCTGGGGAAGGATGAAAAATAAGAGAGATTAAAGAATAGAGAGATGTACGAGGAGAGAAAAGTAAGAAAGGGTTTTGAGAGAAAAACAGAGCCTGAAGGCCGAGTGATGTGAGAAATACATATGAGAAGGATGGGAAACATTACCTACAGTAGTAGTGGACTCCCTACAAACTTGGTCGTCCCCCGGCGATGGAAGGCACCCAAGCCCATCAATGTCTCGGCTAATGACAACCTGATGCAGCTCTTGCCCTCTCTCGAAGCCTTGGGCAACCTCGATCAAACGAATGCTAGACCCTCTGAAGTCAGGGGCAAGCAAGAAATGGGCCAACATACACAAGCACAGGACATGTTGTCGAAAGCCCTACCAAAAGTGGTCTCTGCGGTCGCCAGCATCAGAAAATCGATGAATCAAGCTCGAAATGTCCAACTCCTCATTGTGCACCAAGGACCGAACGTCGTGTAAAGTAGGCCCACACATCATCCCCAAAGCTTGAATATGGCCAAAACAAAACTAGGCCAGGATCTCCTCATCACGCTGGGATTCCATCAAAGATTAGAACTCTTCAATTGTGGGGCATATCTCTTGTCCTCCAAAGCTAAAAACGTGTGTGACCGGATTCCAACATCGATCTGCGGCACGGAGAAATGGAAAACATAGCGGAGTGCGGCTCAGCAGGAATAGTGCGTTTAGTTCAAAACCTCAAAAATTTAACTTTTCCGAGCCATCCAAAGTGGCGATCCAATTTGAGAGATTTTCGGCAAAGATTGGTTCCATTTGGGGCAAAAATGGAGTTGAATTGAAGAAACCCCCGAAGCTGGAACTTTTATAGAAGAAAAGGTGTTGAGTGGAAGACAGGTGGCAACAATCTAGAGGTTCTTTGCACTGATGGCCGGCCGACCAGTATTGGTGGCCAATTGGCCACTTTTGTAGCCAACCGGCCAATACTAGTGGCCGACAGCCATTATTTATGGCCGGCAGCACATGTTGATGGTCGGTGGCCTTCTATTTTGCTTCTAATCCTTCTATGTGTTGAAAATGCCAAGAACTTGTGTTCTATTCCACTTTTGATGCATTTCTTCCGTCTTCCTTTAAGGATTTTGTCAAAATTGCTTATCGAGTTGTTGTATTGCTTATCGAGTTATTGCAATTTGCTTATCGAGTTGTATTCATTATTGTTTTTCGAGTTGTTTTGTTTTGTTTAGTTGTTAGTCGGTTCGCTACCTGATTAAGACAATGCAATTTGGATGTTTTGTTCAACAAAGATCAATCTCATTTTCATGCTATGCGATGTTATGCGATGCGTAGAATGCAAAATGCAACACTTTTTAAACAAAAAGTTGCTTTCATTCCAATCATGGTTTCTTTTTACAAAGCGTACAAGTTTTGAAAAGAAAAAAAAAAACTGCCTAAGGCTATGCAATGTGCTAATACAACTAGTAAAAAGAAAACTAAGGCAAAAAGCTTCTGAATCCATGCTAGCTGTCTCAGGATCGAGAGGCCCTCTTCGTCCTCTTCCGTGGCTGAGCGGACTCGAAGCTGTCACCGTCGACCCCACTATTTGAATCTAAGTCGGAACCCGATCCAGAGCCATCTCCACTCCCCTCGTCAGAGCCCTCCTCGGCATCGCCACCGCCCTCAGAATCTGAGCTGGTGTCGTTGCCTCCTCCATAAGATGACTCAAACTATGGACTCGCTGGCTCCTCATCTGCGTCAATCTCATCGTCCTCTAGCATAGGCTCTAGAGAACTATGAGCGTGCCTAGCCCTACCTCAGCTGTGTGTGGGAGGCCCCCGTCTCTCTCTCCCTGCTGTCGGAGCAGGCGCCGAAGGTTCTACTGCAGCTCCTGCTGGGGCGCCCGGTGGAACTGGCATCTGAAATAAGACCTGAAAAAGGACAATTTGTCAAATGCATCAGTTATGGTATGCGAAGATGAGTACAATGATGAAATGCAGTGTGTGAGTGTAGTATATCAATGCACTGTTCTCAATGTAATAGATTGCAGTGGAAATGCTAGTGTATCAGCAGAAAACTTTGTGAAGTGAAAATTGAAGAAAATGTACCAGGATCCTGTACACGCTAAATAGGTTCAGACTAGTCTGAACCATCCCCATAAGAGAAGCTGCCAGCTCGAGAGCCTGTCCAGTGTACTCAGTGGAAGCCTGCAAATGTGCTGAGATGATCAGTGATATATAAAGCATGTTTGAGATGAATTGAATGTGCAAAATGTAAGGTATGGTACATACCGAAGTAGGGCCTTGAACTCCGACGAGCTCATGACCAGCTGGTGGAGGCTCAATGGGAACCTGATAAGTCTCCTCTCTGGATCCCCAGCAGGTCATAGTAGTGGGCAGCTCTGGCCATCCCGCCCTCTGCCTCATCTGGGAACCTCTCTTGTCATGGGCCTGGGCTTGAGTAGTTTTGGATCCCCGGGCTCCCCCCTCATGGTTGGAGCTCTGGCTCTCCGCCCCTCGCGAGCACCGGTCAACGGTGGCATAAGGTATGTCTGGATGAAGGCGGTGTAATCGCCATCAAGCCTGAAGAGGTTGGCATCCCAACCTCGAGTAAAGTCAATTATCTCCTGCTTGGTGTACCTTTTTGTAATCCTCATGTATGCGGGAGGCGGCATCGGGACCACCGGCTCAGGCAAGCCAAGGATCTATCGCAAGAACCGCTCCCCCAGGAACCATGCCCGACAGACCGGGCCCTCAAGCAAGATTTGGAATCGTGAGGCCTCCCGAATGCCCACAAACTGGTCTCTGACCCTGATAGTCATCACTGCCCATGGGTGCCAAGTGATCTGCAAATAGAAAACATACAGACTGTTAGCTGCCATTGTATATGCGATATGAAGTAAAACTGAAATGACTATAAGGTTAGAGTTACCTTTGCGGCGATCACAGTATCGAAGAAACGACGGAAGAAGGAGAATGAATCTCGGGGCCTTCGCTCGCACCTTCCATCATACCGGTGTGAATATGGCACCATGGGTGGTATCTCTACCTCTGGCTCTGGGGCAAGCCTCGAAAAATAGGCGTACACCCATAACTGCAGAAGGTGGAAGGGTAGTAGTGAGTATATCTAACGGTGTGTGCAGAAAGTATGCGGTGTGTGCAGTGTAGTAGACAGTGCGTACAGAAAGTATACAGTGTGTGTGTAGAAAGTATACAGGGTGAGTTATACAGTGTCCAATGTGCAATTTGCAGTATACAAAAAATAAACAGCAAAAATGTAAAGCAGAAAGGTAGAGTGTACCTCCCAGGCCCTCCAGTAGCCTCTTAGTAGATGTCCGCTTGGGCAAGAAGAGGAGCTCATATATCCATAAAGTGTGGCCAAGCCTGCGCCGTCCCAGTCACAGAATCAGGCGCGAGGCAAGTCCACCAGTGCGCTCAGGAGGTAGAGCCCGACGACATTCGCCTGGCCGGCGAACAAAGTAGTACCAAGCAGAAACATGAGGAAGCCCTGGGCGTAGTACTCAGCCTCCTCACAGGTCGTCGGCATTGTCCCTCTGAAATAATCGGTGAACCATGTGTAGCGTACCATCCCAGAGTGGGAGATGGGTGGGCCAGTCCTTAGTAGGTAGATCTGGGCAGCCTCCCACTCGCCCATGTCAGTGTTGTAAGGAATCGGATGACCCCTTACTCCAATGCTGGTGAGCATAGAGAAGTCGAAGGGAGTCATCGTCATCTCCCCAGCTGTAGAGAAGTGGAAGGAATCGGTGGTATCCCACTACCTCTCCACTAAAGTGCCTAGAAGAGGCCGACTCGCAGTGAGGCGTGAGAGTCCCATGCAAAATGCGCCGAAGCCGACCTCGTCGACGATGTGGTGTATGGCGTCAGGCAGCTCTATATACCACTCTCTCGCAGAGATAGTCCCATATCTGCGAAAGGCGTGTGAATCCTCCTGTAAGCGAGACAAACGGATGCAAGGCAGTGTAAGAAGTACAGTGTGGGTGTATGTTCAAAGCAAGCAGATGCAAGTTAGTATAAAAGATGCAGTACATCAGTGTGTGTTGGGATGAACAGATAAAAGACAGTGTGAGCTATGTCAGGCATATGATCTGCATTGCGGGAAATAAAGAGGAAGTGTATACCTCGGAAGCGCCGTAGGATAGGTGTGACTCCAGCTCGTGTAGCAGGAGGTCCTCCGGTGTACCTCGCGCAAACCCTCAGAACTGGCAGATGCTGTCAAGAGGCAACACGTGTACCGCAGGGTGGTACGTCGTCGGATCGAATGGTCGGATGCTGAGCGGCAAGGGCTCGAACTCGGGATCCATTTCCATCCCTGGGGGAGCTCCGCCGTGTGGAATGTCGCCCACCATCTCAAGAAAAGATGGAAGAATGGTCGTGAATGCAGAAAATGGGCCGGAATGCCAAGAGTCAACAAAAAGTTAACTCCAAGGAGTGAAAAATGGAAGAAAAGGGTAAGGTCCGAAAGAGGGCGCGGAAATCAAGGGTGACTCAGGGGAAACAAGCCCCAAGTGATGAAAATCAAGAGGGAGGCACCAAATGTACTTTTCAATCGGTTCGAAATGTTGAAATCTATGAGGGTTTTACGAATTGGATGTTTGTCGGATGTCCGAAAACACATTTGAAGCTCGGACCGGTAGAGGAAAGTGGTCTAGAGCATAAGTGGAGTGTTTTTCAGCGAGGGAGAAGTGAAAATATAGGGTTTGGAACCCTATATTTAAAGGGCCAAGGTGAAATCCCCAAATTGCCTTGAATCTGCCATCGGTGGCCAACCCGCCACCATTTGTGACCGATGACCTTGTTTTGTGGCCGATGGGTGGCCGATGGCCCCCCATGGTGGCCGGTGAGCCACTGGTACTCTTCTTGGGTGTTTTTCTATTATTTCATGCCCTCATCTCTCAAGAAAGTGCAAGAAAGTGCACTTTTAAGCTCAAGCGGCCTCCGTGGAAGCTCCAAACTGTGTTTTTAGTGTGTGGCACTCAACACGAACAAAGTGTATCCTTTTTGTATCCTTTTGTATCTCGCAAGATCGCTTTTGAATGTGTTACATTATAGCATTTTTGTCATTTATACAAGGCTTGCATCGTTAAGCCCCCTTTTCACTTTTGCATTGAATATGCACTTCTTGTTTTGCATTGAAGTTGCATCTCGACGTTGCATAAAGCATGCATTTGTTGATCTTGCATGAAACATGCATTTATCATGTTTGCATAAAATATGCACTTGCCACGCTCACATAGAATATGTGTTTCTCACATTCGCATGGAATATGCATTTCTATTATGTTGTACCTATCAAATCTCTTTCTGATGTAGGCACGATATTGTATGTACAATTCATTCAAAGCTAGCGCAACCAGATGATATTGTATGTACGGTTCATTCAGAGGAATTCCCGGTAAGATTATTCCTATCCTTTGAACACCTTGTTCTGGTTAGAAACACTCGGGTATGCCTGGTGTTCACACCGATCCATCTCGTTGATTAGAGACATTCGGGTACGCCCGATGTCTACACTGACATTTCGTTGGTTAGAGACATTCGGGTACGCTCGATGTCTACACTGACATCTCGTTGGTTAGAGACATTCGGGTATGCCTGATGTCTACACTGACATCTCGTTGGTTAGAAACACCTAGGTACACCCGGTATTTACACTAACACCCTGTTGAAAGCGTTTGGGACGTGTGCCCGATGCTTGTGCCTTCCCCTTTGGTAAGAAGTTTTTGGGACGTGTGTCTGACGCAAATACCTCTTTGCTTTGGTTAGTAGCATTGGGACGTGCTCCGATGTACTGCCACCCTCCCTTGAGGGTTCCTCCTAGTCAGAGGCATGGTCTCTCTCATGTCTTAAGTCATCTTTTGATTGACCTCCTTCTCATTAGAGGACTTTCACATTGGACAAATCAATTAAAGAATGGTTTGGTAACCTAAATGTGTAAACAAGAAATGGATCAAGTAAAACTTGAACAAGATAAGCATGTTTGTTGCATTGCATGTGTTTGGATCGGACGTTAATCCAAACACAAGAAATGCGAGACGTTTCATACTTGAAGTGATGAAACGTGTCACATTTCTTGGTCACCGTCACCCTTGACCATGCATGATAGGGCGGTGGCCATTTGAGTCTTATGTGTGCATTCATTAAGCTTGTACAAGCTTGGTTTTTGGGCCATCATGCATTGAGATGCTTGATTGGTGGCTTGAGAGCCAAGTGCCATACTCATTTGAGCTTGAGAAATGATAAGGAGGGTGGCAGTACACACATTTCCTTGCAAATATACTGCCATGCCTCTGTTTGCTCTCTGTTGCAACAAAAGGAGGAATTTCAGGGAAACAGTGGCTGACCGGCCACATGTACCAGCCGACCGGCCACCAAAGCCAGCCGACCGGCCATCAGTAATGTCCGATGGCCACCATTTCTAGCCAATCAGCCCTCAGTATGTTCTTGAGATGAAACAGAAGCAGTCTGGAAGTTGGCATAATTTTCAGACATCCAAAGATGTGCAAATAGAGGCATCTAGAGGCAAGGTGGTGGATTTTCAGGAGGAAGCCTACCAAGCATGCATGCATCCCTCGCTTCCCAAGGCCATTCATTTAAATTGCCTAGCTAATTAGTTCATTAGCTAAGTCTTTTTGTAATTAATTAATTAAGTGTTTAATTAATTCATTCGGTTTGTAACATTTTAATTAGCTTAGTGTAGCTAGTTATTCAATTCGGTTTGTACTTAATTAGCTAGAAGAGTTAATTAGTTGTTTTATAATAATTAGCTTAGCTTATTTATTCGGACCCTCCTTCAAGAGGGCACAATGTTGTAATAAGCGTGCGTATGTGTGTGCATGTCTTCTAACCCCACGTCTTTCTCCCTTTTATTTAACTGCTTTCGATGGTTAGATTAGGGCACATTTTGAGTAGCATACCTTATGCTTGCATGTTTGCATCATTCATTTGTATTGTATGCACCAGGCTCGGCGCATCATTCAAACTGCAACGTATTTCAATACTTATTTGAATACGTGTATCGAATTGTTGCATTCATATGCCATGATTAGATAGCCGAGCCTATTTAGTTGCTTTTTGCATGTGTTGCATTAGGCATCTTGTATAGTTAGGATGATGCATATTTCTAACTAGCTTTTATTTTGGCATGGAGTACACTATAAGTCTTTATGCTTTAGTATACTTGCATGAGTGTGAGTGTTCCCATGATCGCATGCTTGCCATGAGGCTATTTTACGTGATTAACTGCATGAATGCCTGTGGATGAAGGCTTTATTGCTTGAATTGGGACAATTCATCAAATGTGAGTTTTAAGCCCACTTCGCGAAGTGGCAAATCATCATGTTTTAAGCCCACTTGAGGCTGGCAAATCCGCGCTTTAGCCCACTTGAGGGTGGCATTTTTAAACCATTTTCGAAAACAAACATGAGTTGTTTTGTTCCAATTCTTGCGACTTAGTCTATATTTGTATGCTATGCGCATCACATAGTAAGATAGCTAATAACCGGAATAAGAACACATGTGTTTATAAAATAACATATCATGATAATAGAGGCCGATCCTTTGGTCGGGCGAGCGGGGGTGCTCATTTCAGGACCTTCCCCTCTCGTACCCAAGTTCCCGAGCCGAGGCAACTTTGGTGATGACGAACACATGGCTTTTCGCACGAGTCAGGGTTTCCTAAATTTCTCCGAAATAAAATATTTAGGTGGCGACTCTATAATCTAGCAAAGCAGTCCAGTTTGGCATTATTTGATTTAAAAATCTGATTTTCCAAAATGATTTGCCGGATTGGACTCTTTGGTGTTTATTAGTCTTACATTGCACTTTTGAGATTAGATTCAGAACCGTGACAAGAGTCTGAACTGTAGGAGACCAATTCGCGCCTCTCCGAAAGGGGGGCGCACGAAGAAAGTCGGGTCTACATTAGGTTGCGACTCTGTATCTGGCAAAGCAGTCCAATTTTGGCATTTTTTATTCAAAATCAATTTTCCAAAACAATATACCGGATTTGGACACTTTGTTGTTTATCAATTTCACATTACACTTGTGAGATTAGATTCAAAACCACAGGAGTCCGAACTGTAGGGCTTTCTTTCAAACTTCCGAAAGGGGGGGGTGAAAAAGCTGAGCTACACCTGATTACGAAATTTTTCGAGAGGGCATCCATGGAGCGGTTAAAGGACTATACACCTCCTATGAGATCGGCATGCGCCTTCGTGCCGTGTGAAGAAAAATAGAACAGAAAGACGGCCGCATTCAGTGCTTAGAACATCGTGTAGAGAATGCCGAGAATGAGCTGAGAAAGGCCAAGGCTTCCGAGATGTAGTCGGCGGGTCAAACGAACCCGATTGTGATAGACAGAGTAAACCAGCGCCTACTTGATCATGCCATAACTGACCGAGATACAGCAAGCATGTTCGCAAAAGAAGTAATAAGAACAAGGGCTATTAATAACGCTTTTTTGACAGCCGAAAGATTGACGTTGAGAAGACCATCTAGAGTCTTATTTATGGCCAATCGTGATATCCACGAAGGGTGCTCCGAATTTGGAAGTTTATTCGGTCCAATCGTGATATCTACGAAGGGCGCTCCGCATTCGGAGACTTATTCGGCCCAAACCTGAACATGCACGAAGGGTGCTCTGAGTTCGGAGGCTTTTTCGGCCCAAACGTGAGTATGCACGTAGGGCTCTCTGAATCTAGAGTCTTATAGCCAATTGTGATATCCATAAAAGGCACTCCAAATTCGGAGGCTTATTCGGTCCAAACGTGAATATGCACGAAGGGCGCTCCGAATCCAAAGTCTTCTTTATGTCCAATCGTGACATCCACGAAGGGCGCTCTGAATTCAGAGGCTTATTCAGCCCAAACGTGAACATGCACGAAGGGCACTCCAAATTCGAAGTCTTTATGTTTGCCAATCATGATATCCACGAAGGGCGTTCCGAATTTGGAGGCTTATTCGGCCCAAATGTGAACATGCACGGGGGGCGCTCCGAATTCAGAATCTTTGTATTGATCAATCGTGATATCCACGAACGGCGCTCCGAATTCAGAGGCTTATTTGGCCCAAACGTGAACATACACGAAAGGCGCTCTGAATTTGAAGTCATATTTATGGCCAATCGTGATATCCACGAACGGCGCTCCAAATTCGGAGGCTTTTTTATCATTCAACCATTTTTAACAAGACATCGATAAAAAAGGCATACTGCATTATGGAATACGTAGATGTGTACATGTTAGTATAGTAGCGAAAAAAAAATGAACTAACATGTCGTACAAGTTGGTTTCATGATAATATTTATGCAAATGGGTCAAATTCCAGGGGCATGGCAAACTTCTGCCAACCATGTCTGAAAGCTGATATGCCCCCGTTTCAACAATCGAATCAATCTAATAAGGACCGTCCCAGTTGGGGCCTAATTTACCGTTCGTCGGATTCTTAGTAGCAGGAAGCACTTTCTTGATGACCAATTCTCCAGGTGTATAACGACGCAACTGCACACGCTGGTTATACTACTTGGTGAGCTGCTGCTGATACCGTGCCATGCACGCAAGAACACGATCTCCACCTTCTTCAATCAAAGTTAGATCTAAGGCCAACATCACGTCATTACGCCCCATGTCAAAAACCTTGGATTTCAGTGTAGGCAGGCCGATTTAAAGAGGGATGATAGCATATGTCCCAAAGCACAAAGCGAACGGCGTTTCTCTAGTGGACCGCCTCGGAGTGGTGCAATGAGCCCACAACACACTAGGCAACTCTTCAGCCCACCTGTCTTAAGCCTTTTCCAATCGTTTCTTGATACCGTCCAGGATCACTTTATTGGAGGCCTTAGCCTGACCGTTGCTTTGTGGGTATGCTAGCGAGGAAAAGTACGGCTAGATACTGTATGTATTGCATAACTCCCGATAGACGCCACAATCGAATTGGGTGCCGTTGTTGGATACAAGCGCTCTCGGTATGCCCAATCGAGTTATAATGTTTTTCCATACAAAGCGTTTAACATCGACATCTCGAATATGTGTTAATGTCTCTGCTTCGACCCACTTTGTAAAATAGTCTGTTGCGACGATCAGGAATTGCTTGTTCTCCGGAGCTCACGGTAATGGTCCAACGATATTAAGTCCCCATTGAGTGAATGGCCAAGGACTAGTAATAGAATTTAATTCTTCAGGAGGCAGATGAGTTAATCGGGAAAGCTTTTGGCATTGTTCGCATTTGTTTATGTAGTTCTCGGCATCGGTTCACATGGTCGGCCAATAATATCCTGCATTAAGGCTCATTGGGCCAATGAGCGTCCTCTAGAGTGGGCACCGCAGCTACTTTCATGTATTTCGGCCAAGAATTCCTCAACTTTGTCTGGATGAAGACATTCTAGATACGGCCCAGAGAGAGATTTTTTGTAAAACTTTCCCTGCGGATCTAGAGAATATCATAAGGCTTTATTTCATAACTTGTGGGCTTCTTTCTTATCTGTTGGGAGCTGTTCTAAGGAAAGAAATGCAGCGATAGAGTCCATCCAACTCGGTCCTGGCTCAATGATGTTAATCCAAACTAGTTCAGAAGAGGTGATGCTCGGCTCTGGGATGAACCCTACTTCAATTGTTCGTTTGACTTCTGAGTTAATGGTGAAAGCTAGGCAAGCAAGGCATCTGCCTGCATGTTCTGATCCCGGGTTATCTGATTCAACTTGTGGTGGTCGAATTTCGTGAGCAAGGAATTTGTCGCTTCTATGTAGGCTGCCATGCAGTCATTTTTAGCTGCATATTCTCCTTTTAAATGGTTGATAACTAACTTCGAGTCACATAAAACATGTAACTGTCATGCACCAAGATGAAGTGCGTTACGAAGGCCGATTAGCAATGCTTCGTATTCAGCCTCGTTATTTGATGCATCGAAGCCCAATTTGACTGCTTGCTCAATTATTACCCCTTCAGGGGTCATGATTATTATGCCTGCCCCGCTACCGCGTTGGTTAGATGATCCGTCACAATACATTTGCCAAATGTCTCCAACATATATTCGCCGGTCAGGTTTAGGTTGAAGGTGGACTTGATCAGACTTGAAGTCGGCATGGCATCCCGTGAACTCGGCTACAAAGTCGGCGAGCACCTGCCCCTTGATGGTTGTTTTGGGCAAAAACTAGATATCATACTGGCTGAGTTCCAAAGCCCATTTAGAGACTCGCCCTGATGCTTCTGCACTACGGAGCACTGATTAGAGAGGATAGTCCTTTAATACCCCTATGGTATGAGCCTGAAAATAGTGCATCAACTTTCTTGAAGACACCCCGAGAGCAAGGATGAGCTTTTCCAATCGTAGGTATCATGTTTTGGCGTCAACCATTGCCTTGCTTACATAGTAAATTGGTCACTGCTCCTCAAGTTCTTCCTTTAGTAACATGGCGCTAATCGCCCGATCGGATATTGCCAGATACAAGATGAGCGGATCGCCTGGCGATGGGGTTGCCAAGAGTGGTATTGAACGGAGATAAGTTTTCAAGTTGTCTAGCACAGCCTCACACTCGGGGGTCCATTCAAATGCTTTGCCTTGCCGAAGTGTGTGAAAAAATTATTGGCAGCGATCTGAGGAACGGATGATAAACCTATTGAGGGCGGCGGCCATTCCCATCAACTTCTGAACTTCTTTGACTGACCGAGGGGAGCCGAGTTCTAGAATTACTGTGATCTACCTCAGGTTGGCCTCTATTCCACGATGGTTGACAATATAGCCGAGAAACTTGCCAAATCTGATGCCGAATACACATTTCAAGGCGTTCAGTTTCATCTGGTACTTTCGGAGAATGCCAAAGGTCTCTGCAAAATCGGCTAGATGGGCATGCTTTTCCTTGGATTTCACCACCATGTCATCGATGTATACTTCCATGGTGTAGCTGAGTTGTTCCTTAAACATAGTGGTAACCAACCTCTGGTAAGTTGCCCCTCATTTTTCAGTCCGAAGGGTATGACTTTGTAGCAATAGGTTCCCTTTGGGGTGAGGAATACGGTCTTTTCTTGATCCTTCAGATGCATGGCAATTTGGTGATAACCTCTGTAGGCATCCAAGAAGCTCATACGTTGATGATATGTTGTTGCATCCATAAGTTGGTCGATTCTGGGAAGAGGAAAACAACCCTTTGGACAGGTCCTGTTCAAATCCGTGAAATCTATACAAATGTGCCAAGATCCATTTTTCTTCTTTACAACCAAGATATTGGACAACCACGTGGGATAAGTTACTTCACAAATTGCCCCGACATCAAGCAACCTATCAACTTCATCAACAACGACTAATGCATGCTCCACGGCTGATCGTCAACTTTTCTGAATGATTGGTTTGACTTTTGGATCGACGTTTAAATGGTGATGGACCACGACTGGATCCACTCCTGTCATTTTGTATGGTGTCCATGTAAACACGTCGAGGTTACCGAGTAAGAAGGAAACCAGCTCGTGTCTATCAACTTCATTCAGGAAAGTGCCGATCATGAAGAATTTGTCAGGGTTCCCTTTGATTTCGATCTGATCAAGGTCTTCAGTTGCCTTTTCGCTAGGGATTTTCCCAATGTCCTTGAGGCGCTCTCAATCTGGTACTTCAATCGAGTTCACTACCAGTTCCTTTGGCCTCTTTGCAGCAGCAATAAGATAGCATGCTTGTGCCGATTTCTGAGAGCCCCGAATTTGCTCAATATTCAGTTGGAAAGCGGAGTAGTTGATGGTAGGTGCTTGGCACAGCCTGCATAGTGTGCAACTAGGTCCTTCCCATGATAAGATTGTATGGTGATGGGAGTTTGACGACCAAAAAATTCACATCGACTGATCTAGTACCGGCCCGTACTGGTAGTGTGATCTTGCCCAAAGGATACTCGGGGTTGGCATTGAAGCCGTACAGTGGGTAATCGACCAGTAATAGATCCGAATCAGTGAAGCTAAGTTTAACAAACGTCTTCTAATACATTATTTTTGAGGTGCTTCCCTGATCGAGGAGAACACGCTCGACTGTGAATCTGTTCACTCGTAGCTTGATGACGAGGGGATCTGCGTGGGAGAGAGTTACTCCATCTAGGTCGGTGTCATCGAAGCTAATCTTGCCAGTTTCATGGGGTCGTTTGGCTAGTGTGATTGGCTTGGACAAGCTAGGTTGCAACTGAATTGTATGTACCTCGGCTGACGACAGTACGCTGTATATCATGTGTATTACACCAAGTGGAGGTGAATCCAGCCGTAGAGCTACCGTGTTCGATGGATTGTTCTTTTGAACATGTTGCGCCAGCTGGCTGTCTTGCACTAACTCCTCCAGGTAGTCCTTCAGTGCATAACAATTGTCAGTGTCATGGCCATGGTCCTTGTGATATTCGCACCACCTATCCCTTCTCCTTATATCAAGGGTTCCCATCATCTTGGACGGCCACTTAAAGAACGGAAGATGTTGGACTTTGGGTAGGATCTTACTGATCAGCCCCGCCAATTCCGTGTATTTCTTGTCCAAACGTCTTGTGCACCTGCTATCCACTTGATATTGTTCGTTTGAACAGTGTGAACACTGCCCACTTGATTGGCACGAATTGCACCGGTTGTCTCGCTTAGCTCGAGTTCGAGGTTTGGGGCTTCTTGATGGCACGACGCTTATCGGCTGAACCAGACTAGATGGAGCCGATTTAACGACTTTATGTCTGGCCTTGACGTGCAGGGCATCGTCTTCCACCTTACAGTACTCCTCAACTTTTTTCATTAGTGCCCAGACTATTTTGGGAGGCTGTCTGGTCAATGAACTGAGGAGAGGACCATCGGGGTGTAATCCTATCTTAATGGTGGCAATGGCCATGGAATCATTGCAGGCATCATCCACCAAGTTGAAATACTCCTAATAACGCGCCAAATATTCACGAAGGGTCTCTTCTTGTTTTATTTGCATCACCTAGAGAAAGTCGGCTTGCTTTGGCTGAACTTCGTTGGTGATGAATCTTGCCCTGAAGATTTTTGGAGCTGATAAAAGCTTCTTACTAACGCGCGACTCTAGTTTATAGTACCAGCTGACGGCCAACGGTCCTAGGCTACTTGGAAACATTCGACACGTGAGGGCTTCATCATCAGCATACAACGTCATCGCTTGTTTGTAATGACAAATGTGGTCTGTGGGATCTGATTTTCCGTCGTATAGGGTGAATGTCGGTGCTTTGAACTTTTTAGGCAACACAGCCCTTGCAAGGCGTCGTATGAAAGGGTCGTGCCTGTCCTCTTCATCTGAACCATCACTTCCTTTCTCTCGCTTGTGTCACACATATGGACTACCCCCGAATGAGCTAGATACATCAACTCACCCTTCTTTCCGGGTTCTTGAGACGGCGAATTGGAATCACTACCACTATCGTGTTTTCAATGTTGACGCCATTGATCATCCTTCTGCTTCTCTAGCGATCGACCCTAGACATGACACGTGGCCTGTTGGGATTTGGCCATCTCCAGGCCAATTCTTTGCGTAAACTCTCGTTACCGGCCGCCATAGCTTCAAGGCGTTGTTCATTTCGTGTTGCTTGATCCATGATCATCTACATAGTCTCCTGCATAGCGGTTGAGGGTGAGGTTTGAGCTACTGAGTCAAAGTTTAGGGCCCTTTGCACGGTGATATTCTCCAATCCAAGCATGTTCCTTGGAGTAACATCGTCTTCTGGTGTAAGATTGTCAGCAACGAGCGGAGGATCATTTGTTATGCCTGCCATAAGCGTAATTGAGTATTCCCACAGATGACGCCAATTGTGGTAATGTGGTTTGGAAATACTCTTTGATCTAGGTAGTCACTCTTGATTCTCTAATTGCTACCTGAAAGGAATGAACACTCCAGTCGAGGGTGCTGGAATTAGCACTCCGACGAGCCAGTCAATACTCTCTCAAATCTTTCTTCTTTTAGAAGTTATCGTTCATTTTTTACATACCTCACTTTGGCTGACACTCCTCCTTTTTATATTGTTCTCCGAGGGCCGACCTTCCCATCATCACCTTTCACCATCATATCTGGGACCCCCAGATACGTCAAAAGCTTTTCGGCATACTCGGCCCGCGGGATGAATTCTACTCGACCTTGTTCTACTTCAGATGGGTTTGGTTGCGCTGAGTTAGCCTCACCAACATTCTCAACATCCTGTTTGAACCTCTTCTGAGCACAGATATATTCGACCCCCACAAGAAATAGATACAACAAATGCAAAACAGAAAACACAATGTGCAAATGGAAATAAATACATAAAGTGCAAAGCATAAAGCATAAATGAACGAACAAAAGTTGAAAGTAAAAGTGCAGTATGCACCTCCCAGGCTCTCCAGTAGCCCCCAACCTTATTCCACTTCTTGTGGGAACCGGAGCTCATGTACCCATATAGGATGACGAGGCCAACGCCACCCCAGTTATAGAATCGGACCCGTGGCAACACCACCAAGGCACTAAACATGTACAGACCTACGGTATTCCACCTGTTCGTGAAAAAGGTAGTACCGAGAAGGTATATTAGGAAGCCCCATGTGTACTGCTTAATCTCTGCCTGGGTCTCGGGCTAGTTCTTGTGGAAGTGATCATAGAACCAGCTGCATCTCACCATAGCCAGCATGTCTAGAGGAGGATGAGTGCCAAGCAGATGAATCCAATCAAGCTCCCACTGACCTATATCTATATTGAAGGGAATCAGATCACCCCTTACCCGTAGCCCTATAATCATCGAGAAGTCGTGGGGCGTCATCGTCATCTTCTTAATGGAGGAGAAGTGGAAGGAGTTAGTGGTATTCTATGACCTCTCCACCAAAGCCCCGAGTAGGCCCGACTGGCCATCATTTGCTTAAGCCCTGAGCAAAATAGGCCGAAGCCTGCCTCCTCAACTAACTCTTGGACTCAAATGGGGAACTCCTAGTACCAATCTCTGGCCGTCACTACCCCATAGCCTCTCTAGGAGATAGCATCACCCTGTGTTAAAAGGAGAGTGTGTCAGATGCATAATAGAATGAAAGATTGTAATGGAATGGCAGAGCAAGCAAAGTACATGAAAGAAAAGTTCTTACCTCAGTGGCGTCATGAGAAAGATGAAAGACACACTCCCTCAGAAGTAATTCCTCGGGCACGCCCATGGCGAAGTCCTCCAAGCCCAATATGTCACTGGGGGCCATCACATGTGTCCATGGATGGTAGGTAGCGGGGTCGAAAGGCCTCACCCCCAACAGTAGTAACTCGGGCTCAGGCCCCAAAGGGTAGATCTCCTCCGCTGCAATGTCGGCGGCCATGTCCTCCGCCTTTCCGACAGCCTCATTTGGCACAAGTACCTCTAGAGGAGCTTCATCATATGAAATGTCATCCGCCATGAACAATGTAGTGAGTGGTGAGTGAAAATAAATGAAAATGAATGAAATAAATAAATAAATAAAACTCAAAAAACTAAACCCTAGGAGAGAGAAAAAGTGAGAAAAAGTACAGAAACCAAGGAAAACTTGTGAGAAATAAGCCCAAAACAATGAAAAGCCCAAAAACTCAACCAAATCATATTCCAATCGGTTCAAAATGTAAAGGGTTATGGGTGTTTTACGAATAAAGTTTGCATTGGGGGTGGATAATGTGAGTAAAGTGCAAATCTAGAGAGAGAAAGAGCCTAGAGAGAGAGCAAAAGAGTTTTCGAATATGTTGGTGTATGAAAATGAGGCTTAGATCTTGTTTTAATGAGCCACGGATGTGAAATACCAAATCTGCCCCCCGAAACCAATCGGGTAGCCGGCTGGCCATCCTAGTTTTTAGGCCGGCCAACCCCTCTTTTGCTCCAGAGTTACTTTTTGTTGTGGTCTTGCCTAACCTGTGTACGGGTGGTCTTGTATTCATCTTGGGGAGGGAAATTAGAGAATTTGAGTTTTTTTCAGATTCTAAAGATCTCGAGATTTTGTTCCAGTTGCACTGTTCCTAGTCCCGCTATTTCTTTGATGCATGAATATGCCCCGATCTCGAGCTAGGGCAAGTTGTATCCTTTCATAAGCATTTGAGGACTTCCAAACTGTAAGTCGGAGAGTGAAATGAAGATCTATGTGAGTTGTTTTCTAAAATAACAGGCTTTACTTTATCTTTTTCAAAGCATTGTTTTTATCTAGTTTATCACATCTATTACATCCTTTTACATCATGTGTTGCCATATATCCTTTCACGCCGAGGTGCATTTCGGATCATTGTCCCTCGTTCTTTTTTCAGGACATGTGAAACACGTTCCCGAGTAGTTTTCTCTCCTCGAGATACGTTAGACATAATCTCGGGAAATTTCTCTCTTAGGGTAGGTGATGGCATATCCCTGTGCATAGTAGGGTGTTCCGTGCTACCCCCTTGTAGGCTGCTTTCGACAACACTGCTTTTGTGCATCTTTATGTTACATTGCATGGAACGTGCATCCCATCATATTTCATCTCAATTATAGCAATTATGTTGCATCCGTATGCATCATACTCTTTGTATACACCCTTATCACGTGAGTGTGATTTGGCTTGCACCCTCCACCCTCTCTACACGAAGCATAGTTTGGCAAGGAGCTTTTCCCCTCTCTGTACAAAGCGTAGTTTGGCTAGCACCCCTTCCCCTTATCACATGAGTGTGATTTGGTTTCCATCATCCACTCTCTATGCGCGAAACATAATTTGGCATGGAGCTTTTCCCCTCTCTGCGCGAAACGTGAGTGTGATTTGTCTTGCACCCTTCACCTTTTCTGCGCAAGGCGTAGTTTGGTATGGAGCTTTCACCCTTTTCCATGAAACACGTTAGGTTGCTCTTTCCTCGATTACAACATCCCTCTCCCTATATGAAATACACTGAGATATGCTTGTTGATTGGACTGTTTTTTCCCTTTTCACGTGAAATGGGTTTCAAGTTGTTGTTTGCTGATTTGTTTTAATTTAAGTTAGAGGTTTGTCTCATTTATATGTTGTCATCTTGTTACTATTTGTGGCACTGTCTTGCATGATCATGGATTGTCAAAATAACAGGGTTCGTGAAATGTGTAAGTCCAATTCCCAAATGCATTGCATTATGTATCATTTGCATCTTACCCTTCAACTACACTGGTTTGATTCCTTGCAAAGGGATATGTAGGCAACTTTCGAGTTCAACCAAATTGCATTTACATTTTGATTTCTTACTCAAGTCTTGCGGCCTTGTCAAAATGGGTCATCTTCAGGCTTTGACATTCACTCACATCATTTCATGACTTCAAGCTCTATCAAAGAGGGGCAATTGTAGACACCCCATTTTTTACTGCCCTAAAGACTTGGGCACCTCATGGTGGATACTCAATAATGAATTAGTACACTGTGCAATTGTTCAATTTTCTCAGCAAAAGGCTTCAGTTTTCCAACTTCAAAGCCCAAACCTTGCACCCCCTTTGAACCAAAACCTAATTCTTTTCTACCCTGCCCACTCAAAGGCCTGCTGGCCAAAAGGTGGCCGATAGCCCAATTTTATTGGCCGGTCATCCCCTTTCTTGGCCAGTCAGCCAGGTGCAGCGGCAGAAAGATATTTGCTACTAGTTGTCCTCCCCATGTGCATGTCTTGCACCAACTAGCTCAATACTGATATTTCTGACAAAGGAATCTATTTTTCTATAAATAAATGACCATCCCTCTTGATTTTAGGTTAGAAAAATTTGCCAAAAGCCCAAAACTTGTCAAACACACACACACACACACACACACACACACTCTCTCTCTCTCTCTCTCTCTCTCTCTCTCTCTCTCTCTCTCTCTCTCTCTATCTTGCAATATACATACACTTCCAAAACCAAAAAATTTAAGGCTTCTTGTTGAGATTGCTGAGCCAAAATTTCAGCTCTTGAGGGTGAACACTTTGTGGTTTGTGAACCAAAGAGTATCTTCTCTTCAAAGGTATATCTTTTTCCTTGTTTAAACTACTTTTCTCTCCTCTTTTTCTTGGTGTTTATACTCTGTTTTGGACTGTTTTGTGGGCTGAAACTTGTGATTTTAAAGCTACCAAAGGTGGAAGGGTTAACCACTCTTCCTTGAACCTTATTCCATAGCTTATATCCTTGTGTTTCTACTTGTTTCTCAACTTTTAGCTATTGATTTTCAGAGTTTTCAAAGGCTCAAACATGTGATTTTAAGGTCCAAAAAGTGGAGGGGTTAGCCACCCTTCCTTAGGCTTGCTTATTAGCTTTGTTCTCCTCTTCTTTTAATTGTTTTTTCTAACTTTTCAAACTAATTTCCAGCACTATTTTTTTAAGTTTCTGGGGCTGTTTCAGTTGTTTACTTGGTTATGATTTGAATATTATGCTTTTATTGTTGTAAGTTCTCATAGATTTGGCGATTTAGGCCTTAGACACCAATCTATTTGAGTTGATAGCTCTTATTCCATAATTTTCATACATATACTCACACTTGTAATAATCATCTCCGAAACCTCCCTCATTTCTTGGTTTTCTTTGTTTAAGAGTCATTTCAAACATTTGATTGTTGTTTAAGGCATGAGAAAGAGACCTTCCATGCTTAATGGTTTAACCTCTTCGGAGGTTCATTACCAAGGCATTACATCTCTCTCATGCTAAGCACAACTTCTTGTTTGATACTTCTCTTCATTAGTGGACGTAATTATCACTTTTGGACAAAAATGAATAAACAATGGAAAGGTAATGTAAAAGATGTTAAATTGGACTAAAAGTGGTAAACAAGAGTAATAAAATTGGTTTGGGTTCAATCGGATGTTATATTGAACCTATTACGTCTCGAGTCATTACAAACTCTTTAGTGATGTTAATGATTCGAGAAGCAATGTCTACCATTTCCGTTGAGGTAACTCCATGATAGGGAAATGGTTCTGTTGGTCTTTAATATCCATTTATTGAGCATTTGTCTCATCGATTCATAGATCATCACGCAGCAAGTTTGCAACATTGATGGTTTGCGAATCGAGTCTACTCCTCTCTTGATCAATTTCATGATAGGGAGAGGCAGAAACAACAAACATCCCCTGGAAATACTCTATTTTTGCTCTATTTCATTTTTATGGCAACAGGGCAGTACCCAAAAACAATGGCTGGTCGGCCACCGTATTTTGTGCAAGCAATGTCATTTTCATGACAAAGTAGAGCAGAAGTTGAGGCAAAAATAGATTAATTTTCTGATTGCAAAATAAAACGGAAGTTGGTAGTAAACAGAGAGGTTTTCGGGAGGACGTTCTTATTCGTATGCGTGCGCCTCCTCGTTTCCCGCTCCATTAATTTAGTACTTTAATTTTTAGTACATTGGAATGAATTAATTAGATTTATTTGAATTTGTAATAATTAGTTAATTTAGCTTATTCATTTATTTGGTGTTGTAATAATTAGTTTAATCTGAACATTCGGACTCTCTTGTATGAGGGCAAACTTGTAATATTGTGTATATCTTCCAACCCCCATTCTTTTTTCCATTTTATTTACTTGCTTACGATGGTTACATATAGCATCATGTTTTACATTTTAATATCATTACAATGACTTGCATCATTTTTGCATACATTGGGTTCGGTTCATCATTCTAACCTTATTGTTACTTCCTACTTAATTGAATACATGCGCTAAACACGTGCTTTGAGTTGAGCCATATACCATGTTAATAACTGAACCTAGTAGTTGCGTTTTGTATGTATTGCATTAGTCATTTGCATATTAGAGCATGCATTTTTCTAACCATTTCTTCTATTTTAGCTCGCCTCAGTTGAGTACTAGGTGAGTATTTCTTGCTTTGGCATAGTGCATGAATGTTAATGTTGTCATATCAAGCATATTACTATGAGACTAAGTGCTTATTTGATATATCTGTTTAAATGCCTGTGGAAGAAGGCTATTTTGCTTAAATTGGGATGATTTGATTAATGTAAATATGAGCTTACTTTTCAAGTAACATATTCAAAATTCTTTTCAACACAAACATAAAATCAAAGCATTCCAAAATGGGAGAAATCATCTATATTTGTGTGTCTCACATAGTAAGTTAGGATTAATAAATCGAAATAAGAGCATATAATGTTGATAAGAATCACATCATGATTAGTAGAGGCCGATCTTTGATCGGGTGAGTGGGGCGCTTAATTCATGACCTTCCCCTCTTATATCTAAGTTCCCAAGCCAAGACACTTTGGTGATGACGAACAAGTAGCCTTTAGCACAAGTCATGGGTTTCCTAAATTTCTTAAAAATATTTAGGTGGCGACTCTGAAATGTAGCAATGCAGTCCATTTCTGGCATCTTTGATGATAAAATGGATTTTCTAAACTTTGTTAGATTTGGACTATCATTTGTTTAATCCATTTCACATTGCACTTGTGAAACCAGATTCAGAATCACGAGAGTCCGAACTATAGGACTATCGTATCCGAGAAGACTAAACCCCTACGAGGAGCACGAAAAGCAAGCTACAGACGCCTTCCTTCCACATGTGTGGGCCCTAGGCCACACGTGCGATGTTTCCCTTCCGCACGTGGGATTTCCTCCTTTCACACGTGCTTTTATTCTAGTAGTTGAGCCTTAGAACTCGCCTTTCACCACACGGGCGATCCCACTCCTCACATGTGCGGCCCCCATCCCGCGCATGCAGGATTGTTTACCAAAAAGAAGTTTAACTAGGTTTTTCTCCACCCTAGTTCGCCTCCGTACTCAAAACAAGAAAAAAAATCAAACCTGGGAATAGTCTAGGATCACAATACACAGGAATATGAAGTGTGACGAACCCACACGGTTGACAAGGCCTCAAATTAAAACCTGAAATAGGAAATTTAATGAAATTAAAAGAAGGATGAAGCAGGTGATATACACGGGACATCACATCAACACTTTCATAAAAAAAATCCAGCTTCACAGAGAAATTTCAATTCTTCAAAGAGAAATTTTAGCTTCATAGAAATTCTTGCTCGTTACATAGAAATTTGCCTGTGACCTTAACTAATAAGAAAAAAATGTATTTGACCTCTCCTACTACCCAAAATTGAAAATGGATGTTTCACTAATTTTTCCTAAAACACAAGACTCATAATTTAAGGACCAAAAAATAAAATTAAACCTTACTTATGAACTTTGAAACATGTGATTCTAACATGAAAGATGAGATAATACCTACTAGTGTTTTATGTTGAGTTCGGATTCAACACATCACATTTTAGATCAGATGATTGTTATATATCACTTTTTTTATTTTTTATATTACAAAGTATATGTTAATATATTATTTTTTTTTATTATTTTGTTAATAATTATTTTTAAATAAAAAACCGATCATAAATATTTACATAGGTGATAAAAAAAAATATCTCATTGAATTATTAAAAGGGGTACTTACGTGTAGGTCCTAATAAGTGAACTTATTGTCTAATAAGAGCAGTACTCGATGTTACGGTCAACCTATTTTCACTGCTGTCACAAACATTTATGCTGGCAATTGTCGTCTAAAATACACAAGATTCCAAAAGATTAGATTTAGTTTTTAAAATTACTTTTTATTTTTATTCATATATTTTTTAAGTGATTTTTTTTTTCAAATCTTAGTCACAATTTTTTAGTTTTAGATATAAATATATATATAGTTTTAGATAAATTTAATATAAATACACTCAAAAGTTATAATATTTATAAAGAAAAATAATTAAAAAAATCATTAATACAAAAAATACAAAAATAGGATTCTTCTTTTTTCTTTTCAAAAAAAAAAAAAAAAAAAATAGGATAGGTATCATGGTATCATCATCTTAGGCTCGTTTCATAATTTCCTGAATTAATTGAAATATTAAATGCATGGAAACATTAAAGTTTTCTCTCGTAAGTTAAATTTTATGAAATTAATTTTTACTAAATGAAATTATTCATAAATTTTTTTAATTTCAAATCAATTTCAGTTCTCTAGTTTCAAAAAACTAAATTCTATTATTATTATAGATTGACTTCAAAATAGTAAATGAGAAGATCAAATTATCACCAATAGAAGCAAAGAGACCTATTAAATTTAATAGATCTATTATATTATCCTTAAGATCATATTTTACATAGTATTTTCTATTAAATTTAATATAGAGTTACATGATGGAATTAAACATGTTATGATACACTTTGAGATTCTGACAATTACACTACCTTCTCCCATTTTTCTGAAATTACACCAACTCCCCTGTGACTAACTATATTAATGGAAGGGTTAGTTTAGTAATTTTAATATTAGAGCTTTTTTTTTTTTTTTTGGAACACCAGAGATATTGATAACCATTAAATGTACTATTATTATTTTAATTATACCTTATATGATATTTGGTTATGACTCATTTGTTTTTTACTTATGACTAGGGGTGTAATTTGGGTCCGGCCTAATTGGGCTTTGCGGGCTCTCGCTAATTCTCGGGTCGAGCCGGCCCACAGGTCAAAAAATATTTTTAACCTCCACCTATTGATGTTGTTGTAAAAAATAAATTTATTATTTTTTTTATTTACAAGTTCTCTTTAACATATTATACGTTGAATTCCACCTGCTGTCTATATCTAAAATTAATTTTTTAAATGACATAACTTTTCGTTGATAAATTTTTCTGTATTCCGAAATTCGATTAGCCGAAGACGTAATAATAACAATAACATTTTTTATTACAAGTACAAAAGTCTCGTATACATGCATAGCTTCTTTAACAATGAAGTTTAAAATATAAGCACAACAATGAATATGAAATAAATCACTATCAACAAGTAATTGTAAAGTTTATTTCAAATGTCTGATTGTATTATGTTACATTATCTAAATTAATGGTAAATATTTTATTTTGCAAAGTCCACTCATATAATATATTTCTTATTTCTACTCTAAGTAAATGACCAATGTATGGAAGTTCAATTAATCTAAATAAAATAATTCTTTTATTTAATTTACAATTATTATCAATAAAATGTGCAATGATATATTGATATTCTAAACCATTATTTGATCACAAATCATATGTTAAACAAACTATTTCATTTAAATTTTTGAAAATGTCAAATAATTCACTTTTAATATCCTTAAATTTCTTTAAAATCCTATTTCTAATACTATTTCTTAAAAAAACCTCGGCAGCGTTTGGATTACTTTTTAAAACTCAACTCTATTTTTAAATCATGATTTGCATGAGACATGTTAACCAAACACATTTTTAAAATACAACTCAAAATTACTTTCAAAACTCCTCTCTTTTTTTCTTTTATTATTATTATTATTATTCAATTAATCAAGCACTTTTTCTCTCTCATATCTCCTCTCACATTATCTCACATTCTATATATCAATCAATCAAAAATAAAATAAAAAAATTACAAATCATCCCAAAACTATTTTTAAAACTTATAACCAAACAAATTTTCTCTTTTCAAATCATGATTCAAAGACTCAAAACTCAAAATACAACTCCACACTCAAATCATAATTCTAAAACTAAACTAAACAGATTGCGATGCAAAACTTCCGTAATTCATTAGTAGTAAAATGTTGTTCTTTTCTAATAATATAATCAACTACAGAATTTTGTGCACATATAGGACCATATGAAAATGTTTGCAAATTATTAGTTAATGAAGCTCCTAGTTGCATTTGAGTTCTAACATCAGAGTGTTGACTTTATAAATGTTTGTTAGCATGCCTTTTTAGATGACTAGGCCTCCTGCAAATGCAGCACCAAGTAAATGTGCACAATATTTACATTTCGCTTTAATTGTAATTGTATCATTAGGACTATTTACTGATACTCTTTCAAAATGCTCCCAAACACTACCAATCATGCCCCTAGATGATGATGATGATGATGATGATGATGATGATGATGTTGGAAGATGGATATTAAGTATATTAGAAGTAAAATCAATAGGTTCATATCAATATCAACATAAACATTAGAAATATTAGTATCCGTAGAAATGTAAGTAAAAATATATATATGAACTGACAATTAATTAAAATAATGAGTAAACAATAACAACTAATATATTAAGAAATAATTAATGTAAAAAAACGAGTAACTAATAAATATTCATTCAAATAATTAATGTTACCGCTTAACAAATGCGATACAAAAATTAGTTTTTTTTTTTTTGCACAATTACAATTGCCACTTAAGGATAAAATTTCAAAATTAATTGAGAGAGTTGAAAGTTGAGAGTTGAGAGAGAATGAGAGTTTGAGAAAGAGATTTGTTTGTAAGAAATAAAATGCGAGAGGAGTGGTATTTATAGGAATTGGGAGGAGAGTGGGCCTAATTTATATAAATAAATAAATAAATTTGTGGCCCTTGGTGGTGAATAAAAATCCCCTCGATATTGAAAAAATTTAAAAATCCCCTAGATATTGATTTGTGATTATGTATCAATTTTAAGCAGTAAATAACAATCTTAATCAAACAATCAATGACAAATCGACACAACAATTTTACGTGGAAAAACCACAATTGGAGCGCCTTCAATTGTGATAAAAAAAAAAAAACACGGGTAAAAGCCACAAAACAATCCACTAAGAAGACATAAAGGAATTACACAAGTATACTCTCAACTACCTAGCGAATCCACGCAAGAATCAAACCGACCCCTATGTGTCTCTTCCAGACCTGTCTTCACCTCGGAATTGTCTTGTACAACGTTGAATCCACAACGTCGATGTCGAATCACGACAATGAGCCACTCTGGAATCCACCAAAGCTTCAGGCCCAAATTCCACGGAATCTACTGAAGAACAACTCTCTTTTTTGTATAGAATAAATAAAACAAACAAACCCTTTGATATAATCCACTCAATTCATGATTAAACTCTCACAGATATCAAAGGAAACAAGCAAAAAAGCTCTAGAAGAAAACCCTAATACCCAAAAAGAATATTTGGAAGCTATATCCTAAAATCGGACTGAAACACATATTTATAGAAAACAGATCTGCGATCTCCGCTCGAGCGCAAGAATGGCCGCTCGAGCGCAAGAATGGCCGCTCAACCGGATCTACGCTCGAGCACAGGAATGGCCGCTCGAGCGGAAAAAAATAACTTCTAGCACTTTCACAGGTGAGTGAAACTTTTGAAAGGTTGCGATCTCCACTCAAGCGCAAGAATGGCCACTCGATCGAAAAAACAACTTCGACTGCAATTTAGTTTTTTACTTCGGGGGCACTGCCCCTCGACCCCACCAAGGGGCACTGCCCCTCGACCCCCGTGAGCTGACCGGGCAGCTCGATCCCCGACATAGTCAGTGAAGTTGCAAACATGAAAGAATTAACTCCTGAAACTTCTCTACGAGGCACAATTCGGGTTGAATTCCCATCTAAATACTCATAGCCTCATTGAAATAAAAGATCGAATAAAATTACAACTGAAATGAGTTTTGTCAAACGGGATTGCCAATAGCAAAAACCTAAAAATTTCCCCCTTTGGCAATGTTGTGAAAAAACATACCTAACAAATAAAATCCTAATCGCCCCAACCCATTACACCCAACAAAAGCAAACTTCTTTCTCAAGGCCACGATCTGCAAAACAGCTAGTATTGCCACAATCTACAAAACAACTATTAGTGCCACAAGAGTATATGAAAAGCAATAGACATATGACAAGATTATCTTGAAGCATAAGATGGAAATATGAATAGATTTCAATTGGAGATTTTAAGAACGTGTAGCATGAATACATGAAATCTTAAGACACATGCACATGACACATGCACCCGCCAACATTGCTCCCCCTTTTTGTCACGATTTGTCAAAGGAAGCTCAAACAACGAAAGCAAGATCAAAAACCATGCCAGCAGGGACAAGATGATGTAAAAATTAAAAACCTACGATAAGTGAGCAATAAATAAGAAGTGGATAGCAACAAACAAACCAACTAATGCAAAACTCCCTTACCAAACCAATCAATGTAAGGATAACTGATGTAGAACAAGTAGCCGAAGACTTCTTGGAACAATTGGACCGACAAAAGGCAAGAAAGATGTAGAACAAAATTTTATAATTTTATAATTTTTATATTTCTTAATTTTATTATTTAGGATTAGGTTTTTTTACTAGGATTTTAAATAGTTTAGAATTTTTAGTCTTTTAGGTTTCCTAGTTCTCTTAGGTTTCTTAATTTGTGTTGATTTAAGTTTCCTAGTTTATTTTGGAATCACTTTTCCTACAAGTATTAGGTTTAGTCTATATAAATAAGCCTACAAGCATATGTACTTTTCTTCTATCTCCTTGTGGATTCAAGGGTGTTCTTGTGGATTCAAGAATTTTCGTCTCCGTGTGATTTATTCCGCTGCGTCAAGTGGTATCAGAGCAAGGATTCACCTGGCTCAATGGCACAAGACAGAGTAGATCATGCAAACCCTACTGGTAGTGATCGTGGGGTCGAGGCCCTGTGGGTAGCATATGAGAAACAGCAAGAGCAGTTGAACGAAATTCGTGATCTGCTTATTGGCCTGAATCTCAATGCCAACAACAGGCCACCAGTAGTTGATAGGGTCCGTGCTGAGGGAGTTGCCCAAGGCCAACCTGTTAACCAGAACAGAGTGCGCACCGACGGATTTGCCCGAGGTCAACCTGTTCAGAATGCTCCTAGACGTCCCCTTCGTTGTCCATCTGATAGTGAAGAGGAGTCTGGACCAGAGTTTGAACCACTTCCAGCCAACTATCAACCCCGAAGGCAACAATAACAAGGGTTCGATGAGTACTGAATGAAAATAGATCTTCCCCAGTTCAATGGAAATCTACATATTGAGGATTTTCTTGACTGGCTTTCAGAGGTGGAGCGATTTTTTGGGATGATGAATGTTCCAGAATCAAAGATGGTGAAATTGGTGGCATACAAACTAAAAGGAGGTGCTGCGGTATGGTGGGATCAATTCCAGAAAAATAGGCATTGACAAGGAAAAGAATCTGTACGGACTTGGCGTCGGATAAAGCAACTCCTCCAAGACAGATTTTTACCACCAGATTATGATCAATACTTGTTTCAGTTGTACCAAAATTGCAACCAAGGAAGCCGATCTGTATTTGATTATACAACTGAATTTTGCTGACTTTCAGATCGCAATAATCTGAATGAGACCGAAGGACAGCGTGTAGCCCGGTATCTCAATGGGTTAAAATTAACCATTCGAGAGAAGATGGGGCTATCAGTTGTGTGGACTGTGGATGAAGCACGTAATATGGCTCTCAAAGCCGAGCTAATGGAGCGCAAGACAACTTATTCTAGATATCGTCGGAACCTTCCTGATTCATTGTTTCCCACTAGAGAAAAAGGAAAAGGGGCTTCCCAACCAACAGTTCCAGTAAATCAGCAGAGGGGTACCGTTGGTGGAGGAGGAAACCAGATGACTGGATCAAGTACCAGAGAGGCACCTCGAAACACAAATCCTTATGCCAAACCAACAACGGATAAGTGTTATAGATGTGGTACGCCTGGCCATCGCTCTAATGTCTGCCCAGAAAGAAGGACTGCTAATTTAGTTGAAGAAGAAGATGAAATTGGAGATAATGGAGATGCAGAAAATGAGGGTGATCAGTATGAAGGTGTTGAACTTGCCAGAGAAGAAGAAGAACGAGTCAACTGTGTAGTTCAAAGGGTTCTATTTACACCAAAAACTGAGGACCTCAGTCAAAGTCACAGTATTTTTCGCTCTTGTTGTACCATAAATCAAAAGGCGTGTGACCTTATTGTGGACAGTGGAAGTTGTGAAAATTTTGTGGCTAAACGATTGGTAACGCACCTGAACTTGTCTCCTGAACCACACCCCTCTCCCTACAGTATTGGCTGGATCAAAAAAGGACCTGCTATCAAGATAATCGAAGTCTGTAAGGTACCTATTTCTATTGGCAAACATTATAAATCCGATGTATTATGTGATGTGGTTGATATGGATGCTAGTCATGTATTACTTGGAAGACCTTGGCAATTTGATGTGGATATTACATTTAGAGGGCGAGACAACACTTATGTGTTCAATTGGGGGTCTCATAAAATTGCTATGAGTCCCTTAAAGCAACACACAGTACCTCCGAAAGTCGAAGCGAAGTGTTTCCTCACTATAACCAATTCAGAGGCCGAGTTTGTGGCATATGCGAAAACTTCACAAGAGTTATATGCTATGGTTGTGAAAACAATGGTACCTGTGGCCAAGGAGAACACAGTCACACCAATCCCTCAGAAAATTCAACCATTGTTGGAGGAATTCCAAGAGCTTACTGCTGACGAGTTGCCAGATGAACTTCCATCCATGAGGGACATTCAACATCAGATTGATTTCATACTAGGAGCAAGTCTGCTAAACCTACCACACTATAGAATGAGTCCAAAAGAGGGTGAGATCCTGCGGGAGAAAATCGAAGAATTGCTACGAAAGGGACTTATTCGTGAAAGCCTAAGTCCATGTGTTGTTCCGACATTATTAACGCCAAAGAAAGATGTAAGTTGACGAATGTGTGTAGACAGCCGAGCCATTAACAAGATTACAATCAAGTATAGATTTCCCATTCCCCGATTAGATGATATGTTGGACATGCTAGAAGGATCAAAGTGGTTTTCAAAGATCGATCTGCGAAGTGGGTACCATCAAATTCGAATCCGTCCTGGGGATGAATGGAAAACAGCATTCAAGACTAAGGATGGTTTGTATGAATGGTTGGTTATGCCATTTGGCCTTTCTAATGCTCCCAGCACCTTCATGCGAGTGATGCATCAAGTATTACGACCTTTCGCTGGGAAATTTGTCGTGGTTTGTTTTGATGACATATTAATCTACAGTAAATCAGAGGAGGACCACATGGCCCATTTACGAGAGGTGTTGACAGCACTGGAGGTAAGTAAGTTGTACATTAACCTTAAGAAGTGCAGTTTCCTTACAAGTAGTTTATTGTTCTTGGGTTATGTGGTTAGTTCAAATGGCATTCATGTGGATCAAGAGAAGGTTCGAGCCATCCAAGAGTGGCCAACACCCAAGACTGTTAGTGATGTTTGGAGTTTCCATGGGTTGGCTACGTTTTATAGGCGTTTCATTCGAAGTTTCAGCACTATTGTGGCACCAATAACAGAGTGCATGAAGAAAGGAAAATTACTGTGGGATGATGATGTAGAAGAGAGCTTCTTGCTAATCAAAGAGAAGTTGTGCATGCACCAGTGCTAGCTTTGCCCAATTTTGAGAAGATTTTTGAGGTAGAGTGTGATGCCAATGGTGTGGGCATTGGGGCTGTCCTATCTCAAGAACATAAACCAGTGGCCTTTTTCAGTGAAAAATTAAGTGAAGCTCGGCAAAAGTGGAGCACTTACGACCAAGAATTTTATGCAGTGGTTCGAGCTTTGAAGCATTGGGAACATTACCTGATACAGAGAGAGTTTGTGTTGTATACTGATCATCAAGCCTTAAAGTTTATCAACAGCCAGAAGCACCTAGATAACATGCATATAAGATGGTCTACTTTCCTTCAAAAATTTCCTTTTACTATTCGCCACAAATCAGGGGTTTTGAATCGAGTCGCGGATGCCTTGAGTCGACGGGCTAGTTTATTAGTCACATTGACACATGAGATTGTGGGTTTTGAGTTCCTGAAAGAACTTTATCCTGATGATGATGACTTTAAGGAGATATGGGCAAATTGTATTCAAAGACAACCAGTCACTGATTTCCACATCACTGATGCCTATCTATTTTGCGGAAACCACTTATGCATTCCCCGTAGCTCTTTGCGAGAGAAACTAATTCGAGATCTCCATGGTAGTGGCTTAAGTGGACATTTGGGCAGGGACAAGACTATCGCAAGTATGGAAGAACGATATTTCTGGCCTCAGTTGAAGCGAGATGTTGGCAATTTTGTGAGGAAGTGCTACATTTGTCAAGTATCCAAAGGGCAGTCTCAGAATACTGGCCTCTATATGCCTCTACCTGTTCCTAACAGCATATGGGAAGACTTATTGATAGACTTTGTGTTGGGACTCCCTCGTCCCCAACGTGGAGTTGATTCTGTGTTCGTAGTGGTTGACAGGTTTTCAAAGATAGCGCATTTTATTCCTTGTCGAAAGACTTCAGACGCCTCTCATGTGGCTCAATTATTCTTTCGAGAAGTAGTTCGTTTGCATGGAATCCCTCAATCCATTACCTCAGATCGTGATGTCAAGTTCCTTAGCCACTTCTGGGTGACTTTGAGGAAGATATTTAACACAGCCTTGAATCGTAGTTCAACCGCGCATCCTCAAACAGATGGTCAAACAGAGGTGACTAATAGGACTTTGGGCAATTTGGTTCGCAGCATTTGTGGAGACAAACCAAAGCAATGGGATCTTGCTTTGCCTCAAGCAGAATTCGCATATAATAGCGCAGTTCACAGTGCCACAGGAAAGTCACCATTCTCTCTGGTGTATGTCACGCCTCCAAAACATGCAGTTGATTTGCTCCGTTTGCCTCGGGGTCCAGGAGTGAGTACTGCCACCGAAACCATGGCCAAATAAGCCCAAGCAGTACAAGAAGAAGTACGACAGAAGTTGGAGGAAACAAATACCAAATATAAGGCAGCTGCAGACAACCATCGGCGCTCCAAACTGTTCAAGGAAGGAGATTCAGTAATGGTGTATTTGCGCAAAGACAGATTTCCAGTTGGCACATACAACAAATTGAAGCCTCGCAAGTATGGTCCATATAGGGTGTTGAAGAAAATCAATGACAATGCTTATGTGATTGAGCTACCAGATGACATGAAGATTTCCAAGACTTTTAATGTAGCTGATTTATATGAGTATCATGCTGAAGAACCCCTCTATCCAAAATCGAACTCGAGGTCGAGTTCTCTCCAAGAAGAAGGGACTGATGTAGAACAAGTAGCCGAAGACTTCTTGGAACAATTGGACCGACAAAAGGCAAGAAAGATGTAGAACAAAATTTTATAATTTTATAATTTTTATATTTCTTAATTTTATTATTTAGAATTAGGTTTTTTTACTAGGATTTTAAATAGTTTAGAATTTTCAGTCTTTTAGGTTTCCTAGTTCTCTTAGGTTTCTTAATTTGTGTTGATTTAAGTTTCCTAGTTTATTTTGGAATCACTTTTCCTACAAGTATTAGGTTTAGTCTATTATAAATAAGCCTACAAGCATATGTAATTTTTTTTTTGATTCATTCAATAATATTTTAAAGAGCTTTTCTTCTATCTCCTTGTGGATTCAAGGGTGTTCTTGTGGATTCAAGAATTTTCGTCTACAAGAACGATATCTAGTCTCCGTGTGATTTATTCCGCTGTGTCAATAACCCTAACTCCCCCTCACTAAAAACAATCACAAGCACGGAAAACAATGAACAAGAAGAAAACGACAAAAATAATATGGTGGAGCAAGCAAGGAATTTCAAATTTGAACCTTAAAACATACAAGATTATCCAAGAAGCACAATTACTAGAAAACACAATATGCACAGCCTCTAGAAGATTCGTTATAAAAGAAAGTGATGCATTATGTGAAAAGCATAAATCCCATGAAAAAAAAAAATGTGCGTGACTCTTGGAGTTCAACAAACACAAGATTCAAATCCTAGTAGTAATCTGAAAGCTGGACCTCTGACAAGAGAATCTAAGCACAACTAAGAAAAGTCAAACCACTAAGAATCAAGGGGTATTTGTTGAGTAAAAGCGGAGGCTCCTCCTCAATCAATAAATCTTTTCTTTTCCTTTTTTTTCTTTCTTTCTTTTGCACATTTTTTTTCTTTTTTCTTTTGCACAGTCATTGGCAGCTGACACGCTATATAGCATGGAAACCGAACTAGAGAAGCATGGAGACAAAAAGGATAGCCTGGTTGGTGACTCTGAGGTAGCCTTTTACTCATGCCTTAATTACAACGAACTGAGAAGAAAGCCGTGGAGATGCAAAAAGATAGAAGGTGGTTAAAAGACTCAACATCACCCTTGATATACTAGTATAGGTCAATTCCTCTAGAAAAGAAAAAGATACAATGCCAGAAGTCCATAGAGAAAAATGATCACTAAGGTGGAGAACTCCGATATTTGCTAATCCAAGAGTGTATATGGAATGAGACATACTAATCAAAGAACACACAATCAGAAATGAGTAATGACCACAGAAAGCGCACAGATATTAACATGTAATGGATATTCTTATCAATTCCAATATGTCACAAGAACTTCTCAAAAATTTCAAGCTTGCAAAACCATACTAAAAAATCTTTTGTTTTTGTTTTTTTTTTCTTTCTAAAATAAAGCAAGACATAAAATGAATAAGCACATACTAAATGATACCACACATTAAATGACACAAAAAGAAGGAAAAAAAAAAAACACACAAAAAGCCACCAAAAAAAAAAAAAACTAATAAACAACTTAACACAAGTCAAGTTTTCTCACCCAAACCGCTTTAGTGTGAAAAAAGTTGTGAGAATTGTGGTTCTTGGGTGGTGTCTTGACGTTATGGTTCCCTTCCCCTTCAATGGGAATCCATCTTGACATAGTTTCCAACTTTCTATTCCTAAGTCTAGGCAAACACAACCTCTGTTCGTGTTTGGTCTCAAGCAAATCAAAATAACGAGGTCTAATATGACCCTTAACCTCATTACCACCAATGGAGTATCTCCTATCCCATGAGATGTTGGAATTTCTTCCATCTCTATAAGACACTCTCCCATGCAACTCATAACAATAAGGGCGAATATGACCATACATACCACAATGATGACAAATAAAAACAGAGTGTACCTTTTTTTCTTTGGCCTTACCAACTCTAGGAAGTTTGAGAAGTCCATCCATATGTTGAATTTTTTATTCTCCCTTTCCTTGAGTTCTTGTGTCATGAGATGTATATGCACTCCATTTTTGCTCTTTGTTATCACCAAAGCCAATGTCACTCTTGTCATAACACATTTGTTAAGACCCAATGATATTGTCCAAAGTCTTTAATCCTTTGTTCCAAAGACCAATGGTAGCCATAGCACACTTGAGCTCTTCCTCTTTCTTAATCATTAGTTCTTCCAAGGCAACTCGAGACATCTCGAGAGTTTGAATCTTTTATTCATATGTTACATAGATTTGTTGTAGCTCATCCATCTCTGTCTCACAGGTCAAGAGTTTCACACAAAGAGCTTGTCGATCACTAGAAATCTTAATGGCATCATTCTTAGCCTCGAAAATCTCCTTCTTTAATTTGACATTCTCACTTTCATATGCTTTGAGTTTCGTAGTGAGTTTGTCATTCAATTTGGATAAGTTAAGAGATTCCTTATACAACTTTTCATAAGCTTACTGAAGCTCTTCATTTTCACTCCCCGAGGATTCATCATCAATGGCATTCTCAACCGACCTCTTCGGATACTCTAGTTGTCCTTCAATTTCAGAAAATGCCATGAAAGCAAGGAATTGTTCATGCCCCTCTTCACCTTGTGCTTCGTTGTCACTTTTATCTTTATCGGACTCGGATTCATCATCCCAAGTGATAGCGAAGGCTTTCTTCTTTCTCAACCGATTAGGGCATTCTTGAGCAAAGTGACCAAATCCTTGGCATTCATAGCATTGGGCTATGTCAGAGTTCCCTTGTATCTTTCCTTTCTTCTTCTTGGTTATAGAATTAATTATCTTTACCTTTGGATTTATGAGTTGATTCCGAAAGATTAGGATTCTTTTTCAAAAAAAACTTTTTACCATTTGAATTTTTTTTCCTTTTTTCTTTTTTCCAAATTTCTTACTGTTAGTGCATAGGGAGCCTGGCCAAGTCGGGCCAGGCTAATGTAGGGGAAAAAATTTTAAGGTCGGGCAAAGCTCACGGATCAGGCCAGATTGTAAAACAGATAGCTCCACTCGAGCCGTAGGTGGGCTTCGGGCGGCCCACAGGCCCTCGGGCCAATTTTACAGCTCTACTAATGACTAAAAAAATTTAGTTATGACACTTGTGATAATCAACACTACAGATGTTACAACTTATATATGGTACTCGTAAAATAGAGATGTAGCATAGTTCTAAATATCGGCCGATACGCTACGTATCGGAAAAATGGGGTACCACGACGGATACAGGCCGATATACCACTGAAATTGAAAATCGCAGGAGTATCGGCCGAGTCCCGGTACGTATCGGCCTATAAGCGTTACACAAGCCACGACGGGCTGATACTCACCGGTTCGGACCAGTACGGGAAAGAAATAGTTGAAAAATCTTTGAAATGATTTTTAAAATTTCACCGCCGCGACACCCAATTCCCGATACGTACCGATCGATACTACCGATACCGATACTCCGCGATCGATACCGTTACGTTACCCGATACCGCAATTTAGAACCTTGGGATGTAGTGTCACTGCAGCAACGAGAGTTGTGCAATCCGTGAGATTCATGTGGGTCCTATTTTGATGATCTGAATGATTCAAATTTTATGAAATATCGAGAACAATGTACTTGCAAAAAATCAAGTTAATTGAATATCAATAACTTGTTCATGAAATCACATCTTTATATAATAATAAAAAAATGAATATTTATGTATCAAACTGAATACAAATGTGATTTGATGAAGAGGTTATTGATATCTGATTAACTTGATTTTTTACAAGTATATTTTTCTTCATATTTTCTAAAATTTGAACAGTTCGAATCATCAAAATATGACCCAAAATAAATCTCACAGGCCGCACAACAATCATTGTTATGCTATACGTACAGCAGTGACACTGGATTCATATGTGTATTCTAGGATAACCTAAATGATGAAACAAATTTAAAAAAAAAGTAATTACATAAATATAAGATAAATTTTTTAGTAGTTTTTAATAAATACTTGACGTCATACGGTTCTGTTGTGTTCTAAAAAATAAGATAAAATTGATGAGTCTCACCGTCTAAACTAATAAAAAATAAATTGGGACATAACATATATTTATTTGAGTAGTATTAAATAATATTTCTAAATACTCACATGGTTTGACCATATAAATATAATTTATTGCTTTACATACATATAAGTTCATGCGTTTCTCATTTGGTTTCAATTATTCATACTAATTTGTTTTCCTAAAAAATAATTAATTCACTTATCACTACAGGAAAAGTGGGCTTAAAAGACGGAACTTTTTGCGACGGCACACCTTGCCGTCGCAAAAAATGTGACTTTTTGAGACGGCACAACTTGTTGTCACAAAAAATGTGAGTTTTTGCGACGGCACAACTTGTCGTCGCCAAAAAATATGACTTTTTGAGACGGCACAGCTTGCCGTCACAAAAAATGTGACCTTTTGAGACGGCACAACTTGCCGTCGCCAAAAAATGGGAATTTTTGAGACGGCACAGCTTGCCGTCGCAAAAAATGTGACCTTTTGAGATGGCACAACTTGCCGTCACAAAAAAAAATGTGACTTTTTGAGACGGCACAACTTACCGTCGCAAAAAATGTGACCTTTTGAGACGACACAAATTGCCGTCGCAAAAAATAAAGGCTCCGTTTGGTAAGCATCTCAAAATATAGTTTCACCCATTGATTTAATTATGTTGTTTGTTTGGAGTTTTCAAATCATAATTCTATACCCATTTCTCAAAACTCAATTTAAAACATAATTATTACTTTTCAAAACTCATAACCAAACATATAATTCAAAACTCAATTCAAATCAATATTTTTAATTTTTGAAATATTTAAATATTTTTAAAAAAATTTAATTTTGTTAAGATTTTAAATATTTTAATATTTAAATATGTTACGATTTTTTTAATTTTTTTAAATATTTTAATTTCAAAATATTACGATTTTAATTTTTTAAATTTTAAAATATTTTATAAAAATAAATTCAAACTCTATTTTATAAAAATATTTTTAAATATTTTAATTTTTTTGTTATGTATTTGGTTACGATTTGAGTGTAAAGTTGTAAAAATAGTATGGAGTTTCGAGTTATGTGTTTGGTTATGAGTTTTAAAAATAATTTCTTAATTGAGTTTTGTTTGATGTGTTTGATTACAATTTGAGGGTAGAGTTGTTTTTAAATTTAAAATATTAACATTTTAAATTATTTAAAATTTTTGAATATTTAAATTATTTAAATTTTTACGATTTAAATTTTTTGAATATTTATTTTGAAAAAAATTATTTCCTTTGTAGTATTTCAATTAAAAATTTGATTAATGTTATTTTCTGTTAATAATAATTTTTTTTAATTGAATTTTAAAAAGAGTTTGGTTATGAGTGTTGATTAGAATTTTCAATAGTGTGAAAGTAGTGTGTTTTGTTATGAGTTATAAACTCTGTCTGTCTCTCTCTCTCTCTGTGTCTCTGTCTCTCTTTTTTTTTCTCTCTCTCACTCATCACTCTTCTCTGTTTGTCTGTCTGTCTCTCTGTGTCTCTCGTCCATCTCTCTTCTGTCTATCTCTTTCAACTCTCTTCTCTCTCTGTCTCTCTTCTCTTTATCTCTCTCGCTCATCTCTCCCTGTCTCTTTCTCGTTTATCTCTTTTCACTCTTTTTTGTTCTCTCTCTCTCTCTCTCTCTCTCTCTGTCTATATCTTTTCACCCATTTTTTCATCTTCCTCTCTCTCTTCTCTTTCTCTCTTTCATCCATTACTCTTCTCTCTCTGTCTATTTGTCTCTCTCTCTCTGTCTCTCACTCATCTATCTCTTCTCTCATCTCTTTTCTCTCCCTGTCTCTTTTGCTCATCTATCTTCTCTCTATCTCTCTCATCTCTCTCTGTCTCTCTCGCTCATCTCTCTTCTCTCTATCTATCTCTCTCTGTCTCTCTTGTTCATCTCTCTTCTCTCTATGTCTCTCTCGCTCATCTCTCTTCTCTCTATCTATCTATCTCTCTCTTTGTCTCTCTCGTTCATTTCTCTTATCTCTATGTCTCTTTTTCTGTCTCTCACTCTGTATCTCTTTATCTTTTTGTCTCTCTCCCCCTCTCTCTCTCTTCTCTTTCTCTCTCTCTCTCTCTCTCTCCCCCCCCCCCACTGTGTTCGCGTTGCCCACTCTCTCCCTTCCATCTTTTCTATTTACTGAGCTCCCTCTCGATTTATTTATCCACTACAAGAAAATGTACTTTTAGCGATCACTTTTCTCTCTCTCGCTCATCACTCTGTCTCCCTCTCTCTCTCTCTCTCTCTCTCTCTCTCTCTCCTCTATCTATCTCTCACTAATCTTTCTCTCTCTCTCTCTCTCTCACCACCCATCTCCTTTACCACATTCACCACTACTGCAAACGCCATTCCACTACCATCATTACTATCACTGTCGCCACTTCACCTCTACGACTACCATTACTACTACCAATGTCACCACTCCACTACCACCACTACCACTACTGCCACTACTACTACCATTACCTCTCCTTCACCTCTGCCACTCCATCTACTCTGCCACTATCACAACTTCACCACGAATCTGCTTTGCCATCACCACCACCACCACCATCATCTCTTATCCACCACCTTCACCACTACTGTCGCTCCCTCTCATCTACCACAAAAAATTACTTCATGATTTTTAATAACAAAAAAAAAAAAAATAGGCCGCAGAAAAATATTTTTCATTGACCACAGAAAATTAACTTTTATTTTAGTGGAAAATATTTTTTATTAAAATATTATCCCTACTTGTACCAAATAAAAAATAATAATATTTTTTTTCATTAAAATAAAAATGAAACAAATAAATTTTTAAGCTTAGTAACTAAAAAAAAAATTTAAAAAAATTCATTAACTACAAAAAATATATATATTTTAACTAAAAATAATTTTTTGACAACGGCAACCCTCGTTGCAAAAAAAAAAAAAAAAAAAAAAGAGTTAAACGGCGTTATTTTGATATTTAAATTTCATTTCTGACCCCAAAAAAAAAATTTATTTTTATTTTTTATTTTTTATTCCCGCCCCTTTTTTTTTTCCATTCCCGCTCCTCCCTTCCAAAAAAAAAAAAAAAAAAAAAATCCCCAATCTCAAACCCAAAAATCCGTAATCTCTTCTTACCCCCTTCTCTCTCTCTCTCTCTCTCGATCGACAATGAGCGGCGAAGGAGCAGCGTCGTCGTCGTCGTCGGAGCAGCGTTGGAGCAGCAGCAGATCTTCCGATGTTGCCTGGCCTCACCAAGTCCTACCCTGTCACTCCTTCTCGTCTCCGACTTACCTATGAAGATGTATGGCTCAGATCTTCCAATGGAGTTCGCCTTCACGCCTAGTTCATCAAGCTCTTCCCTGACTGCCGAGGTCTTTCTCTCTCTCTCTCTCTATATATATATATGTATTTATTTGATTAGTTTGCCTTCACGCCTGTTACTACAACGTTTACTTCTTGGGGAAATATATTTTGTAGGCACATAAAGTTAGAATTTTTTTATTATTATTTTTTTTGGTGGTGAAAATTTAGAAATATTTGTGCCTTGCAAGGATGAACTTTATTATCTGTTTATGTCTCATTGTTGTGCTCTAACCTTTTGCTTACTATCACATGAAAGACACATACAACAAAAAGGGCGGTTGGGGTTCGATACAAAAAGAGAAGCTGAATTTAAAGGCATCGAAGTGTAGAATTACCTTTCTGATCCTCCATTAAAGCTGTGCAGAGAGAGATACACAAACTACCACAAAAGGTTAGTAAAACACATCATGTGTTGTGATATCTTCCATTCGTATATTAAAGGAGAAATTGTAAATCAATGGCATTTTTTTTGGTACAACACATAGAAAGGACTTTTACCATGCAAGCAAAAAATTTGCACCACTATGAAAATGCAAAAATTTTTTTACTGTCCCATTGATTTGTAATTTTCCCTATATTAAATGAAGATTCCCTCTTTGTCATAGTGACTTTAACCATTTTATTTAGCACCCCAAGCATTATTACTTTCAGTAGACGCATAGTTATTATACATACATGACTGAGGAAATATAGAAAGTACCAGTAAGCAAATGGTAAAAGTTCAAGCTTGAAAAGATTGATATTCATTTGTTGGAATCACTTTTTGTTTGTGGCTTCTCCAAGGGGCTCATTGTCAATTTGAGAGGTCCATTTGGATTGTGATGTTTTGTGGTTTTTGCTGTTCCAAATCTCTAGCAATTTAGCAGCCCTGGTTGAATAGAGTTTGTGTCCCATATGTAAAGTATCCTATGCTTGTAGGCATTATTTTTGGTGTTTACATGATTTTATGCTTTCTTCTTTTTTGCTTTTGTCCCTCTAATTGTTGAATGATACATTTGAAAATTAGTAACGTGCTTTTTAAACTTTGAAGTTCTTATATATTATTACACAACTTTCAATAATCACAATTAGGTGCATTCATTTAGTAGTCTCATCATACAATATTTATTTAGTTGAGGTTTAGGGAGACGAGTCAACAAAGTTTTTTTTTTTCTTTTCTTTGATAGGTGTAGGGAGACAACAAAGATATGAATGATAAAGGGGTACTTTTTCTTAATCATGAATTAAGGTATGATAAATCTCACCAACCACAAATAGATTATGAGGAATTTCATATCAATATTGATGTGCCCTTCTACCCTTTTGATTGTTCACTGGAGGGAGAAAACTCATGTACAAGCAAGTTTGTTGACTTTGGGGATTCAAGTCCTTTGTAAACTGCTATAGAACCAAAATTGTGACTATTTCTGAGTTATTCCTAAATTTTTATACTTACGAGAGCACAAACCAAAATTCAATATACTTAAAAATTGCAGAAATTGAAAACATAAAAATAAAATCCATACCCAACCATATATTAGAGATTCCTTGAAGATGGATGAACACGGAACTCATGTATAGGCATCTTATTATAATGACACAATATAGACACACACACACATACAAGTATTTATTTGCGGATATGATTAAGAAAGAAAATATTAGACAGATAAAAAAATCTTATAGCTTTAAGACATGATCTTGAGCCACAGAACAGGATATGCCAGACCAGTCACAAGGATCTGCATCTACCTTATTCCAATTTGACAAAGCCATAAGTGGGTCCTCATTTATAGTTTCCTTGAAGGCATAAAGAGCAAACACTGAACAAAACACAGAATCCCAAGTGAGACAAAAATTTAAAAATAAATAAATAAATAATTAAAGTCCATAAAATCAACAGCAAAATCCAAGAAATTTTCCCCAGAAAAGAATCAAATCATATACCACATTCATATAAATACTAGAATCAAACTTAAGAAGAAAAAAAAAGAGACAGAGATCGTAAATTAGATAATCAATGCGGTTTTCTTTCTTTCTTTCCTCCAAACATTTTAACATAGACCAAAAAACAAACACCTTATAGGCATGCCAAACACTAAGGAGAGACCATATGACTACTATCATTGATACATACAAACACTCTATTGCGTGTGTGTATATATATAGATGTAGAGTTCATCAATTCTTGGTAAGGAGAGGCCAAACACACAAGCACACACTATATATGTACCTGGTAAGGATAGACCAAACACACAAGCACAAACACTATATATATAGAGAGAGAGAGAGAATAAGAACACCATGCCACCAATACCACTTAAAAATTGAAATGTTTTTTGAAAAACGAGATGGTGAGGTTGGACAATGAAGGGGCAAAGATCTGAGAAGTTGAAAATTACAGTTAGGGTTTGAAATTGAGGAAACGAGAGAGAGAGAGAGAGAGAGAGAGAGAGAGAGAGCGTGTTTATCTGATGCAAGAGGTCTGAGATTGAGAGGATTAGCAATGGTAGAGTGTAGGCGGCTCCACACACTACCATCGAACATCCTTCCTCTCTCCGCCAAACCCATTGCTGCTCCGCCGCTGCTCCTGTTTCGTTTCGTGTTAGTGCCTTCTTCGAGTTTGCTCTCTGCTTTGGCCAGTTCGGCGCCGACCTCACAGTGGGGAAACAGAGCGACACGACCATGGTGTGAGACATTTTTGGTGGTAGTGATTTTGAATGGTGGCCTAGGGTTTGTGTTTATGTGAATGTCAAAGAGAAAGAGAAATAGACAGAGAGCAAACAGAGAAACAGAGAATACATTGTGGGCAACGGTGAGAGAGAGAGAGGGAGAGCAAGCGAATTTTTTTTATTTGTTCGGTGTTTATGTCTTCCACGTTTCAAATTTCCCTCCCAAATTTTTGGCGACCAAAAGACCATATTAATCGCAGAAAAGGTACCTTCGCCGACAAATTTTTTTAGTCACAAAATCTCAATCAACGGCGACTAAAATATTAGTCACTGAAAGTACTAATTTGGCGACTAATTTTTTTTGGTTGCTGAAAATAAGTTTTTGACGACCAAATTTTTGGTCGCCAAAAAATATGTGACCTTCCGCGACCAAATTTGTAGTTGGTCGGCAAAAACATACCACTTTCTGCGACTAACTCATTTTTTGGTCGCCAAAATATAACCTTCTGCGACCAATAATATTTGGTCGCCAAAAATAATGATCATTCGCGACTAATTAATATTTGGTCACCAAATGTCATTTTTTTGCGACCAAAATTTTTTTGGTCGGCAAATGTGTAAATTCTTGTAGTGTTAGACTTCCCCAGTTATCTTTGGATAATAAGTGTGTACTTCAGTTTGACTCATAGAAGCCAAATCTTGAGCTTCATAAATCTCTGACTGCAAAGAACATTCTCAGTCCTGAACAAGTTAAAACTTCTCCATTACCAAGCCTTTAAATTGCCTCCAAATTGTGTTTGCTAAAGTAAATTATCTGTTCAACTCTTATACGGAACAGCTTCAATGGTGTCTGAAACTGCGAACCATGAAAACAATATAATGATTGCTGATGAATTGACCAATTCCGATTTAGTTTATCCCTAACTATCAAATCCCACTTTCATAAATGTGAAATGTAGTTGATTTTCTGTCAAGAACAATGAATTTTGTAGCATACGTGACCTTCATCTGAATGGATGAATACTGCAACTCTTTTACCTATATTAACTTGGAAAAGATCCTTTCGTTGGTCCTAATCCCATCATTGGCATCCTGTTTATCTGCTTATAATCTTAAATAAATTTACAGTTCTGTAGAGAACCTTTTAAAAAAAAATTTGTACCACATTATATTCATCGAATTTTGTTATATGCCCTTTTGGTCTTCTTCAATATGTATCAACAGTCATCAAGGTTTCTAAAGATTGTGTAAAATAGTTTTTTTTTTTATCAGCATTGTGTAAAATAGTTAATGGCAGATTTTGAAACATAATTTTAGTTGGCGTCCATGAGTTGATTTCTATTTTGTTTTGTAGACATATTTCGCTTTCCCTTTATAAAGACTTCACATCATTGACTGCCTAACTGGAATAGATTGTTTATCATAATCTTTTTGATTTCAATAATTGGTAATTGGTGGGAAAAAAAGCCACTATCTTACTTTTTCCAGCACGATATAAGAACGAAAGACTAAAGAGAAAAATAAGCATCTTTTGGACTTGTTTGCGGGCATGACCCTTTGACTTTAACCATTTTATTTTATTTTTGATTTTCACAATTGAAAATGGAGCGAGCAAAGTGAAATTTTGATGAAAATGCCAAAGGTGAAAATAACCGTTGTTTTTATCCGTGTGAATTTTGGTTTGTAGAAGATTTACGGATCAAAAAGAAAGAGAAGGGGAAATTTAAAATATATATATACTTAGTGGCGGTTCTAGAAATTTTGTTCAATGAGATGATTCATATTTCCCTTCCTCAAGGTGAAGTCCAGCAGACCAACTACTATTGAGTGAAATTATTCCTAAAAACTATGTTCTAGTTCAACTCAGTTTAATTTTTAAATTTATTTATTTATTTTTGTCAATTTCAAAGAACTAAACTTGAATTTGTGTGTGTGTATATATATTGGTGGCTCAAAGACTTTGTGGTCAATTGATTATTGACATAATCAATTTGGGATTTGTGGAACAATTTCAAAGCATGCTTCAAAAATGAATCTTGATCTTTCTTGAAAAAATCACTTGAGATTTTGGTTGGAAAAAGTAGACAAATATTTTGAGTTTATGTTGCATGTTGAATACAATTAATTTCAAATCATCTTTCTTGAGCTAATAAAGTTGAAGTTTTTTGAAAAGTTTTCGTCATAAATTTGATAGCTATCATGTGAGCAAAAGAAAGGATGTAGGATGGCTGTTTGTCTGCAGGTTAGGATGGCAAAGCATGGGGAAAATGGTGGCTCAAAATCTGGAAGAAAACATGCAAAAGATGGAACAAAAAGTATGAAAAAGTTGTTGGACTGGCATGCCAATTCGCATCTCCGAACAAGCCATTCGCGCCCATGGTCAGTCCCATCGCTCCCACATCCAGGCCGCGACGAAATCAGCTCGCAGAAGTTTTGGCTCTGCATCTCGCGAAGGATGGTCGTGCCCGTGACCCTCTTGACTGCGCCCGCGATCAGCTTTTCCGACGCCGTGAGGTGTCTTGTCCCAGACCTATTTAAGGCAGACTTGGCAGATAGATTTTTTATCTCTTGCATTCATTTTCAAAGCACTCTCTCCTAGGATCTTCTAGGTATTTTTATCTTTTGAGAGATTATTTTTATGGGTGAGAAATATTTTTGTGAGAGTAATCATTTTATTATAGAGAGATTTTGCTGAGTGTTTGAAAGTGATTTTTAGTGAGGTTTCATTTGTATTACTCTCATATTTTCTTGATGATTGGTTAGCTCATCAGTGCCTCAAGTTTATCATCAAGCTATAACAAGTACTTCACACGTTTCAACTGTGAACCTTCTCGGTGGATTCCAAGATTGTAGACTTCAGTGGATTCTGAAGTCATTGGCATTGTGGTGATTCAACTTCCGTGGCGGAGATCCAGTGAAGAGGAAGAAGAGTGACTCATACATTAAGCAAATGCGCGAGCCCGGAGTGGCTTTTGTAAAATATCTCTTGTACTCTTTTCTTTCATAGTGGATTGTTCGCTTGGCCGAGGGCCTATGGTTTTTTATCACAAGTTGGTGGATTATAATTGTGATTTTCCATGTGAAAAACATTTTGTTTTGTAGATTTATTTTCTCTTGCTCTCTCTCTTTTCTACATTGATCGTGTTTGTATAATTTTTAATTTGGATTATCTAAATTGACAATCACTTATCACAGGACAAATCTAAATTTACAAAAAAAAAATTTGATAAAATTAAAATTTTCATACCTAATTGTATTTAAATGGATTGAGTGCAACTTCTACCTCCCTCAGATCATTTGCATTCTTAGATATTATTTATCGTAGTTCATGTTGTCTGTCTATAAAGAAACGCAAATGGGTTTGATTGCAACATCGGGTACTGGGTTCTACCATTAGTGTTAGTTTTTAAAAATAATTAGATAAATTCTAAATATATTTTTAAAATTTTATTTATAATACGAAATATTTCCATAATTTTAAAAATTATATTACATCTCTTCAAACTTTTAATCTTAACTAATGACTTTATAAATTATTAAATTAATTAACAGTTTTAATTATATCATAATATATTTTAATTAATAATTCTAATATTTTATTGTTATATAGCAGAGTAATTAAAAATTTCATTTTTTCTGTTAATTCTGTTAAATAGAAAAATCAGACAATGAAGTGTTTATAATTTTCAGAACTATAGAGGCCAATCTATTTTTTAAACAAACCTCAAAGGTGTGCTTGTAATTTACCTAAAATAATTTTAGACAAGTACTAAATTTTAGGATTAATTATACTTTACATTCATATAGTTTGATTCAAATTTCATTTGTATCTAAAGTTTTAAATTGAACGATTTAATCCCTACACTTTAAGTGTGATTTTAATTTGGTTATTCTGTTCAAATTGAAAGGTAAAATTAATAATTTTAAGACGCGTATCAATTTTTCAATGTGTACACGTAAACAAAATTAACAGAAATTTAGATAAAAAGGCCAAATTGAAATTGGACTTAAAATGTAAAGACCAAATTATTCAAGTTGAAACAATAGAAACTAAAATTAAAATTTGTGTCAAACTATAGAGGTGAAAAGTATAATTAACTCTAAATTTTATAAACAAGAAGTGGATTTCGTCCAATCCATAATTTGGATTGAAGGACACTAATCGGTCCTGTGGGGCTTATCATGTGTCACGCCTCGACTTTTATTATTCGAATCCATTACCAAATCCATTTTAATAATTCCATTTAGTTGTGAACATAAACAAAAATAAATAATAACATTCTCTCACAGCAACAATGATGACATAAATAAGATATGGTACAACACCCTTAGGCTTACATTGAATAACAATAAATAAAACAAAAGGGATTTACCCTTATACAATACATGGCACACAGCCAACAAATAAAGGGCCATATGGCCGACAATTAAAAGTCTTCAAGTCATACACGATTCGTCCAACCTTGTACCTGAAAAAGCTTATCAATACGTGGGATGAGCACTAAGCCTAGTTGTAACAACCCCGACCCATAATTAATGTGCAATCCATGATTAAGAAGGCTTAATAAGTAATTAAAGTGGAATCTTGCATTACTTGCATGTGAATTGCCTTATTTGTGCTTATATATGTTTAACGTAGAAAGATCTGCTCATGTTTCCGTTTCGATTTGCGAATTGAAAGCCTTATCGGCATCTAATTCAGAAATTGACTTGGTATACGTGTTATTTGGAATTTTTAGAACATTATGGTAGGTTCAATTGAAATTCGATTCAAAACGACATAATTAGAATAATTGAATGCCCAATTAAGCCTAATTAAATAAGTTCTTAATCAGAGCCTATATAAGGCTTATACACCCCACTTGAGCCACCTTTTCTCATCATCTTTGAGCCTTCAAGAGACAAAATGTGAGAGAGAGAGAGAGAGGGAGGGAGAGAGAGAAGATTGAGCTCATCTTAGAAGAATTGTAAGAGAATTTGGAAGGTTTGGCTTGAAACTTCAAACATTGACCATTGAGAGTGTAATTGGCCATTGAAGGTAAGAGTTTAACTCTTTAGCTTTGAGATTAGTCACTTAGTACATGAATTCAAAGAATTGGGTTGTGTAGTGCAAGAATTGAACTTAGATGGTTGACTATAGGAGTGTACCATACATGCATACATACTTCACAGTATTTTGAAGTTATTTTCCAAGAAATTCCTCATGCATGTTACTAAATCACTTTAGTTTTGGGAATTCATCAAGTTTCATGCCATTTTGAGTCACTAGATCATGTTTTGGAAGTCTTCAAGTCAAAGCAAAACATCCATGTTATGTTTTCTAAGAATTGGGTTTTGTATTGTTTAGTTGGCAAGTTTTGGGGCATTGATTTTGCGAAATGATTTAGAATTCTCAATGTTTCCCAAGTTCACATATGATTTCTCAAGTTTTTGGCCCAAAAGGAAGAGTTTTGTAGTGTTTAAATTGAGTTTGGAAGCTTGGAGGTGAATCTGGAAATTCCAGAATTTCAACCTCTCTGCTCGAGCGAAAGATTCTCCGCTTAAGCGACCATTCTGTGATTTTGCACTCCCGCTCGAGCGACCAGAAGCTCGCTCAAGCGTGAAATGCATACTCCCAGAAGTTTACGTGTTTTGCAGACTACTCGAGCGACAAAAGTTGTGCTTGAGCGAGGGTATGAGTCTTACACTCGAGCGAGCGTTGAGCGAGCATCGAGTGGAAAAATCAAGCAACCAACACTTTTGCAAAAGTTTACAGACCGCACGAGCTACAGAAGTTGCGCTCGAGCGACCACTCACATTTTGTATGTCCGCTCGAGCAGAGGAAGTTGCGCTCGAGCGAGGACTTCATTTTCAGCAAGTTTTGTTAAGTGTTTTCAAGTGCATTTTAGTATCCTCATTGCATCTAGGCATTCCTAGGTCATGATTAAGACATAATAGTGACGGTAAAACATAGAAATGCACTAAGAGCAAAACGTAATAAGCTAAGAATATTCTGAACCTGTGTCTCAAATGTGTATCTGTTATATGTTTGTGTAGGTCACATGCCATAAGTTTTCCAGTTGTCTGTTCTGTCTATCCACTTGGGAGCCATCTGTGAGTAATAACTTTGTCAAGTTATGTTCAATTATAAGCATTTTCTGAATGATATAGGATGATATGTTTTTTGAAATATTATTTTCTGCATGAATGAATGGTTGTCAAATATTTCTGTTATGTATTCGTGGCATTCTTAGCTTCAGATGACATCTATTATTTGTTCTGTTATGTCCCAATTATGGGTCAACTGTACGTCTCATGAGCCAACTGTTATGGATTCTTCCTGTATACATCCCACTTATGGGCCAACTGTACGTCTCATGAGCCAACCGTACCATCTCCGTGCATGTGAGTCAACTCTATGCCTTTATGGTCATCCCTTTATGGGTCCACTGTTTCTACTAGTGCTAATGAATGTACCACGTATGTTTAACTGCAAATTCTGATTATGAATATGATTCTGAATCTGTATCTATTATGACCTATGATTTCTGAATATGATTATGAATCCACTTCTAATAAGTACTGAATTCTATTTTCTATAACTATTATGGACAGCATTCATTAAACCCTCTACTCTGTTATTATTCACTGGGCTCTAGCTCACTATTTATATTATGTATGTAGGTGATCAGGCACATAACCAGGCCCAAAGTTGATGGCCTAACATTCTGTTTTGCAGCCACCCTTTGCGCCTCCCGAGGAGGTTCTGGATCAAGTCAAGCCTTGTGGCCTTGTTTCACGAACATTTAAAACTTTGTTTTCTTTTGGTTTTTGAAATTTTTTTTGGTTATCTGTACATAGGGTGACGTAAAATTACTGTATCTATGTGACGTCACATATATGTTATGAGTTTAAAAATTATTTTATCCCATGTATGTCTGCACAGCTCAACGGACGTTGTACTTTGTATATTTGCTTCCGCAGCCTCTATTTATATGTTATTCTATTCAAAGGCCTTTGATAATCCAAGGATTACTGGCCAGTTGCAACGCTAAACCTATGGGGGCGAGTTTGGGTCGTGATACCAGTTGAGATCCCAAAGATCCTAACCAATCACAACATATAGATAAAAATGATCATGAATGCATCATGACATACCATATAAATAGTGTGACATTAATATCCAAAATATACACATATAACTGTACTTTTCTCAAAAGTTCCTCTTGACAAAAATCAGTATAAAAATCATTCATTCTCTTTCACATTCCCATCATTACTTCCAAAAGAAAATATTTTCAAACCTCATTCTTTCTTTGATAAAACTTCTCACGTTAACATAAAAGAATCTCACTTGAACCACCGTTCTGAAAATATAACCCCACATGCAAATCATAATCCCCATCCTACCTCTCAATACACCATAAGCATTTACATCCCAATATATATATCTATTACCTTCCCTGACCATTGGTCCAAGGGTTTAAAAAGGGGACCGATATGAAACTGTTAACACATATATACGTTCAAACAAGATAACCGAAGTAATACATACTACCAATCCCATCTCCACTATACAAAAACCGACAACACATATATATATTCAAAATGGGATAACTGAAGTAATACATACTGCTAATCTCATCTCCACCGGCCTACAACAAGAATGGTAGATCAACCAATACCAATACCACATAACACTTTACCGGCGTCACCCGAAAGAAGGTGCTCTTCAAGTCATATTTTATCGGGCGCAAACCGAAAGAGAACGAAGAACCTCTCACAAGGCGCCATGCTTTGCAGGCTCAACACGGCGGGTAACAGACCCCCAAACAATATCATATTAAAAGCATAACGAGCTAATCAACAGAATACTACATGAGTGTAATACATACACCTAGTTCAATTATCATCATGATAGCCACAATCTGTTAATTACATTAACTCATTTCTTTTAAAATATACTTCGCGAACCACTGTTCCACACGGGACTACAACAAAATAGTTCTTTAATGACAAAATCACTTCGTCTCCAATAGTGAAATTTTCGTCACCAAACTGATCTGTGACAAAATAATTTCGTCCACATGTTCGTCGTCACTAAAAGTACCTGATGATGAAAATTTATTTTGTCACATATTATTGGTATTTGGTGACGAAATGTTTCGTCACTAAAAGTTAAATATTTTGTCACCTATAACGTTCATTTCGTCACTGGAATTAAATAAAATTTTATTATATTTGTTTTGGGTGACAAAATATTTCATCATTAAAAATAGCGATAGAATTTTTAGTGACGAAAATATCGTCACCAAAAGATGGAAAAAAAAGTCAGGGACGAATACTTTTGTCAACAAATATTTTAATTTAGTGATGAAATAGTGAATATGTGTGACGAAATTATTTGTTGGGATTAGAAAGCTTTAGTGTCAATTATTGACCGAACCCAAAACTATGGAACTAACAGATTTCAAAATTCTATGAAACATTGAAGCAAACATTTGGCGGGTGACATAGAAAACATCAGATTTTCAATATTAGAAACAGAGGAAACACTAGTTTATGTGTAAATTGAAATCCCAAATAAACAAAAAGATCAATGAATTAGCACTACAAGAAAAAACAACTTTGGCGACTAAATTTTTAGTCGCCAAAAGTCTGTTTTTAGTCGCCGAAAGTCGAAATTTGACTTTCCCCAACAAAATTCTTTAGTCGCCACATTTGTCGCGTATACGTGGCCGGCGTAGGTATTGGCGACTAAAACTTGTTTAGTCGCCAAAAGACAGGTCTTTCGCGACCAATAATTTAGTCGCCAATAGTGTTTTACACTTTTGGAAATAAGGTCTTTAGCGACTAATAATTTAGTCGCCAATAGTCACTCAATCGCCGACTAAACGGTTTAGTCGCCAAAATAAAGAGTTTCGGCAACTAAATTTTTAGTCGCCAAAGGTGTTTCCGGCGAAAAAAAAAACCCCACTTTTTTTTTGCTTTTCCTGGGTTTCGAACCCCAACCGTCCCACATTCCAAGCCTTTTTGCAACACACTCCCTCCACTATGCCATTACAACTTCACATGAATATATATGCAATATATATTATTTATATAGTATATTAACCGGTATTAATACAAAATAATATATATAAATATAATTATTTTAATTCAATATAATTTATGTAAAAAATAAATTATTTACTAAAAAAAAATTTAGGCCACTTTTGGCGACTAAAGTGAGTTTTAGTCGGCAAAACCCCTCCTTTTAGCTACTAATTTTTTTTTAGTAGCCAAAAACATCCACTTTTGGCGACTAAAGTGAGTTTTAGTCGGCAAAACCCCTCCTTTTAGCTACTAACTTTTTTTAGTAGCCAAAAACATCCACTTTTGGTGACTAAAGTGAGTTTTAGTCGGCAAAACCCCTCCTTTTAGCTACTAAATTTTTTTAGTAGCCAAAAACATCCACTTTTGGCGACTAAAGTGAGTTTTAGTCGGCAAAACCACTCCTTTTAGCTACTAATTTTTTTTAGTAGCCAAAAATCTCCACTTTTGGCGACTAAACTGAATTTTAGTCGCCAAAACGCCTACTTTTGGCTACGAATTTGATTTTAGTCGCCAATAAGTCTACATTTGGCTACTAAACTGTTTTAGTCGCCAAAAGTCTTCACTTTTGGCAACTAATTCAATTTTAGTCGCCAATTGTCCTACTTTCAGCGACGAAATTTACAGTTTTGGTCACCAATGCTGCTTTTTGTTCTCTATAGAGAAGGGACCGAGAGTGACGGCCTGAGAGAATGACTGCCGGAACTGAATAGATTTGATAAAGTCCACCATCGTTGTCACTCCAATCAATCCCATTGTTCTTTCGATCGTGCTCTTCTTCTTCTATGTCGAATTACACCAACTTCTTTGCATGTTGTGATTGTTGAACCCTCATCATGATATGCCTAGTCTACTCACACGTTTACTCTTCTCCTTCTGATTTCTCCATTTTTGTTTGGTTTGTTTGGGTTAGAGAGAGAGAGAGAGAGAGAGAGAGAGAGAGAGAGCGACAGTGGTCTGTGGTGAAAAGAGGTGGGTGATGTTTGGTCGTGAAGGAGCATCTGTGTGAGAGAGAACAATCCATTTTGTCTAAACAGAGAACCATCTATTTTGTCTAAAAATTTCCTACCTTTGGCGACCAAATTGGTTTTTTTGTCGGCAAATGCTAATTAATTTCATAAATCCCTCCAAAATTTGAAACATTTCCCTCCAAATATTTAAATTCTTTGGCAACTAAAATAATTTTAGTCGCTGAAAATATATTTTTGGCAACCAAATTTTTGGTCGCCAAAGATAAAAAATAATTTTTTATTTTTACATTTGGCGGCTAAATGATTTTAGTAGCCAAAACTAACTATTTGGCGACAGAAAAAAAATTTTAGTCGCTGAAAATATATTTTTGGCGACCAAATTTTTGGTCGCTAAAGATAAAAAATAATTTTTTATTTTTACATTCGGCGACTAAATGGTTTTAGTAGCCAAAACTAACTATTTGGTGACCAAAAAAAAATATTTGTCGCCAATTCTGGTATTTTAGCGACTAATTTTTTTTAGTTGCCAATAATGAATATATCCCGACAAAAAAAATTTAGAAGCTAAATATTGTACTTTTGCCGACTAAAAAAAATTTGAGTCGCCAAAGGTGCATTTTGTTGTAGTGATGGGACTGCATTGTTGGATTAGTAAAAGAAAGATGACTGTTTAGCTAATTCTTTTATGTTTATAGCAGATGAAGGGTTGAGCTTATTTGAACAGAAGGGTGTTATCTGAGTTCGTAGGGTTCATTATTGCATTAATTTGTTAATTAAAAAAAAAATAGATGGTCTATTTTAAAAAATTGCACATGTTGTTCATATTTTTTGTGACAAGCATGATAAATTAAACATATTATTACGATTATCAAATTGAACTAATTTTTTTATGAATGATATACATAAAAAGTTTTGCAAAATAAATGGTTTGAAACATTGAAATAGACCTGTAATGAGCCCCACGAGCCTAAACAATACCCTTAGGGCATGTTTGATTAACATGATTAATAGTTAAAAGATTAATAATCTCATGAATTAGTGTAGAATTAGTTATCCAATTAAGTTAGTCAGACAACTATTTATTATGTATTCATTTTGCTTTTTCTTTCATATTTGAAATTATGATCCTCAACCCCTCTCAATATTAAAAATTCGCCAATTTCGTCGGATTGAGTATCAGTCGTATATGTAATCCAATTAAAAGAATTTACAATAAAAGAATTTACAATCGAATATGAAATTATGAATCCCTTAACTAACAATTATAATCCTATGCTATAATCCATATAATCAAACCTACCCTTAATTCCAAGATGGCCTATAAGAAAGCCAGACCTTTACATAAAATGCTTAAAGTAATGAAAATAAGATTGTGATGCCCTTCATAGAGCCAAAAAAAAAAAAAAAAAAAAATGGAATTGGTAGATTTGTCAAACCATTACAATTTTATATAAAATTTGATTTATAATGATGTGATAATGATATCTTTATAAATCATCATTATAATAACTTACATAATTTTATGTAAAAAAAATTTACAAGAATATGATAAAGTTCCTTCCAAATTAAGGAATGAGAAAAATAAGAAATTAAATGTCAATATGGAGACCATAGAGTTGAACCATGGGAAACTCCTGCACATGTACTAAATGTAGTTGTGAGATTATCATCTTTCATCTTGTTTTGAAGTTTATTTCTAATAATATTCGTATCTGAAGTTTAGAGGGTGTTTGGAATGATTTTGACTTTTTACGAAAAAATGTACAAAAAAGTAAAAAAAACGATGTAACCTAAAAAATATTTTAAAAAAAAAGATAATTAAAAAAAAATGCACTTTCGTAGATTTATTTATTTATTTATCAACAAAAGAAAAGCTTTATTGATGAAAAAAGCAAAAAAACATGCAAAAATACATCAACAAAGTAGGGAATAGCACAGAGCATCATAGCTAACCTTAACAATCCTAACTAGGTTGGCACCGCAAAGGAAGCACAAACATGTGCAAGCACTAAACCCAAGATTGGTGAGAAACAATCAAAAACAAAGAGGAAAAAAAGGAACAAGAGTAAAGAAAGAGCACTTTAGACATCTGACCAACCTACCATTCTCATGGAACCCTGTCATGAAATTCATAAAATCCTACTTCAGTATACTCCAACATTTCTGTATGCAAGACAGATTAAAGCCATCAGGTCCTGGCACCTTGTTTCCATAACAACTTTTAATAGCAGCTCAAACTTCGGATTCAGTAAATACCACCTCCAAATCACCTACAGTGTCATTGTTAATAGATTTAAACATACCAACAAGCTTGGGTCTATGCTTCCAACTCTCATTAAACAAACACCTAAAGTGCCTTACCACCTCCATTTTTACCTCCTCAGGTTGCATAACTCTTCCATTAACCTAAATACAATCCAACATGTTCTTACATTGTCGGCTTTTAGCCATAACATGAAAAAAATCTGGTGTTCTTATCACCCTTTAGTGCCCAATTCAATCTAGATTTTTGAAGCCAAATCCACTCTCCCATTTTTCTCAACCTCCAAACTTCTCCAAGGAGATCTCTTCTTTTACTAACTTCCTGGTCATTCAGACCTCTACCCTCAGCTTCCAAATCTAGAGAATGAAGCTCAGCTTCAGCAACTTTTATTTTGGAATCAACATTGCCAAAAACCTCATGGTTTCACTCATTCAGCTTGGATTTAAGAATGTGAAGTTTTTCTTTAACAACAAAACCTGCCCAACCATACACCTGGGCCTCCATCCAAGTCTTTTTAACCAAATGTAAGTAGCCAGGATGCAATAACCAAGAATTAAAAAATTTAAAAGGCTTAGGCCCCCAATCTCTTTGGTCCTCCATAAGTAATACTAGACAATGATCAATTAAGAATCTAGGCAGACCCCAAACTTTAAAATCAAAAAGCTCTAGCCACTCAGGATTGAGGAGAAATCTATCGAGCCTACTCCACCTATCACCCTCAATAGAATTACTCCACGTATACTTTCTTCCCCACATTGGAATATCAGTAACTTTCATTTTTTTAATAAACTCCCCAAAATATTTCATCCCTCTATCTCTCCTTAAACACCATTTTCTCTCACCAATGGATCGGATTTAATTAAAATCCCCCCCCCAGACACCATGGATACTGAAAAAAGTGCATAAGATTACCCAGCACCTCCCACAGAATCCTCCTCCTTGCAACATCATTCGGCCCGTACACATTAACCACCACACAATTATTGGAATTACAGTAAATACCTGGTAATAGAATGAAACTTCTATTGCAGCAACAATCTACCATGGCAAACACCTCAAGTTTCCAAATACAAATAAGACCCCCAGCACTCCCTTCTGCATCCACAGACAAAAAATTAAACTGATCCCAAGGCCACATGAATTTAACAAATTGGTCGGACATCACAGGTTTCTTTGTTTCTTGAAGCATTACCAAATCCACACTCGTTGCTCTAACTAGCTCTTTTATCTTCTTTCTTTTACAAGATTTACCCAACCCCCGAACATTCCAAGATAACATCTTTATTACAAACAAATACAATACACCAAAACACCTACTCACCCCACTTAAGGCTTATTGGCAGACCCCTATATAGCCTTTGCTCTTTCCAAATCCTTCCTTTCGAGATCCATTAATTTGTCCTGAACCTCATTTTCTTTTTCTTTGAAATCAATGCCCAATAATTTCCCAATTTGCATGGTTGCATGGGCTTCGTTCAGGAGATACCGAACCCTACTTGAGCTGCTCGCTTGCGATTTAGAATAGGAAACAATAGCCAACGCTGCTTGAAGCATTGCCCCTTTATCAATCTTGCTTCCAAAAGCTTCACCTTTCCTAACCCTTTTCTTTTTTATCTCAGTTTTACACTGTGTTATGCTCTGAATCACCACTTATTTCCTTTTCCCTTCACTCTGAATACCTTTCCTTACCAGCTGTGGTTGCCCTGATGGAAGAATCAATTGACCTATTCTATTTTCCTTTAAGACAGCGATGTCCTCCCCCCGGCCCAGCCCATTAAATATTGCATGATTAACAAGATCATCACCCACTTCCTTAAATAAACCATTATCTTAGACAGGCCCAATGACACCTTCAAGATTAATATTGGGCCGCTGCAACTCAAACCCACTCAAACTTTTCAAACAGCCCACGTTATCAACATGACCCACAACTTGTCGACTTCCTTCATTAACACCTTGAATTTGAAAATCAGACAAGTGCCTTTCCATTTCCATGCATGCACCGTCCACACCTCCTATCCCCAGACCACTACCTGTTTCAATAACTTTGGAGATAGTTGTGTCATCAATACCCTTTGTCTTCACCTCCACCGCATTCATGGTGCACCCCTTTCCCACTGGTGCCAACATAGCTTCAGTATCTACCTCAACTGCCAACTCGACTTCCACCTCATCATCATCCTCCTTGGCCTCTTTAGATTTTCTGCAACATGCACCATTGTCATCACAAGAAGTTGTAACTCCATTGCAATATGATGATCCTTCGCCCATTGGTGGATCCACTTGACTATCAGCATTAACTATGATTACTTGTTCCACACAGATTCTAACAGGATAAAACTTATCCTTGCATGCCAACATGATCACCATATTAATAGATTCCATTACCTTTGTTACAATTCTTACTTTACCACAAAGTAGCGATGTCATTTGCAAAGTATCATTGTCAATCCAGATCACCTATCCGCATAATTTACCAATGTTTCTGAATGTAAGTAAACTCCACAAATTAAATGGAACACCGTAACAACTTAACCACACTGCTCGCTCCTGTTCAATAACCATGTCCTTCTTCTACTCCGATACAAAGTCACACCATACGTCAATCTACTCCTTCATCCGACTAACTTCATACTGCATCACCTTTTTTGAATTGAACGTGATTACCACCAATTTTCCTCCACCTTCATGAAATATAAGATCTTTCAGTCCTCGTTTCTCACATTCCTGTTTGAACTCAGTCAATACACAGTATGGTTTCAACTTAACGATTAAACTCTCATACAACCAACCATTACTAGGCTCATCTATTCTCGCAAAGAAAGCCTTTCATTCCCTTTAACAATGTCTGCATAAGAATGTGACTCCGTCCTTATCTTAGTGTTGAATCTGACCTAATTCACAGACCTCTCTCCTTGCCCTTCAAGCGTTGGCTGACCCCTTCTTGACTGATCCACCCTGCCAAACTCTATCATTTTCACTTTCAGTTCTCTATTGTCAACCCATAATCCATTTGCATTTTGGATCACCATATCAGCCGCAACCGAGCAGTCATACCACACAAAACCGAACCTAGATCGCGTTGCTTTTCTTCTCTTATTTGGGATATAAGCATCTTTTACCACTCCAAACTTGGAGAACAAGACAAACAAACCCTTTGAATCCATAGTTTCCAGTATATTGTCCACAAACACTGTGAGAAGTCCTTGAGTTTCCCCATTCTTTCGTGGCCTCCGTTGAAGAACTGGTATCCAACCTCCCCTCATATCCACAGTGTGAGAGTTGAGATCCCTTCCATAGCTTCTCTCAAACATGCCAAATAGTGCCTTAATATCACTTCTTAGTATTAATGTGTAGAGATGGGCAACGGATTTTTCAAATTCACGTGTGAATTATTGATTTTAAATTTAACTATTTTAATGATACGATTTTATATTTTACCTTAATTCTGACAACTTTAACTTGCGTACCCTTATACTCGACTTATTCTATTAATGCTCTCTCGAACATTTTCTATTAGAATTTGGATAGGTCAAATACAATCCGGCAGAGTAATTTTATCATATTAATGTGTGACTTAAATTCATTCTTGATATGGTGAAGGTTATCCCCAAAATAAATTTGAACAATTCGTTATTATTATTATTATTTATGCACATTTTTATTAATTTTTTTGCAACCTTAAAATATAACATAGGAGTCCCTTCTTTTTTAGGACACTTACCAGTAAGTCTCATACATAAAATTCAAAACCCTAATCCCAAAACAAAACACTTGTACAAATTAGTCCTACATATTTTTAATTATTACTAAGAAATACTTTTTTTATATAAATTTAAAAAAGCTGCTACATCCCACTACTGCTGGACTTCCATCAGACGGTCACCGGAGACTCAAATGTCAACATCACCGGAAAGTCACCGAAGTGTCGTCGGAAGTTCGCCGGAATGTTCTAAACGTCACTAAAAGTCACCGGAATGTCCAAAACGTTCGCTGAACATCAAGAACATCGTCGAAAACTAACATGAATATCTAGAATATTGTAGAAAACAAATAAACACATAAATTAGAGTGAAAAAGAATAACAAAATGTGCTAAATATTGATAAACTGAAAGGAGAAGGGGAAAAAAAAACAAACAAACAACAACACAAACAATGGGGAAAAAAAAACATGTATTATTTTTCAATTTTTTTAGCGTATAAGCAAATAATCTCCGATACTGATCAAATTGAAAAACAAGTTTTGAAACTATAACATGTTACAGTTTCAAAGTATGATTCTATTAAGCATTTATCCTTATTAATCAAACTGGAAGACATGCTATGAAACTGTAAAATTTTATAGTTCTAAAAAATGTTATGAAACTGTAAAATTTTACAGTTTTAAAGTATGATTCATTTTAGCACCAAAAAAATTGAAACTGTAAAATTTTACAATTTTCACCTCCTATAACTAAAATTCGAAAATAATTTTTTCAGACCTTGAAAATTTTCTCCATTAAAACAGAAAAATAGAAATGTGTAGTAGAGAAAATGTAGAAAAATTGAGAAATCAAAGGAGATAAACAAATATAGAGAGAAGATTGTACTCCGTCAACTATTTTTGGTTTAAATCTTATTGGATCTAATGTAGATCTACTCATCTTCTTCACCGAAAACTCGTCTCCTTCACCGTCAATAAGGGTAAGTAAGGAGTCGACGGTCGGTGGTTGCCGATGAACCCCAATCAACAGTGATCGTCAGTCGCCGGTGACTATAGATCAGAAAGAGAAAGAGAAGAAATAAAGCATGGTCACCGGTAGCCAGAAATTAGGAGGAGAAAGAGGCAAAGAAGAACGAATGCACAGTGAAAAATGGAGAAAAAAATATGTAATAGACTTTTGAGAGTATTCAAAAAGTTGTAGAACTAAATAGATCTCTCCTCTTTTAAATAGGACTTCCAAATAATTTGTCTTTTATTTTTCTTTTAAAGATAGGGGGCCACTGTGGCCCTAGTGTAGCCCATATAGGCTTTGTATTGAGTTAGTGTATGTATATATGTATATATTTTTAGTAATGGAATTTTTTTTATCAACAAAAAAATGGAGAAAAAAAATTAGAATTTGACTCTAATAATAAAATAAATTATGAGATTTTAATTTTGTCAATTTAAATTATAATAATTTGATTTATTTTTTATTTAAACCATTTGTCTATTTTCGTTAAGTAAAGCCAATAGAAAAATATATTTTAGTCTTTAAACTCAATGAAAAAGAGTATTTTAGATATTTTATGTATATATGCATTGAATTTAATGTTTAAAATACACTTTTTTTTTGATGAAAATAAGCAAATAATTTAAATTTAAAAATAAATCAAAAAATTAATGTTTAAATTGACAAAATTAAAACCTTTATGTGTTTGATTATGGGATTTGAGGAGAGATTTGAAAAAAGAAATGGAAAATGTAGATGAAATTTGAATAAAATATACATAAATTTCACCTAGTTTCACACACATTTTTCCTTTCCCTTTCCAAATTTCTTCCCAAATCCCCAAACTAAACACAGAGAGTTTATTTTGTTAAAATAGTCAAATCATATGTTTTTTTTTTCCTTTTTTTTTTAAATCTATATAATTTTTTTTATATGTATCATTATTCCACCGAAACAGCTCTTAGAGGGCATTACTAAACTTGCTAGCTAATTACATGCAATCTAAAGTTGACAAAAGAATATTAAATGTTGCAGATTGTGGAGTATTTAGCAAAGACAGAAAATCCAATAGAGGCAATAAACACAATAAACAATTGTGGGTACACAGCATGGGACATTCTAATGATGTGCTAGTAGAAAGTGAAAAAGATAATAATGTTCCAGACTTGAATGCGATTAAACATTTCGAAAAGAAAAAGTCTTAAGAGCAAAAGACATCTCTCAATGTGTATTGTTGTCAAAAAAAAGAGAAACATTAATGATCATGGCATTACTTATCGCGACAATGGCTTTCCAAGCTGGGTTGAATCCTCCAAGAGGATTTTAGCAAGACAACACAGCTCCACATAGAGCAAGAAAAGCTATAATGGGTTATAATTATCTGAATTCATACCCATATTTCCTTTGCACTAACACAATAGGATTCATTGCATCTGTGAGCATAATGTTATTGTTCATAACTGGGTGGCCCTTCAAGAAAAAGTTTTTATGTGGCTTCCAGTGGTGATCAGGTGGGTGACAATTATATCAATCGCTTTTATGCGTTTTCAATTGTTGTTGTCACACCAAAAAAAGAGAGAAAACCACTTACTCATACCATTGTAGTTGGAGTCAATGTGGTGGACTGTGATGACGTTTCTCCTTGTAGTTCACACGATTAGCATGATCAGTAGGTGGTTGAAGACTCACAAAGATATTTATATCTAGACACAGATGCGTCCGGATCCTCTAGAGTGATCCTCTGAAGTGATCCTCTAGAGTGATTCTTTATGGCATGACACATGTCCCATTAATAGAATTAATGGCTGAGATGATCCCTCACCAAAACGACGCCGTTTTGGTGAGCCAGACCCCCAAAATTTTTTTTTTGTAGAGTTTGCACTGCAGATCGAAAGAGAGGAGGAGAAAGAGAAAGCCAAGGAAAATTTTTCTCTGTAATTTTTTTACAGAGTTTGATCCATAATTTTTTGCCAAAGTCGCGTCACCCGAATCTATTCTTCAAGAAGCTTCAAGGAGAAAATGGGTGGATTTGAAAAAAATAGGAAGAACATGGGTTTGAGAGATGAAGAAGAAAATGGGTTTAGGAAGAAAATGGGAATAGGAAGAAAATAGATTTGAGAGATGAAGAAGAAAGTGGGTTTAAGATTTGTAGTGATTTTGAGAGATGCGTTTAAGATTTGCAGAGATCAAATCTATTCTTCAAGAAGTTTTAAGGAGAAAATGGGTGGATTTGCATAGAAACCCACATGAGAAAAGAAAATGGAAATAGGAAGAAAATGGGTTTGAGAGATGATGAAGAAAATGGGTTTAAGATTTGTAGAGATTTTGAGAGATGGCTTTGAGAGATGGGGCAGCGTTGGGTGGCGACGACTTCTTTCTTCTTCCTTAGCTCTCTCTCCTCCTCCTCCCTCTCGATTTGCAGTGCAAACTCTGCAAATTTTTCTTTTCTTTTTTTTTTCTCTTTTGGATCTGGCTTACCAAAACTACGTTGTTTTGTCTAGGGATCATTGATTCCATTAATGGGACACGTGTCGCGCCATAAAGAAGCACTCTAGAGGATCACTTCAGAGGATCACTGTAGAGGATCTGGACGCAACACAGATCAGTAGGTGGTTGAAGACTGACAAAGATATTTGGGAAGTGGGTTAGCTTTTTGACTTTTGGCTATTTCAGCCTGAGACTAAAAATCCCCGCAAGGGAAAGTCTATAGTACATTTTATTCAAAAAATGTACGGTACCTAGAAAATCAATGGCTAAGATTAAGCCACATCATTAAAAGCGACCTGCTAAACAGGTCACTTTTTATAGTTATGAGCCAAACTCATATTTCTTCATAACTATAATCAAATTGATCATAACTTCGTCATAACCACATCTCATAACCAACACCATTTTGTTCATAACTAATATCACATATTTCATAACCACATATCATAACAAACAACATTTTGTCCATAACTAATATCACATATTTCATAACCATAATCACATATCTCATAACTGACACCACTTTGATCATAACAAATATCACATATCTCATAATCATTGATCACATATCTCATAACTGCTACCCACATAAATCATAACCACATCTCATAACCAACCCCTTTGAGTCATAACCAACATCACATATTTCATAACTACTAGTCACATATCTCATAACCAACAAATTTTTGTCATAACTAACATCACATATCTCATAATTACTAGTCACATATCTCATAACTAACACCTTTTTGCTGATAACCACGCCACTTTGATCATAACCAATGTCACATATCTCATAACCATTGATCACATATCTCATAACTACTACCCACATGAATCATAACCACATCTCATAACCAACCCCTTTGAGTCATAACCAACATCACATATCTCATAACGACTAACACATATAGCATAACCAAACACCCTTTGACACCACTTTGCTCATAACCATTACCCATATATCTCATAACCAACATCACACATATCATAACTACTAATCACATATCTCATAGCCACACTACTTTGATCATAACCAACATTACATATCTCATAACCACTAATCATTTATCTCATAACCAAACATCCTTTGACTTATAACTACACCACTCTGCTCATAACCAAAATCACATATTTCATAATCACTAATCATATATCTCATTACCTTTACCCATATATCTCATAACCACATCTCATAATCAACACCCTTTGTTTCATAACCAACATCACATATTTCATAACCACTAATCACATATCTCATAACCACTACCCACATATAGGCATGTAAATTTGGCCCACGAGCTCACGGCACACCCCAAGTCCGCTCGCGCCTTGCGTAGGCCCAACCAGGCCTGAGCCTAAGCCCAACCTAAGACCCCGGGCTATGTGTTCTAGAGCCCGGGCCGACCTTGGCGTGTTATGGAGTGTGACCTATCCCGTGAGCTAGGGTCGAAATTTTCTTTCCCATCTAGCTTGACCCAACCCCAACGGCTCCTTGCCCCTTTGTCAATGCAATGGTCAAAAATTTTAAACAAAAAAAAATTGAAACAGTCATATAACCATTAATTATGCCAACAACCAATTTTATTTATTTTTATTTATATATGTATAAATTAACCCATCCCTCCCAAGTCCTATAAATACCACCTCTCTCACATTTTATTTCTCACAAACAAATCTGTCTCTCAAACTCTCATTCTCTCTAAATTCTCAACTCTCTCAATTAATTTTGAAGTGTCATTTCTAAGTGACAATTACAATTGATCACCTATCTCTATTTTAGATTTATTTTTAGTCATAGTATCTTCGTTAAATATAATAGAAATAATATACAAACGATATACTTTTTAAAATATCTATATACACTTATAGACACACACACACACACACACACATATATATATATATATATAATTTAACTAAATTAAAAATATGTTGAAAAAAATTATCTATGACGTGATTTTATTTTGTTCTACTAAATAATTTTTCTCCCAAATTTTTTTCCTAACTTTTCTTCTTTTTTTTTTCTCCACTCAATTTTCTTTCCCTTGATTTGTCCTAGTTATGCCTAAGCTCTCTCTATTTCTCAATCAGACTTCTCTATTTCACTCAAATCATTGAACGGCCATCGTTGATAGTTCTTCCTCACTGGGATCTTCTTCTCTCTACTCCTGTGTCTCTCCAATAGATCTTTGAACTCGTCACTACTCTTTCTGTCTATTTGAAGACTATTCATTCTGGTGATATTTCTCTATCTAGTAAATGCATCTATCTTGAAACTCTAGCTCTTTCACATTAATATGTCATACATATACAAACCTTTGGTCGTAGTTATGATTTGAAAGGTTTTGTTTTTATCAATTTGTACATGTGTTATAGAACTATTGAAAAATGAATATTGCACATTTTGTTGTATTGTTCTACTATCTCAGTCCTCTTCATCCCTCAAGCATCTCTCTCATTCCTTACTGTCACTGTAGATATCTCCAATGTTCCTTATCGGAAATGACACCACCTTTGACGTCATTTTCACAGGCAACAAGTCTATTTAGTCTCTCTTTCTCATATTCCCTTTCCTCTCGCTCTACTGGTTAATCATCTCTAACTCTCATTTTCTATTCCATGGCTTTAAGTTGTTGATTAAATTACTTAATGACTGTCATTACATTTTGTTTTCTCTGTATCATTAGAGATCCTAATTGGTGATTCTACGATTTTTAGTGATTTGTTAGTCATTTTATGATAATTGTTATGAAACTTTGTTGCTTGATTACGATATTAGTGGTTTTATATAATAAAAAAAATTTGGATATTTTTGCCACATCAATTAGCTGTGTTGTTATGCATTTTGTGATTGATGTTATGAAATTTTATGCATTGGTTATGATATTTGTGATTTGTAAAAATTTTGATTATTTTTATTATGCCAATTAGTGGTACAGTTAAGCATTTTGTAATTGATGTTATTAAATTTTGTGAATTGGTTATGACATTTGTGGTTTTCAAAAATTTTAGATGTTTTTGTTACACCAATTAGTGGATAGTTACTTTAGCGATCCCAGTTTTCCCTTTCTTTATTTGCCGGACTTAGGTTCCGTGGAGTTAATAGTTGTATATCTTGTTGTCATCCTTTAATTCCCTATGTTTGAGTTTTAGGATGTGTTGGACACGTTTCGAACATGTTGGTTGAGTCTTGGTCTCATTCCTTGTTGCCTAGACTTTTGGTGGTCCACTCGAGTGGGTCATTTTGCGCTCGAGCGGAGTTTGTATTTGTTGTTGGTCCGCTCGAGCAGGTCCCGCCTTTGCGCTCGAGCGTAATTTACACACTTCCAGTATCTGTGCCTCGGCAAAACTTTTGCAGACGTGTTTTTTACACTCGAGCGGGTTTCCTTACGCTCGAGCGGGCTTTTTACGCTCGAGCGGAGTGTTTATGTTTTGTGAAAATACTGGGAGAGGAGAATCTACGCTCGAGCGGTCTGGTTTTCACGCTCGAGCGGATGTATTTTATTCTTGTGTCTTGGCACTCGAGCGGGCCTTCTTGCACTCGACCTGGTCCAGTTTTTGTGCTTGACGCTCGAGCGTCCTATTCTCCGCTCGAGCGGATCGTGCGTATATCAGTTGGCAGCTGGGCATTTTTCAATCACTTTTTAACTTTCATTCTCTCCCTTACTTTCCCAAAAAAACGATTTTGAGAGCTCCTCTCTCTAGAATCTCTCTTTTCTTTAGGGTTTGATCTAGTAGGGGTGATCCTTTACCCTTCGGCCTTTGTAAAAAGTGTGTTGATCGTTGAGGGCTACATTTTGATCCGAAGATCTTGAAGTTTGGAGCAATTTCATTTTCTTCATCTTCTTCTCTAGGTTCATCTCTTGAGGTAGGGATTCCTACTCATCTTTATGAGCTTTAACCTAAATATTGAGCTTTTGTTTAAATGGTTTGATTTGGGGAAGTTAGGGTTTTAAAATGTGCTATTTTGAAAAGAGGGGTTTTGTTTATTTGACTCATCCATACGTGTTTTGGGTCTAAAATAGAGATTGTTGAAGTTGTTAGTAATATTTGGGTCTTTGGGTCAATATTGAGAAAAATGGGAAAAATGCCATGTTTGGGTATATTTGGGTCATTAGTGTGATTAATGGCTTTTGTTGTGGAAATATGAAATTGAGTTGAATATAATGAAATTGGCTCATTATGAGATGGGACGGTGGAGTTGGATTATATTAATCATTCACTTTTGAAAATATTGACAATTTATCAGTTCTTGCAATTATTACCTGCTTAGAAATAATTGTTTTGGGCTACCGGTGGAGGGTAGTCTTGATTATTGTAGACAATGCATGATGATTAGGCAAACTAAAACTAATCAATTGAGTATGCTATCGAATATGGCGGTTGGTATAATACATCAAAATTTTGTATTGATTGATTGAACTTGTATATGATAATTGCTTATATACATTGTATTGTGTGGGAGGAGATGGGGGATGTACTCCACGGTTTATTGGAAGATGGGGGATGGACCTCTAAATCGGATATTGTTTGACATTGATATAGCACTAAAATGTGTATCATTTGTGAATTATAGAAGTGTTTTGTTTGATATTGATATAGCACTAAAATGTGTATCATTTGTCTTGATTGATTAAATTTGTATGTGATAATTGCTTATATACATTGTATTGTGTGGAAGGAGATGGAGGATGTACTCCACGGTTTATTGGAAGATGGGGGATGGACCTCTAAACCGGATTTTGTTTGAGATTGATACAGCACTACAATGTGTATCATTTGTGAAGTATGGAAGTGTTTTTGTCTGAGATTGATACAGCACTAAAATGTATATCTATTATGAAGTATGAAATGTTTAATACGAGTTATTACCTCACTTGAAATAGAAATACTATTGATATGAGATGTGATCTCTTTTAAATTGATTGGCCAGGTTCTAAACCATAGTTATGAATTGAGGATTTGTGAAGAAATGGAAACTGGAATAGAACATGGACATATTAGTCATGGAATTGAAATGTGCTATAAGTTGTCATGTATGAGTGTATATTTATCAATTGCTAATGTTTTAGTTATTGTTCATACTATGTTTAGCATATCTGTACTGGGCGTTGGCTCACCCTATATGGGACATCATTTTTAGGTTCAGGTATTATGCCACCTCCGAGATCTTAGCTTGGATGGTTGTGGGAGTTGAAGACTCTTCTTTTGTTAATTTTGTCGTATTACGTGTATATCAAGACAAGGGCTTATTTTGTATTCTGAGTTAGTACTCTTTCTTTGTAACCCAAGTGTTAACTTGGAAAGTTGTAAGTCCATAGGGCATTTACTTTTGTTGTCAACATGTAATACATTTGTAAGAGATACTCAGATGAAATATAATTATGCTTTATTCTTTTGTCCCAGCATGTTAATATTGTATGATTTATGGGTTTATTTTGAGGGCATCACAACTTGGTATCAAAGCGTACCGAGTTTGAATACTTTGGGTACGTGGGAAGTGGTTAGTTCCACAATGGGTTCGTGTCGCTTGATCGAGACTTAGATGTAATGTTATGTGTTTATGTGATAAAATGATTACGTGACTATTTGGGTATGGGATTTAGTTTCTAGGATGTTGATTGGATCCTTGGGTTTCTGCGAGTCTTGTTGGAAAAGCACTTGATCAATGCTATTTCTAATCGGAACTCTAGTAACGCCTCGGGACTATCATTATTCGGAAATGAAATTTGTAAGTGCTTATGTGTTTATGTGCTTACGTGGAATGAATTACAGCTGTCCATCACGTTAGGATGCTAGTGAAATAGTTTCGGCACCCTTGTTGTTGTGCTAATACCCTTGTTACTTTTACTAGGACGCCTAGACGAGGGAGTTGTGATTTCCCTCCTTCCGCACGGGAAGAGTTACGGAAACAGTTTGTGAAGTTACGCCAAGGTACTACACCTTTGGTGCGGTTTGAAGCATGGTTTTCTAACCTGTTGAGGTTTGCTCCAGAATTGGTAGAGACGGAGGAATTGCGTTGTTCAAAATTTGAGAGTAGGCTGTGTGACGACATCTGTGAAAGGATTGCGGGGTCTTGGCATAGGAGTTACAGTGTGCTTGTTAGGGCTGTGGCTCATGTGGAGGCAGCGGTGCTAGCTATGGCCCAAAATAGAGAGGAGGCCATTTCGGCGACTCCTGTGACTCAGAGTGTTGGTAGGCCTTTTAAGAGGCAGAAGGGTTTTAATCCACAACAATTTCAAAGAGCTCAGTCTAGCTCTGCTTTTCCAGTGCCGAGTCTAGGTTCTAGAAAGGGTGAACGAAAGGTTGTCACTTGTTTCAAATGTGGTCAGCTGGGCCACAAGTCCCCAGCTTGCCCACAGAGGAATAGGGCTGGGTTGGCAGTTCGACCAATGGTTGCTCCACCAGAATCATCTGGCCAGCTAGGTTTCGGGCCGATCGAATGTGCAGTGGGGAAGCAGTCATTAGGGTCTTCATCAGCTCAGACTTTGAACCAATCTCATGCTTGGGAGCCACTTACTTGTTAGGTGTGTAATCAGCCGGGTCATTTCAAACGTTTCTATACCCAGCCAGGGACTTCTTTGGGGGTTTTGCAACCTAGTGGGGCTCAATTTTATTCGACCGGGCAGGGGCAGTATCGTTTTAGGGACAATCAGGCCAGATTTCAAGGGCCTCAGGAGAGTCGAGTTCCCAAGTCCCAGTTGGGGAAATTTGTAGTTGTTCCTAGTATGGCCGGTCGGGGTACATCAATAGTTCTTGTCCGTGGCTTGTAAGCTCATAGGATATCTTGGGTTTGAGGTTGACCAACCTTAGCGGCCCAGTGAGGGACGGTAGTAGTGGTAATACCGATGGGGTGGTTTTGTTTTGACTAATCTGTATTGTAATTGGTGAATTATCGTTTTGTAATCATTGGGTTCTGTTGTGTAACCAATGTGTTTTGGAATTGTTGAAACATCAAGGTTGTTTGTTTCTATATATATATAGTTATGTGTGCCTGTGCTTATTTATTTCCATGGAATGGGCAGATTGGAGCATTTAGTGGTTCTAAAAGTTTTATTAATGTAATAAGTTATTGTGAGACCATAAAATTTTTGGTAATAATGCATTTGTATGCGTGTGATTTGGTTTGGGGAAAAAATGAAGGCTGGTGAGCCATGTTTTCAAATTTGGTAGAATTATTGAAGGATGCGTATCTTAATCAGGATTACTAGGGGGCGAGAACAGTTATACTTGCTGGGTGTTCAGAATTTCATTAGTGTTATCTAATTGATCTTATATGTGTGAAAGTGATGTTGATCTACTGTTACGGGAACTCCTTGAGGGGATGTGAAGTGTGTGATTAATACTAGGTGTAGTATGTATTTAACATGGTATTTTACGGGGGCATAGTGCATAATTTTGTTAGGAATAGACTTGTACCTTCGTGGTAGGTAACGTTGCCGAATTTGCATATGTACTGACTGGTCATTTCGATTGAGGGAGTGTTAGTCCCTATATAAGGTTGTGATTGTTGGCACTGGGGAGTGGTGTGTTGTGAGCAGCTGGTGCTATATCTCAGGTAGTAGTATATGGGTGTTTCCTAAGTTTCGGGCTCCTTTATTATGATCGAATGCGATAGGTTTGTACCTTAGCACTGGCAAGGTCAGGAGATGTTATCGGAATGATGGATTAGGTGTATAGCCCGTAGTTAGGGTGTGACCCGTGGATGGAGTCACAGTGGTATGGTGTTTACGAATGGAGATTTGGGATAATAGCGAGGAGGGTGAGGACTTTTACTCTTCTGGAAGGTTAGGATGGTGAGTCTTTGAAAGCCTTGTCGGCGACATGCAACTGTGCCGGGGTTCGGTGCAAGACAGTTGTTCAGTAGTAGTGATGGCTAGTTGTTGGGCACGGAGACCTAGTGTCCTGGTTGTACTCTCGGAATGAGTGACAAATAGGATGTGGAATAAAAAGTGGACCCTATAGGTCATTGGCAGATGAAGGTGCTATGTTTGATTGTGTTCGGTACGGACGGTTACTTGGTAATGTTAAATGTTGTGGTGTAGCAAGCCCTGTCAGTTAACTCGGTACGAGGGAGGGGGTATGCAAATTCTGTTACTTCGAGTTCAGTCGAGGTGGTGAATAAAATCTCTAAATGAGGGAGTTTTGCATAGGGCGATGCGTGATAGTGTGTGGTTTGTATGTTGTTATTAGATGATTTGTGGAAGGGGGCCAATCTTAGAAAAATCCCAGGAGACTGCCTTGATAAGGCAATAATGTGGTTACTGATGAAATCGAGTGGTTGGATGTTTGGTAAAGCTGGGACACTTTGGTATAAGTGTCTGTCATCCAGTTTGGATAGTAGTAATACAAGTGAGGAAGTAAAGTTGTGTAGAGTGAGTATGGCACCCTGTTAGAGTCATTCTGACTTAAGTCCTTGTCTGTGCAGTGTAAGGCACGGCGTGTATAAAGTTATCCTTTATGTTGTTGCACTGTTGGGAACTTCAAATGTTTAGGAGTCCCTATCATAGAAGTACTATTTTGGGGATTGCGTCATCACTGTGTGTATGGCGGGTTTTGTGGGTTGGTTGCGTTGTGATTCGCTTGAGGGACATTGAGTACTCTTCGTAAACTAAAATGATTTTGAATCGAAACGTGAGTTTGCGATCCTTGTTTTCGGAAAATAATTTGAGGAGAATCTCCGAGTTCGGCTGTAGCCAGTTGTAAGTGGCGTGTTTAAGTAGTGACGGTATAAGTCTGTATACCTTTGGGAAAAAAACCGAGTGCTTTGAAACAAACGGAGCAAATAAAGCAGATTCTTTAACCTAAATGGAATATTTTGTGGGAAGTTAGATTTGACCTAGCCTGAGTTGCTGGTTACATGTTGTGTGTCTTTGGTAAGACCTTGAAATTTTAGGGTGTAAATAAGCCGTAATGTTGTTCCTTACCCTTGCTTCGTCTTGCATTCCTGTTTTGTGAAAGTCGACTGGACGCCTTATGTACAAATGATTTCATATTTCCTATGTTGGGGTAGTAAGTACTAAATACTGGTTTGAGTATTGTTGGTAGTCGAGACGTAGTGGATGTCTCAGAACACTGTAGTGGTTGCGTGTGGCTTATTATTTTCATTGTTATCGGATCTTGGAGAACGGGACCCTTCAATTAACTGAGGTGTTACGAGAACGTAACGGGGTTGGGGAAAACCACTTGGGTAAGTGAATTTCAGGTTCGAGAGAAATATCCAGATCTATTTGTGGATGTTTGAGCATGTGTTGTATTTTTGTTGTATTGTTGAAACTTAAGAGCATTGAATATGTCTTAAGTTGTAGAACATTGCATATGTTTTAGTTTATGGAAGTATTTTGAAACTTGCCCTGAAATGGAAGTTTAATGTAACATTACATGTGTTGAATGTATTGTAGAACTAGAAATACATCATAAACATTGACTATGATATGAAATTGTGAATCATGTATATTAGAAATTGTTGGATTTGGAAGAAATGCATGTGGGTGATACGTGTTGGAATGTATACTGTAGGTTGCCTCTCGAATAGAGACAGGGTGACCAGTAATGGGTCAGGTGGTTGATAGTTGAATTGTAATATTGTTGAGAAATTGATTTAATTTAAATCGTGGATGGTCATGCGTTATGGGTGACATCGTGTTTATGAAAAATGTTTGCAAAATTTTTGAGTTTCGCATGGGGAATTGCAAAAAAAAAAAATTTGTGTTGGTTGTTCTATGTGGGATTATGATTGTTGAGTAGTGACTTAGTTTGGAGCGCTAGTCGGGTATTTTGGTGATTTGTCTTGGGAAGGGTTTGGTTTTGTTGGAGTTTTTGTATCCCGAAGTGTTGTTTTCTTTCGGAACGTGTTCCCTTGGTAAGCCCTTCCTTTTGTGAGAGTGAATCGAGAATTTGTTATGAGGTTAGGATCTTCCTTAGTCCTTGGGTGTTGGGTACTGTGTGATCAATTGACCTTGTTCTTTTGGCGTGTTCTTAATTTCGGGGACGAAATTCTTTAAGGGGAGAAGGTTATAGCGATCCCAGTTTTCCCTTTCTTTATTTATTACATCCCGGACTTAGATTCCGTGGAGTTGATAGTTGTATATCTTGTTGTCATCCTTTAATTCCCTATGTTTGAGTTTTATGATGTGTTGGGCGCGTTTCAAACAGGTTGGTTGAGTCTTGGTCTCATTCATTGTTGCCCAGACTTTTGGTGGTTTGCTCGAGCGGGTCCTTTTGCGCTCAAGCGGAGTTTGTATTTGTTGTTGGTCCGCTCGAGCAGGTCCCTTTGCGCTCGAGCGGAATTTACACACTTCCAGTATCTGTGCCTCTGCAAAACTTCTACAGAGGTGTTTTTCACGCTCGAGCGGGCTTTTTACGCTCGAGCAGAGTGTTCATGTTCTGTGAAAATGCTAGGAGAGAAGAATCTACGCTCGAGCGGTCTGGTTTTCGTACTCGAGCAGATGTATTTTATTCTTGTGTCTTGGCGCTCGAGCGGTGTAGACACCCCATTTTTGACCGTCCTCAAGACTTGGACGTCACCGTTGGAACACCCGGTGATTATCCATGTTTGTGTTCGTTTGAAGTTCCCGGAGGTCTCGGCTCCGCGCCTTGCCTCAGGATCTCCGAACTCGACTGCTTCATGTTCGGTTTTGGCACCAAACATCTGTGTTTTTTTTCTTAGAGGGCAGGGAATGGCTTGTTGGCCATCCTCACACCCCACCGGCCCTCCCCTACCATCACCGGCCGCATGTGTGCACCACCGGCAGTGTTTTCTTAAAACCTTTGGCCGATCGGCACTATATGTTGCCGACCGGCACTTTTTTGTGCCGATGACCTATTTGGTTGGCCGAGACCTCTTCTTAAGGGGAGTTTGAACCTTTTGAACCCCCTGTTTTAGCTTCTTGAGGAAGCTTGGCCCTTTTGACCCCCCTTGGTTTTAGCTTCTTGAGGAAGCTTGAACCTTTTGAACCTTTTTAGCTTCTCTAAGAAGCTTGAACCTTTTTAGCTTCTCCAAGAAGCTTGAACCCTTTTAGCTTCTCCAAGAAGCTTGAACCTTGTTAGCTTCTTGGAGAAGCTTGCACCTTTCTAGCTTCCAAGAGAAGCTTGCACCTTTTGACCCTTTTGCCTAGCTTCTCCAAGAAGCTTGGCTCTTTTGTCTAGCTTCTCCAAGAAGCTTGGACTTCTTGGCCCTTTTGGTCCAAGCTTCTCCAAGAAGCTTGCACCCTTTGACCCTTTTTGAGTTAGCTTCTCTTAGAAGCTTGACACTTTGTTTAGCTCTATATAAGGAGGGCTCCTCCACCCATTTCCAAGGTTGGAAAATCTGATATATATCATACATATATATCACTCCCTCTCTATATCTCCCTCTCTCTCTACATTTGGGTGTCTTAGAGGGTTCAAAAGGGCCTTGTTCTTGGCCCTTTGCATACCAACTCACAACCACACCTCTCCACCACCAACCTAAGCTTCTTGGAGGGTCTTTAGAGGTCATAAGGAGCAGCATTCTTGGTCCACAAGCTGCTGGAACCGCAGCTTTGAAGAAGTTCATCAAGGGTGAGTTTTTAAGTCTTAAATCACCCTTTCTTGCACACACTTTTAGCCTGTCTTGAAGGCTGTTTTGAGCTTTGTGTATAACATAAAAAAGTCTTGTTTTTGAGTGATTTAAATAGTTGTTTAAGGTCACTTTGTCGTTTGGGGTTGTTTGACCCCTCTTAGGCCTTGTTTGGCCTCATTTTGTGCTATTTTTGGTGAGCTTCGGGACCACCTTGTTTGGGCCTCCTCACCACTGAAATCTTGAGGGATTTCAGTGGTGAGGATGGTGGTTTAAGGTCCTAAGAAGGAGAGGGCCACCCCCTCTCCTTGTTGTCTTCAAAAAGTCCCATTTTTGCCTCATGTGTGAGCATCATTCTTTGGTGCATGTTGGCCATGTCTTAAGTGTTATTTGGTAGTATTTTGCCATGTATTACTTCTGTTTTTACTTGGTTTAGACACACCATGCATGCTTAGCATACTTGTCTTGTAATGCCATGAAATTGCCTTAACATGTATCTAGCATTTGGACCACTATGCTTACTTGTTTTGGCTTAGCTTTGTGAAGCTTTTATGCTTGTTTTGACATGCTTAAGGACTGTTTTGGGTCATTTGGGTCATCCATGCTTTGCTTTGTATAGCCACCATGCAACCTCTCTTGTATACCTTATGAGCCTTGAGTATTGACCCCTCTAGCATGCTTTACTTGCACTATTTTGGTGATTTGGAGTCACTTATAATGTCATTTCAGTCCTCATAGTATGCTTGAATTCTCGCATTTGATGCTCCTTTAATGCTTTATAAGGTTGTTGTCATATGCTCCATATTTGGCCCTTTGTGCATGCTTCCATGCTTAGACCTTTTAGATGCCATCTAAGTGGTTTTGGGGGTTTGTTTTAACATGCTTTAGGACTGATTTGGTTGTTCTTGGCCTATTGAGGCTTAATTTGTATAGCCATGGTTTAAGCCCCTTGGCTTGCTTTGAGTTTTGGACATCATTGCATGCTAGGCTTGTCTTGTTTACTTGGTTTTGCACCTTCTATAACATGATTTCAGAGCTTCCTAAGCATGCCATGTATCCATGTTTATCCTCTTTTAAGTGTACTTAAAATTTGCTCTTTGGTGCCTAAGTGTTGGACCTTGTGTGCATGCATGTTTGTATGTGTTTTGGCCCTCATTTCTTTGGCATTTGTCCACTGTTTTGGGCTTGTTTAGGAGCTGCACTAGTCTAAGACCCTCCATCGCATGTTGTGATATGCTCACCTTGTTTGTTGATTGCATACTTAGCTTGCATATGTTGTTGCATACTTCACATGTTTGTTTGCTTAGGTTGCGTGCCTAGTACATGTTATATGTTTGCATGCTTGCCTCATGTCCATGTTGCATACTAGATCACATGCCTAGGTTGCATGGCATTGGCATGCATGTCTTGCCTCTTGATCAAGTGATAGAGGTTAGGCATTATGTGTTTATTTGGTTTGCATGACATTTGAAATCAAATTGCACACTTTGGCTTCTTGGGCCATCCTGCATTGAAATGCGTAATTGGTGGTCCGAGGGTCAAGCACCATACTCCCTTGAGTCTTAAACATGATATGGAGTGTGGTGGTGCACACATTTGCTTGAAATGAATTGCCATACCTTGCTTGCCTCTTGTTGCTGTCAACTGCAGGTTTCAGCAGGAACACTTGGCCGGTCGGCAGTGTTTAGTGCCGACCGGCAAAAAATGTCTGGCCGATAGCAAAAGTCGCAGCCGGTGATCATGTCCTGCGGCCGGTGGCCATTCCCTTCAGCCGGTGGCACTCCACAGTGCGCATAGAGCATACATTGGGACTTGTGCAGTCTTCAGAGGTGCCAAACAGTGAAAACAGAGGCGGTGTGTGCATGGCAATGGATTTCCGAGCAAGGCCAATCCGAGCATGCGTGCACCCCTCTTCCCGAGGCCTTTTACTACTTTAAATAGCTTAATTAATTTGTTAATTAGTTAAGGGTTTGTAATATTTAATTAGCTAGGATAGTTAATTATTTATTCAGTCTGTATATTTATTTGGTCCCTCTGTGTGAGGGCAAATTTGTAATAAGGGTGCGTGTGTGTGTATGTCTCCCAACCCCCCTTTCTTTCTCCCTTTTATTTACCTGCTTATGATGGTAGATTAGGGCACGTTTAGTTCAGCATACTTTATGCTATGCATGTGTGCATCCATGCATTTGTTGACATGCATCGGGCTCGGTACATCATACAAACTGCATTGTATTTCAATTCCGAATTGAATACGTGTTATTTGTAGCATTTCACATGCTCTGTTTAGGATAGCCGAGCCTACCTAGATTGCATCTTTGTATGTGTTGCATTAGACATTTCAGTATGCTTAGGTCCATGCATGGATTTCTAATGAGCTTCTGTTTTGGCTTGGAGTACTAGGTGAGCTTTTATGCTTTAGCATATCGCATGTGTGTGAATGTTGCCATGATAGCATGCTTACCATGAGGCTAAGTGCTTATGTGATATAACTGCATGAATGCCTGTGGATGGAGGTTGAATTACCTAAATTGGGACAACACATTAAAACTGTGAGTTTTAAAGCCCACTAGATAGTGGCAAAACTGTCTTTTCTAAAAACCCACTTAAGGGTGGCAAAACCTGCATTTTAGCCTACTTACGAGTAGCAAACCATTTTCAAAACAAACATGTGGTGTTTTGTTCCAACTTAGGCGATTTGGTCTATACTTGTTTGCTGTGCGCATAACGTAGTAAATCTAGGCTAATAACCGGTATAAGAACACGTAAAGTTTTCAAAATTGGATATCACGGTTAGTAGAGGCCGGTCTTCGGACCGGGCGAAAGGGGGTGCTCATAGCTGACCTTCCCCGATCGTACCCAAGCTCCCGAGCCAAGACACTTTGGTAATGACGGACACGTCGCCTTCGGCACCGAGTCAGGGTTTCCTAAATTTCCCATTTTAAAAACATTTAGGTGGCGACTCTGTAATCTGGCAAAGCAGTCCATGTTTGGCACTTCTTTTCAAAAAAATCTATTTTTCTCAAAACGATTTGCCAGAGTTGGACTCTTTGGTTCAGATTTAGAACCGCAACAAACAAAAGGGAGTCCGAACTGTAGAGTAAAGCCCAAGGGCGCGTCTACAGTTTCTGGCGACTCTGCTGGGGAATTTAGAGAGCTTGACTCGAACTCGTGATATCCTGTTTTGACTACGTTTATGTGTTTCTTTGCATTACATGTGCATTGGTGCGCCTAGGAACACCGTGTTGGCCATCTGCTATTCCTGAGCGGTTTGCCGGAGGCTTGTCTTGTCAAGGCATGTCCATAAGGCTGACCGGTTGCGGGCTCTGCCAGTGTGGGAACACAAACCCCGGTTTTACCGGGGCACCCTTTTCGACCATTCGACCTAGTGCATATTCGGATCCATAGTGACCATTCCAAACTAGGACAGGTTGCTTACCCGATGTTAGGTTGTTTGAAACCACTGCGTGCGTAGTGAAACCCTAGCTCCTGACAAAATAGGACAGGGAAACCCTACCCCAACATAGGGGTGTATTGGCTCTCGTTTACTTGCTATGTGCTTTTAGAGTATATCTCTACAGGGAATGCATGTATCAGTTTGCGAGTCCGGGCATCAGGCCTGAGGGCATCAATATTTTGGGGAATCAGTTTTACCTGAGGGTATCTGTTCACAGGCAGAATTTTGGGGTAGAATTCAGCAAAGAGTGCAATCATTCAGTTGTGCTCACATCTGTTCTAGTGAAATCAGGCTGAGGTGCTGTCTGTTTTCTCTTCTGCTAAGTAGTCTTGGAACCATAGCTCCAGAAGGGTCTGATATACCCCAGGTGCTCTAGACCTGTGTTGTTGTGATCAGGGGATGAACCACTTGCTGTCGGTGCTCAGTTTACTTCAGATGTGATGGATGGCACGCACTATTTTGAGCATTTGTGAATGCTGTTTATCCTACCTTCTTACTTGGGTATTGCGTCTGCCTTGTTGTATCGAGTCAGCCATGTTGAGTCTGTCTTGTTGTATCGAGTCAGTCTTGTTGAGTCTGTCTCGTTGTATTGAGTCACCCATGTTGAGTCTGCCTCGTTATATCGGGTCACCCCTGTTAAGTCTGCCTCGTTGTATCGAGTCAACCCTGTTGAGTCTGTCTCGCTGTATCGAGTCAGTTCTGTTTTGTTAGAGTCAGGTGATTCCGGGGATGTTACCTCGGACATCACCCATTTTGTTTCGCGTTTGTCTTTTTGTTTTGTTTTGAGTCTGTTTCTGCCAGGGAGTCAGTTATGCCAACAGATTTTGAATGAAACAGCAGTGATTTCCACGCTCTCGCGCTTGCTTCTGCCGTGTGCTAGTTGTGCCAGGATTTGAATGAAATGGCAGTGCATCCCACCTGCTCTCTTGTGCCTTGAAGTCATTGTAACGACCTAAGTTTTTCAAAACTTTTTGAACACTGCGGTGAAAACGAAGAGGAAGGAATTCCTCGGGATTTGCAAAACTTTGATCAAATTGAGAGAAAGAGAGGCGTGCTAAGCCCTTAATGAATGAAATCATGCTTGTTAGTGTGAGTACTGGGAAGGATCCTAGCTTTGATCCAGATTGGTTCTACACTGTCTTCAGCACGAGCGATCCGTCGCTTTCTTAAAAACTTTCAAAAAATGTTTTGCGCGGTCCTGCAAAGACATGTGTGGAATCGCTCTTGAGATTGTGCAGCTTAGGATCGCTCTCAGCCTCGAGACTTGAGTCCTTGCCTTCAAACCTTGAACTCGCATTCAGAATGTTCCAAGGTCAATCACAATATGAGGCCTGTGTGGCCAGATTTGAAATAGCCCTCGAACAAGAGGCACCAAAGTCAGATCAAGAGGATCAAATGCCGTCAGAAGAAGCTTGTGAAGCTAGAACAGAAGCATCCCTCAAACTAGGGGCAAAAAAAAAATGTCAGATGTGCTCGAAGAGCCAAAGATGGATCCTTCTGCAAATCAATACAACAGCCACTCTCCTGGATACAGAGGGCTTCAATCTCAAAACCATTTGGCATGGACCAAGCTGCACTTTTACCCTTTGAGAGGCTCGCTGGGCCGAAAACCCGGAAGGGCGACCCAGGCAAAAGTTAGAGCAAAAAGAAAAAAAAAAAGAGAAAAAATACAAAAAAGGAAGAAAAGAAGAAAAGAAGAAAAAAAAAAAACAAAAAAAAATGCAAAAGAAAAAAAGAAGAAAAAGAAAAGAATATCAAAAAGGAAGAAGAAAAGAATTGAAAAGAGAAAGAAAGAGGAACAAAGCTCGCAAGGTCGAAAACCTGCAACAGGCGCCTTGGCAAAAGTTAGAGCATAAAAAGGAGAGGTTAAATACCCGAGTGTACCTTAACCCCGAACTACGTAAGGCTTGATTCCCATGTTTGGGATACGTAGGCAACTTCATTCTGAAGTCCAGCCGTAAAACACTTCAATTCGATTGTGTCCATGTATTGGTTTTGATGGTCCTCGCCTTCTCTGTATCCAAGGGTTTAGTTACAATCATCACCATGAGGACTGACTACAAACACGCTGCGATGCTATCCAAACAAGGGGCAACTTTCCGTTGCCATTCAAAATGCCGCGGTGTCACTTCAAACAAGGGGCAACGTTCCGTTGCCATGTAGCTGTCTTCAAGCAAGGGGCAATTTCCCTCCAGATCCGAGGTTGTGCATCTCAAGAGTAGGTTTCATGCTCGCTGAGCAATGGCCGTTTGCAAAAACAGTTTTTGAGAATTTTTACTGAGGTTGACTAATTCTCTCGAAAATTATTCCATTTTTCTAAAACTGGACCACTTTCTTGGACCCAAAAGGGAAAATTTTCAGTGCTCATAGCCTGACTTGCATGATTTCAAATCAAAAATCGAACAAGCATGTTAATCTAACTCTCATTTTGGTCAAAATTGTTTTAGTAGAAAACAAAAACAAAAAATGGTCAAAATGATGAACTAGGGGCACAGTTGAGTCAGGCTTCCTGTCTTTTCCCCGTTATCGATGTATTTTCCAGAAAGAGCACTCTACCTGCCAGAAGAGGGCACCACTGAAGTCAATACCAAAGGGCTGAAAGCTCTCTCACCCTCCGAGCAGCGAGGTATCAAGCCAAGTGCGAAGCACAAACTGGAATGGATCAGGATGTTCCACTTCCTCATCTGGACAGATCTAACCACGTCCAAACTCCCTGGCAGAGCATCATCAATCGATGTCAGCTGCAGATTTGCTACACACCCAGTTGTAGCGCAACCCCTCTGTGGGAGAAACTCATTGTTGTGAACCAGAATGAGAATCTAGCAGAATGCTAAGGGCACGAGGCCGCAACTTGCTTTATTTATCCATCAACCACCCAGGGGAGGGATGAAAAATGAGAGATTGAAGAATAGAGAGATGTGCATTGAGAGAAAAAGTGAGGAAAAGGGTTTTGAGAGAAAAACAGAGCTTGTGGGCCGAGTGATGTGAGAATCACAAATGAGAAAGGGTGGGAAACATTACCCGGTGAAACAGGCTCCCTGTGCACGTTTGAGTGTCCTGTCCTTTTGTTTGTCTTGATTCTTGTTTTGAGTCGTCTCGAGTGTCACTCGATGTGTCTAGGTTATGTGCGTTTTATTTCCGTGCTGAGTCGTAGTGCGCTATGGCCAGTCGTAGGCTCAATATCCGGTCGAGAACTCATTTTCTCAATTTCAAAAATGATTTGTTGTGCTCAGAGTGCTGTGCCATTCTCCACATTTGTGCAAAAAGGAATTTGTTCTTTCAAAAAACGCAGGGTTCAACCCAGGTCATGTGAGAACAATAGAACCAGGATCTATCTGAAGCTATATAGGTTCCAGACTGCAAAGCAAAAGAAAAGAGGGAAAATCGAAGCATCTGAGTGTGTTTCACCTTCATCAAATTCCATGATTGTACTCCGGATGTGCCTCTTCAAGCCTTGTCAATACTACCGAAGTATGAGTGTGCCTCTACTCCAAGTGTAAGCCTGCTTCGAGTCAGAATGGCAGTTAAAGCAGCGGCGGGTGTTATCTCTCACAGATATAGACAGGGTGTCCCCTTTTCGAGCAGAGTGTGTTGCAAAGTCCTCTAAGAGGCAAATCAGAGGCACCAGAGTTCATGTTTGATGCCTCTCTGTTACATAGAATGTGCACTTTCATATACACTTCTGTTACATGCGTGCCGCACATCGTTATGATTCATGCATCGAATATGCTTGCTTTCAATATTGCATAGAAAATGCACCTCGTTTGCATAAAACATGCATTCACTCGCACTGTCTTGTGCACTCACACTTTGTATCACACTCGCACTATCTTGTGCATTCCATTACACTCGCGCTGTTTAGCGCATCGCACTGTCTTGTGCACTCGCGTTGTCTAACGCATCGCGCTGTTTAGCGCATCGCACTGTCTTGTGCACTCGCGTTGTCTAAAGCATCGCGCTGGTTAGTGCATCGCACTGCCTTGTGCACTCGCGTTGTCTAACGCATCGCGCTGGTTAGCGCATCGCACTATCTTGTGCACTCGCGTTGTCTAAACGCATCGCGCTGTTTAGCGCATCGCACTGTTTTGTGCACTCGCGTTGTCTAACGCATCGCGCTGTTTAGCCCATCGCACTATTTTGTGCACTGCATCATTCGCGCTATCTTGCGCACCTTACCTGCACTTGTAGGTGCATTGCATCGCGCTATCTTGCGCACCTTACTCGTGTCGCACTGTTTTGTGCATTCACCATACTCGCACTGTCTTGTGCACCTCTAGCTCGCACTGTCTTTTGCATCCTGGTCTAGGAGACCTTAAATCCTCGGAAGGTGCAAGACCTTCGTTGCCTCGGTGCACACAGTTCATGCATCTTCATTCATCTTAAGCCGCGTGTTGCCGCGCATTAGAAAATTCATGCATTGTCATGCATTTCAAAAGCTGTGCTTAGTCGCGCATTCCAAATTCATGCATTGTCATGCATCTCAAAAGCCGCGCGTTGGCGCGCATTTCAAAAAACATGCATCATCTGCATTTTCATGCATCATTTGCATTTCAAAAAAAAAACATCATGCATCATATGCATTTCAAAAACAACAAAAAAAACAACATGCATTGTCATGCATACATTTTGCATTCCGGTCTAGGAGACCTTAAATCCTCTAAAGGTGCAATTCCTTTGGTGTTTGTCGTGCCCGAACGACTTTCGGTGGTCTGGTAAAGCCACCTGCCTGTGTCTGCGGTGAGTTCCTAGAAGACCAACTGGGACGGTGAAGACTAGAGTTCGAACGGCTTTTGCCTAGAACACAAAGGTTCGGAATTTCCGAGACTAAAGTCTGGTTTAAATACCCAGGGGGATGTACCCTCGGCTTGAAATCTGTATGGAAGCCCCATAGGTTGAGGCGGCGTGTCTACGCCTCAATTCTGGATACTGAACCAACCTAGTATATCGCCCTGTTGGTAAGATAGGGAAAGCTGCAATCATAGTCATTGCATCATACTGCATTGCATACATCCATTGCATTTTCCCCAGCAGATTGGGCATGGTCATGCATTCCACTGTAAATACTGCATTTACATTCCATCCATTGCATATTTGTAGATATTGCATTGTAGTTGCATGCATCCACTGCATCTCCCTCCATCTATGGCTTGCGCCTTTCCAAGTTGAGCTTGGTCTGGTATGTGCCCTTACTTTTCACGTCAAAGCACAGTTCTTGTGTATGCGCCTATTCCTTGACGAGCTTGGTTTGAGGGTTGCGGTGCATTTTCTGTGTTAGACGCGGTTTGTATGCGTACATGCCTTTCCTAGGCAAGATTTGGTTTGGCCCGCCTGCCATATCCATCGCATTTTAGTTGCATGCATCCATTGCATCTTCTTCCATCTATGGCTTGCGCCTTTCCAGGTTGAGCTTGGTCTGGTATGTGCCCTTACTTTTCACGTTGAAGCACAGTTCTTGTGTACGCGCCTATTCCTTGACGAGCTTGGTTTGAGGGTTGCAGCACATTTTCTGTGTTAGACATGGTTTGTATGCGTACATGCCTTTCCTAGGAAAGATTTGGTTTGGCCCGCGTGCCATATCCATTGTATCCATTTCCATTGCATTGTAGTGTAATTGTTGCGTCCGGCATTAGGATCATTATTCTTTCCTCAGCGGGTCGTCACCGCACTTATGTCATTCCACCCAATACTTGTTCTTGTGTCCGTCTGCATCACTCATAGTTTTGTCTGTGTATCGCGCCTATTCCTTGACGAGCTTGGTTTGAGGTTGCGGCACCTTTCCTATGGTAGACGGACTCCTTACTTCCATCAACCTATTTGACATTTGTGTGGTTTCGAACCGCTCATGATTGAATTATGATTCAATTGCCCTGCATGTAGTTTGCATATAGTTTCAATTGCATTGCATTTTCATTTGCATTATTCATACATAGTTTTGTATATATTGCATATCATTCAGCATTTTCATCGCATGACATGCATATTGCTAACAATATTGTACCTGTTAAGTTTGCTTTCTTGGCAGGCACGATATTGTATGTACGGCTCATTTGAGGCCGGTGAAACCGGACGAGTCGCACAGGTATTGTATTCCTCCGAGTGAGACGTATCGAGAATTGCATAATTCTCTTACATCCTTTCTACATTGTAGTGTAGTTTAGCGTATGCTAGCTTATAACTGTCGCATGTGTGCTTCATTACAGCTTTCTTTGCATGATCATAAGTTATGCTCGGCTTCTGGCATTTTCAGTTGCATTTTGCCCCTGCCTACGGGCGCATATCTTATCCTTGGCACGTGTGCCTCCCACCTGAACTACGCTGGTTTGATTCCTAAGGGATACGTAGGCAGCCTGCGGGTTCAACCACTTGCGATTTGTATGTTTGTCTAAGTCTTCGGCCTGGTAAAAAATGGGTCGTCTCTGGGCTTTGACATTCACTCCCGTCATTGTTATGACTTTTGAGTTCTGTCAAAGAGGGGCAACTGTAGACACCCCATTTTTGACCGTCCTCAAGACTTGGACGTCACCGTTGGAACACCCGGTGATTATCCATGTTTGTGTTCGTTTGGAGTTCCCGGAGGTCTCGGCTCCGCGCCTTGCCTCAGGATCTCCGAACTCGACTGCTTCATGTTCGGTTTTGGCACCAAACATCTGTGTTTTTTTTCTTAGAGGGCAGGGAATGGCTTGTTGGCCATCCTCACACCCCACCGGCCCTCCCCTACCATCACCGGCCGCATGTGTGCACCACCGGCAGTGTTTTCTTAAAACCTTTGGCCGATCGGCACTATATGTTGCCGACCGGCACTTTTTTGTGCCGATGACCTATTTGGTTGGCCGAGACCTCTTCTTAAGGGGAGTTTGAACCTTTTGAACCCCCTGTTTTAGCTTCTTGAGGAAGCTTGGCCCTTTTGACCCCCCTTGGTTTTAGCTTCTTGAGGAAGCTTGAACCTTTTGAACCTTTTTAGCTTCTCTAAGAAGCTTGAACCTTTTTAGCTTCTCCAAGAAGCTTGAACCCTTTTAGCTTCTCCAAGAAGCTTGAACCTTGTTAGCTTCTTGGAGAAGCTTGCACCTTTCTAGCTTCCAAGAGAAGCTTGCACCTTTTGACCCTTTTGCCTAGCTTCTCCAAGAAGCTTGGCTCTTTTGTCTAGCTTCTCCAAGAAGCTTGGACTTCTTGGCCCTTTTGGTCCAAGCTTCTCCAAGAAGCTTGCACCCTTTGACCCTTTTTGAGTTAGCTTCTCTTAGAAGCTTGACACTTTGTTTAGCTCTATATAAGGAGGGCTCCTCCACCCATTTCCAAGGTTGGAAAATCTGATATATATCATACATATATATCACTCCCTCTCTATATCTCCCTCTCTCTCTACATTTGGGTGTCTTAGAGGGTTCAAAAGGGCCTTGTTCTTGGCCCTTTGCATACCAACTCACAACCACACCTCTCCACCACCAACCTAAGCTTCTTGGAGGGTCTTTAGAGGTCATAAGGAGCAGCATTCTTGGTCCACAAGCTGCTGGAACCGCAGCTTTGAAGAAGTTCATCAAGGGTGAGTTTTTAAGTCTTAAATCACCCTTTCTTGCACACACTTTTAGCCTGTCTTGAAGGCTGTTTTGAGCTTTGTGTATAACATAAAAAAGTCTTGTTTTTGAGTGATTTAAATAGTTGTTTAAGGTCACTTTGTCGTTTGGGGTTGTTTGACCCCTCTTAGGCCTTGTTTGGCCTCATTTTGTGCTATTTTTGGTGAGCTTCGGGACCACCTTGTTTGGGCCTCCTCACCACTGAAATCTTGAGGGATTTCAGTGGTGAGGATGGTGGTTTAAGGTCCTAAGAAGGAGAGGGCCACCCCCTCTCCTTGTTGTCTTCAAAAAGTCCCATTTTTGCCTCATGTGTGAGCATCATTCTTTGGTGCATGTTGGCCATGTCTTAAGTGTTATTTGGTAGTATTTTGCCATGTATTACTTCTGTTTTTACTTGGTTTAGACACACCATGCATGCTTAGCATACTTGTCTTGTAATGCCATGAAATTGCCTTAACATGTATCTAGCATTTGGACCACTATGCTTACTTGTTTTGGCTTAGCTTTGTGAAGCTTTTATGCTTGTTTTGACATGCTTAAGGACTGTTTTGGGTCATTTGGGTCATCCATGCTTTGCTTTGTATAGCCACCATGCAATCTCTCTTGTATACCTTATGAGCCTTGAGTATTGACCCCTCTAGCATGCTTTACTTGCACTATTTTTGGTGATTTGGAGTCACTTATAATGTCATTTCAGTCCTCATAGTATGCTTGAATGCTCGCATTTGATGCTCCTTTAATGCTTTATAAGGTTGTTGTCATATGCTCCATATTTGGCCCTTTGTGCATGCTTCCATGCTTAGACCTTTTAGATGCCATCTAAGTGGTTTTGGGGGTTTGTTTTAACATGCTTTAGGACTGATTTGGTTGTTCTTGGCCTATTGAGGCTTAATTTGTATAGCCATGGTTTAAGCCCCTTGGCTTGCTTTGAGTTTTGGACATCATTGCATGCTAGGCTTGTCTTGTTTACTTGGTTTTGCACCTTCTATAACATGATTTCAGAGCTTCCTAAGCATGCCATGTATCCATGTTTATCCTCTTTTAAGTGTACTTAAAAGTTGCTCTTTGGTGCCTAAGTGTTGGACCTTGTGTGCATGCATGTTTGTATGTGTTTTGGCCCTCATTTCTTTGGCATTTGGCCACTGTTTTGGGCTTGTTTAGGAGCTGCCCAAACTAGTCTAAGACCCTCCATCGCATGTTGTGATATGCTCACCTTGTTTGTTGATTGCATACTTAGCTTGCATATGTTGTTGCATACTTCACATGTTTGTTTGCTTAGGTTGCGTGCCTAGTACATGTTTTATGTTTGCATGCTTGCCTCATGTCCATGTTGCATACTAGATCACATGCCTAGGTTGCATGGCATTGGCATGCATGTCTTGCCTCTTGATCAAGTGATAGAGGTTAGGCATTATGTGTTTATTTGGTTTGCATGACATTTGAAATCAAATTGCACACTTTGGCTTCTTGGGCCATCCTGCATTGAAATGCGTAATTGGTGGTCCGAGGGTCAAGCACCATACTCCCTTGAGTCTTAAACATGATATGGAGTGTGGTGGTGCACACATTTGCTTGAAATGAATTGCCATACCTTGCTTGCCTCTTGTTGCTGTCAACTGCAGGTTTCAGCAGGAACACTTGGCCGGTCGGCAGTGTTTAGTGCCGACCGGCAAAAAATGTCTGGTCGATAGCAAAAGTCGCAGCCGGTGATCATGTCCTGCGGCCGGTGGCCATTCCCTTCAGCCGGTGGCACTCCACAGTGCGCATAGAGCATACATTGGGACTTGTGCAGTCTTCAGAGGTGCCAAACAGTGAAAACAGAGGCGGTGTGTGCATGGCAATGGATTTCCGAGCAAGGCCAATCCGAGCATGCGTGCACCCCTCTTCCCGAGGCCTTTTACTGCTTTAAATAGCTTAATTAATTTGTTAATTAGTTAAGGGTTTGTAATATTTAATTAGCTAGGATAGTTAATTATTTATTCAGTCTGTATATTTATTTGGTCCCTCTGTGTGAGGGCAAATTTGTAATAAGGGTGCGTGTGTGTGTATGTCTCCCAACCCCCCTTTCTTTCTCCCTTTTATTTACCTGCTTATGATGGTAGATTAGGGCACGTTTAGTTCAGCATACTTTATGCTATGCATGTGTGCATCCATGCATTTGTTGACATGCATCGGGCTCGGTACATCATACAAACTGCATTATATTTCAATTCCGAATTGAATACGTGTTATTTGTAGCATTTCACATGCCATGTTTAGGATAGCCGAGCCTACCTAGATTGCATCTTTGTATGTGTTGCATTAGACATTTCAGTATGCTTAGGTCCATGCATGGATTTCTAATGAGCTTCTGTTTTGGCTTGGAGTACTAGGTGAGCTTTTATGCTTTAGCATATCGCATGTGTGTGAATGTTGCCATGATAGCATGCTTACCATGAGGCTAAGTGCTTATGTGATATAACTGCATGAATGCCTGTGGATGGAGGTTGAATTACCTAAATTGGGACAACACATTAAAACTGTGAGTTTTAAAGCCCACTATATAGTGGCAAAACTGTCTTTTCTAAAAACCCACTTAAGGGTGGCAAAACCTGCATTTTAGCCTACTTACGAGTAGCAAACCATTTTCAAAACAAACATGTGGTGTTTTGTTCCAACTTAGGCGATTTGGTCTATACTTGTTTGCTGTGCGCATAACGTAGTAAATCTAGGCTAATAACCGGTATAAGAACACGTAGAGTTTTCAAAATTGGATATCACGGTTAGTAGAGGCCGGTCTTCGGACCGGGCGAAAGGGGGTGCTCATAGCTGACCTTCCCCGATCGTACCCAAGCTCCCGAGCCAAGACACTTTGCTAATGACGGACACGTCGCCTTCGGCACCGAGTCAGGGTTTCCTAAATTTCCCATTTTAAAAACATTTAGGTGGCGACTCTGTAATCTGGCAAAGCAGTCCATGTTTGGCACTTCTTTTCAAAAAAATCTGTTTTTCTCAAAACGATTTGCCAGAGTTGGACTCTTTGGTTCAGATTTAGAACCGCAACAAACAAAAGGGAGTCCGAACTGTAGAGTAAAGCCCAAGGGCGCGTCTACAAGCGGGCCTTCTTGCGCTCGAGCTAGTCCAGTTTTTGTGCTTGACGCTTGAGCGTCCTATTCTCCGCTCGAGCGGATCGTGCGTATATCAGTTGGCAGCTGGACATTTTTGAATCACTTTTCAACTTTCATTCTCTCTCTTACTTTCCCAAAAAAATGATTTTGAGAGCTCCTCTCTCTAGAATCTCCTTTCCCTCTAGGGTTTGATCTAGTAGGGGTGATCCTTTACCCTTCGGCCTTTGTAAAAAGTGTGTTGATCGTTGAGGGCTACATTTTAATCCGAAGATCTTGAAGTTTGGAGCAATTTCGTTTTCTTCATCTTCTTCCCTGGGTTCATCTCTTGAGGTATGGATTCTTGCTCATCTTTATGAGCTTTAACCTAAATATTGAGCTTTTGTTTAAATGGTTTGATTTGGGGAAGTTAGGGTTTTTAAATGTGCTATTTTGAAAAGAGGGGTTTTGTTTATTTGACTCATCCATATGTGTTTTGGGTCTAAAATAGAGATTGTTGAAGTTGTTAGTAATATTTGGGTCTTTGGGTCAATATTGAGAAAAATGGGGAAAATGTCATGTTTGGGTATATTTGGGTCATTAGTGTGATTAATGGCTTTTGTTGTGGAAATATGAAATTGAGTTGAATATAATGAAATTGGCTCACTATGAGATGGGACTGTGGAGTTGGATTATATTAATCATTCACTTTTGAAAATATTGACAATTTATCGGTTCTTGCAATTATTACCTGCTTAGAAATAATTGTTTTGGGCTACCGATGGAGGGTAGTCTTGATTGTTGTAGACAATGCATGATGATTAGGCAAACTAAAACTAATCAATTGAGTATGCTATCGAATATGGCGGTTGGTATAATACATCAAAATTTTGTATTGATTGATTGAACTTGTATATGATAATTGCTTATATACATTGTATTGTGTGGGAGGAGATGGGGGATGTACTCCACGGTTTATTGGACGATGGGGGATGGACCTCTAAACCGGATATTGTTTGACATTGATACATCACTAAAATGTGTATCATTTGTGAATTATAGAAGTGTTTTGTTTGACATTGATATAGCACTAAAATGTGTATCATTTGTCTTAATTGATTAAATTTGTATATGATAATTGCTTATATACATTGTATTGTGTGGGAGGAGATGGGGGATGTACTCCACGGTTTATTGGAAGATGGGGGATGGACCTCTAAACTGGATTTTGTTTTAGATTAATACAGCACTACAATGTGTATCATTTGTGAAGTATGGAAGTGTTTTTGTCTGAGATTGATACAGCACTAAAATGTGCATCTAGTATGAAGTATGAAATGTTTAATACGAGTTATTACCTCACTTGAAATAGAAATACTATTGATATGAGATGTGATCTCTTTTAAATTGATTGGCCAGGTTCTGAACCATAGTTATGAATTGAGGATTTGTGAAGAAATGGAAACTGGAATAGAACATGGACATATTAGTCATGGAATTGAAATGTGCTATAAGTTGTCGTGTACGACTGTATATTTATCAATTGCTAATGTTTTAGTTATTGTTCATACTATGTTTAGCATATCACTACTGGGCGTTGGCTCACCCTATATGGGACATCATTTTCAGATTCAGGTATTATGCCGCCTCCGAGATCTTAGCTTGATGGTTGTGGGAGTTGAAGACTCTTCTTTTGTTAATTTTGTCGTATTACGTGTATATCAAGCCAATGGCTTATTTTGTATTCTGAGTTAGTACTCTTTCTTTGTAACCTAAGTGTTAACTTGGAAAGTTGTAAGTCCATAGGGCATTTACTTTTGTTGTCAACATGTAATACATTTGTAAGAGATACTCTGATGAAATATAATTATGCTTTATTCTTTTGTCCAAGCATGTTAATATTGTATGATTTATGAGTTTATTTTGAGGGCGTTACAGTTACATAATTTTTGGTTAATGTTACGAAATTTTGAGGATTAGTTACGACATTTGTGATTTTCTATAATTTTAAACAATTTTGTTACGCCGATTAGTGATGCAGCTATGTATTTTGTGTTTTATATTACAAAATTTTGTGACTTGATTACGATATTTATAGTTTTTAAAATTTTAAATATTTTTATTATGCAATTAATGGTGTGATTATACATTTTCTAGTTGATGAGTAAAATACTTTTTTTTTATTAATTTTACTTAACAAAAATGGAAGAATGATTTATATTAAAAATAAATAAAAAAAATTGAATATAAATTGACAAAATAATAAATTAATAATTTATTTTATTATAAGACTCTAAATGTTTTAATATTTTTTTTATAATGATTATTACATAATTCCCCCCAAATAATTTTCCCCAAAAATTTGGAACAAACATCCAAATTTGGTCAAAATCACAATTCCCTCCTTAATTGTTTTTGACAAATCCCTACACCCTTTCTTCATCCCAAACATTTTCAAAAATCTCTCTCTCTCTCTCTCTCTCGGTCGTCGCCGCTGCCCTTGCCACCATCGAGACTTATTTTACTTTCGCCGAGAAAAGCTCCCAAAGCTATTGACGATGATCTCTACAGGATCTCGTTGGAGCTCTTCCGCGCCAAGCACCAAAGAGTGAGTTTATTCCTCTGCCCTTTTCTTTTCTTCCTCATTTTAGCAAGCTACATGCCTCAATGTATGTCTCTCTCTCTCTCTCGCTCTGTAACTTCTTTCTCTCCCTTTCTCTATCTTCATTATATGAAACCCTAGACCGAAATCCTCTTCTTCGAAAGTGCCACTTTCACCTTTGTGAACTCACTTGGTTGGTTTATAAAATTAGGAAAATATGATTTGAATAGGCTTAGGTTTTTTATGTTTGTTAGTTGTGTTGATTCCATATATATATATAATTTCTCAAACCTCAATAGCATCAGAAATTCCGAGAATTGCTGATAATTCCCCACCTACAACTTTGAGTGTAAAGTCCATGTTTTTTTTTGGCAGAATCATAGGGGGAATTATAGTATCAAAAATCAAGTGCATAGTAATTTTTCAAGATTTTATATAATTCTTTATGATGACGTGATAAATATATGAATATTTGCACAAATTTGCGTGATTTATCATGTAGATCACTTCCAAAATGTTGGAAACTAGACTAATAAGTTAAAAGAGTGACAAAGATACAAAGTACTCACCTTTTCCATCAAAGAATAACAAACAATCCCAAAACATGGAAGCTCGTCAACTAGTGGTCTGAAAATTAATCTAAAAAGACCTATGAATCCAATATTTTTGACCTAGATGAAAATATATAAGAAAAAATATTAAAGTGGCATCTTATGGTAAAATTCCAATAACCGAACATTCTTTACTTTATATCATGTTATCCAATTTTTCAGTCACCTATTATTCATCAGAGAGAGTGAAAGAGAACACATTGATTATCTTTAAAAATAAGTATTAGAAGTACTATACACAAAAAAAACAAAATAAAAAAATAGAAAAAATAAAAAGTGAAAATAAAATAAATTTCAGAGTAGTTTTGTAATAGTTTTGCTACTAGGAAAAGCTCTATGAATATGAGAAATAAGTTGAAGATCACCTGTATAGGTAATCCAATGCCGACTCTAGTTTTAACTTCAAGTATGATACTAGGTTTCCAGCCCATTGCATTTCAAATTCCATCGTGATTCCCTTAGCATCGTCTTCAATATTTGAAACCCCTAAAAAGATCAACAATTTTCTATCAATACCTTAAAAAAAATTAAAAATAAAATTGATGGTCCAAATAAATTTAAATTATTCCCTTCAATTGTTGTGTCTATTCTTAAAGATGATTGGCTCTACCTTTGGCCATAATAATTCCATAAAGTAAAATATAAAAAATATATATGTTGTTAAAGATTAAAGAAACAGAAGTTGTGGAGTGAATTCTGACTTGCCAATGTGCAATAACTTTGGACCAATCCAATCTGATAGGCCATTCTCTTCTCATTTGATTTTCTCAGAAGAATGTAATTGTAATTGAGAAGTACAATTCTTTCCAAAATATATGAAACTTCCTTATTTACATTTTATGGAATTCTTTCTTTCAACTTAATTAGAAACTTAAAATATGATAAATTACTTTTAACAATTACTAAATTTGAAATTTAGTCGAATTCATATTAGTAAGTTTTCATATTATTAACGGTGATTTGGGATTTTTTAGTCTCATCAAAGATCAAACAAAAATCAAACAAACTTGTAAATTGTGGAGCCACAGTACCAAGAGTCAACTTTGAAAACTTGAGAGATAATAAGATAACTGATCTATATTGTTTGAGAATTGGCTCAACAGAACTTCGAATTAGCTCTGATGCTACCTATGCCACCATGCGTCAAAAATAAAGTAATTTAAGTAAAAAAAATAAAATGCTTTCATTGTCATCACATTGAATCCAACAAATAAAATGCATTATAGTTGGTGAAGAAAAGAAAAATTAAAATCACCTCATTTACATATGGCCATATTTTTTAAAGTTGAACATTAAGCCAAGTTAACTACAATTGTCAATGGAAACAATATCATTGCCATAATTATCAAAGAGAGCAACAGTTATAGATAAGCATATTCATATATGAATTAAGGGTAAATTACACTTTTAACCCCTATAGCTTGACCCAAATTTTATTTTACGCTATATTGTTTTAATTTGAAATTTTTTGTTAATTGTGTTGATTCCATATATATACTTGAAATTTGGTTTGTGTGTGAAATTTGCGTGGGTAATTGAATTTTGTACTCATGTAACTGAATGACATACGAATGTGGATATGTCTCCTCTCCAGTTCAGTTGAGTCATGTTGTTTAGACTAGAGGATAAATTATTTATCATCAAAGAAACTTGTGAAATATAATGGTTGGTTTTAAGGCTAAGTTGGTGTTGGAACTTGGTGCTAATGAGTTTATGCTAAAGCAATGAAGTGGTTATAGATTGGAGCTTCAGAACATGGTGTTGCATTTGTTTCTTTTTAACTATAGAAATAGAAATTTGGTTTGAATTTTAAGTTTTGTTAGATGGTGTTTAAAAGACAGATGATAGAAATTTATAGATTAGAGCTTCTAAGGTATATTTATTTTTTTAAAAAACTTTTTTGGGGGGTTAATCTGTTAATGCCTTCTATTTGGAAAGAAAACAAAATACTTGTATTGGTTGGTTTGTTCCTAATGTTGCAGGTCATATTGCCGATATTAATATCACATATGAATTGCTTCCTTTGTTAGAATAATGAGTGGGTAAGACAATTTCTTCTTTTCCCTATCCATTCAATTTTATTTAATTGTTCATATAGTTAACTAGGTGAGATTATTGCTTAATTTTTTTGTTCAGGAAGGTAGAAATACAAAATTAGAAACGGAATGAGTTTAGCAAAAAGAAAGTCTTGTTCGATATGTGTTTTTGACATCAGCTAGTTCAGGTAATAAATTTTTTTAAAACTTTAACAAGTTTTACACTTGGCTTACCATTTCCATACTTGACTAATTTCACCGAAAAAAATTAGACTACAAGCATGAGAACACACATTCAAGTCAGAGAGAAACCATGTTGTTCCTTCCCTGTTTCTCTGATCTTTACTAGTATGAATGAACCACTTTGATTATTTTCTTTCCTTCATTTCAATTGCTAGATTTCGATAAATCAGTTTCTAATGTCATTTTCTCTTGTTGCAGTTCATAGGTCTTTGCTGCAAGTGGTGTCTTGATATAATCGGATGGCAAGTGGTGTCTTGATATGAACTGTATCATGTGGACAACAAACATTAGTGGCATAGTAGACAAATGTTGAGCTCAAAATGTGTATTCTTAGTAATGAACAAGCAATATTGAATTTTAGATGTTAAACTGAGTACGTTTGTGGCTTGGGATCAGTTTGAGGGAGTATTTGAATTCAATAGAGTTAATAATAAATTGTGATTAGTCTGGTTTAAGTTAGATTTTTGCATCTTTTTGTAAGTTGAATAAATGATAAATAAAAGCTAAAAATACTTCTGTCCACTTTGAAGATAATTTATTTATTTCCAACTCCATGAATTTATTGTTCTGTAATAAGTTGCAGTAAAATTGCACTAAACAGCTGAAACATAGATTTGAAAATAAAGAATAATAAATTGCGCCAAATAGTCTTTAATTGAGAAGTGCTATTATTAGTTAAGTTTCTATAAATTAGCCCTATATCTTTTTTCCTTTTCAATATTTTTTTTTTCCTTCGTTTGTTTAGAACTTAATGCATTTTTGCTTTTGATACCTAAGGGGGCATTACTTTGGGATTGGCCACTTGGCCAAACCTATATAACATGAATCAGAGCAACTCTAATAGTTCTGTCAAATGCCTTGCCAAAGCCAAAAAATTGGCTTCAGTTCACAAAATCACTCCTCTAATGGTGAGTCAAATGCCTTTACAAAAAATGTCAGCCAAATCTTGAACCAAATGTGGATAAAAGTTTGGCAAAGATATCCGTTGCCACATCAGTTTTCCTACCAAAATTTAATTATTTTTTCTTTACCAAAATGTTGTTGGTGAGCACATGAGGATCACGATTTTGTTTGCGGGTAAGGTACCTTTAGGTTCTGTCATTGTATTTAAAGTTCTCTTTATTTCCTGCTGCTACAATTTTTTTTCTTTGGGAATGATTTCCTCTTGTGGATTATCCTTCAAATTAGTGGACCAACCAAAGCTAATAAAGAAGATTATTTGGAGAACATTGTGCATAATGCTTTAGATTAAATGAACTCCCTCAATCATCTGCATTGCATAATTACAAAATGATAACTTAGACTGAACCCAAGTTTTGCAGTATCATTTTGCAGCATTTAAACAATTTTGCCAAACTGGCGACAACATTCATAACCAAATTTTTTCCCTTAGAAACACTATCCTTTTGATTTGCACCACTAACATAAAAATAATAATAATAATAATAAAAAGATCAATCAAATTGACAGCGACCCTAGATAATAACACTACTAAAAACTAGACCTTTTGCGACGGGCTCAAACGTCGCAAAAGACTTTTTGCAACAGTAGCAACAAGAAATGGGGGGTTGCTAAAGCGACAGTAAATCAATGGTATTTGTTACGGTTTAACCTGACATAAAAGGGGGGAAAACATCGCTTTTAGCAATGGTTCAGCATGCCATCGCCAAATTTTTTTTAAGGATGATAGTTGACGTCGCGAAAAGTATTACTAGTGATGGTATTAAACGTCGTAACAAAAAAATAGAATTAAATCAATAATGTATTCACAACAATTTAAATCGTCGGTAAACTAGCACTATTATGTGTATGCAACAAGTTAACCCCTCGCATATAATAAAATGTAAGTAGATAATGATTACATTAGCGACAGTTTATTACTATCGCAAAATAATTATTTTCATAAAATATATATAAGTTTCTTACTATCGCAAAATAATTATTTTCATAAATATATTTTTTTTTATTAATTCATTCCCCATACAAATTATTAATATTTTGTTAAATAAATTACATCCACACACATCATCATTCGCATTCCCATTCACAAAATCATATATACAAGTCCTCAACAAAAAAAAAAAAAAAAAAAACAAAAAACAAAAAACAAAAAACAAAAAACAAAACAAAACAAAATCATATATACGAATAATATATATGTACCCTGTAACAATATAGTGTCAACCAAACATTCTTTACAAAAATATATAAAACATCCTCCAACAATATTAATAATTTTCGATAATTCAAGAACTCAAATTTTTATCTAAAACAAAACAAAAGTATAGACAGTACAAATAAAAAATAAAAAAAAAACATATATATTATAGCTTGTTTTAGTACCAACAGTAAGCTCCAATATTGATATGTGAAGATATCATCACATACTCAAAAGGGTAGCATCTGCACACAATATATATATATATTTACAATATAATTAATTCCAAGCTTACAAAAACTGTAAAATATTTGATATTATTTCAAAAAATAAATGAATAAATAAGATTGTAACATATACATGAATCGAGCGCCACACAATATATCTTCCAACAGCTTCTCCAATTGTTCTCGAACCTTGGGATGGTGTTTCCAAACCAGCATTCTGCTTTTTCGCTTTTAAGACAAAGACTTTACACCATTCAGGCCTAATCGGAACTCCATCAATGTCACACAACGAATTGTTACTAATGAGAAGTCCCTTCGCCAATTGGACTATTGGTATACATGAACTATCCAAAGAAACTTTAATTACATTGTAAAATAATGATAATACTATTAAAATCAGGTATTGATTGAACACATTCTGCTACAATTTAACAATAATCAAATAAACACAAAACAAGAAATCTAGCCAAATAATTGTGATTAAACATAGACACAACAGTCCCTAGTAGTTCATGCTAGTAGACGTGAAATAGATGTGAGATTAACAACAACAAAAAGGCAATATAGGTTGCACAAAACAAAGAACACATAATCAATGTCAAGAGGCCGGGTCCCGTCTTTTCCAAGAAGTCATTTGTGCCTAGTTAGTCGTGTGTGTCAAGTTCCATTGACATCCGACGCCAGTTGACCATTTTAGTGTATCAACCGGTTCAAAAAAAGAGTATCTCAAGGACAAGTTTTCACAAATGAAAATTAAGCTCCAGATTCAAAATCAAGAATTGGTTTCAAGTCCCGTCTTTTCCTACAAGTCATTTGTGCCTAGTTAGTTATGTATGTCAAGTTTCGTTGACAACCAACGCCGTTTGACCATTTTACTGTGTCAACCGGTTCAAAAAAAAGTTTTTTAAGGACAAGTTTTCATAAACGGAAATTAGATTCTGGATTCAAAATCGAGAATTGGTTTTGAATCTTGTCTTTTCCTACAAGTCAACAGAAGAGCCAATATAACAGTGTGCTTAGCAAACCAACAAGAAGTTTATTCAACAGCTATGCTTAGTAGCTTCAAGTCATATCCATTAACATGCAAACATGTGATTGAGTGTAGAAGAAAAAACTGACGAGTGTTTTACATCTTCAACTTGGTTATGGAGCTTCTTTCTCTTTGATTGCACTTCATTGTACTTGAAGATTTAGATGATTGCACTTTGCAACTGTAAAGCGATTCCATGAAGATTTGTAATGCAGGCTTTGGATGCCAAGTTTAAAAGAGTTCTCAATTCTTTCCAAGGTAGAGCTTAATAAATATAGGCATAGTATGATACACATTTTTTTATACTGCAATTCCTACCTAATGCGCATTCGCAAAAACCTAAAAGAAGTAATAGAATATCTATAATTGGAAGCTAAAGTGAAAAAATAAAATTTGGAGTACAACAAAATCACGTTTGTCCCTCTCTTGCTTCTATTTGTTTCTAGCATTCAGCTTCTAATGGAAAGTAGTGACACTGAGTGAAAAATGAATTATTGAATGTATCTAGTATCCATCGATCAGTTACAAATATACATCAGGAAAAGAAGAAGCAAACAAGGAGGTTAAGATATCCATACTCAACACGAAGAATATTTACAATCTAATATAGGATATACAGCTTAGGCAATAAAGGTTAAAATGAAACTGTCATTTACAAATTTCTAAGTTCAATCAACAACAGAAAACAATAGCCAATTGTAACTTGCAGAACATAATGGAAATACCTAAAAATAAAAAACAGTGATGAACAAAGTTAAAATAGACATTTGTTTTCATGTCCATAATGTCAAACCTATTGTCCATGTAAACATATTATTCATTCTATCAAAATTTCAGTTGCTTTTAGATGGGCTTCAAGCCATGGCCTTTCTTTTGTTCAATTGAAGGGGTTGGATTTTGTTGTAGTTTATGACAATAGTTATGTAATTAAGTTTGTGTTGAGTTTAGTGAGTAACAATGACAGGTTTGGAGTAAATAAACAATATGTGAACTGCTAAGAAATCAAGGTTAGTACCTAACACGTGATAACATGTGCTTACAAGTATGCAAATCTTCATTCTCTTTTGGCACTTTTGATCTGCCAATTGGAACCATCAAATTGTAAGTTATATTGATTTTATTCATGCTAAAATGAAGATTTTTTTTAACTGAATATATTTTTTTTAGAAAAAAACATTTAAATTGTTATTAAAATATTAAAAAATATATTCACTGAAAAATAAAAATGATATATAAAGGTTAAGTGTTTCTGAACTTGAGTGTACATGGTTAAATGGGGGGTGTAAAGAATTGTTTTTTGGGTATAAATAAAAGCACCCCACACATAATAAAAATAGAGAAGATAATAAAAACTCCAAAGAGATGAGAACAGTGAGGTCTGGTCTCAGAGTACCTGCACAATTTTATTAGACTTGGCCTAGGCATTTAAAGCAGGCCCATCTCTACAAGAAACACTAAACGTAGTCATTGTATTGATTAGATTAAGTAATTAATAAAGGTTTATTTTGAACCAAAAGGGAAAATCCAATGAAACCATATTGTTGATTAAGAGTGGTATGAAATATTGCAGGAAAGGAAAACAAACTAATAAAAAATTAAGTTGTTTTTCCTAATCAATAACAGTAAGTGATCAATGAAAGTATGTTATTATTGATTTGGGCATATTATCAAACACACGGTGAGCAAAAGATAAAATTGTAGCAAAACAACAAAACAAAGACAATAAATAGGCGGAGCCAAATATTAAATAGAATTGGGGCAATAACAAGCATCAATCTAATACAGAAGCATAGAAATCAAGTAATGACATCTCCATAGAAGACAAAGACACAGCAAACCAAACAATTACATACCAAATTGTTTGGATTTGTAGTGGTTTGTGAAAGAAAATGCATACAGAGTTCAGCCCAAATGCAAACTGTAGAATAAAGGAAGATACAACACTCAAATGAACATTCATTGTAAGAAATTGAACAATTTCTTTGATAAACTAGAGAGTAATTTGCAGCAAAGAAATTGAACAATTTACACCGCTTAATATCTCACGACTTCAGGAACAAGCTTGGGTGAAAAGCACACCGCCTAATCTGTAGCGGCACACTGCCTAATCTGTTGTTTAAGCTCATTTAAAGTTCAATCAAACCAGACCCACCAAAACCAATAAACAAAACCCATTTGGTCAATGATAACTAATGCATTAACAGTTTCCAATTTGGCAAAGCAAATGCACAAAGATCACAGTTTTCACATCTTAAATTTATCTCTCCTAAGCACCATCTTCTTAATCTTTAAGAGCACAACAACAACTTAAGGAACTAAATACATACTTTAGCATAGGCCTTATATGCTAGATACACATTTCTATTTCCTTACAATTACCAAACCTCAAACTCAAAGGGCCTCAAACATGGAGGAAAGATTTTTTTACCTAAAGTATACAACTCAAGAAAAACATGGCATAAACTTGGCCAGTGGCTAACAATCAACCATCTCATTATTATGAAGTCACACAAGGCATCAAGCATATCATCTCACATCAATCATTCTTTTCAATAATAAATTGTAAACGGTTGCTAATCAAGGTCCATCAAACTCCCCTCCAAGCCATCAATGTCGTACTTGATAGGAAAATGGCTCTAAGATTTAGCTCTATCAAGTATAACGAGTAGAATGCCCACAAAATTAAGATCCTATCAATCAGTTATTCGACTTGATGGTATATGCTCAAAAAATTAAGATAAACTCACAAATGTAATGAAGAAACAATATTTCTAACTTCTAATGCATTCCTGAGTTAGTCCTAAGAATTCTTGCTACTGTTGTTTTCATGTTCTTTGAAATATAATTCCTAATCCCTAAACACTTCAATCCCAATTAATTTTTGGGTCACAAAAGAATAAAGAATGACACAAAGATGAAAGTGAATATGGTCTCACCGATGAAAATAATGAACTCCTCAAATGTACTGAAGACAACAAGAGAAAATTATTTCACATCTTAACCATCTGAAACAATGTTGCAATACAGGGCAAGAAAACCAAGAACAATAACACAAAAGAGACAAAATAATAACAATTTACACCATACGAAAACTAAAACAATAAAAAAGAACAATGTTTGTCAAGCTGTTACTTTGACGTTGAAAATAAGAAACAAAAAAAAAAACTTCCCTGTAACTAACAGAGTTTCCAAAAATGCAAGTTAAGTGGGAAGAGCCATTTCCTTTATTCAAATAACTACCAAATGAAGACTTGACATATATATGCTTTCACCCAATTCTCCTTCACTCCAATTCAACATACTTTTGCTGCATTCCTAAATCTTAAAATTTATAATTAATCAAAATTCTAAAACAGAATTAATATATTAAAATTAAAATCAAAGCATAAAGAATAAATCGTTTACAAACACATCCATAAATACATAGGCATCAAGCATGGGGACAAAGGCTTGGATTTTTTCGAAGAAGTGAATGAACCTTACTCGAGAGTTGACTGACTGAATTTGCAGCAACCTTACCATCTTCAACCAATTTGGTCTCTGAACTACCCGTCTTAGTATGCCTTCGCCTCTTGAAATTCTGTTAATTTGGTCCCAGTTTCATTTTGTTAATTGGCATGAAATTCTATTTGAAAGAGCTTTGATTGATGGGGATTTATCTATGTTTTGTAGGCAGTCTATCTGCCATATTAATTTGTCAAAATAAGGCCCTACACTACACACGGTATTGGAATCTACCAGTAGAATGAATGTTTTACATTTTTTCTATTTAAATCTACCTAAGGAAGTGAAATATCTTATGGTAGATGTGGTATTACTTCCAGCTATGTAATTAAATAATCCTTTCTTCAGTGAACCACATCATGGAATAATACAAAATTTGTTTTCACTTGTCTATTTTGAACATAAAGATCATTGTGTTATGCAACTTGTTCCAAGGAAAATGATTTACTGTTAATTTTGGTGGGTGGTACTTAGAATGCCTCTTTATTCATGGTTAAGACACCAACAGATTTTCTATTTTCTATTTTCAAAGACATATTAGCAAACATGTGGTGTACATAATTTACACATAAATTAAATTAAATAAAAGGAACAACATAGAAACCACACACCGACACAACTTGTAAGACATAGAAGCAGCTATCTACATACCAGATTGTCTGGCCATCTCAAATTAAAATACAAAGATGAACATAGTAGGGAATTTGGAACACCTGGCTATTTGGTTGTGCACACATGGTGAGATAGAAAATCATGAGTCTAGATATTTTTGTTTGAAACGACTTGCCCATTGTTTCTCAATAAGGAAAAGAGCTATTGCAGAGGCAGATCAAATAGCAAACATGGAACAATGTTTACATAAACGATCGGTTACAGTGGAACACCAATTAGCTTATATTATTTTACTATAAATTTTCTTTTACGCATTATGTTGGGATATATCTCCTTATTGGAGTTTGAGACCCAATTAGTTTGTTAAAAGAATTTTAAATTGGTTTGGTTTAGGTATAATATATTTTAATATATAATATCTAATTTTTAGAGACCCAATCCAATTTGGTAACAACTAGGGTTTTGATAAAACAAACCCAAGATTTAACATTATATATAGATATAATGTTTTTTCCAAAGAAAAAGAAACAGCTGCCTTATTGTTTTTGGTTTTTTTCAAAGGTAAGCAACCATTGGGTTATCATTATTTATTTATGATTATTTGGAATTCACCTAAGGGTGGTTTTGTGAGACCATTCATGTCTCGTTTGTAATTGTTTGGAAACTTTTTGGTTGATAGTGGAATCGAATTTCGATCACGTGGACGTACCTTACATTGAGGGAACCACGTAAAAATTCTTATGTTGGATTTGATTTAATTTTTCCGCATTAGTTTTTATTCCCATTGATTGATTTACTTGTGGAGAATCACATATTTTCCCTAACAACTAGTATCAAAGCTTACGGTTTATTTGAGTTTATTTATTTGTGTAAATCAATGGAGGGGAATGTGGGTCGTATGTCTAGCTTCAATGGAAGCAATTGGATAACTTGGAAAACTAAAATAGAGGACCTATTATTTTGTAAAGATTTGTATGGACCCATTGAGGGTGATAGTGGCAAACCCGAGGGTATGAAAGATGATGAATGGAATAGGCTTAATCGAAAAGCCGTTGGTGTTATCGGTCAATGGATTGATGACAGTGTGCTTCATCTTGTTGCTGCTGAAACTTCGGCACATGATTTATGAAAAAAATTAGAGAGTCTTTATGATAGAAAATCAGTCAAAAATAAAGCCTTTCTATTTCGTAAGTTGGTTAATTTAAAATATAAAGATGGTAGCCCCATTCCAGAACACTTGAATGAAATAAAGAGTATTGTTAACCAACTTGCTTCTATGAAAATTATTTTTGATGATGAGTTGCAGGCTTTGATGTTACTTAGTTCTTTGCCCGAAAAGTTGGGAGACTTTGGTTGTGACGGTTAGTAATTCGGCACCTGATGGAGTTGTCATAATAGGCCAAGTCACTAGTAGCTTGCTAAATGAAGAAACTAGAAGAAAATCAGCGGGTTCCTCTCATTCGGAAGCATTTGTTGTGAGAGGCTGAAACAAAACAAGAGGAAGGGGTAAGACTCCTCATGGTCGTGATCAAAGCCGTGACAAATCAAGAGATGGTTCTTTTTCAAAGAAAGATATTGAGTGCTATTATTGCCATAAGAAAGGGCACATGAAGCGGGAATACCAAAAGCTCAAGAACAAGGAGAAAAGGCGTGACAAAAGTGTAGATAAGAAGCAAGAAGACACAACGGCAGTTACTACTGATGATCTCATGGTCGTTTGTGAAGATGATTATATCAATTTTGTGGGCCAAGAGAGCAATTGGGTGATTGATTCCGGTGCTTCTTTTCATGTGACTTCTCGAGTTGATTTCTTCACTACCTACACCAAAAGGAGATTATGGTTCTGTTTGAATGGGTAATGAAGGTTTGTCCAAGATTATTGACATAGGTGATGTTTGCTTGGAAACAAATTTGGGCTACAAGTTATTGCTTAAAGATGTGAAGCATGTTCCCGACATTCGCCTCAATTTGATCTCTACTAGATGATGAAGGCTTCAACAACAAATTTGGTGATGGAATATGGAAACTCACAAAGGGTTCTTTCTTGGTGGCTAAGTGCAAGAAGACTCATACACTTTATTCGATGCAAGGAAAAATTTGTAAAGGTGTTGTCAATGCTTCAAGATGATACTTCTACCAAATTGTGGCACAAGCAGCTTGGCCATATGAGTGAAAAAGGGCTACAAGTTTTGTTCAAGAAAGAGCTTCTACCCGGTTTGAAAAGTACACATCTCAAAACTTGTATTCATTGTTTGGCGGGTAAACAACATAGAGTTTCTTTTCAGAAAAATGTTGCTTCTAGAAAAGAAAATGTTTTGGAATTGATTCATTCAGATGTTTGTGGTCCTTTAAAAGTTAGAACACATAGTGGTACACTTTATTTTGTTACTTCCATTGATGATTATTCAAGGAAAGTTTGGGTTTTTCTACTAAAAACTAAAGATCAAGTTCTAGAAGTATTTAAACATTTTCAGGCCATGGTTGAAAGAGAAACATGACAGAAATTGAAATGCATCCGATCAGACAATGGTGGTGAATACATTGGGCCATTTGATGAGTATTGTCGCAGTCAAGGTATTTGGCACCAAAAGACAGTTAAGAAGACTCCTCAACAAAATGGCGTTGTCGAGAGGATGAACCGTACCATTGTGGAAAGAACAAGATGTTTGCTTTCACAAGCTAAATTGCCAAGATCCTTTTGGGGTGAGGCAATGAAGACAGTGGTTGATGTGATCAATTTGTCTCCTTTCTATCCTTTGAATGGTGATGTTTCAGAAAGAGTTTGGACCGGTAAAGATGTGTCTTATGAGCACTTGAGAGTGTTTGGTTGCTGAGCTTTTGTTTACATTCCAAAGGATGAGAGGTCCAAGCTTGATAGTAAGTCAAGACAATGTATTTTTCTTGGCTATGGGCATGATGAATTTGGGTATAGATTGTGGGATCCGGTCAACAAAAAAGTCATTCGAAGCCGTGATGTTGTATTTCTTGAAGACCAAACAATTGAAGACGTTGGCAAAAGTGATCAACCAAAGCCAAAAACTAGTGATCTCATTGATATGGATCCATCTCCTTCATCTTTAGTTGATGATGAAAATGGGGGAGATGTGCAACCACCTATTGAAGATGAAGAGGATGATACTAATCCTAATGAACTTGAGCTAAAAATTGAGGAAGAGCATCCAACTCAAGAACCACCACCACAACTTGAGTTGAGGAAATCTACAAGGGATCGACAACCTTCAAGAAAGTATCCTCCTAATGAATTTGTGTTGATTTCCGATCAAGGGGAGCCCGAGATCTACCAAGAAGCAATTGAGTATGCAAAGAAAGGTGATTGAAAAAAGGCCATGGACGAGGAGATGAATTCCTTGCTTGAAAACTAAACTTATGATTTAGTGAAGTTGCCTAAAAGGAGAAAATTTTGAAAAATAAGTGGGTTTTCAAATTGAAGAATGATGGCACGAATCTGAGGTACAAAGCACGTCTTGTTGTGAAAGGCTTTGGACAAAAGAAAGGTATTGATTTTGATGAGATTTTCTCGCCGGTTGTGAAGATGTCTTTTATTCGGGTTGTACTTGGCATAGCTGCAAGTATGAATCTTGAAGTTGAACAACTTGATGTGAAGACCGCATTTCTTCATGGTGACCTTGAAGAAGAAATTTACATGGAGCAACCGGAAGGTTTTGTGGAAAAAGGGAAAGAGAAATTTGTTTACAAATTGAAGAAAAGTTTGTATGGTCTCAAGCAAGCTCCGCGGCAATGGTACAAAAATTTTGACTCTTTCATGATAAATAATGGTTTTTCAAAAACCACTTCGGACCATTGTGTGTTTGTGAAAAAAATTTCGGATGGTAAATTTATTATTCTTTTGTTTTATGTTGATGACATGTTAATTGTGGGTCATGATTCTACCATGATTAACAAGTTGAAGTTAGAGTTGAGTAAATCTTTTGCTATGAAAGATTTGGGACCGGCAAAGCAAATACTTGGTATGAAAATTGTTCGTGATCGCAAAAAGTAGCTGATTTGGTTCTCTCAAGAAAGTTACATTGAGAAAGTTCTTGAGAGGTTCAACATGAATAAAGCAAAGCCAGTTGGTTGTCCACTTGCGGGTCACTTCAAGCTTAGTTCGAATCAATGTCCTACAAGTGAGAAAGACAAAGAAGAGATGTTGAAAGTTCCTTATGCTTCAGCAGTTGGTTCTTTGATGTACGCCATGGTTTGTACAAGGCCAGATATTGCTCACGCCGTTGGTGTGGTGAGTCGTTTTCTCTCTAATCCGGATAAAGAACATTGGGCAGCGGTAAAATGGATTCTGAGGCATCTTCGAGGGACTTCAAAGGTGTGTTTGTGTTTTGGAGATGGTAAGCCGATACTTGATGGGTTCATAGATTCTGACATGGCCGGTGATGTTAATTCTAAGAAATCTACTTCAAGGTATTTGACGACTTTTGCAGGGGGAGCTGTGGCATGGCAATCTAAATTACAAAAATATGTTGCTCTCTCAACTACCGAAGCTGAATTTATTGCTATTACAGAAGCTTGCAAAGAAGAGTTATGGTTGAAGAAATTTTTGTAAGAGTTGGGTTTGAAGCAAGAAAAGTATGTGCTTTATTGTGATAGTCAAAGTGCTATTCATTTGAGTAAAAATTCTACTTTTCATTCGAGATCGAAACACATTGATGTGAGATACCACTAGATTCGTGATGTGTTGGATTCGAAGTTGTTACAACTCGAAAAGGTTCACACGGATGATAATATTTCGGATATGTTGACTAAGACTTTGTCAAGGGACAAACATTTAAAGTGTCGAACTTTGGCAGGTATGGTTGATGTCTCCACCTAAGTCGATAGGGGGAGAATTGTTGGGGTATATCTCCTTGTTGGAGTTTGAGACCCAATTGGTTTGTTAAAAGAATTTCAATTTGGTTTGATTTAGGTATAATATATTTTAATATATAATATCTAATTTTTAGAGACCCAATCCAATTTGGTAACAACTAGGGTTTTGATAAAAACAAACCCAAGATTTAACATTATATATAGATATAATGTTTTTTCCAAAGAAAAAGAAACGGCTGCCTTATTGTTTTTGGTTTTTTTCAAAGGTGAGTGTAGATACCCCATTTTTGAGCGTCCTCAAGACTTGGACGTCACCGCTTGAACACTCGATGATTATCCATGTTTGTGTTCGTCTTCAGTTCCCGGAGGCCTTGGCAGCGCGCCTCGTCTCAGGACCTCTTGACTCGACTGCTTCGTGTTCGGTTTTGGCACCAAACACTTGTGTTTTTGCCTTAAAGGGCAGGGAATGTCTTGTTGGCCATCCTCACACCCCACCGGCCCTCCCCTATAATCACCGGCTGCACATTTGTACCACCGGCATTGTTTTCTTATAACCTTTGGCCGGTCGGCACTATTTGTTGCCGACCGGTACCATTTTGTGCCGATGACCCCTTTGGCTGGCCGGTTTGCCCTTTTTGCACCTCTGAGGCATGGTGCATGCCAGCTGTGCCAGCTGGAATGCACCATCACTCGTCCCCGTGCATGGGAGTGACCCATTTGCACCTTTGAACCCCCAAACCTTCTAGAAGGTTGACCCTTTTGGCCAAGCTTCTTGGAGAAGCTTGGCCAGCTGTCTTAGCTTCTCCAAGAAGCCAAGACCCCTTTGCACCCTTTGCCCCTTTTAATTAGCTTCTTGGAGAAGCCTTGAGCCTTGTTTTTTTGCCTATATAAGCATCCTACCCCTCCCATTGCAAAGGGTTAGCCATTTCCAACAAAAAACCAGAGCTTTGTATCTATATATCTGTCATATATCTCCTCTCTCTACATTTTCCCTCTCTCTCCTCTTGTGTGTGTGTTTTTAGGCCTAAAAGTGTGGTTTTACCTTACTTTTACACCAATACACATACCATCACACCTTAGCTCGAGATTGGGAGACTTGGAGGGTTGATTCTTGAGCTTTTGGACTGTTTTTGATCAGAAGAAGAGGGTTGTACCACCTGTTCTTCAAAGGTTCTTCAAGGGTGAGCACTTTACTTTAGATTCCCCATTTTTGCAACAAGTTTTTACCTATCTTGTATGCTGATTTGGGTCTTGTGTATAACATAAAAAAGTCTTATATTTTCTTGCTTTAGAACTTTCATTAAGGGTGCTTTGTGGTTTGAGTGCAAACTCACCCCCTTAGGCCTTTTTTTTTGGCCATTTTGGTGCCTTTTCTTGAGGCCTTGTTTACTTGTTGTTTTTGGTCTTCGCACCACTGAAAACCAGTGGGTTTTCAGTGGTGAGGAAGTTGTTTTGAAGTCTTGTATAGGGGAGGGACACCCCTCTCCCCTTTGTCCCTTTCTTGCCTTTGTCTTTGGCTCATAAGGGAACATGCATGCTTGCTTGTTTTTGGCGCCATTTCAGAGCTTTTTTTTGGGTGTTTTGGATCATATTTTATCTCTGTCCAAAAATGGTTTTGTGGTCCTTAGCATGCTTTTATACTTGCTCTGTAATCCTCCATTTTGCCTAGAGATGTGCCATATGTTTAGCCTTGCATACCTTCATGTTTTGGCTTAGCTTATTGAAGTCTTTGGTCATGATTTGTCATTTTTTAGGTCTGTTGGCCATCTATTTCAGTCATGCTTGCCTTGTTTGATGTCATCTCTTTGTGTTTTGGCTTGTAAGCCTTAAGCATATTGGCCTCTAACATGCTTAGCATAGACCATCTTCATGATTTGGCATCATTTAGGATAATATTTTAGTCCATAAATCATGTTTGTATGTTTGCATATGTGACCTATTTCATGCTTTGAGGGTGTGCCCTTTTATGCCTAGGAAAAGGCCTTGTGCATGCTTGTGTGTTTAAGGTATTTTGGGACTACCATGTCAAGGGGTTTGGGTGTATTCTTGCATGATAGAACTCTGTTTTTGCCTGCCTAATACATGTCATGAGTGGTCATGTTAGTAATGGTGGAGTACCCTCTTTTGTGCCTTAGCTTTAGGCTCATTCACTTGCATGCTTGTATAGCATTTTGTCCATGTTTTTAGGCATTTTTGGTCACTGTTTTGGGGTGGATTGAGGTCTGCCTCTTATGGTTTAATTCCACCTTTGCATGCTTGTCTCATGTTCCTTGCATACTTGCTTCATTAAGTGTTGTAGCATGATGATCCTATGCTTGATTTGGCCCATGTTTGCATCATATTAGCATCTTGTATGCTCTAGCATTTTGCATACTTAATATGATAGTTGCATGACATTTGGTATGTTTGCACTTTAGTATTATGTTGCATTGTTGAGCCATGTTTGCATAACATGCATTGCATTACTTGGTTTGGGGTGTCAAACCAAGTGTGAGAGATGAGAGGTGTTTGTACTTTAAGTGACAAAACACATCTCAATTCTCATGTCACCAAGGCCCTTGACCTTGGACTTGATATGGTCTTGGTTCTCATTTGTTTGTTTGCATGCATGTTCATTGAATTGCAATCTTGGTCCCTTAGGCCATCATGCATCAAAATGCATAATTGGTGGCCCAAGGACCAAGGGCCATGCCTCTTTGAGTTCCATACATGATAGGGGGCATGGCCATGCTTATATTTGCTCAAAACTTCATGCCATACACTGCTTGTCTGCTGTTGCTGTCAAAACTGTCTTCTGCAGGAATTTTCTGCCGACCGGCAGTATAGAGTGCCGACCGGCCATCAATGTGTGGCCGATAACCTCTCAAGCAGCCGATAGATATTTTAGATGGCCGGTGGGCAGTTCCTTTAGCTGGTGGTGTGCAGCAGCATGCAATCAAGGTATTCTGGGACTTTGGCAGTCTTTGGAGAGGCAGGACAGTAAAAACAGAGGCAACAGTGGTATGGTGCAGGTTTTTCGGGCAAGACGGATCAAGCATGCATCATTCGCGCATCCTGAGGCAGGGCTGAGGCCCCTTTCTTTTATATTTAATTTAATTTGGTAATTAGAGTTTTGTAATAATTTATTCTGTATTTGGACTGTATTATTTGGGGACTGTATATTCTTTTGGTCCCTCCGTGTGAGGGCATATTTGTAATAAGTGTGTGTGGGTGTGTGTATGTCTTCCAACCCCCATTTCTTTCTTCCCTTTTATTTACCTGTTTATGATGGTAGATTAGGGCATATTTAAATTAGCATAACAGTATGATAGCATGCGTGCATCCATACATTTGTCTTACATGCACCGGGCTCGGTACATCATGCTAACTGCATTGTACTTCAATTCCAAATTGAATACGTGTTATTTGTAGCATTCCATATGCCATCTTAGGATAGCCGAGCCTGTCTAGATCGCATCCTTGCATGTGTTGCATTAGCCATTTTTAACATGAACTAGGATCATGCATATGATTACTAACTACTTTCTGTTTTGGCTTGGAGTACTAGGTGAGCTTTTATGCTTTAGCATATCACATGCGTGTGAATGTTGCCATAACAGCATGTTTTACCATGTGGCTAAATGCTTATGTGTTAAACTGCTTGAATGCCTGTGGGTGGAGGTTGGATTGTTTGAGTTGGAATAACTCGCTGAAATCCGTGTTTTAGCCTACTTGCGAGTAGCAAATTCCAAAGCGTTTTCCAAACCAACGGATATGCAATGTTTATTTCCAAATTAGGCGATCTGGTCTATACTTGTTTGCTGTGCGCATAACATAGTAATTCTAGGCTAATTAATCAGAATAAGAACGTATAAGGTTTTCAAAATCGGATATCACGGTTAGTAGAGGCCGATCTTCGGATCGGGCGAGAGGGGGTGCTCATAGCTGACCTTCCCCAATCGTACCCAAGTTCCCGAGCCGAGGCAACTTTGGTGATGACGGACACGTGGCCTTTGGCACCGAGTCAGGGTTTCCTAAATTTCCCCATTAAAAAAAATATTTAGGTGGCGACTCTGTATCTGGCAAAGTAGTCCATGTTTGGCACTTCTTTCCAAAAATCTGTTTTTCTCAAAAACGATTTGCCAGAGCTGGACTCTTTGATTCAGATTAAGAACTGTGACATTCGAGTCCTTGAACTGTAGTGACCCAATACGAACGGAACGGGAGTTCATCCCTCCCGGGGCGTTCGGGGACGTCTACAGTTTCTGGCGACTCTGCTGGGGATTTAGAGAGCTTGACTCGAACTCGTGATGTCCTGTTTTGATTTCATTTATGTGTCTCTTTGCATTGCATGTGCATTGGTGTGCCTAGGACACCGTGTTTGCCATCTGCCATTCCTAAACGGTTTGCCGGAGGCTTGTCTTGTCAAGGCATGTCCATAAGGCTGACCGGTTATGGGCTCTGACAGCATGGGAACACAAACCCCGGTTTTACCGGGGCACCCTTTTTGACCATTCGACCTAGTGCATATTCGGATCTATAGTGACCATTCCAAACTAGGACAGGTTGCTTACCTGATATAGGTTGTTTGAAACCGCTGCGTGCGTAGTGAAACCCTAGCTCCTGACAAAATAGGACAGGGAAACCCTACCCCAACATAGGGGTGTTTTGGCTCTCCTTTACATGCTATGTGCTTTTAGAGTGTATCTCTACAGGAACGCACATATCAGTTTGCAAGTTTGAATATCAGGCCCGAGGGCATCAGTATCAGCTTTTGAGAATCAGTTATATCCGCGGGTATCAGATTCGGTGTTTTGGGCAGTGATTTTCTGAGGAACAGTGAGCAGTAGTAGAGTACAGTTGTTCAGCTACACCCGTGTTTGATCTGTTTGGGCTGAAATACTGCTTGTTTTTCCTTTCAGTACAGAGAGTCTGATTCAGAACAGTCAGTGTTTCCTTTTGCTGAGGCAAACTAGATATCCGATCTGTTAGTTGCCATCCAGTATAGTGGACCCAACATGACGCAGAATTCGGAAGAGGTCGTGGTCATGACAGCTGCACTAGACCAAGGAGTCACTCTACAAGGTGAGATCGTTGTTGATATGCCACATCCACCCAGATCGCCTGTTGCGCACCCGATCTGGGCCCCTCAGTGATATCAGGCCCACGAGCCTACTACATTTGAACTAATGGGGATGATAGGTGATCTCCAAAGGTCCGTGGCGGATCTCGCCTATGGAATGTCAGCTTCACCGCCAGCCGCACCATATGCCGGGAGTTTCGTACCCCAGGAGCCCCCGCTATTAGGGCGGATTGTGATTGAACTCAGTCAACCGGAAATGGCCTCCAACCATGGCAATGATGCACCAATATCTACCCAAACCCTCGACCAGGCTGAGGCCAGAGGTAAAGACAAAATGAAGGCGGATGCCGATCCCATCGAACAACTGCTGTGGGCAGTCGAGGCCTTGAAAGCCGGGGGAATGAACAAACAACAGGTATCTGCAATTGTGACAAAAGCTATGGAGGATGCTTTCCCCATTCCACCTGAGGGTAGCTCTAGTCAGTCAGAAAACCGGGACAGACCCCGCCATGCCAGAACAGTTCCTCCCATTCCCAACCCTGCACCTAGGAGATATCAGAAAGCCAAGGTGGCACCTGCCGACCCTTTCGCTAGTGCATCTAGCAAGAGTGCTCAAGCTTCAAAGTACCTGCCCCGGGGGCGCAGGGTCTTTCATGAACTCTACATGCCTTTGTCAAAGGCACTTCAAATTCTGGCCGAAAGGGGACATCTTAAACCCCTCGAGCCTAGGCCACTTCCCAAACTCCTTCCAGCAGGCCATGACGCCACTCAGTACTGTGCGTACCATCAGCAGACGGGCCACCCTACTGATAATTGCTTCCGCCTCCGTCATGAGGTGCAAGATTTGATTGACAACGAGGTCATCCTCCCACCCACCTCGGCAAAGTCCGTTACTACCCAATTGCTGGATTTTGAGGACACAGATACTGCGAGTATGTGATCAGAAAGTGAACCACCTACGGGCAACGTCCGATATTTTTTGATGTGGCGTCTGGCACGCATTTTTGAGCATCTGCGAATGCTAATTTTGTAAGTTTTGGCTAGGGTGTCGAGTCGGTCTTTCGTTTTGCTTTGAGTCTGTCTCATTGTCTTGAGTCAGTCCTTTTTGCTTACGGGTCGGCCTTGTTGTAACAAGTCGAGTCTGTCTTGTATAGAATACCAGGTGATTCTGGGGTTGTTGCCTCGAGCACTATTTTGTCTTGTAATTACTTGTTTTGTTTTCCCTTTGAGTCTGTCTCAGTTAAGGAGCCAGTTGCAATCAGGGATTTGGAATGAAACAGCTGCGGCTATCTTGTTTCCGTGCTCACTTTCGATTTGAGCTAGTTGTGCCAGAGGATGTGAATGGAACGACAGTACATTCTACCTACTCTCTTGTGCCTTGAACATTGTTGTAATGACCTAAGTTTTTCAAAAAACTTTTTGAACACTGCGGTGATAAAAACGAAGAGGAAAGAATTCCTCGGGTTTTGCAAAACTTTGATTGAAATTGAGAGAAAGAGAGGCGTGCTGAGCCTTTAATGAACGAAATCATGCCTGTCAGTGTGAGTACTGAGAAGGACCCTAGCTTTGATCCAGATTGGTTCCACACCATCTTCAGCGCGAGCGATTTGTCGCTTTCTTAAAAACTTTCAAAAACAAAATATTTTGCGCAGTCCTGTGAAGACTTGTGTGGAATCGCTCTTGAGATTGTGCTGCCTAGGATCGCTCTCAGCCTCAAGATTCAATTTATCTGTTCCGAACCTGGAATCCGTTCAGAATGTTCAAACATCCAATCGCCATGTAAAGCCCGCGTGGCCCAATTTGAAGTAGCCCTCGAGCAAGAGGCACCAAACTCAAATCAAGAAGATTAGATCTCACCGGAAGAGGCTCGTGAAGCAACCGTGATGGATTCTTCTGCGAATCGACACAACAATCACTCTCCTGTATGCAGAGGGCTTCGATTTCAAAACCATTTGGCATGGACTTGCTACACTTTTACCCTTTGAGAGGCTCGCTGGGTCGAAAACCCGGAAGGGCGACCCAGGCAAAAGTTAGAGCAAGAGAAAAATACAAAAAAGAAGAAAAAGAAAAAAAGAGAAAAAAAGAGAAAAAATAGAAAAAAAAGAAGAATGAAAAAAAGAGAAGAATGAATATATACAAAAATTGAAAAGAAAAGAGAAGAAGCTCGCAAGGTCGAAAACCTGCAACAGGCGCCTTGGCAAAAGTTAGAGCATAAAAAGGAAAGGTTAAATACCCGAGTGTACCTTAACCGGAACTACGTAAGGCTTGATTCCCATGTTTGGGATACGTAGGCAACTTCATCCTGAAGTCCAGCCCCCAACGCTTTCATAGCATCTCATGTCCATGTAATGGTTTTAATCACCTCTGCCTCCCCTGAATCCATTAGTTCGGTTGTGACAATCGAAACTGCGTAGTCAGTTCCCTCTTGAAGTCCGACCACCAACACCTTCTAGGTGACTGTGTCCATATATCGGTTCAGACCATCGGCTTCAGAGCCCGACCACCAACACCTTCCAGGTGACTGTGTCCATATATCGGTTCAGACCATCGGCTTCAGAGCCCAACCACCAACACCTTCCAGGTGACTGTGTCCATATATTGGTTCAGACCGTCTTCGTCGTCTTCGCATCCGACAGATCGAGCGTTATCAACAAGGACTGGTTTACAACATGCCGCGGCACCGTCCAAACAAGGGGCAACTTTCCGTTGCCCTACATTGCTATAAGTTGCCCTGAGTTGCCGTCCAAACCAGGGGCAACTTTCCGTTGCCTTGTCCCCCTTTAAGCCAGGGGCAATTTTCCATCACCTCCGATCCGAGGTTATGCGTCTCGAGGGTAAGTTCCATGCTCGTTGAGCATTGACTGTTTGCAAAAATAGTTTTTGAAATTTTTTACTGAGGTTGACTATTTTCTTGAAAACTATTTCATTTTCCAAAACCGGACCATTTTCTTGGACCCAAAAAAGGAAAATTTTCAGTGCTCACAGCCTGACTTGCATGATTTTCAAGTCAAAAATCGAACAAGTGTGTTAATCCGACTCTCGTTTTTTATCAAAACTGTTTTAGAAAACAAAAATGGTCAAAGTGACGAACTAGGGGCACAGTTGAGTCAGGTGTTCCGTCTTTTCCCCGCCGTCAACATACTTGCCAGAGAGGCACTCTATTCGCCGGAAGAAGCTTTCCCTATCCGGAACCTCGACTGAACGTCACCGGAAGAAATGGCCGCGAGCTAGCAGTGTTGGGCGTGAACCCACAACCTCTTGTTCATTTATCAACCACCCAGGGGAGGGACAAAAAATGAAAGAATAAAGAATAGAGAAGTGTAAGTTGAGAGAAAAGTGAGAAAAGGTTTTTGTGAGAAAGACCGAGCCTGAGGGTCGAGTGATGTGAGAATCACAAATCAGAAAGGGTGCGAAACAAACCCAGAGGAGCTGGCCCCTCTAGACTTGAGGTCTTTTGTTTTAAACACGTCTGTGTGTCGTGTCTTTTGATTTGTCGGTCTCAACTTTAGTTTTGAGTCTTTTCCCAAGCGCGTCTCGTTGTGTTCAGGTCGTGCGTCTTTTGTTTTTCTTCACTTGAATCTCTCCGCTGTGTCCAGTTGTAGGCTCGATACCCTGGTTGTGAAACCCTTTTCCAAAGTTAATCGCCCGTGCTCAGAATGCTGTGTCATTCTCCACATCCATGCAAAGCAAAAGAAGAAAAGGGAAAGTTTGGGACATCCGAGTCTGTTTCAACTTCGACCGTTTCAGTTTTGTGGTCCGTCTTGTCAGATTAGGCTGTTTGTTTAGGGTTTGCCGTGTGCAGAATGAATCGAATGCTGCGTTATGGGCTGTATACAGATCAATCCCCAGCAGATTAATCCCCAACAGAATATGGGCTGTGTGTTCAAATTAAGCAGTGGTTTGCTTGGGTTGTTTTGCTATTGGCTGCTTGGGTATCTGATTATTACAGTGCAAGTGTTCAATTTTCAGATAACAGATCAATTTCATTCACATTTGAGATGTAATATCATGCGATGCAGTGCAAAGTACGAAGTACACAAATGTAACAACTTTTAGACCAAAAAAGTTTGTTTCATTTCATATCATCTTTTTCAAGTACAAAGTTTTGGAAACAAAAACCTGCCTGCGGCAGTACAAGGTACTCTAGCTACCAACAAAAAAGAGAAAAAGTACAAAAAGAAGAAAAACAGCAAAAATCTGTATCGAATGTCAAAAATGGCTCTGGGGCTATCAGTCTGTCCTTGCCCACTTCCTAGGCAAAAGCCCAGGAGCATCACCAGGAGCATCACCGTCTGAACCTGAGTCCGAGCTGTCACCGGTCTCCTCCTCCGACGACTCTGCCTCCGCCTCTGTCTCTGCCTCAGACTCGTCATCTGGAACTGGAGCCCGCGAGCTGCTCCCGACATGAGTGCGCCCCCCTCTAGTGCGGGGATATACTCTGCCATCCCGGGTAGAAATGGAAGGTCCGGCTGGAGCACCACCCACCGGAGGAATCTGGAAGAGAGGCTGAAAAAGCATGAAATGCGGATACATCAGAATACTGTGAGCAGTGAATCAGTACAGAATGCAGTGTATGAGTACAGTGTATGTATGCTGTGAGCAGTGAATCAGTGCAGGATGCAGTGTGTGAGTACCGTGTATCAAATGCCGTGAGCAGTTTATCAGGTGTTGTGTTGTGCATCAGATTATGTAAAACAGTTTGTGTATGGTTTGAAGCTGTGGTCAAAAACATACCGGAAGACCGTAGAGGGCCAAGACGTCGAAGGTCCGTTGCAGCATCCCCATCATGGAGGCGTTCAACTCCAGGGACTGCCGAGTGTACTCATATGAAGCCTGCAAAATATGAGATACATCAGTATTCTGCGGAATATCAAATAGACTGAAATGAAATGACAATGCAAGATGCAAAATGCAGTAATACATACCGGAGGCAAGTCGGGGATACCGACTAACTCATGATCAGCCGGTGGTGGAGCGAAGGGAATCTGGTAGGTCGCCCCACCCTGCCCCCTGTATGTCAGTAAAGTGGGCAGAGCAGGCCAACCGGTCCCTCGTCCTCTCTGAACTCCGCCTCTGCCGCGGACTCGGGCACTCCTCGATGCTCCCACTCCAGCCGCTGGCGCTGCAGGTCTCCCTCCCTCAGCTCGTCGGCCGCCGCTCAAAGGTCGCGTGATGAAGGTCTGGACGTACTCCAAGTAATCGCCCTCGCCTCTGAAGCCGTCTGCCTCCCAGCCAATGGTGTAGTCCGCCATCTACTCGGCGGTGAATCTCTCGGTGTCCCTCATATGCTCAGGAGGGTGCACCGGGACTATCTGCTCCGGTAAACCCAGGGTCTGACGCAAGAAACGCTCACCCAGGTACCAAGCCCGACAAACCGGGCCCTCCAGCAGAATCCGGAAATGCGAGGTCTCATCGGCACCGGCAAACCGATCCCGCATTACGGCTGGCAGTGGAGCCCACGGCTGCCAGGTGATCTGAAAATGAAATACAGTTTGTTATCTACTGTTATTGAAACATGCAGTGGAGAGACGAAGCTTAAATGAACTACAAGTAAAATGTCTCTCGCGGCCTCCGCGTGCATCTCCCGTCAAAGCGACGTGAAAATGGGACGACCAGAGGAGTCTCTGTCTCCGGCACTGGATCCAGTCTGGGAAAGTAGGCATAAACCCACAGCTGCAAGATAAATACCAGTGCATTTATCAGATAAAGCAGAATATGGAATAAAAGTAGAAATAGCAGAGCCGTGTGTTGTGCAGTGTGTTGTGCAGAGTGTACAGTGTGAGCAGTGTGCAGTCAGTGTAAAGCAGAGTATGTGTGTGCCGTGTGTACAGTATACAGCAGGTATAAAGTAGACTACAGTGTGTGCAGTGTGCAGAGTACAGAAAATATAGAACAGAAATGAAAAGCAGAGAAAGAATACCTCCCAAGCACGCCAGTAGCCCCCGAGCAACTGTCCGCTGCCGCGGGAAGCTGAGCTCATATATCCGTAGAGAGTGGCCAGAGCGGTGCCACCCCAGTCATAATGTAAGATGTCCCTGACATCCACTAGTGCGCTGAGCAGGCAGAGATGCACGGTGTTCGCCCGGTCGGTGAAAATGGTCGTCCCAAACAGGAACATGAGAAAGCCGCGTGCGTATCTCTCCACGGCCTCCTGAGTCATCGGGGCTGCCTCGACAAGGATGGGCTGGACCCTGAACTGCACCTCGAACCAGGAATATCGGACGAAGCCGGGGCGCGCAAGAGGCGGTGCCGCGCCGAGCAAGTAGACCTGAGCCGCTATCCACTCATCCATATCCGTATCAAAGGGGATCGGATCGCCCCCTACCCCGATGCCTGTGAGCATCGAGAAATCATAAGGGGTCATCGTCACGTCCCCTGTCGCATAGAAATGGAACGAATCGGTGGTGTCCCACCATCTCTCCACCAGAGCGGCAAGGAGAGGTCTGCATGTAGTGAGCCTGGAGAGTCCCCTGCAGAATGCGCCAAAGCCGGCCTGGTCTACGATGTAGCGAACTGCATCGGGTAGCTCGGCGTACCACTCACGAGCGACAGTGTTCCCATACCCGCGGATGGTATAGGAATCTCCCTGTTTTCAAACAAATAGTTGCGAAGCAATATGAAATGTACAGTTTTGAAGAAACCGTTAAAGTCGGTACAAATCTAGCATGCGTGCAAGTTTTCCAGATTCAAACAGATACCGGGTGCCAGTGTGCTTATAGTGAACTACAACGTATGATGCGTCAGTGTGTTTGTGTGGTTCGGTGCAAATCTAGCATGCGTACAAGTTTTTCAGATTTAAGCAGATGCTGGATGTTGGTAAGTTTGCAGTGAAATACGGTGTGTGCCATGTGTTTGGGTGATTAAGGCTAGTGCAGTGTGTGTACATGTGTCGGTCTTAAACAGATATCAGTTGCAAGTGTGTTTGCAATCAACTACAATACACAGTGTATCAGAGCATCTGAGCTAAAGCAATTAAAGAATGTAATCAGCTATGGCAGTTGACAGTTAAAAGTTCTACATTGCAGAATGTAAAATAGAAAAAATGATACCTCGGAAGCGCCAAAAGATAGGTGAGAGGTAGGCTCGCGCAGGAGAAGCTCCAGGTCCAGAGCCCTGTCAAAACTCCGAAACTAGCGCAGACCATCAGGGGGCAAGACATGAATCGCCGGCCGGTAGGTCGCCGGGTCGAACGGGCGTTTGCTCAAAGGTAGGAGCTCGACCCCGGGATCCATCTCGTGATCCGAGGGAGTCCCACCGCGTGGAATGTCGTCCGCCATGTCGAAGGTGGTGAGAAAATAGCCGAAAGAAGGAAAATCGGGCGAGAATGTGGAAAGTCAACCGAAAGGTCAACCCCGAGAGGGTCGGAAAAGGCCGGGAAGGTCGAAGTGTAGAAAAGGCACGGGTATCGAGAGGAAATCGAGGGGAACAAACCCCAAAAGGGTGGAAATGGCAAAAGAAGCACCGAAATGAAGAAATATTCGGGCGAAAGTGTTTGAAACGCGAAGGATTTCGCGAATCCGAAGATGAAACTGGCGTAAAACGCGAAGAAAACGGGAGAATGAGGAAGGAAAACACTCTAGAGAGAGAGGGAAGTGTTTTTCGGCGAAGGAGGAAGTGAGAAATAGGGTTTAGAAACCCTATTTTAAAACACCCATGGTGAAATGTCGAATCTGCCCCAACTCAGGAACTTTTTGCCGGTCGGCAACATTTTGTGCCGGCCGGCAGAATATTGTGCTGATGGAACTTTTTGTCAGCCGATGGACAGCCGGTGGCTTCCTAGTCCAGCCGGTGATCTTCCTACAGCCTTGTTTAGGCCATATGAGTAGGTTTTGGTCTTCATAGCTCAAGAAAGTGCAAGAAAGTGTATCCCCGACGCTCAACTGGCCTCCGTTTTGACCTCGGACCGCGTCTTCTGTGCGTAGCACTCAAATTCATGCAATGATTGTATCCTTTTGTATCCTTTTGTCTTTTGCAAGATTCAAAAGTTGCCCCGTGTGCATTGCACGCGTTTATCGCACTACTTCGGCACATTGCACCGCGTCGTCATGCGCTTCACAGTTGCATTGTTATGCACGTACTACACGCGTTGTAACACGCACCCCTTGCATTGTCATGCACATCTCTCATTTGCATTGTCATGCATCGCGGTCTAGGAGACCTTAAATCCTCGGGAGGTGCAAGACCTTCGGTGCATTAAGGTGCACAGTTCATCGCATTTGGCATGCATTTCATCGCGCTATTTTGCGCACCTCATTGCATTTGGCATGCATCGCATCGCGCTATTTCGCGCACCTCACTGTCTTGTGCCTAAGACCGGTCTGGCGAGACCTTAAACACGCACGGTCTAGGAGACCTTAAATCCTTGGAGGGTGCAAAACCCTTGGTGCATTGTCATGCATCGCATTGTAAATACTGCATTGTCATGCATTGCATTGTAAATACCGCATTGTCATGCATCATCGTAGGTAGTGCATATGCCATGCATTTCAAAAAAAAAAAACAACAACAAAAACAACATGCATTCATTGCATCACATTTCATCTATGGCTTGCGCCTTTCCAAGTTGAGCCTGGTCTGGTATGTGCCATACTTTTCACGTCAAAACACAGTTCTGCATGTGTACACGCCTATTCCACGCTGGTATGTTGGTTTGACGGTTGCGGCACCTTTTCTGTGTTAGACGCGGTTTGTATGCGTACATGCCTTTCCTAGGCAAGATTTGGTTTGGCCCGCGCGCCATATCCATTGTATCTATTCCACTTCCATTTCATATTTGTAAATATTGCATTTTAGATTGCATGCATTCACTGCATCACCCTCCATCTATGGCTTGCGCCCTTCCAGGTTGAGCCTGGTCTAGTATGTGCCATACTTTTCACGTCAAAACACAGTTCTGTATATGTACGCGCCTATTCCACGTTGGTATGTTGGTTTGAGGGTTGCGGGACCTTTTCTGTGTTAGACATGGTTTGTTTGTGTAGATGCCTTTCCTAGGCAAGATTTGGTTTGGCCCGCCCGCCATATCCATTGTATCTATTCCACTTCCATTACATATTTGTAAATATTGCATTTTAGATTGCATGCATTCACTGCATCACCCTCCATCTATGGCTTGCGCCCTTCCAGGTTGAGCCTGGTCTGGTATGTGCCATACTTTTCACGTCAAAACACAGTTCTGCATGTGTACGCGCCTATTCCACGTTGGTATGTTGGTTTGAGGGTAGCGGCACCTTTTCTGTGTTAAACATGGTTTGTTTGTGTACATGCCTTTCCTAGGCAAGATTTGGTTTGGCCCGCGTGTCATATCCATTTTCATTTTCCATTGTACATTACATTGTAGTGTAATTGTTGCATCCTGCATTAGGATCATTGTTCTTTCCTCAGCGGGTTGTTACCCCACTTATGTCATTCCATCCATTGCTTGTTCTTGTGTCCGTCTACATTACTCATAGTTCTGCATGTGTACGCGCCTAGGTCATTCCACGCTGGTATGTTGGTTTGAGGGTCGCGGCACCTTTTCTATGGTAGACGGATTTGTTACTTCCATCAATCTATTTGACATTTGTGTGGTTTTGAACCGCTCATGATTGGATCATGATTCGATTGCATTGCATATCATTTGCATTGTTTATATTTGTTTTGTAGTTTTGCATATCATTTGCATTACATTAGATTCAATTGCATAGCATCGCACTGTTTTGTGCGCTCCATTGCATTTTGCATGCATTTCCATCGCGCTATCTTGCGCACCTCATTTGCACTTGTTAGTGCATTGCGTTGTCACGTAGCTTCCAGATTGCATTGTCATGCATGTGGCTAACAAATATTGTACCTGTTAAGTTTGTTTTCTTTGCAGGCACGATATTGTATGTACGGTTCATTTGAGGCTAGTGCAATCAGACGAGCCGGACAGGTATTGTATCCTCCGCGTGAGACGTATCGAGAATTGCATAATTCTCTTACATCCTTTCTGCATTGTAGTGTAGTTTGGTGTGTGCTAGCTTAAAACTGTCGCATGCGTGCTTCATTACAGCTTTCTTTGCATGATCATAAGTTATGCTCGGTTTCGTGCATTGTCTTGCATTTTGCCCCTGCCTCCGGGCGCATATCTTGTTTGTCTTGCATGTTTGTCTAAGTCTTCGGCCTCGTCAAAAATGGGTCGTCTCTGGGCTTTGACATTCACTCCCGTCATTGTTATGACTTTCGAGTTCTGTCAAAGAGGGGCAACTGTAGACACCCCATTTTTGACTGTCCTCAAGACTTGGACGTCACCGCTTGAACACTCAATGATTATCCATGTTTGTGTTCGTCTTGAGTTCCCGGAGGCCTTGGTAGTGCGCCTCGTCTCAGGACCTCTTGACTCGACTGCTTCGTGTTTGGTTTTGGCACCAAACACTTGTGTTTTTGCCTTAAAGGGCAGGGAATGTCTTGTTGGCCATCCCCACACCCCACCGGCCCTCCCCTATAATCACCGGCTGCACATTTGTACCACCGGCATTGTTTTCTTATAACCTTTGGCCGGTCGGCACTATTTGTTGCCGACCGGTACCATTTTGTGCCGATGACCCCTTTGGCTGGCCGGTTTGCCCTTTTTGCACCTCTGAGGCATGGTGCATGCCAGCTGTGCCAGCTGGAATGCACCATCACTCGTCCCCGTGCATGGGAGTGAACCATTTGCACCTTTGAACCCCCAAACCTTCTAGAAGGTTGACCCTTTTGGCCAATCTTCTTGGAGAAGCTTGGCCAGCTGTCTTAGCTTCTCCAAGAAGCCAAGACCCCTTTGCACCCTTTGCCCCTTTTAATTAGCTTCTTGGAGAAGCCTTGAGCCTTGTTTTTTTGCCTATATAAGCATCTTACCCCTCCCATTGCAAAGGGTTAGTCATATATCTCCTCTCTCTACATTTTCCCTCTCTCTCCTCTTGTGTGTGTGTTTTTAGGCCTAAAAGTGTGGTTTTACCTTACTTTTACACCAATACACATACCATCACACCTTAGCTCGAGATTGGGAGACTTGGAGGGTTGATTCTTGAGCTTTTGGACTGTTTTTGATCAGAAGAAGAGGGCTGTACCACCTGTTCTTCAAAGGTTCTTCAAGGGTGAGCACTTTACTTTAGATTCCCCATTTTTGCAACAAGTTTTTACCTGTCTTGTATGCTGATTTGGGTCTTGTGTATAACATAAAAAAGTCTTATATTTTCTTGCTTTAGAACTTTCATTAAGGGTGCTTTGTGGTTTGAGTGCAAACTCACCCCCTTAGGCCTTTTTTTTTTGGCCATTTTGGTGCCTTTTCTTGAGGCCTTGTTTACTTGTTGTTTTTGGTCTTCTCACCACTGAAAACCAGTGGGTTTTCAGTGGTGAGGAAGTTGGTTTGAAGTCTTGTATAGGGGAGGGACACCCCTCTCCCCTTTGTCCCTTTCTTGCCTTTGTCTTTGGCTCATAAGGGAACATGCATGCTTGCTTGTTTTTGACGCCATTTCAGAGCTTTTTTTGGGTGTTTTGGATCATATTTTATCTCTGTCCAAAAATGGTTTTGTGGTCCTTAGTATGCTTTTTATACTTGCTTTGTAATCCTCCATTTTGCCTAGAGATGTGCCATATGTTTAGCCTTGCATACCTTCATGTTTTGGCTTAGCTTATTGAATTCTTTGGTCATGATTTGTCATCTTTTAGGTCTGTTGGCCATCTATTTCAGTCATGTTTGCCTTGTTTGATGTCATCTCTTTGTGTTTTGGCTTGTAAGCCTTAAGCATATTGGCCTCTAACATGCTTAGCATAGACCATCTTCATGATTTGGCATCATTTAGGATCATATTTTAGTCCATAAATCATGTTTGTATGTTTGCATATGTGACCTATTTCATGCTTTGAGGGTGTGCCCTTTTATGCCTAGGAAAAGGCCTTGTGCATGCTTGTGTGTTTAAGGTATTTTGGGACTACCATGTCAAGGGGTTTGGGTGTATTCTTGCATGATAGAACTCTGTTTTTGCCTGCCTAATACATGTCATGAGTGGTCATGTTAGTAATGGTGGAGTACCCTCTTTTGTGCCTTAGCTTTAGGCTCATTCACTTGCATGCTTGTATAGCATTTTGTCCATGTTTTTAGGCATTTTTGGTCACTGTTTTGGGGTGGATTGAGGTCTGCCCCTTATGGTTTAATTCCACCTTTGCATGCTTGTCTCATGTTCCTTGCATACTTGCTTCATTAAGTGTTGTAGCATGATGATCCTATGCTTGATTTGGCCCATGTTTGCATCATATTAGCATCTTGTCTGCTCTAGTATTTTGCATACTTAATATGATAGTTGCATGACATTTGGTATGTTTGCACTTTAGTATTATGTTGCATTGTTGAGCCATGTTTGCATAACATGCATTGCATTACTTGGTTTGGGGTGTCAAACCAAGTGTGAGAGATGAGAGGTGTTTGTACTTTAAGTGACAAAACACATCTCAATTCTCATGTCACCAAGGCCCTTGACCTTGGACTTGATATGGTCTTGGTTCTCATTTGTTTGTTTGCATGCATGTTCATTGAATTGCAATCTTGGTCCCTTAGGCCATCATGCATCAAAATGCATAATTGGTGGCCCAAGGACCAAGGGCCATGCCTCTTTGAGTTCCATACATGATAGGGGGCATGGCCATGCTTATATTTGCTCAAAACTTCATGCCATACACTGCTTGTCTGCTGTTGTTGTCAAAACTGTCTTCTGCAGGAATTTTCTGCCGACCGGCAGTATAGAGTGCCGACCGGCCATCAATGTGTGGCCGATAACCTCTCAAGCAGCCGATAGATATTTTAGATGGCCAGTGGGCATTTCCTTTAGCCGGTGGTGTGCAGCAGCATGCAATAAAGGTATTCTGGGACTTTGGCAGTCTTTGGAGAGGCAGGACAGTAAAAACAGAGGCAACAGTGGTATGGTGCGGGTTTTCCGGGCAAGACGGATCAAGCATGCATCATTCGCGCATCCTAAGGCAGGGCTGAGGCCCTTTTCTTTTATATTTAATTTAATTTGGTAATTAGAGTTTTGTAATAATTTATTCTGTATTTGGACTGTATTATTTGGGGACTGTATATTCTTTTGGTCCCTCCGTGTGAGGGCATATTTGTAATAAGTGTGTGTGGGTGTGTGTATGTCTTCCAACCCCCATTTCTTTCTTCCCTTTTATTTACCTGTTTATGATGGTAGATTAGGGCATATTTAAATTAGCATAACAGTATGATAGCATGCGTGCATCCATACATTTGTCTTACATGCACCGGGCTCGGTACATCATGCTAACTGCATTGTACTTCAATTCCAAATTGAATACGTGTTATTTGTAGCATTCCATATGCCATCTTAGGATAGCCGAGCCTGTCTAGATCGCATCCTTGCATGTGTTGCATTAGCCATTTTTAACATGAACTAGGATCATGCATATGATTACTAACTACTTTCTGTTTTGGCTTGGAGTACTAGGTGAGCTTTTATGCTTTAGCATATCACATGCGTGTGAATGTTGCCATAACAGCATGTTTTACCATGTGGCTAAATGCTTATGTGTTAAACTGCTTGAATGCCTGTGGGTGGAGGTTGGATTGTTTGAGTTGGAATAACTCGTTGAAATCCGTGTTTTAGCCTACTTGCGAGTAGAAAATTCCAAAGCGTTTTCCAAACCAACGGATATGCAATGTTTATTTCCAAATTAGGCGATCTAGTCTATACTTGTTTGCTGTGTGCATAACATAGTAATTCTAGGCTAATTAATCGGAATAAGAACGCATAAGGTTTTCAAAATCGGATATCACGGTTAGTAGAGGCCGATCTTCGGATCAGGCGAGAGGGGGTGCTCATAGCTGACCTTCCCCAATCGTACCCAAGTTCCCGAGCCGAGGCAACTTTGGTGATGATGGACATGTGGCCTTTGGCACCGAGTCAGGGTTTCCTAAATTTCCCCATTAAAAAAAATATTTAGGTGGAGACTCTGTATCTGGCAAAGCAGTCCATGTTTGGCACTTCTTTTCAAAAATCTGTTTTTCTCAAAAACGATTTGCCAGAGTTGGACTCTTTGGTTCAGATTAAGAACCGTGACATTTGAGTCCTTGAACTGTAGTGACCCAATACGAACGGAATGGGAGTTCATCCCTCCCGGGGCGTTCGGGGACGTCTACAGTTTCTGGCGACTCCGCTGGGGATTTAGAGAGCTTGACTCGAACTCGTGATGTCCTGTTTTGATTTCATTTATGTGTCTCTTTGCATTGCATGTGCATTGGTGCGCCTAGGACACCGTGTTTGCCATCTGCCATTCCTGAACGGTTTGCCGGAGGCTTGTCTTGTCAAGGCATGTCCATAAGGCTGACCGGTTATGGGCTCTGACAGCATGGGAACACAAACCCCGGTTTTACTGGGGCACCCTTTTTGACCATTCGACCTAGTGCATATTCGGATCTATAGTGACCATTCCAAACTAGGACAGGTTGCTTACCTGATATAGGTTGTTTGAAACCGCTGCGTGCGTAGTGAAACCCTAGCTCCTGACAAAATAGGACAGGGAAACCCTACCCCAACATAGGGGTGTTTTGGCTCTCCTTTACATGCTATGTGCTTTTAGAGTGTATCTCTACAGGAATGCACATATCAGTTTGCAAGTTTGAATATCAGGCCCGAAGGCATCAGTATCAGCTTTTGAGAATCAGTTATATCCGCGGGTATCAGATTCGGTGTTTTGGGCAGTGATTTTCTGAGGAACAGTGAGCAGTAGTAGAGTGCAGTTGTTCAGCTACACCCGTGTTTGATCTGTTTGGGCTGAAATACTGCTTGTTTTTCCTTTCACTACAGAGAGTCTGATTCAGAACAGTCAGCGTTTCCTTTTGCTGAGGCAAACTAGATATCCGATCTGTTAGTTGCCATCCAGTATAGCGGACCCAACATGACGCAGAATTCGGAAGAGGTCGTGGTCATGACAGCTGCACTAGACCAAGGAGTCACTCTACAAGGTGAGATCGTTGTTGATATGCCACATCCACCCATATCGCCTGTTGCGCACCCGATCTGGGCCCCTCAGTTATATCAGGCCCGCGAGCCTACTACATTTGAACTAATGGGGATGATAGGTGATCTCCAAAGGTCCATGGCGGATCTCACCTATGGAATGTCAGCTTCACCGCCAGCCGCACCATATGCCGGGAGTTTCGTACCCCAGGAGCCCCCACTATTAGGGCGGATTGTGATTGAACTCAGTCAACCGGAAATGGCCTCCAACCATGGCAATGATGCACCAATATCTACCCAAACCCTCGACCAGGCTGAGGCCAGAGGTAAAGACAAAATGAAGGCGGATGCCGATCCCATCGAACAACTGCTGTGGGCAGTCGAGGCCTTGAAAGCCGGGGGAATGAACAAACAACAGGTATCTGCAATTGTGACAAAAGCTATGTAGGATACTTTCCCCATTCCACCTGAGGGTAGCTCTAGTCAGTCAGAAAACCGGGACAGACCCCGTCATGCCAGAACAGTTCCTCCCATTCCCAACCCTGCACCTAGGAGATATCAGAAAGCCAAGGTGGCACCTGCCGACCCTTTCGCTAGTGCATCTAGCAAGAGTGCTCAAGCTTCAAAGCACCTGCCCCAGGGGCGCAGGGTCTTTCATGAACTCTACATGCCTTTGTCAAAGGCACTTCAAATTCTGGCCGAAAGGGGACATCTTAAACCCCTCGAGCCTAGGCCACTTCCTAAACTCCTTCCAGCAGGCCATGACGCCACTCAGTACTGTGCGTACCATCAGCAGACGGGTACCCTACTGATAATTGCTTCCACCTCCATCATGAGGTGCAAGATTTGATTGACAACGAGGTCATCCTCCCACCCACCTCGGCAAAGTCCGTTACTACCCAATTGCTGGATTTTGAGGACACAGATACTGCGAGTATGTGATCAGAAAGTGAACCACCTGCGGGCAACGTCCGATATTTTTTGATGTGGCGTCTGGCACGCATTTTTGAGCATCTGCGAATGCTAATTTGATCTTAGGTTTGCTAATAATAATAATCATGCATGGTACTATTTGATCTTAGGTTTAATGTTTGAGTTTCCATTTGTTTTCTAAGCTTGTATTTTTGAGACTTGAATTTGTAAGCCAAGTCACAAATTAGTTTTGTTCTATTATATTTGGAACTTTTATTATCTGGAAGTTAGATCCACTAAATATTGAGAAAATTAGTTTCCATGGTCATATCTTGGGGGCATATCTAGATCTTGTGATAGTGAGTTTGATAATTATTTTCTTAGTAACTTTTTTACAGTAAAGTTATTGTGAAAAGAGCTTTTTTTTTTATTTAAGAAAAAAAAAGTGCCTTATTAATTCTTACGCTGTATTTGGATTAATTTAGTTAGAGATTTGAAAAAAGAATGATAAAAGGAAAGTGTGAGGGAGATGTCAATGAAATATAAATTAATTTTTTTTCTCAATTTCTCTTTCTCTTTCCATTTCCATATCCACAAGATTCATAAGGCACTTGCAAAGTTTTTTCTTCTGAATTTTCCATTAAAAATGAATTGTAGATTTTATTTTTATTTTTTTAAATGAAAACCATTTAGGATGAAGAATTATGGACAAAATTCTTCAATTCAAACCTCATATTTTCAAGTTTGTCACTATATATTTCTCTTTCTAATTTTTTCTTAAACTTCTTATCCAAACAATTACATATATTATTTTGCTGCCCCTGAATGATAAATTATTTCTGTGCCAAATAGTTTTGATTTCCTAATTATGTTTTCAAATTTTTATTTTTATTTTTCAACTGTTTCCAAAAAAAGAATGTTTAAAAATATTTCTCAGAAACAGTTTTCAAAAAAAGAAATAAAAAAAAATTCAAAATTATATATATATGAAAAATGCCTTAGATCCCAAGTGGGGATGACTCCCACCACCCCCACTGTTTTTTGATTGGTGCATATTTTTTTTTTTTTTGGTCTTCCACTTGCTGCCCCCCACGTGTAGGTGGGGGTGCTAGGGGTCACCCCTACTGGTGGTATGAAGCATCACTGTATATATATGTGTATATATATTAAATTTTCAAGAACAAATAACAAAATAAAAACTATACAAAACCCATTAAATTAATAACATAAAATAAAAAGGGTAATTACAAGTCAATCATGTGGATTGGCTTTATTTATCATTATCATTGTAAAAACATTTTTTTTTATAATAAATTCCCCTAAATTATTTACACTTTCGCATCATATGTCAATACAAATTAACACAAATAAATTAAAAATAAATCAAAACTCACAAATAAAAATGGTATTGTCCTAATCGTTTTTCAATTTGATAAATTTATCAGTATCATTACTAGTCACAATTTATCATTTAACAAACACAAAACACATCTAAAAACTTTCAAGATTTTTCTCATTATCAAAATGAGTGGTAAATACTTTCAAAAAAAATCTTTATGAATAATAGTCTACTATCTACTACTATTTTAAAAAGCTGAAAACTTTGGATTGTTTTCTATTTTTTCTCATTCCCATAATACCCTCCACTTATAATCACAATATGCAGCCACATTGCCTTGAAAAATCACAACAATTGCGATCGGCAAAAGTCACCATTGATATGAAGTGTTGCTTGGCTTCGCTTCGCCAAATGAAAAGCAACAAACTAAGCAGCCAAAAGCCATAATAACATATGTAAAGTGCTGCTTGCCTTCGTTTTTTCCCAATTGAAAAACAAGAAACACCAATGAATAAGAAACACTTGATTACAATAGCCAAAAAAAAATAACAAAAACAATTGGTTTTACAAAAGAAATTGGAGAGAATAGTATATTCTGTTCTGAAATCAAAACGAACAAAAACAACTCAATGGTTAGTCATTAAAAAATGATCTACCTTATTCTGAAATCCAAAAAAGGCATGACAAGGTCTCTTAAACTGTTTGTAATCTATAGGCTGTGTTCGGTTTACCATCGACTGACACTAAAGTGCAATAGTTTAAAGAAAAAATTATTCACTATGTTTGATTCCATTTTTTTGAATAATTTTTTCAAAAAGTGATTTGAAAACTCTATTTTGGAAAAAGGATCTTTGTTTGGTTTTCAAAAAAATGTATCTTTACAATTTCAAGTTTCCCTCCAATTTAAGGAGAGAGATACTTTTGAAAAAAAAAAAATTATCACATCAAAAAATACTCTCATCTTAATTATATATATATATATGTACATGCTATATATGTATGAAAATATTATTTAGTATGTAGTCATTTATGGGTACATATCATACTATTAATTGTGTGACTTTATCATAAAATTTTTACTCATTTTAACCACAAAAAACGTAAAAATTTTTGCCAAATTGGCATTAAAAAATTCCTTACGTAGAATTAACTTTTCATAAATTTTATGTAGAAAATTTATTTTATCACACAATATCGTAACATTAACACAAACATGTGTAACATCGTCTGAAATTGGCATAACAAAATGTCCAATTTTTTTGTACTTCATGTTGCAAAAGTTTGTAAGTTAGTTATGCTTTTTTTTTTAATGCCAATTTGTAAAAAAAATTACTTTTGCTATGGTTGAAATGAGTGCAAATTTTATGATAAAGTCACACATTTAATAGTAGGATATGTACCTATAAATGGCTGCATACCAAATTATGTTTTCATACATATATGGCATATACATACATATATATATATATATAACACACTAAGATGAGAGTATTTTTTGATGTGATAATTTTTTGTTTTTTTCAGAATTGTCTCTCCTGAAATTGGAAAGAAACTTTAATTTGCAATAATGTATTTTTGAAAAGTGTGTTTAGTTTTCTGAATAACCAAACAAGTACTCTAAGGTGTGGTTTGGGAAGTGGGTTGGTTTTTTAATTTTTTGATTATTTTAACCTGGAGTTAAAAAACTTAGTTTGGAATAGGATTTTTGACTTTTTGTGAGGTGGCCACATATGAAATGACCCAAATGCCCTTATAGTGAAAGTAGCAAACTGCACAAACGACTGACAACGTCAACCTGGTCTTTGCTTTTAATATATATATTTTTTTGCCTGGTAAGGCAATTTATGTTTTGTTTTTTTTTTGAAAATTACATGGAAAATGAATTCACAAACTTGGATAATTTTCTTGTCTTTTTTTTTTCATAGTTTTTTATTATTTTGTTTCTTGGTTTTGGAAAAGGCATTACTAACTTTTTTTTAATTTCTTTTATTAATTTGCTTCTTGGTTTTGTTTTAATTTTTTTTTTTGGTTTATAAATTTGTTTCAATCTTTTTTATTTATTTTATTAATTTGTTTCAATTTTTTTTATTTAATTTCTTTTTACGCACAAAAATGCTAATTTCGGTTTCATCAATGTATTTTTTTTATTTATTTTTTTTGTTCGAAATGGCTTTTTGTGTTTTTTTTAGCAAATAATGTGGACAATGATAATTTCGGTTTTTTTAAAAAAATTTATTTTTCCCTATTTCCTAAAAAGGGTTTTTTCCAGTTCTTTTTTGTAAATTACGTGGAAAATGAAATCACAATGGTGTTATTTTCTTTTCTTCTTTTTTTTCGTAGTTTTTTTGTTAATTTGTTTCTTGGTTTTGGAAAAGGCATTATTAGTAATTTTTTTTATTAATTTGTTTCTTGGTTTTGTTTCAATTTTTTTTATTTATTAATTTGTTTCAATCTTTTTTATTTATTTTATTAATATGTTTCAATTTTTTGTATTTCTTTTATTTTTACGTACCTAAATGCTAATTTTGGTTTCATTAATGTCTTCTTCTTTTTTTTGTTTCAATCTTTTTTATTTAATTTTTTTTTTGTTCAAAAAGGCTTTTTGTGTTTTATTTTCGCAAATGACGTGAACAATGATAATTTCGGTTTTTTCTCTTAATTTTTTATCTTTCCCTATTTTCGGAAAAGGCTTTTTTTCCAGTTCTTTTTTGTAAATGACGTGGACAATGCTAATTTCGATTTATTTACAGTGTACAAATATACATATTGTACATTATAATATACTTACGCACAACCTCTTCCACGTGGCCTACCGATGTTACAAGCCTACAAATATTAGTTGAACTATTATATATTTCCTAAAAAGCCGATATTACGCACGGACACTAACTTGTCCCGTATGCGAAGTCACACCAACGCCATATGCGGGTCCTCATCCCCAACCATTAAACTATCCTCGTCATGTTCAACTTCTGGTATGACATTCACAAAAGCCATAGCCTCTTCTTCGTTGAAACGGAGATTAACAGTTGTTGGACTGCCTGTATTTCGATGTATATAATTATGTAATGCCATTGACGCACCTACTAACTGAACTTGCACGTTTGCAAAATCATAGCGAGGCATGTCTCTAATAAACCCCCATCGATTTTTCCAGGCGCCGAAAGCCCATTCCACCACACTGCATAACGATGATTGAACTTTGTTAAATAATTCCCTAGGGCTGTTTGCTGTCCTATTCTCTTCACTAATGTGGAATTGTTGTTGGTGGTAACGGCTGCCTTTGAAAGGTGCTAGGTAACCTACTTGGTTCGGATAGCCAGCATCGACAAGATAATACTTTCCTGCAGACAGTACCATATTTTCAAACAAACCACCCAATTGTGTTTAATTTTAAATTGACGATGTTTTCTCATATATTAGGTACCCAAATATTTTCAAATTATTGTTTTACCTTCTTTAGGATGTGGAAATGGGACATTGTCATTTGTTACAATCTCATTGAAGATGCGACTATCGTGCATACTTCCTTCCCATCCAAGCGAAAACAAAGATGAAACACATGTCAAAATCGCACGCGGCCATGATATTTTGCGTGTGACAGTATTTCCTACGGAAATATGTTGCAGCATCTAGCCCCGTAACCCATGCACTAACATGTGTTCCATCTGTGGCTTCGATACAATCCTGCACACAACCGAAAAAAATAAGTGGCTCCTATGGGTACAAGTAATCATTAGTTTTCATACGTCACGTCCAATAAAATGTACTAAGTGAGGTTTTTAACTAGTACCTTGAACGGTAGGTATTTTTGTTTCGACTGCACGTATGGATGTATATGATACTAGCTATATGTGGGCCTACAATGTACAACAGTGAACTCTTTCATCGTCATTAACACATTATGCACGTGCCGGACACAGTCTCCCCTGAACGTTGGAAGCGTTCTTGGATTTGCCGATTTTGGAACCCTCGCAACACGTGGATAAATATTGCAACGCTTTCTTCAACAATTGAGCCATGTGGACGTGCGGTACTTGTAGCCCAAAATCAGTTACTAATGTGTGACACAAACTGCAAAAACTTCCTTCAGTATGCATACCTTTTCCTGAAATCGACCACATAGCCCGCATATAGTTCGGTTATCCATACATGCCAGGTCAAAATAGAAGTGCGCCATGGCGTTTTGGACATGTGTTTTTCATACCACTCTTGCACATACTGGCATGCTTCTACAATTGTCCAATTGTTTTGTTGTTGCAACTATATGGCCATTTGGTTAAGCATTTCTCGTAAATTCCCGAGATTCATCACGTTGATTCAAGTGAAACCTACAATAGTGGGACGGTTTGAATCAGTTTACACGTGATGCAATGGAGTAAAGGAATTTTTATGTCGCATCACCATGGAATACATGACGTCTAATAGTATGGTATAATTGCATTCAAAGTGTACCAAATAAACAAACAATGAAGAAAGCGGTGGTAAGTGGTAATACACAAACCAATAAAACATCATTTGCATTACGAACACAACCATTCCAATGGAACAAGTACTTATACCAATAAACAAATAAATAACTTCATAAACAGCTAAAACACAGCATCTTGCCGTTGCGGATGTAATTCCCATAATAATAATAATAATAATAATAATAATAATAATAATAATAATAATAATAATAATAATAAACACAACCATCATGTTCCATCCGCACAAAAACACATAAACGAAACAGTAATCGTAGAAAAACAGAAAATAACCTTCAAATATTGTTTCACCAAACTGGGGCAAAAAATTATTAAAAAAAAAAAGAAAAGAAAAAGAAATAAAGACAACACCCACAACCACAACCATCATGTTCCATCCGCACAAAAACACATAAACGAAACAGTAATCGTAGAAAAACAGAAAATAACCTGCAAATATTGTTTCACCAAACTGGGGCAAAAAATTATTAAAAAAAAAAAAGAAAAGAAAAAGAAATAAAGACAACACGCACAACCATCCTATTTATTACAAGTCCAACATAAACACAAGTAAAAGTTTTTGAAAGCTAGATAATGGGAACGCATCTTCAGCATGACACCGTTATATCAAATCCGGCGAGCCCGAACAGGTTTGCAAACGACGCCTCCGCACTACACTGCAACTGCTTTTGTGTAAGCCAACCGATAATGTGGTTGTCATCAGGCTGGCACATCATCACCTCCCGATAATCTACATTATCCATCAATGTCGAGGCAAAGTGGAATAGCGGCGTACCGAGAAGGGCAGGAATGTTCCTCAACCAGTGCATGCACTCTGAAATTGTGTAAAGTGATTCCTTACCTGTGAGGTTCTTGACTGTAACTTGCTAATTCTGAGTACGCACCATGTTTGTCAGATTGTTCATGCTTTCCGCAATAACTGACGCTCCACTTGCGGCCTTCGTTGACTTGCCACAACTTGTTGACGAAGTCCATTTCCTTTTGTCGTTAACAATCGGCATAGGTTCAAGCGAAAAATCTGAATTGACGTCCTGTGCGCGTGCAAGTATCGAATCAACAAATGGCTGGGCACCGAGACTGTCCGTAGAATCGGATGAGACGTCGACAGGTTTAGCAACTTTCTCTCCTAGGGTCCAATGGTGCTTACCAGTAGCTGATGCCCCTGTAAAGACTGTCTCCATCAACTTGCAATGTTCCAAAGTTTTTTTTCGGAACTTGGCACACGCCTTGTTTGTTAGCAAAATTGGAGATTGAAAAAAAAGCAAAATGTTACATGAAATCTAAAGTAATGTTAACTAACAACAAAAATGGGAAAAGTTAGATTGTTCACAGGAAAATACGAAACAAAATACGGAAATTACATTGTACTTACCGATTCCATCTTGTCTCACCACTCCTCAGACGCTTGAAACATACCAGTTTCGCTGCCAAAGCTAATCCCTAACACTCCCCTGCTTAAATCCATCAATTTCCTCCACGCATTCCAATCTTTTTCAGACTCATGTACTTATTCTTCAACTGCTTAAGGCCATGTTTTCTTCCTATTTTTTTCTCAAATTTTCTTGCTAACGACTTGTACCCTGCTTTGCTTAAGACTAGGAATGGCCGATTTCCTTTTGTAATCCCCTCTGTAATCAGCTCTAGGAAAATTCGAATTGACTCACTGTCTCATAAAGCCTTATGGGTTAACTGCTTCGGTGTCTCTTCCACACTGCCTGACTTATCTGGAGCAATGCCTTTGTTTTTCACTTGCGTACGTGGAGAAGTACATATGGAAGCCATTACCAACAACCACGCAACTAAGGCAACTAATTTACGATTCCACATTATCACAATCACAAATTTGCTTGTTATATACAAACATATAAGATCCTAGCATAATAATTTAAATTCATTGCGACATGCACAATGTATGACCATACACAATAAATGGCAAAAATGAGATAAATACAAGTGGGAAAATGTATGCCCATAAACAATACAAGTTGACAGTATATATCCATTGCCCATAACGTAACATAGCAATACACAAAATAAATAATTACAAATAAACAAGCACCAACACGATGGAACTATTTCTTAGAGTCATTAATATATTCCTATCCCGAACTAGTGAAGGAACGCAAGCCAAACTAATAGTCATAATAGTCAACATACTGAAAATGTAAATTGGTTTCCTTACATACGCAACAACAAAATGACAACGACGATGCATAGCACGTAGACAATGGTTTTAAGGAGACGCAATGACTGTTGAATGTGTATGACATCATCCCGCATTTGCACGACAATGTCATTTCTAGATAAGGCATAGTCCGTGCTGTGTCGCCTTGGTTCTTCGCACTAACGAATCCAACTGACACAAGGCTGACGAGTGTAAATGACGAAACTATTAGTCAATTTGTTTGTAATGAAATGCAGTTATGACCGTCAATGAATTGGGCACTCACCACAAGGCAGGGACATGTAAAGTAGGGACACCATGGATTTTTGGTCGACCTGCATATCTTAACAATACAGTGCCCATAACCACAGGCACACATCCGACGTGGCCATGTACTGGAAGTTGCAGTAAAGGTAAACGAAGCCATGCTATGTTTGCTGACCAGGTGAAACACTAATGATAACATTAGGTGGCACTTTGTTGACACTTGAGGAATTTGTTAGATTGTTAAAAATTGAGGAATGTCCCAATTTGGTTTTTAAAATTTGGGTTTTACAACTGGGAAAATGTAAGTTTTGCAAGTATCAATATCTACGTTCGTGAAATGTGAGCAATTTCCTAAAAAACAAAAATAAAATAAATGATGACGTGTGTATTAGGCAAATTGACACCCAAATAACTAAATACAGTCTCTCATAAATTGGACTTCACTAAAATAGAAAGAAAAAAAAAACTATTAAAAACAATACCAAGATAGTTGGGACCTTCCACACAAAAGAACAATTGTCTCAAATTAACACAAAAGTAACACAAAAATCTAAGGTCACCCTTTTTGTTTTGTAGAATTTTGGAACAGCAGCAACTGCTTCTTTAACCACACATTTGACAAACATTTGAAACTAACAATCAATCATAGCTGTAATTTATCTCCATTGCCTAACATTAATTAATGTACAATTCATTTGTTCTATCCTTGTAAAGAAAGATACAAAAAACCAAAGTAACATACGAAATTCTTTATTTTATAAACAAAATGCGACATCAAGGGTGGACTGTTCGTCTTGCATAACAATTGAGATAACCCTCAACATGAAACTTCGGAAAGATAACCCACATTGACATGGAGCAGAGTCAGGGGAAAAGGCCTTATTTCATGTTGGGTAAAATAAAAATAAATCCTGTTGTTCCTTACAATCCAACAAAAAAATTTACTAAAAATTAAAAAAATTAATTTCCAAAAAATTGAAACATCAGAAGACAATTATAATCTTAATTATTAGAGATGGTGGATTTATTTAGTATATTTTCTTGACAAGGACAAAATGTTTTGATTGCTCTTAATTTTCTTCATTGGACGTCTCTTTCTTTCCAATTCATTGCTCTTTTATTGATCTTACTATTACTATTAGCAACCACCAGCGTCCAGGCTTGTGTAGACAAAAACATAGTAGTGATGTTTTAATGATCTTTTATTTTTATTTTTTTTTATCTTGTGTGTGTGGTCCATCTAATAGACAAATTACTAACTGGTTTTGAACTTTTGTGGTCCATTGCTTTATAGAGATTATTGTTGACACTGAATGAAAGTTACTCATTATCATTGAGAGGAAACTATAGAATTGAAAAGGAATGGACAGACCTAGAGGGTTGTTTCTTTAATTGTATATAGAGCATTATACAGCTTTGGCCATCTAGTACCAATCCCCCTCTTGACATGGGCACGAGCTTGTGTAGGGCCATATATATATGTATATTTTTTTATTAGTCTTGTGTGTAGGGCCATATGTACAATGTCCTTTGATCAAAAAAAGAAAACCATTTGGTTAATATTTGGTTAAAAATAAATCCTGTTGTTCATTCCAGTGAGGTTCAAAAATTTCAGAGAAAAAAATAAAATTACAATTAAAATCTGACTTTGTGAAACGATTCATCTGCTTCTCTGTGTTGTCATCGTTTCATCAAATTGGCAATACACAAACAGAAATTCAAGATTTTGGGGAAAAAAAAAATAAAAAAAAGAAAGAAAGAAAGAAAAAAAGAAGGAAAATACATGAATTCTTTTTGAATTGGCAAGATAATACATGAAATTGGCAATACATGAATTATCAGAATTTTGGGAATGGGTTTTCAGAACCTGAGTGTAACAAAAAAAAAAATCGCAAAAAGCAAAAAAAAACAAAAACCGAAATTACAAAACCTCGGTTTGAAAAACAAACTGAATTTGAAAAAAATATAATTAGCAGATCTGCAATTAGGAAAAAAAAAAAAACATGAACCTCAATTTACCCAAAAAAAAAAATTTATCACAGAATGGTATCAAGATTAGCATTGGTAGTTCAAAAAAAAAAAAAAACAGGGCGGTATTTGGCTACATTTCCATGACAGAGCAGTGGGTTTCCCACATGTGAAAAAAAAATTGACATAAACAAAGCAAACACAAATCAGAAAAACAACCATAGATGCCCAAAAAAAATGGCAAAAGATGTTTAATCACCCACAACAATGGCTTTGATAGATGAACCCACCAGATCGGGTTGAAGGCAACAGATTTACGCACAAACAAAGCATAAATAAAATAGAAAAGCAACCAGTACCTCAAGATCGGTGATGTTTTAGATGGCGAGTTCTTCTTTGTCGTTCTTCGCATGATGTGTCCTTCGGTTCCGATCGGGTTTGGCGTTGTTCACGCGATGTCTTCGCCGTTCAGCGTCCTCGATTCGCCCCTTCGCTTCAGCATGTTGTTGGTGTGACCTAGAATAATTTCAGTGCTACGTGTGTGGTGAGGCGATGCTCATGTGAAGCAGGGTGGGAGGGGGGTAGTTTGGTAAATTTACCTTGGCCTGGGACAATGCATAGCACGTGAATCTCTTTTGTCTTCTAGTGGCTAATTTAGACTTTTTTTGGACTGTAGTGGCTATTTTAGCCCAAATTTACCTTCCCAAATGGAGGCTAAAATTTTCAAAAAACTGAGTTGAAAAACAACAACTAAACAAAGTGATTACAACCAATAAATCATTAATTAATACAAAGAAATTTCTCAAGTATGAGACAAAAATCATAAATAAATACATGGATAATACAACCAACAAATTAAACAATAAAAATAAATTAAGATATTTGAACCTATAAACTCATAGTGAAATGCAAAGATTTTTTTAATGGACTAACTCATTAATCTTGCAAAGATTTGTTAAATATAAATAAATAAATAAATAAGATGAGGTACAAAAATTTAAGAGGTATACTTGAAACTTTAAATGAATTAATTAAAAGTATTTTTTAAATAAAAGTAAAAATGCAATTTTTCTAGAATTTGAGGGGGTGTGTGACCGCTTGGTCTCCACATGTCTCCACCTTACTGTTTGCACAAATTCTGTTTTCAAAACAAACTACGTTAAATGATTTTTCATTGAAATTTATAAGGGAAAATTATTTATAAGTCCTATTAGGGAGACTTATGCTACATATGGTCCTACTAAAAAACTTATGTTCCCATAAGTCCTGTGTGAAATTTGTTGACACATTTACCCTCAACATTAGTTGTTAATATGATAAATAATGGTAAAACCATATATAGGAAATTGAATGTTACCATAGATTAAGTTTGCGAAACGTAACGTGACACCTACATAGGCATAATGTAACGTGACACCTACATAAACATAACGTGACACCTACATAAATGTAACGTAACGTGTCACGTTACGTTTCACAAACTTACTAGGCTTTTGTTTTTTTAAATTGAATTACATAAACGTAACGTAACGTGACACCTATATAAACGTAACGTAGCGTGTCACGTTACATTTTGCAAACTTACTAGGTTTTTGATTTTTTAAATTGAATGTGAAAATGTTACTTGTTCGTGTATTTTGAAATTCACATTCATATAGATATGATCTACGGTAACATTTAATTTCCTATATATGGTTTTGCCATTATAGTGTAAAATAGCATATTAATACCATTTATTTACAACTCATACGATCTTGTGGAATACATTCCTATCTAAATAGGACTTGAAACTCTATAAGAAATTACACAGGACTTAACATAGCATAAGTGTCCAAAATAGGACTTATAAATAAGTCTCCCTTATTTTTTTTCAATTAAATTTTTTTTCCCAATTAAATTTTTTTTCAATTATTTTTTTAATTAATTTTTTTCAAATAATTTTTTTTCAAATAATTTTTTTTCAATTATTTTTTTTTATTAATTTTTTTTTAATTATAATGTGTGTGATCCCATTGTCATAAATAATAAAAATAAATATAAATATTTTAGGCGTGAACAAACATATTTTTTAGTTTATGTTTTTAAAATTTTTTAAACATTTTGTTCAAACCAAATGCGTTTATAATTTATGTTTTTCTAAAAATAAACAAAAACCAGTTTATAAAATTTTTGTAAACATAAATCAAAAACGTATATGTTACCAAACGCTACCTAAAAGATAGGGGACAATCAGACAAACATGCACAACAAGACTTCACTTTTTTGGAACAGTACATGCACTTCAAAATTCACTTCTTCAAAACAATACAGTAAACAAGAAAGATTCAAAAAATAAAAAAGTAACCAAAAATATAAAAAAAACTGACCGAAAATGCTCAGAAAAACAAAACCATGCAAAAATCTTAACCAAAAACTAAAAAAATTATACTTACATTTTGGTATATAACTATCTTGACGTTGTATATACTTCGCCATGGCCATCCGGCCTCAATCAACATCAATAATGTTGCAAAACCCTTCGATTCTTCAAGAAAACCACAAACCCCCATTTTTGTTACCCCAATTGGCCTCACGTGTATGGTTCATGCAGATGAAGACGAAATGTCCATTTTGACTTTCGTGCCTTTCGTATCACATGGAATGCACGTGCAACGCTATTCCATTACTGATTTGGACGGCAGACACAAATTGGACTTGACAGATACAAATTATTAAAGTTTAGAGACTAAAGAAACACAAGCAATAGTTAAGGGATCAAATAGAAAAAGCGCGTATAGTTTAGGGGGTAAAAGTGTAATTTACCAAACTACCAAGATAAATTAGCACAATGATATTGTTAGGCCCCTTTATTGTCAAATCTTCGTACAAACTCTGTTTTGAAAAGTTGTAATTTTTCCTTGTTTTTTGATTTTCCCGCTCGAGCAGGACCATTGGTGTTCGAGGGTAATATGTGCTATCTCAGTAGTTGGTCGTGTCTATAAAACTTCTTAGAAGTGTGATTTCGTGCTCAAGTGTGTATTACAGCGCTCGAGCGGAAACCTGTTTGGTCACACGTGTATTTTACTAAAGCCGCTCGAGTGGGCTGTCCTGCGCTCGAGCAGAGATCGCGACCTCTATTTTCTATATATATCTGTTTAGGCTGATTTTAGAGTTTACTTTTCCTAGATCTTGTTTAAGGGTCTTAGGGTTTTGTTTGAGGTTTTCTTCTGAAGTTTTTGGTGAGTTTTCCTTGATATATTTGAGAGGGTTCATAACCTATGATCTAAGATACTTGCATCAAGGAGTTTGTTTCTTCATAATTAAGAGTAGTCTTCTTCGGTGGATTCTGAAGATTCAAATGTGGAGTTTCAAAGGAGTTTGATTTTGTACGTAGTCATTGATTCGACAAGTGAAGTTTTGGATTCAACTTCAGATCAATCAGTTCCGAGACGAAGGCTTGGTGAAAGAGTTACAGAAGATTTGAAGACAAATTGGATGAGTTAGGTAATTTGCTTGTTATCTTTGTAATCTTTTTGTCTTCAATAGCGGATTGATTAGTGGCGTTTCGCCCGTGATTTTTTATTACAATTGAAGGTTCTTCAATTGTGGTTTTTCCACGTAAAAATCATTTGTGTCGATTTATTGTTTATTTCGAAAACAACAATCTAAATCACTTTCGTAAGTGTTTGATGATTTAGATTGTGTGTTTTGAATAATTGGGAATTGAATTATTTTAATCTTGATCTAATCACGAATCACTTAGGATTTTCAATTGGTATCAGAGCGGGTCACTCTTTGTTTTTATCGAAACTATAGGAGTGTGATTTTGTGTGACTAGTGATATGGATTCTATTCGTGAAGGTAACTCGACCCATAGACCTCCTTTACTCGATGGTACAAACTATTCTTATTGGAAAGCTCGTATGAGAGCGTTTTTAAAATCCATTGATGAGAAAGTTTGGCACTTCGTGATCTATGGGTGGAGTGAACCTATTGTTACCATTGATGGTGTTGATATTCCTAAACCCCTTGATAAATGGGACACAACCGATTACCAAAACTCGAGTTGGAACAGTAAGGCTCTCAATTCCCTTTTTTGCTCCGTCACACCTGAAGAATTTCGTCGTATTTGCACGTGTAAGGTAGCAAAAGAGGCTTGGGACATTCTTGAAACGATTCACGAAGGCACTACTTCTGTTAAAAGGTCAAAATTTCAATGTCTCACCTCTGCTTTTGAAACCCTTTTTATGCGTGCTGATGAGACATTTGATGATTTCTATGCAAAACTTAGTGACATCGTGAATTCTTGTTTTACACCCAGTGAAAAAATCCTTGAAGCTAAAGTTGTTGGAAAAATTTTGAGGTCTTTACCTGAGAGGTTCCAATCAAAAGTGACAGCCATTGAGGAGGCTCCGAATGTTGATACCCTCAAGCTTGATCAGTTGGTTGAAAACTTGCAGACTTATGAAACCCACCAGATTTTAAAGAAAAAACAAAAATATAGTGTGGCTTTCACTAGTGCTCATGAGACTGCAAAAACTCCGGAGACTAAATTTGATTTAGAGTCTGAGATGACAGCTATGTTTACTAAACAGTTTAAAAAAAAAAATTGAAGAAAAGGAAGCCTAATTTCAGAGACCCTATTTCAAAAGACAAGAGTAATGGAAAACCCAAAACTTTTTCACCAAAACTTGCTCCAAAAACTGAAAAGAAGATTGTAAAGGGGCAAGGGGTCAAGTGCTATGAATGTCAAGGGTTTGGCCATATTGCCCTTGAATGTCCTTCGAAAAAGAATCGAAAGAAAGTCTACGCAATGACTTGGGATGATGAAAGCGGGTCGGAGCAAGAAGCCAAAGAACCTGAATCTGGTGAAGACGGGGATAGTGCTTTCATGGCATTTTGGTCCACTTTCACTCATTCTCTTCCAAAGCCAGTGGAATTAGCCCGTGGTCAGAACCTACATCATGCTCCCACCTTTGATGGGAGTAACTAGCTGTATTGGAAGATTCGAATGAGGGCGTTTCTGAGAGCTTTCGATCCAGAAGGCTGGCAAGCCATTGAAGAGGATGCTGAAAGTGTTGACAATCCAAGCAATCAAAGAGTTCTGACTACTATTCGTGGAGCTATTTCTGATGAAGAACAGCAACGGATTGCTCACTGCACAAAGGCTAAAGATGCGTCGGAAATTCTGAGCCAATTTCATAAAAGAAGATATTCATCTTCATCGCCATCTATCATCTTTCCTGCCTTAGTTGCTAGACTAGATGAGGTTAAGGAGAATGAGGAGCAAAAGAAGGATGATGAAACATCAGAAGACAATGATGAGATTAATAGTGATAAACTACAACAAGCTTACGAAAAGCTTTACAAGGAATCTCTGAATTTGTCCAAAATCAATGACAAACTCTCTCTCAAGCTCAAAGCATGTGAAAGCGAGAATGTCAAGCTAAAAGGAGAACTTGTAGCAGCAAAGCAGAATGTCATCAAGATCTCAAGTGACAGGCAAGACCTATGTGGAAAACTTTTATCTTGTGAAACTGAAAGGAATAAACTTCTAAAAGTGTATTCCACATATGAAGAGAAGCTTGAAAGCCTTGAGATGTCACAAGCTACATTGGAAGATAAAGTCTGTCAGAAAGATGAAGAACTCCGTATTGCTAGAGCCATAATTGCCATGTGGAACAAAGGTTCCAAATCATTAGAAGACATCCTCAGGTCTCAACAAATGGGTTGTGACAAAAGTGGGCTAGGCTATGGTGCGATAGCTCACAAGGGACAGGCCTCTACATCACATGACCTGAAGACTCAAGCAAAGGGAAAGTTGAAGGTAGACTAGGGTGATCCTTCTCTTCATCTACCTAAAGGGGGTAAGATCAACAAAAGGGAGGTAAAACCTGTTTTTATTTGTCATCACTATGGTAGGTACGGCCACATTCGTCCTTATTGCTTTAAATTGTTTGGTAAGCTGTCTCAAAAGGGTTGAAATTCGAATACTTTTTGGGTTAGGAGACAACCTTACAAGTCTAGGCAGAATACCAAGATTCATGAGGGTGTTCACAACGCCAAGACATTTACCAAGACCGCTAGACCTGATTTTGTTAAGACCAAAAAGATTTGGGTGAGAAAAGATGATTTGACTTGTTTAGTTGTTCACACTGCTCTAAAAGCACGTGACTCACACATGTGGTATCTTGATAGTGGGTGCTCTCGTCACATGTCCAGTAACAAATCCTGCTTCACCTCCCTTGAAAAATATGAAGGAGGAATTGTTACCTTTGGAGATGGCAGCACTTCTAGAGTCATTGGTAAGGGCTCTATAAGTGTTGCTGGTCTTCCCAATCTTGAAAATGCCTTACTTGTTGATGGTCTTAAAGCAAATCTTTTGAGCATTAGTCAAATGTGTGATTCCCATCATGAAGTATTGTTTTCAAAAAATAAATATGAAATTTTGGATAAAAAGGGAAATACTGTCTTGCATGGGGTTCGCACATCTAATAATTGATATAGGATTGTTACTACTAATGATCTCACTTGTCACTTAGCCATCATAAGTAACATTGATTTGTGGCATCAAAGATTAGGTCACATGAATTTCAAAGACCTAACTAAGATAGCCAACAAAGTGCTTGTGATAGGAGTACCTAAATTGGGTAAGAATCTAAATCATGTGTGTGGACCATGTCAACTTGGGAAACAAACCTGTACCTCTCATAAAAAGGTGAACATCTTTACAACCAAACGTCCTCTTGAATTGGTTCACATGGACTTAATGGGACCTACTCGCACTGAAAGTATCGGAGGTAAAAGATACATTTTTTTAACTGTTGATGATTTTACTCGATTTTCGTGGGTAAATTTTTTAAGGGAAAAATCTGATATGTTTGATGCTTTCCAGGCCTTAGTCCTTAAAATCCAAAATGAACAGGGTGTTTCCATTGGGCGTATCATAAGAATCCGAACTGATCATGGTCGTGAATTTGAAAATAGTTCGTTTTCGGATTTTTGTGATATGCATGGTATTAAGCATGAATTTTCTGCACCTATTACTCCACAACAAAATGGAGTGCTTGAGAGGAAGAACAGAGTTGTTCAAGAAATGGCTAGGGTCATGCTCCTTAGTAAGAAACTTCTTCCAAAGTTTTGGGTTGAAGCCCTAAATACTACTGTTTATGTCATAAATCGCGTGTATTTAAGGCCCGGCACTTTACAAACTCCATATGAATTGTGGAAGGGTTTGAAACCTAATGTAAAATACTTCAAAATTTTTGGGTGTAAGTGTTACATTTTCAAAGATAGAAAGCCTTTGGGCAAATTTGACTCCCGAAGTGATGAAGGTATTTTTCTAGGGTATTCAACCACTAGTAGGGCTTTTCGAGTCTATAACCTGCGAACTTCTTCTTTAATGGAATCTATCAATGTGGTTATAGATGACACAGGTTCACCTACTCCAGTAACACATGAGGATGACAATGGTGAGTCTCCAATCCTGGATACTGAACCACAAAGTCAAAGAGAAGCTGAGGTCCAAGCACAAGAAGTTGAGACAGCACCATCCTCATAGGTAAGTCAAAGTCCAAAGAGTGCACAAAGAGACATCACTCCTGATGCTTCTGTCACCGCAAGTCTTGAGTTCAAACCATCAACAAGGGTGAAACTGAATCATCCAGCTCAACAGGTGATTGGAAGTGTATCGGATCGAATGAAAACCCGAAGACAGATTCAGGATAAGGTATCACATATGTGTTATGTTTCATTAATTGAACCTAAGAATTTTAAAGAGGCCTTGCTAGATGATAGTTGGGTCAATGCTATGCATGAAGAATTAGGTCAATTTGAACGTAACAATGTTTGGACTCTAGTTCCCAGACCTAGAGACATGAATGTGATAGGTACCAAGTGGATCTTTAAAAATAAATCTGATGAGAATGGTACTGTGGTTAGGAATAAAGCTAGGTTGGTTGCTCAAGGCTACACACAAGTAGAGGGTGTTGACTATGATGAGACGTTTGCCCCAGTTGCACGTCTGGAATCTATTCGTATTTACTTGGTGTTGCATGTTTCCTTGGTTTCAAACTATTTCAAATGGATGTGAAAAGTGCCTTTCTGAATGGATACTTGAAAGAAGACGCATATGTTAAGCAACCAAAAGGGTTTGAGGACCCTAAATGTCCAAATCATGTCTACAAGTTAGACAAGGCTTTGTATGGATTGAAACAAGCCCCTCGGGCTTGGTATGATAGACTTACTACATTTCTTCTTGATAATGACTTTTAAAGGGGTAGTGTGGATAAGACTTTATTTGTGAAACATACTAAGTCTCATATTCTTGTTGCACAAATTTATGTTGATGACATTGTGTTTGGATCCACTACTGATCATCTTGTGAAATATTTTTCGGATTGCATGACACATGAGTTTGAGATGAGCATGATGGGAGAGTTGTCTTATTTTTTGGGCCTACAAATTACATAGTCTCCTTCTAAAATGTTTGTCTCTCAGGCTAAGTATGCCAAAAATCTTGTGTCAAAGTTTGGTCTTGAGTCTGCCAAACATGCACGTACTCCCATGAGCACCAATCTTTACCTTTCCAAAGATTCCTCTGGTATTGATGTTGATCCTACCCTTTATAGGAGTATGATAGGGAGTCTTCTTTACCTCACAGCCAATCGTCATGATATTGCCTTCAGTGTAGGTGTTTGTGCTCGTTACCAAGCCAGTCCTAAAGAGTCTCATCTTCTTGCGGTCAAACGCATCATCAAATATGTTAATGGGACATTGGGGTATGGGGTTTGGTTTTTTACTGATACTACAGCTGAAATTACTGGTTTTTCTGATGCCGACTGGGCAGGGTGTGCTGATGATAGGAAGAGTACATTCGGGGGATGCTTTTACCTTGGGAATAATTTGGTTTCCTGGCATAATAAAAAGCAAAATGCCATCTCCCTTTCGACTGCCGAGGCTGAGTACATTGCTGTAGGGAGTTATTGTGTACAAATGCTATGGATGAAGCAAATGCTTCAGGATTATGGGATAGACCAGAACACTCTCACTCTTTTCTGTGATAACACAAGTGCCATAAACATTTCAAAAAATCCTGTCCAACACTCTTGCACTAAACACTTTAACATTCGTCATCATTTTATTCGAGAGTTAGTGGAAGAAGGCCTTGTTGTTCACGCTCGAGCGGAATTGTTTGGTTTAAATTCTCACTCCCACGGCCCTTCAGTTCATTTTTTCCCATTTTTCAGTCTCTCTCCCCTAGGGCTTGGATTGCGACCTCATTGGGCTTGCTTTTGCCATCCTCCTTCCTCTTTCATCTCCGATTCAAACTTGGTACGTTTCTCTTTGTTTTTTCCTCTGTTATTTCGGCTCTTGTGAAGGTTGTCTTTAGGTTGTATTTTTTTTTCGTTTTTTTTTTCTTTCACTTGCCTCACACACTGTCACCTCATCTTGGTTTCATCTTAATGGTGAGTTTGGTTGGTGGATTGCGTGCCTCTTTGATTTATTGAGTTTTGGTGTAGTCTGCTATGACCATAGTTCTAGGGTTCTAAGTTGTTGTTCTAATGCCTTTCATTGTGTTCTCTCATCTCTCAATTCTATGTTGCTTTGGTGAGTTTGGTTCAGATTTGCTAGGTTTTGGATACAAATTAGTGTCTTATTTTCATAATACTGTCATTCATATTATGCTCTGAGTCTGCCATTGTTATTATGCTAGGTTTTGCTATCTTTCTAACAATGTTACTAATGTTTGATGTGCTCTATTGCTTTGGTTTTTGGGTTTGCTTTGTTTTGGGCTTTAGTTGTGTTTGGTGTCATCATGTCTGCCCCCAAAAGACGCAAGTCTACAGTGTCACGTCCTTCGTTTAATCCTGATAGATTTCCCTCTGCCAAACAAGCCAAGTTATTCAGAAAGTCATTTGCGTCTAGGACTGTTCATCTCGAACGTCATGTCCAGCCAAATACCTTCGAGTCTATTCCCATCCGTCCTTTGTTTGATCCATTAGGCGGAGACTTGGTTTTGTCCTTCTCCGAACGCCAAAATCTAGACTGGGTCCGTGAGTTTTTCTGTAATATTGAGAATATCGATGATATTGGTCCTTCCTTTACCACGTGGGTTCGGTCTAAGTCCATCTCTGTCACTCCCGAGCTTATTAGAGGGCCTCTTAGTATTGACCGTGTGTTTCCGGAACATTATCCTTTTCCAGTTCGTCCTACTTGTGATTTTAACGTCGTGGCTGAAGTTTTGTGTGGTGCTCCTCGTAACTAGATCAAGGGCACTTTGATTAAACAGTTTGAACTCCTTCCTGAGTTTCGACTGCTTAATCTTATTGTGTGTGCTAATATTATTGTCACCACTCACTCTTCTGAAATCAATCAAGAACAGGGGTTCGTTCTTTTTTGTATTGCTCGTGATATGTCCATCGATCTTGCCACCCTCATTCTTCGTAAGATGATTGTTGTCTTTAGTAACAAGCAATTAGGTCTCCCTTATGGTTGTTTAATCAACCGTCTCTTGTCCCAGCTTGACGTTCCAGTTTTAGAGGATGATGAGTATACCTTTCCATCTAGGCCCTTCACTAAGAAGACTGTTTCCCAGAGTCATGCACATGCTAAGGGGGAGTCTTCTAGGGTTGGTACTTCTGTAGGTACAGCAGCTGGACTTGCCGAGGAGGCGGAGATTGATGCTGCCACAGTTGGTGCTGAGGAGGATGCTGTTCCACCCCAGACTTTTCATGATCAGCTTCGACATTTCGAGGAGGTTGTGACACAGCGGTTGGATTTTCTAGATGCTCGGTTTGATGCCTTCGATGGCCACCTTGGACAGTTGGAGCAGTCCGCCGTCCAGACTGCTACTCAGCTCGCTCATATTATCTCTTTGCTTTAGATCCAGCAGCCTCCTCTTCCCCCTGATGCTTGACACCGATCTCTGTTTGTTGGACTGTTTTACTCCTTGTCTCCCAGCCAACAAGGGGGAGAATTTTTTAAATGTTTGAAAATACAGTTTGAAGATACAGTTTGGATATTTGGTGGTACAGTTTTTGGATTTTTGGATACTTTAGTTTTTGGATATTCGGTATATTTTGGCTATTTGGATATTTGGATGCTTTGATATATTTTGGCTATAGTTGTTTTTTTGTATATATGTTGTTTTTGTGGACTTTCGTTTATATCAGGACTTTCTCGTTTATTTCATAGACATCTGTTTTGATATCTTCTTATGCAGTTCCACAGTTTTTGTTTTTCTGGTGTGTTGCTTGTTGTCTCACAAGTGGATGTTTGGTGGATTCTTCGGATGGCAGCTCAACTTATTATTTTTACAACTTATTTGTTGTTTACCGAGTTGTTTTTTTTACTTGTCCGATAGGTTATCAGGTTGTCTAGTGCGTGTGTTTTAAGGAAAATTGTTTAGAAGAGTTTTGTCCGGAATTGACAAAGGGGGAGATTGTTAGGTCCCTTTATTGTCAAATCTTCGTACAAACTCTGTTTTGAAAAGTTGTAATTTTTCCTTGTTTTTTGATTTTCCCGCTCGAGCGGGACCATTGGCGCTCGAGCGTAATATGTGCTATCTCAGTAGTTGGTCGTGTCTGTAAAACTTCTGAGAAGTGTGATTTCGCGCTCAAGTGTGTATTACAGCGCTCGAGCGGAAACCTGTTTGGTCACACGCGTATTTTACTGAAGCCGCTCGAGCAGGCTGTCCTGCGCTCGAGCAGAGATCGCGACCTCTGTTTTCTATATATATCTGTTTAGGCTGATTTTAGGGTTTACTCTTCCTAGATCTTGTTTAAGGGTCTTAGGGTTTTGTTTGAGGTTTTCTTCTGAAGTTTTTGGTGAGTTTTCCTTGATATATTTGAGAGGGTTCATAACCTATGATCTAAGATACTTGCATCAAGGAGTTTGTTTCTTCATAATTAAGAGTAGTCTTCTTCGGTGGATTCTGAAGATTCAAATGTGGAGCTTCAAAGGAGTTTGATTTTGTACGTAGTCGTTGATTCGACAAGTGAAGTTTTGGATTCAACTTCAGATCAATCAGTTCCGAGACGAAGGCTTGGTGAAAGAGTTACAGAAGATTTGAAGACAAATTGGATGAGTTAGGTAATTTGCTTGTTATCTTTGTAATCTTTCTTTCTTCAGTAGTGGATTGATTAGTGGCATTTTGCCCGTGGTTTTTTATTACAATTGAAGGTTCTTCAATTGTGATTTTTCCACGTAAAAATCGTTTGTGTCGATTTATTATTTATTCTGAAAACAACAATCTAAATCACTTTCGTAAGTGTTTGATGATTTAGATTGTGTGTTTTGAATAATTGAGAATTGAAATATTTTAATCTTGATCTAATCACAAATCACTTAGGATTTTCAGATATAACGTAGAAAAAATCACACAATTGAAGCGCCTCCAATTATGATAAAAAACCACGAGCGAAAACGATAAAATAATCCACTAAGAAGACAAAAAAGAATTATACAAGAGTACTTTCAATTACCTACCGAATCCACGCCTGAATGAAACCAAACCCAATGTGCCTGTTCTACCACCATCTTCAACTCGGAATTGTCTTGCCCAACGTTGGATCTACAACGTTGATGTTGAATCTATGACGATGAGCCACTCTGAAATCCACTAAAGTTTCAGGTGCAAACTCTCCGGAATCCATCGAAGAACAATTCTCTCTTTTGTGAATAAAAGACAACAACCAAACCCTTGATGATGATGATATGAAGAAGTTCACGGATCCATTGATCACTCTTAAATTATCAAGGAAACACTCATAAAGTACCCTCCAATATAAAACACTTTGTTTTTTCTTCCTTTTTGAAAATCTAGACAGCTCCAACCCTAAAACGAGCAAATTTATAGTAAACTGGATCACGAAGACCGCTCGAGTAGTGTAAGTAAAGGCAGCGCAAAACATATAGGCTAACCGCTTGAGCACAACTTTCACCGCTCAAGCGGCAAAACTTTTTTTCTGGAAGTTCATATGCTCTGCAAAAATATTGGATGATCCTTTTTCTTCGCTCAAACACATAAATGATCGCTCGATCTACGTACATAGTCAACGCAGTGGCAAACAAAAACACAATTCGGGTTGAATTCGCATTTAAACACTCATATCCTCACCAAACATAAGAGCAAATAAAATTACAACTGAAAGTAGTTTCGTCAAACGGGATTACCAATTACAAAAATCTAACGAATAATAATAATGATAATAATAGAATTTGGTTTTTTGAAACTAGAGAAATGAAATTGATTTGAAATTAAAAAATTTTGTGAATAATTTCATTTAGTAAAGATTAATTTCATAAAATTTAACTTATGGGAGAAAACTTTAATGTTTCCATGCATTTAATATTTTAATTAATTGAGGGAATTGTGAAATGAACCTAAGACACCATGATATCTACCCTAATTCTTTATCTTTATCTCTTTTCTTTTCTTTTCTTTTTTAAGAAAAATGAAGAAGTATATTTTTGTATTTTTGTCTTAATGCTTTTTTTGTTATTTTTGTTCATAAATATTATACTTTTTAAGTGTATTTAGATTAAGTTTATCTAAAAGTAAAAAATTGTGACTAAAATTTGAAAAAATGTTTGTGACACTAGTGAAAATGGGTTGATTGTAGCATCAGGTATTGCTCTTTTCTAATTTTAATAATTCGATGATAAATGCTTTCATTTTTTTTATTACCTATGTAAATAAATATTTATGATTGGTTTTTTATTTAAAAATAATTATTAGCAAAATAATAAAAAATAAATAATATATTATCATGCACTTAGTAATATAAAATGATGAAAGAAAAAAAAAAAGTGACATAACAACCGTTTGATCTAATATGTGATGTGTTGAATCCAAACTCAACATAAAACACAAGTAATAGGTCTTGTCTCATCTTTCAAGTTGGAATCACATGTTTCAAAGTTTCCAATGGGAACAAAGCCCTGGATCCAGATGGTTTCAACCTAATCTGTTTTCAGAAGTGTTGGAAGTTCATGAAAAATGACATTACAAAGTTTATGCCAGAACTCCATAGGAATAGTAGGTTAGGTGATGAAGTGAACTTCTTTTTTGTAACTCTTATTCCTAAAAAAAGAGAATCCATCTTCAATTCTTGATTATAGACCTATCAGCTTAATTAACTCCTCCTACAAAGTGTTATCCAAATTGCTAGTAAGTAGAATCACTACAAGAAATAACACATTTGCCAACCAAAAAATTGGTTGCTAAAAGCCCATTTTTAGTCGGCAAAAGTTATCCGCGACCAATTTTTTTGGTCGCTACTTTGGTCACCAATTGAGGGTCGGCAAAAGTAATTCACGACCAAAATTTTTGTTGGTCGAGAAAAGTTAGATTTGCAGACTAAATTTTTAGTCGTTAAATATATCATTACTGCGACTAATCCATTTTGTCGCTAAAACACTTTGGTCACGAAAAGTGATATTTTCCCGACCAAATATCTTAATTGCCAATTGTCACATTCCACGACGAAACAGATTAGTCGACAAAAGTCGAGGAATCGCCGACTAACAATTTAGTCGCCAAAAGGTAAGGAATTGCCGACCAATTTTTTAGTCGCCAAATCTCTCCTTTTTTTTTTTAGAACAATCAATTTTTGTTTATAAAACATTCAATCCAACATCGAACAAAATTCATTCAACCCAACCACAATTAAGGAACAATAACATTTAAAAAAGAAAAAACTTAGGAACAATAATTAACAAATTTCCTTTCTTGTAACTTCACTAAATCATCAAACAATAATTGAATTCCATTTAAAATAAAGATGAGTCATATTCATTTTCCAATTTTGCAACTCAATACAAAAAAATAAAAATAAAAATTGCTAAACAAAGCATTCCACTTCATCAAGCACTGTCACAAGAATTATAAATTCCAAATGCCACTTCCTCAATGCGCTGTCACAGCACCAACCAACCTATTATCAAAGATGAACACACCAAAGATATAGTATAAACAAATTTTGCAAGCACATAGAGAAAATAATACTTGATCAAAAAATTCAACATGAAGACATAAATTGATTCACAATCAAGAGAACTGAAAAATTCATCAGGTAAAAAGAAAAAGAAAAAGAAAAAGAAGTTGATTCCTTAAAAAGACATGGTCCAAAGACCACAAGTTGAACAAATTTGGGATTTAATGTAGAAACAAATTAGTCACTAATTCGACATATCCCAAACATCAAACGCAGCCTAAATAGTCACTAATTCCTCGGTCTTGCACACTTTTCATTGAAGAAGTCTACCACTAGACTAGGGACTGTATTCTCTATTTTGTTACCTGCACAGCTTTCTCATGTAAGAAACAAATCTTTGAATTTGAGATCTAGAAACTTCTCACACCATATGCATATCCCTGGCTGCAAAAATAAAGAGGTCCACTTGGATCACATATGACTGCATAAAGCTTTCTGTATAAGCATAGAACAAATAATCTTAATTCAAAGTATAGAGGGTGTGGATGGAAAAAATAACTAAAAAATGACCAAAAAGGAATCATGGTTCATACATAGCATCAATAAATATTAGATCTGTAAGCATATTAATCAAACTCATTGGGAAAAGCTGCTCCCAATGGTTAGTAGCTGAGAAAAAGCTAACCTGAGGAAATGATTTCTAGATTGCTTCGACAAAATAATCTGCTATGGGTGACATGGAATAATTGTCTAATAGGCAACTAAATAATCTCCTATAGCTGTTTTAAATTTTAGAGTGAAAAAACAAGAAAAAAAAAACAAAACTTGAGAGAGGAACAGAAACAGTAGGTTCGAGGAGGTAGAACTAAAAATAATGTAGTGTGTGAAACAAAGGAGGTAGTAGCCATTGTAAACTCTGATACCATATAAAACAATAATAATCAAACTAGTGATTGTTGTATTGTATTTGCACTTAAATACAGTGCGAAACACCGGTACAAGGACAATACTTGAGCAATTGAAGTGAAGTGAACTTGCTAAATTGAATTCTTGATGACATTTAAATGTAAAATACTCACTGTTTTTGACATTTAAATGAATTTTTTCAATACTTAGTATCTAATGTAAATCTTGAGTAATGAACCAGACAGTAAAATAAGTTTAATGAAATGGAAGCCAAGAATAGATCCCATTTACACAGTGCACATACCACAACAAAAAAATATTTATTTATTTTCTTGAATGAAGAAAGCACAATCTTTCCAAAGAGAAGCAAAGTTCCATTTTCACATAGGGCATACAAAACATAACATCAATTAGCCACTTAATGAGGCAACAACAGACTCTTAGTTGTTAACTAATATCAGAACCCTAAAAGGATTGATTCATTTTGTAGGTAAACTTAAGATTCAATTGGAAGCATAAAACATAAAGAGTGAATAATTAATACATTTAATTAAACGCAAAGTCTAACAAAATAAGCACAAAGGGAAAGGTGAATCGGGATGTTTCTTGTTCATAAAATCTAATGCTTTTGGATGGACATCTATCTTTTACAATTAAGATTGCATGATCAAGATTGGCTATCACTAAGTTACAATTGCCTTCATAGTGGTCTTGGATTCAATTGGATTACTTCCTTCACTAATTGATAAGGGGAACACTAGGTGCAGGTTTGGAAACAAGAAAATTTGATAAAGTACTCTCAATATGATATTTGCATTGATACTTATAGCATAAAATATAAGAAGGGTGACTTTAACTTACTCTCCACTTGCTAAATCTTATTCACTTAAACATAAAGAAATATTGCATGCACTTGTAAATCTGACGATCACTATATATTTCTTAGATTAAACCCTGAAAGCACTTTAAATTAACTTTGATTAGTTGCAGTTACTTTAGCACAAAAATGTGTTCCATAGGATAAGTTTCCATTATAAAAATATGATTTTCTTGAACACATACCACCAAATTATGGTGGTGTTTGGGAAGCCACTTCCCAAATTTTTTCTCATTTTTTCCACTAAAAGACAAAAGTTTTACAAAACCAAAAAAAACACATCCAAAAAAAATATCACATCCAACCCCATAATCATTTCACTTTTTCTCTCACAAACATCACATCCAACCACATAAAAACCCAACTATCTTCCCAAACACTAAAATTTTTTTATCTCATAAAAACTTACATCTCCTAAAATCTACATAAAAACTCACTTCCCAAACACCCACTATGTGTCTTTGACAATCGTCCAGCCAAAGCATGTATGCAATAAGCTACATCCGCTAGAGGCCTCACAGCTGAAATAGCAGCAAAAATAGCTGCAAAGGAAAACAAAAATTCTCCATCACAACCCATTTTAAGGCATATTAAAAATTCATAGGCACAAAACGGAACAAATATGAACAAAGGAGCAAGCCCATAAAAAAATAAAAAAAACCCATCTCCATCTCGATAGAAATAACCAACCTCTTACGTGTTTTTCTTTCGCTAGGCGCTCAACATGATTTGTGGACTTAACAATTGCAATATCCAACTCCTACAAATTCCAAAACCCATTCAAGAAGGATGTTATGGACAAAACCACCAAGAAACCCCCTCTAGAACCTTCAACCAAAAACACAATCGATTTCGGCATCATCGGCACTTGATCTTCTTCACCCAACCCCAAATAGACCCTTGAGTAGTTAAAAACTTGATGAATCAAACCTTCACCAAATTAACCAGTACATTTCAGCTCAATAAATCATTTCTTTCAAATTTTGAATTAAAGACCAAATCACTGTAACTAATTTCACCCATTACCCTTCATGGTTTCACTTTATTTGAGTTTTACAAGCACTAAACATGTGTAGAAGGCATATTCATATTCACTAATATGCATTACATAACATCTCTAACAAAATAATGTTGCCTACTCATAATTTCCAATGAAAAATCTCCAACTCCTAACTCATGGACATGATATACAATATGAAATATAAACTGAGATGCAAAAGAAATAAATAATAAGTACTGTGACAATGTTGCCAGAAAGACGTAATTTGTATATCAAAATTCAAAGATAAACACAACCATAATTACCAACAACAAAGTCGGACTAAACATGCTCCAATAGAAATCCATATAACTTCTTCCATAAGGTATTTATTCTCTCATTGGTCCCAATTCCATCTGCAACCAAGTCATCCAACCATTGATTAAACCTTTCAAGCTGCCTAAGGAAACTTGCAATTTCAGAGTCTAGATAAAGGGAGTATAATCTTATGTAGTTTGATGAGAACCTGCATTGCTTTGTGATTAAGATTGTGACGTTGCGAATCTTAGGAATGTTCTGATCAGAGATAACGAGCAAATCTGAGAAAATCACCATAAATCGGGATCAAATTAGAGAAAAACAAAATTCATGGTGAGCAAGAACAAGAAAAACAACTCTCACATCAAAGTATACATGATTTAAGCTCTAATCATAGAAAAACTCGAAACTAGGGTTTCGATTTCCAAAATTTCAATCGATGAAGAAGAGAGAATAGATATAGAAATTACCATGAGAATACGAAGGTTGAGACTTCGCAAGTGTCTTCGATGCGAGAAAGATCGAGAGAGAGAGAGAGAGAGAGAGAGAGAGAGAGAAAGAGAGAGAGAGCAAGGATCGGAGAGAGAAAGAACGAACCTGAATCTAGAGCGAGAGAGACCCAATCGCCGACGGAGACGGAGATGGAGCACAATCTAAATAGTTGATTTGTTGTGTTTGTTGTATGTGAGAGAGGAGACCTAACTAACTATCATTGTGCCTAAATAGAGTGGGTATATAATACAGAAGAGACCTCTTCAACCGTGTCTCCCCCTCTTCTTCTTCTTCTTCTTTAGCTTCTAGGTCGACATTGAATCAGAGAGGAGATTGTAGAGAGGTTGAATCACTAAATTGAAAAAAATATAAAATTTAATATATCTTCATATATATTATATTTTATTGTATTTTTTTTTATAAACATTTTACTTTTTATTTAGATTAGGCACATTTAAAAAGTTTTTTTTTAAAAAATTAAATTATTAAAAGAAGGGAAAATATCAAATCAAGATAATTTTGAAAAAAATAATATTAATAATTAAAATTATAAACATTTTCATGAACATGTAATTGTTTTCCTAAAATCCCACTAGGTGCAATTATTCCTTAAAAGAATACACTAAATTTTTTAATGTACTCCAACTAAAAAAAATTAGTAACTGAAAATTTTCAATATTTTAATCAATTAAAAAAATAATTAAAATATTAAAATTTTGGCGACCAAATACTAAAAAAAATTAGTGTTAACAATCTGCAACCAAATTTTTTTGTCGCAAAAAAATTTCAATTCTCGCCTCCACGTTTCAAATTTCCCTCCCAAACTTTTGATGACCAAAAGACCAGATTAGTCGCAGAAAATGTACCTTCGCCGACAAACTTTTTTAGTCGCCAAATCCCAATCAACGGCGACTAAAATATTAGCCGCTAAAAGTACTTATTTGGCGACTATTTTTTTTTTGTTGCTGAAAATAAGTTTTTGGCAACCAAATTTTTGGTCGCTAAAGAAAAAAATAATTTTTTATTTTCCATTCGGCGACTAAATTGTTTTAGTAGCCAAAACTCAATATACGACAACTAAAATATTTTTGGTCAGGGAAAATAAGTTTTTGGTGACTAAAATTTTGGTCACCAATTGCACAACCAACTTATTTTTTATCTTCCGCGACCAACTTATTTTTTGGTTGCCAAAATGTGACCTTCCACGACCAAATTTGTAGTTGGTCGCCAAAAGCATACCACTTTCTGCGACCAACTCATTTTTTGGTTGCCAAAATATGACCTTCTGCGACCAATTCATATTTGGTTGCCAAAAATAATGATCATTCGCGACTAATTAATATTTGGTCGCCAAAAGGTAACTTTTAGCTACCAACTTTTATATTGGTCCCGAAAAGTGGTCGCTAAAAGTGCAGATTTTTGTAGTGAATCAAGCTACTACTACCTAATGTGATTGACAAAGTGCAATCTGCCTTTCTGGCTGGAAGAAATATTATGGATGGAGTTCCAGTTGCTAATGAAGTAGTAGATTGGTGGAAGAAATCAAATAGGAAGGGTTTAATTCTAAAACTGGATTTTGAGAGGCATACAATTAAGTGAATTGGAATTTTTTGCTGAACATGTTATCAAGTTTTGGCTTTGGCTCAAAATGGCTGTCATGGGTGAAGGAATGCTTATCATCTTCTAGAGTATCTTTACTAGTAAATGGATCCCCCACGGCTGAATTTTGCCCCTAAAGAGGATTGAGACAAGGTCACTCTCACTCTTCCTGTTCAATGTTGCTGTTAAAGGTCTTAATGTGTTGCTGTTAAGTGCCAAGGAGTTGGCGATTATTAATGGAGTGCCAGTGGGTTCAAATGGGGTAAACATATCCCATCTTCAGTTTCCAGATGACACAATTATCTTTTACAAAGCAGATTGGAATGAAGTTGTGGCTGTTAGTGGTATTTGGGCTTAGGATCAATTTCCATAGGAGTGTGGTGTGTGGAATGGGTGTGGAGGAAGAACTAGTGGCTGGATTTGCAGAAAGGCTCAATTGCTTGAGCCAAAAACTGCCTCTTAAGTACCTGGGAATGCCATTAAGAGCTATTCCAAGCAGGAAACAAACTTGGAAACCAGTGGTAGAGAACTTCAAAAAGAAGCTTACTAGCTGGAACATAAGGGTGTTGTCTTTTGTTGGTAGAGTGATTCTTATCAAATATGTTCTCTCTAGTTTGCCAATTTATTACATGTCATTATTTAAAATCCCTGAATGTGTTGCAAGAGATCTCAACAAAATTCAAGCAAGCTTTCTTTGGGGGGCATGAAGAACTAAAAGGGAAAGTACACCTGGTAAGATAGAATGAGGTGTCAATGAACAAGAATCAAGGGGGGTTAGGAATTAAAGACGTCAGGCTTGCAAATGAGTGCTCGCAAAGCAAATGGTGGTGGAGGTATGCCTTGGAGGATGATGCTCTTTGGAAATCAATAATCTGCAGCAAATATGGAGATTTTTTTTTTGGGAGGGGGGGGAGGGGGTGAAGTTGTTTTCCATTTAGTAATGATCCTGTCTCTACATCTAAAATCTGGAAGGATATCTCGATTGTTGCTCTTAAAAATTTGAGGCTTTATGATTTTTATATAGAGAATGATGAACTGAGGATTGGGAATGGAAACAGAATTTTGTTTTGGAAGGATAAGTGGGTGGGAGAGGCAAGCCTTATGCACCAATTTCCCAGGTTGTACAGCTATGCACTAACAAAGAGATTGTTTTAAGAATGCAAATAACTAGAAAAGTCAGCATGAATAGGTAGACTTTCAACTTTAGAAGATCACTTCATGGATGGGAAGAAGATGAGATTGATAGATTGCAAAACCTACTAGGTGCAGGCCCAAGTTTAAACATGGACATTGTGGATTCCCTAAATTGGAAGGCAGACCAAACATGGATCTTTAAGGTTCGTACTGTGTATAATTGGTGTGAGTTATCAAAGTGTCCCGTATTGAGTTCTGCTGAGTTGGTGTGGAACAATTTTTCCCCACCAAAAGCAAAGTTTATAACATGGTTAGCTTGGAGAGGTAGGCTTAAAACAACTGAATTCCTAAACATAATTGGAGTGTTTTGAGGCAATGTGGATCTTTGTTGTGTGCTCTGTAAATCTGAGGTGAAAACACTGCATCACATCATACTTTTATGTCCTTATGTGTAGAAGGTTTGGTCAATTATCATTGATTAGTGGGGACTGCAATGGATGGTACCAGGTTCATTAGAGAGCTTAATACAATGGCGGCCGGGGTGGAAGTTCAGAATGAAGGAAAAGCAAGTATGGAGGGCTATCCCCATATCAATTGTTTGGTCATTGTGGAAATATAGAAATGACTATGTGTTCAATGGCATACAACCAAACATAGAGGAGTTATGTGATCTTATTAAGATTAGATAGCCATTTGGTTGAAATCTCGTGATAAGGGATACTTTTATTCCATAAATGAGGTGGTGGTAAGCTTACAATAGGCAAGGCAATGTATTTTGAGAGGGTGAGGTTTGATTTTTTAAGATGCTTTTAATGTGTTGATTTGTGTGTGCACTTATGGTTGTGTTGCTCTTCTTCCATTGCTGGGTCAGGGGGGCATCTGAGGGTGAGAGGTCTGGTCCTGGTGTGTTCTATTGCATCAGTTCCATGGTGGTTTTGCTGGGTGTGGTTTGGAGGTTTTTGCTGATTTTTTTGCTATTTTTCTGGCCTCTGGTTGGTTTCTCATCAACCTGGTGTTGAGCGAGCACGTGACTGGGCTAGGTGTATGGTACCAACCTAGTTGGGATCATTTGCTTTTGTTATGATCCTAGGGCAATCCCCTGCTACTGTATTGTACCTTGTATTTTACTTTTCATCAATAAAGTTCTTTTGCCGATCAAAAAAAAAAAAAGTAAGGTTTAATTTTATTTTTGGTCCTTCAATTATGAGTTTTGTGTTTTAGGGGAAAGTAGTGAAACATCCCTTTCCAATTTTGGGTAATAGGAGAGGTCTAATATATTTTTTATTAGTTAAGGTCACAAAGAAATTTCTATGTGACGAGCAAAAATTTCTCCGTGAAATTGAAATTTCTCTGTGAAAATAAATTTTGTTGTGAATGGAAATTTCTCTGTGAAAGTGTTGAGTAACCCCAACTACTATCACTACTTAAAAAAATATTTTTTATGACCGCTACAAGCCATCTCAAAAGACCTTTTGCGACGGGCCATGCAACAGCAATTAGGGGACGTGAATGTGAGGGTAGCAAATACTTTTTGTGACTGCAAAACAACAGTTACAAACTATTTGCGACCACCTAACCTACTTATGGCGAGTAATGTTTTGCCATCACAAAAAAAATAAAAATAAAAAATGCCTACAATGTATTAGCGACCATATTGTTACTGTCGCAAAAAAAATAAAAATAAAAATATAAAAATATAAAAAAATCCAAAAAAATCCAAAAAAAAATGCCTATAATGTTTTAGCAATCATAAATAAATAAAACAAAATAAGGAATAAATTGACTATTTGTGACTGCTAATTAGGTGGTCGCAAATTATATAGTAAAAGATAATTTTTCTAATAGTGTTTGTTGAATGGTTGACGCACATGAAATTGCATTTTGAATGGTACACAACCCCACTTTTGCATTGAGTTGAATGGTATTTCTTTACCAAGACTACAACAAGCTTCAAATTCACTTGTGTACAACAAAGTAGAACTCACAAACCAAGACTTGCCCAATACTCAAATACATATAAATTACTATCAAATACAAAGAATTGACTATACACCAAAGAAATAAAGAAGAGAAAATATCATTTCACCCCACAAACTTTCACACACTTTTCAATTTGACCCCTACACTTTGATTAATATCAATTTTACACCTAAACTTCCGAAATTTTGATCAATTTGGCCCCTTCCGTCACATTCTGTTAACAATTGGACAGAATGTGCTGACGTGGAGGGCAAATTGATTTTTAAGGTATAGTTTGGGGGATAAAATAAAATTTCAAATGAACTTTGGTGCCACGTCAACACATTCTGTCGAATTGTAGACGGAATGTAACGGTAGGAGTCAAATTGATCAAAATTTCAAAAGTTTACGTGAAAATTTGATATTAATCGAAGTATGGGATTCAAATTGAAAAACGAGTGAAAATTGAAGGGTAAAATGATATTTCCTCAAGAAAGAAATAGAGCATAAGACAATGAAAACATTCACTATTTAATTACGAGAGTTCTATCTTTTTTTTCCAAAAAATATGAAATTATGCAACAAATATGAGGATAGTGTATGAGATATTTTAGAAAACATGAAAGATTGGGAATTAAAACCACACATCACATTACACTCTTTTTTTCTTTTCTTTTTTTTTTCTTTTTTTTTTTTTATGGGAATCACATTACAGTTTATACCTAAAAAGATGGATATAAAAATGTTCACTTATCACATATGGAGGACATAAATAAATAAAAAATCATTAAAATAAAACCAAAATATATAAAACAAAATTTAAATTAAAAAATAACAAAAACTGTCCCATGAAATCATAATTCCATTGAGATACACCTTTCCCAAATACCTCTAGGCCCATTTGTTTTCAGAGGTAGAATGGAAAAGATTCATAGTAAGGGGATTAATAGTGAGGGGATTGTTAGTGAGGGGATTAAGTAAAATTGTGTTTGTTTTGATGATAGTTGTTAGTATAGGGATTGTTAAATTATTTTTATATAAAATAATAAAACAAATAAAAAAATACAAAAACACTAAACATTAATATTCAAAAAAAAAAAATTGCCCAACATGTAAAAAATTTTAAAAATAAAAAATTTCCAGAAAAAAATAAAACAAATAAAACAATGATTTTTACTTAACGAAAAATACAAAAAATTAAACAGTAATGTTCAAAAAAAAAATGCCCAACATGTAAAAAAATAAAAAAATAAAAAATTTCTAGCCCTTGGGACTATTTTTCTAATACCATCTCCACCTCCTCCATCTCAATCTCCCTTCCAAGACATATCCTAATACCAATTTAGGAGTCCCCTCCCCATCTTTCAAAATAAACACCCCATATAGTGAGTCTCACTTCACTATTAATCCCAATCTCCTCCTTATAACCCCAAACAAACAGGCCCTAAAGTAACCTTAACTTTGGAGCCTTCCTGGCAATGTCTATTTCATGCCTTATTAAGTTTAGGGTAAATTACATTTTTAGAGGCTTGTGCTATTTTAGTTCTTAATTTTTAAATCATGTTAATTTAGCTTTTAATGTATAAAAGTATTTTAGTTTAATTTTTAATATTTAAATTATATCAATTTGATCCCAAATGCATAAATACTTTTTGTACATTAGACTAAATTGAAACACTACCTTTTATAGATTAGACTAAATGAAATACTTTTCATATATTGGGAGACCAAATTTTCACAATTTTAACATTAATAGGGGCTAAATTGAAATATTTTTATACACACTACAGCATACAAGAGTTTTGGGACCAAACTTTTTTGTCCCCAAAAGTGAAAATGTTGTTGCAAAAAATGTTTGGGGGCCAATTCTTACCGTGGTGAGGATAGTCATTTCAAAAACTCAAAAATGACTTTTACCGACAAAATTTTTAAAATGTTGCTAATAAATTTATTTTTCAAAATAAAATAATTTGGTGCATATTTTTAAACAAAAAAATAAGTCTGAAAAAGATAATAATTCATCACTACAAAGTGATTTTACTCAAATTTTTATCTTTGAAATCTTATTTGGTTGTAGTGGCATTAGAAACTAAATTGACACACTTTAAAAATTAGAGTCTAAAATAAGGAGTTTTTAGTTTAAGGTCCCCTGATATTAGGGTTTTAGAAAATAAAAGACGTGCAACAATTTCATAGTAGTTGGAGTCCCTCTACTGTAATGCCCTCCAAATAATTAACAAATGATAACCCTGATTTAATCCATCTCAATTAAACAATCTCAATTCTCTGATCATCATTTACTAATCAATCTCTATAGTTGAACTCCTTCATATGTAAGAGATTTATAAAAGAAGTTCACATGCAATTACATATTCAATCTTCTGAATCTATAACATGTGAGACAGATAAATAACGAGAGAGAAACAATTACAAAATAAGCCCCTAGGGCTACAAGTTCCAAGACTTAAACCTAGTTACAAATAAATGGTTCACAAACCCATACACATAAGCCCTTGACTTGTCAAAAATAGAACAAATAAACAAAAGAGCATTGGGCTCTCAAAAATCCACTCGCCTTCACTGAGGCAGAATCACCACATCATTTTTTATACAAATCCACTAGGGTTGAGCACCAAGCCCAGTAAAAAGATCTTAACAAAGTATATATGTTTTATGCAGTCTTATAAATATGGGGGCTATTAAGATGTGCACCTCAATAAGATGTGCACATCATATACACATTTATTTTAAGCCATTAGATTTTTACAAATTAATCTCAACCACTGAATAATTTGATTAGAAATCCTGAGTACCTCTTCAACCGGTTACCATTTTTACAAATTTCTTCACCGATTGTCCTTTTCCAGCTGAGCTTTTCACGTTGTTTTCCCAAAGCCCCCTCTGTTTTGGAGACACCACTCCGACACTCTTCTTCGCCCTCGAAGACCATCCCTGCGAACACGACCTACCCTCGACTTCGCCTGAAGGTATGTCTCTCTCTCTCTCTCTCTCTCTCTCTCTCTCTCTCTCTCTACAACTTTTTTCTCTCCCCCTTTCTCCATCTCCATTCTATGAAACCCTAGACCGCAATCCCTTTGTTTTAAATTGCCCCTTTCACGTTTGTGAACTCATTAGGTTGGTTTATCAAATTAGGAAAATATTAGGTTTAGGTTTTTTATGTTTGTTTGCTTTGGTAGTTGTTTTGATTCCCTTCTTTGAAATCCCCTTTTGTTAACCCCTATTTCTTGTATTGATTCTTGTTTCCCATTCTTCAAAATGCCCCTTTCACGTTTGTGAACTCACTTGGAGTGGTTGGATTCTAAATTTTGGAAAAAAAATGATATGAATAGCTTTTGTTTGTAATGTTTGTTTTATTTGGTAGTTATTTTGACTCCATATATATAGATATATCTTGAAATTTTGGTTGAGTGTGTGAAATCTGATGTGTAATCAAACGAATAAACTTCAATTTTATTAATTTCTGACGAATATGTTAATGTGAAAAATGATGCTTTCTATGAAAATAGGATCAGAATGTGCAGTGACAAATGAATTGGGTTAAGTTTATTGTATGCTTCTTTTGTTTTTTATTAGAAGAGAATTTTAATCCTAAGAATGTGAATTTTAATTGGAAATCCATAGATTTCATTGGTTATTGTGTCGTAAAATTCTCAAGCACTCAAGCTATAGTGCAGGCACTAAGGAGCAATTGGGAAACTAGATAAAAGTTAGCTTTTAACTTTTAATTCATTTTGGGTCATAACACGTCTCATATTTTTTATACATAAAAAGATTAAAAAATCAAAAAATCAATTTTTAATCAACTTTTCAAATTACCCCTGAATCTATCAAGAAACAAAAAGGGGGAAAAAGGACATAAGTGACAAATCAGTCAATGAAAACATCATTCTAGATTGCATTTATTGGTAGTTCGAATTTGAGTTTGTTCAAAATCGTTTGAATTCAAATTTTGACTTGTTGATCGTATGGCCAGTCATCCAACAAGAAGGTAACAACTACGGTAGACAAGTATTGTACTGGTCGTTCGGATAATTGTTCGAACAATTGACCAGCAAGCACAAATTCGAACTTTTGGGCAAACTCAAATTCGAGTTACCAAGCATTTTTTATTTGGTTTTTTTTTCGTTTTTATTTTATTATTTTCATGTTTTCGGAAACAAAGGTGGTTTGTTTTCAGAAACAATTTGCCAAACAAATGGATTATTGCTGACAAAAAAAAGGAGTATAAAAGAAACAGAAGGTTGTTTTCTTGTCAAATTTGATTTGCTTTGAATGGGAAACTTTTCTCAGATGAAAACATATTTTCTGATCTCCCCCATTTTCTCTGGAAATCTTGTCCAGAGAAAGATGAAACCTCTTGCATTTCTCTCGAATCAAAACGAAAATTATCATTAACCCATTCTTAATATTGAAATATGACTCAATTGTGTGAATGACTATGATATGTTTAAAATCACAAAAAAACCTATACATTACATGTAACGCCCTCAAAATAAACCCAATAATCATTCATTCTTGACATGCTCAGACATAGGAGAATAAAGCATAAATACATTTCATCAGAGTATTTCTTACAAATGTATTACATGTTAACAACAAAAGCAAATGCCCTATGGGCTTATAGCTTTCCAAGTCAACACTTGGTTACAAAAAAGAAGAGCTCTAACTCTATACAAAATAAGCCCTTGGCTTGATTTACATGTAATACAAATAAAGTAATCACAAAAGATGACCTAGCCACTAATCCCCTCAAGCTACGTCCTCGGAGGTGGCATGCTACCTGTACCTGAAAATGATGTCCCATATAGGGTGAGCCAACGCCCAGTAGAGATATGCTAAACATTGTATGGGCAATAACTAAAACATCAGCATTTGATAAATGTTTAATTCACATAGATCAATTCATGTTTCATTTCAAATACATGACCAATGTGTCCATGTTTTTATTCCATCTCTTAATCAATTCTCCATTCACAACCCTGGCTCAGAACCTGGCCATATACTTTAGGTGAGATTACATCCCATATCAACAACATTTCTGTTTCAATTGAAATAACAACTCAAATTAATCATTTCATGCTTCATAATAGATACACATTTTAGTACTGTATCCATATCAGACAAAACACTTCCATATTCCAAATATGATACACATTTTAGTGTTGTAGAAAATGTCAAACAAAACACTTCCATATTCCACATATGATACACATTTTAGTGTTGTATCAATGTCAAACAAAACACTTCCATATTCCACATATGATACACATTTCAGTGCTGTATCAATGTCAAATGATATCCAGTTTAGAGGTCCATCCCCTATCTTCCCCTAAACCGTGGAGTACATCCCCTATATCCTTCCACACAACACAATGTATATAAACACATATCATATACATAATCAAACCAATACATAAAATTCATGTATTATATCAACCGCCGTATTCACTGGCATACTCGATTAGTTTTAGTTTGCCTAATCATCATACATTGTCTACAACAATCAAGACTATCCTCCACCGATAGCCCAAAGCAATTATTTCTAAACAGATAATAATTACGTTCAACAAATAAATATCAACCATTTCAAAAGTGAGCGATTAATAAATCCAACTTCACTATTCCATCTCATAATGAGCCAATTTCAATATATTCAACTCAATTTCATATTCTCATAATTCTTCCAAATTAATTATACCAATTAATTTATGCACAAATTAGGGCTTTCTCCCCCGTTTCTCAATATTAACCCAAAGGTTCAAATATCAACAACTCTTCAACAATACTATCATTTTGAGACCCAAATACATATTCGAGAGTCAAAATAGCAAAACCCCCTTTATTCATTTTGAGACCCTAAGTCCCAAAATTTCCCACCTCAAACCATCTATACAAATAGCTCAATATTTATGTTAAAACACATAAGAATGCGTAGGAATCCCTACCTCAAATTCGGAGCTCAAAGGAAGATGATGAAGAAATTGAAGATGCTCCAAACCAAGAAATTTTCGGATCAAAATAAAGCCCTCGACGATCCCTACAACTTTTACAAAGGCCCAAGACGAGGAAACCACTCCTACTAGATCAAATCCAAGAGAGAATGTGAGGTTTTAGAGAGAGGTGGTCTGCAATGGTGTTTTTTGAAAAGTAAGAGAGAGCAAGGAGACCGAAAAGTGATCTAAAAAGTCGGATCCCGAAGTGATATACCAGTCGCCCCGCTCGAGAATGGAAATCCCCGCTCTAGCGTCAGACACAAACTCACGCTCGAGCGTCAAAAGCGCCGCTCAAGCGTAGATTACACACTTCCAGAAGTTTTGCAGACATGGTCCCCGCTCGAGCGGAGGAACGAAAACAAAGGGTCACGCTCAAGCATCAAAACTCCCGCTCGAGCGTCTGAAGACCTGCAGACGAAAGTACTGGGAGATGGAAAATCACGCTCGAGCGCCAAAACTCCCGCTCGAGCGGAGAAGCAACAACAAAGGGCCCACTCGAGCGTCAAAAGCGCCGCTCGAGCGTGAAGGCCAAAATCTGGGTATCAACTTTTGGTTTCAAAGCACAACCAACCTGTTTCAAACCTGCCCAACACAACCCCAAGACTCAAATACAAAGAGTAAGGGAAGGAAATTAGAATGAGACAACAACACAACCACGGAACCAAGTCCAAAACACAATATACAAAGGAAAGGAAAACCGAGATCGCTATAACCTTCCCCCCTTAAAGAATTTCGTCCCCGAAATTAAGCACAAGTTTTCAAAAATAAGTTTTTCTCAATTCTCAACAACATTACAATTCATTTCCCAACAACTTGACCCATTACCGGTCATCTCATCTCTTTCCAAGAGGCAATTCACAATATAAAATTCAATATACATCGTTAACATGCTTTCCCGTGAAATTTACCAATTTCAACACATTCTCGTCAATTCTATAACATTTGCAACATTATTATCATGCTTGCATTTCCACAATATATTTAACATACACAATGTTAGAATAACTTCCATTTTAAGGCAAGTTCCAACATATATTTCCATAAATCAAAACATTTATAGTGTTTTACAACTTAAGACATATTCAATGCTCTTAAAGTTCAACAATACTATCAAATCTCAATATATGATTACACATCAACAAACATGTCCGGATATTTCTCACGGACTTCCAACTCACGTTCCCAAGTGGCTTCCTCCACTCCGTGATGCTTCCACAAAACCTTCACTAAGGAAATGGTCTTGCCTCGCAAGACTTGCTCCTGCCTATCCAAGACCCGAACCGGTCTCTCCTCATACGAGGCATCTTCATCTACCTCCAAGTCGGTCCAATCTAATACATGTGACGGATCTGGCTCATACTTCCGAAGCATACTAACATGAAACACGTCATGTACTCCGGACAACTACGGCAGTAAAGTTAAACGGTAAGCAACCTCGCCAATCCTCTCAAGGATCTCAAAAGGGCCAATAAACCGAGGGGATAACTTCCCACTCTTCCCAAACCTCATCAAACCCCGTCTTGGCAATATTTTTAGAAAAACGTGATCACCCATCTCAAAGACCAAAGGCCTCCTCCTACGGTCGGCATAACTCTTTTGGTGACTCTGGGCTGTAACAAGCCTCCTACGGATAAGCTCAACTCTCTCCGTCGTTTCCCTCACCAACTCTGGGCCTAACAAAGGTGCATCACCCACCTCGGCCCAACAAACAAGAGACCTACACGGTCGGCCATACAAGGCCTCAAACGGTGCCATACCGATACTTGACTGAAAACTGTTCTTGTAGGCAAACTCCACCAAGGGCAAGTGCCTCCCCACGTCCCACTAAAGTCAAGGACACAACCTCGAAGCATATCCTCAAGGATCTGAATAGTACGCTCGGACTGCCTGTCAGTCTGAGGATGATAAGCTGTGCTAAAGGTCAACTTAGTGCCCAAGGCACTCTGCAAACTCTGCCACAACCTAGCAGTAAAACGAGGATCTCTATCTGAGACGATCATCACTGGGACCCCGTGCAACCTCACTATGTCCCGAATATACAAGTCAGCAAGATGATCTACTGAATCTTTCACGCGCATAGGGATAAAGTGTGCCGACTTAGTCAACCGGTCTACAACCACCCAAATAGTATCAATACCCCGCTGAGTCCTTGGAAGACCTACAACGAAGTCCATAGTGATATGCTCCCACTTCCACTCGGCAATAGGCAAGGGTCGCAACAAACCTGCTGGCCTCTGATGCTCGGCCTTCACTTGCTGACAAGTAAGGCACTTAGACACGAAAGCTGCCACATCCTTCTTCATTCCCCACCACCAAAACTGGCGACCCAAATCTCGATACATCTTAGTGCCTCTCGGATGCACCGCAAGGCGTGAATGGTGAAACTCTCGGAGTACCTCCTCTCGGCAAGACTCCAGCACAAACAAACGGTCTCGGTATCTCACACTCAGGTCGGGATACACTGTCAAACCCTTTTCAACCTTCCCACTGGAGATCTTCTCTCAGAGGGACTCTACCTCAAGATCACCTCTCTGTGCCTCTAACACTCGATTCACAAGTGTAGGCTGCGCAATAACAGAAAACAAGGCCCCAGGCTCAACAAATTCGCCCAGAAGCAAATCAAACTCCCCAAGGGCACCCAACATCACCTACTCCCGGATGGCTATACTAGCGACATCACTAATGGATTTCCTGCGAAGGGCAACGGCCACAACATTGGCCTTTCCCGGGGTGATAGTGCAACTCAAAATCGTAATCCTCAATGAACTCCATCCATCTTCTCTGCCTCAAATTCAAGTCTCTCTGTGTAAACAGGTACTTCAAACTCTTATGGTCCGAGAACACCTCTCACCTCTCACCATAAAGGTAGTGCCTCCAGATCTTCAAGGCAAAGATCATTGCTACTAACTCTAGGTTATGTGTAGCGTAATTCTTCTCATGAGTTTTCAACTGACGTGAGCCATAGGCTACCACTTTCCCCTCTTGCATCAACACACAACCCAAACCCTCTCGTAAGGCATCACAGTAAATAGCATAACCCAACCCTCTCTCCAGAATAATCAAGACCGGAGCGGTGGTCAATCTAACCTTCAGCCCTTGAAACGACTTTTCACAAGTCTCACTCCATACAAATTTGACCCCTTTCCGTGTCAACCTAGTCAACGGCGAAGCTAGTCTGGAGAAATCTCTCACAAATCGACGGTAATACCCAGCTAATCCCAGAAAACTGCGGATCTCAAAAACACTCTTAGGCTGTGCCCAATCTTGCACTGCCTCAATCTTGGATGTATCAACAGACACCCCTTCTCTGGAAACCACATGGCCTAAGAACTTGACTTCTCCTAGCCAGAACTCACACTTTCCAAACTTGGCATACAGCCTATGGGCTCTAAGTAATTCAAGCACCACTCTCAAGTGTTCCTCATGCTCTTCCTCCGAAGGTGAATAAATCAGAATGTCGTCCACGAAAACGACCACAAAGTGATCTAAGAATTCCCAGAATATCTGGTTCATCAAATCCATAAACACTGCCGGTGCATTGGTGAGCCCAAATGGCATCACCAGAAACTCATAATGGCCATACCACGTATGGAATGCCGTCTTCGGAATATCCTCCTCCCTGACCCTCAACTGGTAACCCGATCTCAAGTCTATCTTAGAGAAACAACGGGAACCCTTCAACTGGTCAAACAGATCATCTATACGGGGCATAGGGTACTTATTCTTAACCGTAGCCTGATTCAACTTCCGGTAATCAATGCAAAGTCTCAAGGCATCATCTTTTTTTTTGGCAAAGAGGGCCAGTGCTCCCCACGGCGAAACACTAGGGCGAATAAAGCCCTTATCTAGTAACTCCTGGAGCTGAATCTTCAACTCACTCAACTCGGCCGAGGCAAAACGATAAGGTGCCATAGAAATCGACGCCGTGTCGAGCACTAGATCAATGGAGAACTCAATCTCTCGGTGAGGTGGCAAACTAACAAGATCCTCGAGAAAGACGTCCGAGTACTCATAAACCACTCTTGGCAATACAGTCTGGGTCTCATCACACTCACTACTCAAAAGGCTAGCAAGAAGACCACCAAGTTCACTCCGCCCTCGCGGATCATGTACTGATGGCAACACATTACCAACCCAGTCCCCCAAGAAATGGAAACAATCCCCACTCAAGGTACATACTGTAACCCTCTGGCGGTAACAATCGATAACAGCCCGGTATGACGATAACCAGTCCATACCCAAAATAACATCAAATCCTGACATGGGCATAACTACAAAAGGAAACGGAAGTCGACGATCTACAACCTCTATATCACACCCTCTACACCCTTGTTTCAAAATCAACTCACCCCCAACAGGTGATACAACACATATAGGAGATGTTAACTGTGCCAACTCCAAACCCAAAACAGATGCAAATGCAGCAGATACAAAGAAATGAGATGCACCCGTATCAATCAACACACTAGCAACCGAGTTACAAAACAGAAAGGTACCTCTCACAACAGATGGAGCTGGTACTAGGTCCTGCGCGGTAACAGCATACGCGCGCCTTGTAGGCCCCTGATCAACCTGCTCACCTCTAGGAGCAAAAGACTACTGCACAGACTGGGACGATGAAGCCTCGTGATTGGCCCTCGAGGCCTGCACTGACTGAGCTAGCTGAAAACTCTGCCTCTGCCCAGATGCACCAGATGTGCCACTCAACTGTGGGCAAAACCTCTTCAAGTGCCCCGCCTGACCACACTGATAACAAGATAGTGGCTGACCCCTGCCCTGACTCTAGCTCTGCAGTCTAGCTGAAGATGAAGCAGCTCTCTGACCTCCTCTCCTCTGTGGGCAAGCTGGAGACTTGTGACCCAGCTGGCCACATTTAAAACAAGTCACGTCTCCCTGACTGCCTCTCCCAGAGCCTGCACTCGGCACTGGAAAGGTAGATCTAGCAAAACCTCCCTGAGACTGCCGAGGGTGTGAACCCTTCTATCTCCTGCCATCACCCTGACCATCCTGACTCCTCTTGGAGCCTTTCTGCCCCTCCTCATCTTGCATCATGATCTCCATATGGGCTGCAGCATCAACCAAACGCCCATAGTCTCGAGTCATAGACCCGCCAATTCTCATCTCGAGGCCGCGCCTCAACTTCTTCTCAAACTCGATACAACGGCGTTCCTCGGACGCCACAAGTTCAGGTGCAAACCTGGACAAGCTAGTAAATGCAGCCTCAAACTCAGCCACTGAAGAACTCAGCTGCAAAAGCTGGCAGAACTGGTCTCTCAGCTTTTCCCTGACAGCTGGAGATAAGAACTTCTCGTGGAAAGCATTCACAAAAGCCTCTCAAGTGCCATCCAAATGGCCCTTCACGAATTTCCACCACTGACCCGCATCTCCCTTCAGCTGGAAAGATGCCAAGGTCACTTTCAAGGCTCCGTCCTCGATGCCTAGCATCTCGAATGTCTTTGCCATTTGTTGCAACCACTCATCTGCCTTAAGTGGCTCCTTCGGATCACCGACAAACTCGTCCGAATTAGACCGGAAAAACTCCCTCTTCAGAAAGGAAGGCCCTGCATCCACAACCTGGGCCTGAACTTGGGCCTGAACTGGATTCTCAGCTCTAAGAATGCCCATAGATTCTCTCAAAGCATCGGCTATCCCACGGGCTAAAGCGCCCATAGCCTACTGACCTGCTGGCTCGGCCACATTGGCCTGGCCAACTCCTTCCTGCATCGCCGAATTCTCCTCCGGTACAGGCACTTCCTGCCTCCTAGGCCTACCACGCCTACCACCACGTCCTCGTCCTGACATCCTAATAAAGGTAACGAAGAACGTTAGCACATTCACAAATGTGCCGAAGCTATAACACTCACATCCTAACGCATGGACAACAATAATTCATTCCACGTAAGCACATTACCACATAAGCACCTATGAATTTCATTTCCGGATAATGATAGTCCCGAGGCGTTACTAGAGTTCTGGTTAGAAACAGCATTGATCAAGTGCTTTTCCAACAAGACTCACAGAAACCCAATGAACCAATCAACATCCTAGAAATTTAAATCCCATACCCAAATAATCATATAAACATGTTATCGTATAAGCACATAACATTACACATAAGTCTCTAACAAGCGAGACAAACCCACTGTGATAGTAATCACTTCCCACGTACCCAAAGTATTCAAACCCGGTACGCTCTAATACCAAGTTGTAACGCCCTCAAAATAAACCCAATAATCATTCATTCTTGACATGCTCAGACATAGGAGAATAAAGCATAAATACATTTTATCAGAGTATTTCTTACAAATGTATTACATGTTAACAACAAAAGCAAATGCCCTATGGGCTTACAGCTTTCCAAGTCAACACTTGGTTACAAAAAAGAAGAGTTCTAACTCTATACAAAATAAGCCCTTGGCTTGATTTACATGTAATACAAATAAAGTAATCACAAAAGATGATCCAGCCACTAATCCCCTCAAGCTACGTCCTTGGAGGTAGCATGCTACCTGTACCTGAAAATGATGTCCCATATAGGGTGAGCCAACGCCTAGTAGAGATATGCTAAACATTGTATGGGCAATAACTAAAACATCAGCATTTGATAAATGTTTAATTCACATAGATCAATTCATGTTTCATTTCAAATACATGACCAATGTGTCCATGTTTTTATTCCATCTCTTAATCAATTCTCCATTCACAACCCTGGCTCAGAACCTGGCCATATACTTTAGGTGAGATTACATCCCATATCAACAACGTTTCTATTTCAATTGAAATAACAACTCAAATTAATCATTTCATGCTTCATAATAAATACACATTTTAGTACTGTATCCATATCAGACAAAACACTTCCATATTCCACATATGATACACATTTTAGTACTGTATCAATGTCAAACGATATCTGGTTTAGAGGTCCATCCTCTATCTTCCCCTAAACCGTGGAGTACATCCCCTATCTCCTCCCATACAACACAATGTATATAAACACATATCATAATCAAACCAATACATAAAATTCATGTATTATATAACCGCCATATTTACTGGCATACTCAATTGATTAGTTTTAGTTTGCCTAATCATCATGCATTGTCTACAACAATCAAGACTATCCTCCACCGATAGCCCAAAGCAATTATTTCTAAACAGATAATAATTACGTTCAACAGATAAATATCAACAATTTCAAAAATGAGCGATTAATAAATCCAACTTCACTATTCCATCTCATAATGAGCCAATTTCAATATATTCAACTCAATTTCATATTCTCATAATTCTCCCAAATTAATTATACCAATTAATTTATGCACAAATTAGGGCTTTCTCCCCCGTTTCTCAATATTAACCCAAAGGTTCAAATATCAACAACTCTTCAACAATACTATCATTTTGAGACCCAAATACATATTCAAGAGTCAAAATAGCAAAACCCCCTTTATTCATTTTGAGACCCTAAGTCCCAAAATTTCCCACCTCAAACCATCTATACAAATAGCTCAATATTTATGTTAAAACACATAAGAATGAGTAGGAATCCCTACCTCAAATTCGGAGCTCAAAGGAAGATGATGAAGAAATTGAAGATGCTCCAAACCAAGAAATTTTCAGATCAAAATAAAGCCCTCGACGATCCCTACAACTTTTACAAAGGCCCAAGACAAGGAAACCACTCCTACTAGATCAAATCCAAGAGAGAAGGTGAGGTTTTAGAGAGAGGTGGTCTGCAATGGTGTTTTTTGAAAAGTAAGAGAGAGAAAGGAGACCAAAAAGTGATCCAAAAAGTCGGATCCCGAAGTGATATACCGGTCACCCCGCTCGAGCATGGAAATCCCCGCTCTAGCGTCAGACACAGACTCACGCTCGAGCGTCAAAAGCGCCACTCGAGCGTAGATTACACACTTCCAAAAGTTTTGCAGACATGGTCCCCGCTCGAGCGTCAAACTCCCCGCTCGAGCGGAGGAATGAAAACAAAGGGTCACGCTCGAGCGTCAAAACTCCCGCTCGAGCGTCTGAAGACCTGCAAACGAAAGTACTGGGAGATGGAAAATCACGCTCGAGCGTCAAAACTCCCACTCGAGCGGAGAAGCAACAACAAAAGGCCCTCTCGAGCGTCAAAAGCGCCACTCGAGCGTGAAGGCCAAAATCTGGTCATCAACTTTTGGTTTCAAAGCACAACCAACCTGTTTCAAACCTGCCCAACACAACCCCAAGACTCAAATACAAAGAGTAAGGGAAGGAAATGAGAATGAGACAACAACACAACCATGGAACCAAGTCCGGAACACAATATACAAAGGAAAGGAAAACCGGGATCGCTATAACCCAGCTCAGAAAAATGCTAAAAGTCACAAGCTACGTTTTAAAATCACAAAAAACTATAATACCCAGTTGAAAAAAATGGCTAAAAATTCTTCAACTTCTACAAAACTCACCAGAAACACTAAGATCATATCCAAATAGAGACCCTCCTAGAGCTGCAACAACACAAGCAAATATGAAATAACCAGTAATTCTATACTTACAAAGATGTGCCCTTTTTCCATTTCATCCATCACCAAATGCTCCACCTGCCATTGATCAGCTCCTCTCTCTCTCTCTCTCTCTCTCTCTCTCTCTCTCTCCCTGCAAGAACCTATATTTACATGCATGAAAATGAAAGGGTAAATTACACTTTGTTCCTATATGTTGGGCCCTTTTCTCATTTTAGTCCTTTATATTTCAAATTTTTTTCAATTTACTCCAAAGACTAATTTATATCCAAAATCTAATAGAAAATGACATATTGATTGTCACGTGATATAAAAATATTTTATTATCGGGATGTTTGGGAACCCAAAGTTGAGACTAAAATAGCCTCAAATACAAAAAAAAAAAAGTCGGATAGCCTCAAATAGTACCCTAAACTAATAATTCATATTTATAAGAAATAAAAAAAAAAAAAAAAAAAAACCAAAGTAGCCGGCAATGGGCAGAGGTTAGGCAGAGGGTAGGGCCAGCCTAGTCCCACAGGTTGAAATGACACTTTTGCCCCTATAGGCCAATTTTGAAAAAAGTGAAGTTAGGAACAAATTTGTCATTTCAACCTCAAACATCATTTCAAAACGTTTGTGAACTCACTTGGAGTGGTTGGATTCTAAATTTAGGAAAAGATGATATGAATAGCTTTTGTTTGTAATGTTTGTTTGATTTGGTAGTTGTTTTGACTCCATATATATAGATAGATCTTGAAATTTTGGTTGAGTTTGTGAAATCTGATGTGTAGGTAATTGAATTTTGTACTCATGTAACTGATACGAGACTGCAATTATTTATTTATTGAAATCTGTTTATGTTTCTAATTCTTTGTTTCTTCTTATGTTATACTTCTGGTAATGGTGCTTTTGGGTTATCAATGAATGTAATATTCCCCTTCTGGATTAGTAGTTGCATATTTTACCTATACATTTGAGGATTTTTATTGATTGACATACAATTCTTCTCATGATTAGATGTTGTTGGTGCATTATCTATGCACATATTATTTTAATAGTAATTTTATATTTGTTTGGAATTCCATCAGATTGAGTGGGTTCTTATTAACATTCAACTCAATGTAATACATAATGAATGGCAAAACCAATGATTTTCTGTATAAGTTTAGGGGGAAAAAATTCATTCTTTATTATACCAATAGATGCCCGGCATAACCAATGTATAATATTAAAAAATCCAATGGCTTTATGTTGTCCAAGAGGAAGAGTAAGAGTAAGAGATAAAGGATTTATAGAATAGTGATACACGTCAAATCACATTACTGGAGAAAAGAAAATTGAACAGATAACAAAATAAAATCAAACCAATTGATGGATTTCTTTAAGTGTTGAAACAGAGAAGCTTGAGGGAAAAAAGAATTTATTGAGGGCTTGAATAACTTGATCTCAATCAAAATTTCAAAATAATCTCCAAAATAAGAGCTTGAAGTTGGGATTTTTAAAACTATATGAGGACACCTATGTCTTACAACTATTTTTCAGATTCTATGTTTGAGGAGCAAATTATTTGTGCAAAGTTCATAGAAATTTAATTTAGCTACCAAGTTGTTATGATTTGAACTTCTAACTGACTGTGCAAAGAAGTAAAAATAGTGATATCTATGATTTGTAGAACGTGTGTATCTTAATGTGTTGAAATAAACTAGCAAGACTGATAGTTAAAAAGTAAGTTTGTGATGATCGATATAGGTTGCTTGCATTAGGCTAGGTTGAGAAACATGCATTGCAGGCATAAGATCAGTCTAAGTGTGACGCTTGTCTTTTATAAGAGCCTTGCTTCTTGGGCTCGAGCCTTTGGTTTTTTAAGCCACAAGGTTTTGTTGTAAGTTGTTTTCCTTCATCTTCGAAGTGAGTCTTAATCCATAAGCGTCAACAGCCTTTTAAATTGATTGTGACATTGTTTGGAAATATAAAAATATGTATTAACAACAAAATTTAAGATAATACATCTTTTGCTGATATGGCTAGCAAGGTAGGCAATAGAAAGCGCGCTTGCCTAGTAACATCATAATCATATGAACATTTTTTTTATGGGATCATCCACTTCTTTGTTCCACCATTTAGTGTTGTCAAAAAATGGCATGAATTAAAAATTGTCTAATTTCGTCTATTTTCATTTCTATTCACAATTCCTATTCGAATTCAAGATTCAAGCATAACCTATCAATACTTATTGTTTAATTGACTCGCATGACATGGTGTACTAAACTATTAAATTTTTGTCATTTTCCCCTTGTTTTTACTTTATGTCCACAAATTCAAGGTTCAAATACAATCTAAAGGTATTTTTGTTTAATTGACTCACATGGCATGGGGTACCAAAATCTGTTAAATATTTGTTACTTTTCCGTTCTTTTTTCCTTTCTATCTCCATTTTTTTTCTTTTTTCAAATCGAAAATGCAAATAGGGTATTTTTGGTTCAAAAAGTCCATAGCACCAGAAAATTGTCATGAATTTCAAATCAATAGTGTATATTGAAAGTTGCTGTTGTGGGGCCACATTCTAAATGAATCTTGACTATTGATGTGAAATTTAGGAGAGTTTTTTTATTATTTTTTTCTTGGAATCATAGCATTGTTATTTTTGGTTTACTTGACTCATGTGACACGAGATACTAAATTACTAAATTTTTAATAATTTTTATTCTCTTTTAATTATCTTCTACAAGTTTTTATTAAAATTCAAAATTCAAATACTACCTAACGATATTTATTCTTTAATTGAGTGGCATGACATTGGCATGTGTACTAAACTACTAACAGACACCGACCAAGTGTAAAGATTATAGAGAATCACAACACCGTTTTAGTGCTTTTATTACCCAAATAAGCTCAAATGCATGTGGGTTTCACTCTTAGCTGTGATAAATATTACTTTTTCATATGGCTCTCCAGCTATGCCAATATCATTGGTGGTATTGAGTGCAAAACCACCAAAGGGTTTGTGCACCTGGTAGCTCTTTTTGGTGAAACCATACGTGCATCCTATATGCATCCCAAAATCATTTCTTGTTCAAGAAATATCCTCCCTCAGCAACCACATTGGATCCCATCAATGTTATACTCAGATAGGAAAAAAAATTAAAATTTAAAATATACGGATTAAATTTATTGAGTATGATTCAAATTATATAAAGTTTAAATCTGTATAATAGCTGAGAAAATTAAAAAAAAAAAAAAATCTAGTTCCATGTTATATCCCATGCAGCTTATTTAACCATTTTTAAGGTATTTGATGGTCCATTTTTTCAGCACTAAGATTTAGACAACGCAATTGAAAGGCAAGGCCACATTTGACCCACCCTTATGGAGTGAACTTTTGATACCAGCAATCATTGGTAAACCACAGGTATGGGTTAAGCCCGAGAGACACTAATGAGCATCAAACTAAGACGTCTAGGTTTACAGTTCATCGCAGGGTCTAACACTATACCGCTAAACTACTGGTGTCGGCTTTTATAGTTCATCTTGGGTAGAAAAGCAAGCTTGTAATTGTGGTGGTGAAGATTGTATATTCAAATTCAAATTCCAATTCAATTTTCGTCATATCTGTTTACCTTGTTCTTTGACAAAGACTTCCAACTTATCTTCTATCTTGCAAAATCTCCAAGATGTACAAAGTTTATCCTTTCTTGTTTGTCAATATTAGATGGTGGAAGTCGTGAGAATAAATATTCACCCCAAACAGTGAATATGAACTTGAAGACCATAAAGACCAACACACACGTGAGTTTCTTGTTTACACCTTAATGTTGTCTACCAACCACACGAACAAGTGTGTTTTTGAAAATTTCTTTCTTTCCCTACTTAACCAAAAAAATCCTTATATTAAATTAGAAAAGTGAGTCCTAGTTGCTGTTGTTTATAATTAATCAAGAATTATAACCAAATCCATAGTTGCTATCATTTGTAATTACTCACTTTATGATATATAACTTCATGTAACTATGACATATGAACTGAAGCTTGCTCAAAACATTTGGAAAATACACTCCCACAATTTTTTTATTTTTATTTTAAATTGTTTTGGAAAATAATAAACTAGCACACAAGGAGAAGAAAATTATGTGAATGTGCTTTGTTTTCTATGACACTGAAACCATCATATGTCCTTAATGTTATGTTTGGATCATGGATTTAGCTATGGATTTGGAAAAGGAAATGGAAAATGTGTGTCGAATGTAATTATAGTTCATTGACATTTCACCCACATTTTCCCACTTCCTTTTCAAATCTCTACACATATACATGATGCAAGCACAACATTAAGGTTCTATCAAGATCAGAAAATCCAACAACAATAATCCAAATCCAGTAGTCCAATAGTTCAATAGGCCAGATACGAAGTTTTTAGAAAAACAATCCAATAGTCCATCGATTTAGAAACTACTCAGCTCCACCTGTGACATAGGAAATACTAGGAAATTAACCAAAAAATGATCTACCAAATAATCCAATAGTTCATCCAATCAAATAATCCTTTTTTGTAGATATTTTTATTTATTTTTTTGTTTGAAGTGGTCAAACGGTTGGTTGTGGTACATTTGCGTAAGTGTTTATTTATGTAATGGTTATTCATACTTTGAACAAAGGTAGTAGACTTTCATCTCTGTTATTGCTTATGCAGTTTGTTAATGTGAAAAGATGTGCAAAATAATATTTTTTGTACATAGATTCTTTCTTTTCTCGCCATAATCATTACTTTCCTTAAGTGTTGCCTTCTTTACTAACTCTATTTCAATGTTTTGTTTTTGTTTGTCATAGGTCCTCAATTTCTCCATCTTAACGTAGAAGTAAACCTATACCTCCTCCATCCCTTCCTCCGTAGCAGTTGCATTAGCAGGTCTGCTTTTTAATTTATTTGCTTTTAATTAATAGCAGGACACTGGCAGGTGTGCTATTTTATTTATTTGCTTTTAATGAATAGCAGGGCACTGGCGGGTGTGCTATTTTATTTATTTGTTTCATTTTCATTGATATTAGGGTACTTGCTTCTGTGTTTTTGAATTTTTTTGCTTTGAATTGGTAGCAGGGCACTGGCTGGTGTGCTTATTTATTTGTTTGATTTTAATGAATAGCAGGGCACTAGCAGGTGTGCTATTTTATTTATTTGTTTCATTTTAATTGATAGTAGGGTACTTGTTTCTGTGTTTTTTAATTTATAGCGAGGCACTGGCAGGTGTGCTTATTTACTTGTTTGATTTTAATGAATAGCAAAGCACTGGCGGGTGTGCTATTTTATTTATTTGTTTCATTTTAATTCATAGTAAGGTAATTGCTTTTGTGTTTTTTAATTTATTTGCTTTGAATTAATAGCAGGGCACTGGCAGGTGTGCTTTTTAATTAATATATTTTATTTTAATTGATAGTAGGGTACTTGCAGGTGTGCTTTTTTATTATTGGTGTATAATTGATAGCAGAGCACTGGCTGGTGTGCTTATTTGTTCATTTTCTTTAAAAAAATTAATAATTGATAGCACAGTATTGGTGAGTGTGCTTTTTTTGTTTTTTGTTTGGTTTTAGTTGATAGTAGGGTGTTTGTAGACTTATTGTTTGAATTTTTTTTTTTTTAATTGATGGCAAGGCACTGGCAGGTGTGCTAATTTATTTGTTCCGAAGATTTAATTTATAGTAGCGCAATGGCAGGTTTTAATTGCTAATAGGGTACTTACGAGTGTATATACGATGGATGAACCTGAAAGTAGTAGGCATAAAGAGGTCAATACTGAAATTGATGATCAATTTGCTCTGGATGACATGGATGATGTTGTTGATTTGAAAGAAGGGTTAGCTTCCCAAACCTATGATAGTTTACGAATGCTTACTAAGGAAGATGTGTTGCAAATGAAATTCAATTCAGAGGATGATGCTTATACTTTCTACAATGCATACGCTAAAGTCATCGGTTTTAGCGTACGAAGAAGTAGAAAAAGAATTTGTGGAGACAACAAATTTGTAGAGAGTAGGAAATGGGTTTGTTCAAGGGAAGGTGTAAGAGAAAAGAAATACTTGCAACGTGTGGAACGGGTAAGAACTCCTAGGGTCGAAACTAGACTTTTTTGTAGTGCCACATTTCGCGTGCGTTATGACAAGACAGTTAGGAAATATGTTGTGACCCACTTTGTAGGGGAACACAACCATCCCTTGGCAACACCACACTGCGTCCCTTTTCTTTGGTCACATAGGTTTGTAACAAGTGCAGACCAAGCTCAAGCAAAAGCCATGCATAATGTGGGTATGAAAACAAGTCAGATCATGGATTTTATGGTCCACCAGTCAGGGGGTTATGAGAAGGTGGGCTTCATTCACAGAGATTTGCACAATCAATTCCAAGCTGAGCGCAAAGTACAACTTGCAGAAGGGGATGCAGAGGGTGCGTTAGGATACTTATCAGCTAAATTAGAGGCAGATCCATTTTTTTTTCAAATACAACATTAATAAGGACAACCGGTTGAACAAGATTTTCTGGGCAAATTGTAGGTCTCGAATGGATTATGCTGCATTTGGTGATGTATTGGCATTTGATACAACTTATCGTACAAATGCATATAAGAAGCCATTTGTAATTCTAGCTGGCGTGAGTAACCATTTTATGACAACTACATTCGGATGTGCTTTGTTGCCTGATGAGGCAATGGAAACATACACGTGGGTGTTGGAAATGTTAATGGAGGCCATGGATGGTAAAAGACCCATCTCCGTTATAACAAATGGTGATAGGGCAATGCGTCAGGCAATCGAAAGAGTTATTCCAAACTGCAGACATCATTTATGTTCTTGGCATCTGGAGAAAAATGCCTCAACAAATGTCCACATACCAGAATTTACAACCGATTTTGCACAATTGATGTTAAAGAAATGTAAAATTGATGAGTTTGACAATGCCTAGGCTACTATGGTGAAACAGTACAAGTTGGAGAACAATAACTGGGTGTTGGATATTCATCTCAAGCGTGATAATTGGGCTGAGGCATATCTCCGTGGTCACATGTTTGCTGAAATGAGGAGCACTCAACGTGTCGAGGGTATGAATGCATATTTCAATATATTCCTAAACCAAAAGGTTAGGCTGTACGAATTTGTAGCGCAATATGATAGGGCTCTTGCTAGAATACGTGTTAATAAGGCAGAAACAGAATCTAAAACAAAGAATAGTTTCCTGGTTTTGACTATGCCATTGAGAAGTTTGGAGAAACATGCAGCTGAACTCTTTACTCGGAAGATTTTCTCATTGTTTCGACATGAAATCAGGAAAGAGATGGAAAGAGTTCAGCTGGAGGATCATCGCACCTATCGTTTTGGTGAGTACAAGGCACCAACATGCACGTGGACGGTTGAGTATTTTCCAACTGATATCACAATGAAATGTTGTTGCTTGAAGTTTGAGTCATTCGGTCTCCCTTGCTGCCACATGATTGCTGTTATGGAATCTAAACAATTAATGTATATTCCACCGAGTTGTGCCTTGCAGAGATGGACAAGACGTAGTAGGTCAAAGTGTCAACAACCAAGTCTTACGCAAATTTGTAGCACCCTAACACAGACAGCTCAGTTTGGTATACTCAGCTCTTGTTTTAGTGAAATGTCATATTATGCCTCACACTGGACAAAGATTTTGAAGAGGCAAGGGAAATAGCTTTCCAACTAACATCGCAGATGAAAAAACGTTGGGCAATGAGAAAAGAAGGTAACGCCGAGGCTGGGGATAGAAATATTGCACCCAAACTATATGGCGTTGGTGATCCTAATGTAGTGAAGACCAAAGGGAACCCCGGAGGGACATCTTCTATGGGTAAACCTCCAAAACCAAGGCGGTGTGGGTATTGTAGGTGTGGTTTTTTAATTGTATGCCCTTTTTATATCCTGTTACATGCATATGATTATTAAAATCGTTTATGCATTATTTGCTACTGTGGGAGCATCGGACACACGAAGCAGACATGTAAAAAATTGGCTACAAGTAGGCAGAGAGAGGGTAGCAACTCAGAAAGTGAACCACTCATGAACACAGAGTTGGATCCCCACCCAGATGATATCGATGAACTGCCAAATTATCCAAATGATCCAGTGTAGTTGACTTTCATGATGAGGCTTATAGTGATCGATACATTGTTTTTACAAGGAGACATTAGTGCCTAGTAGTTACGTTTTGTTAATGTCTTAGTTGTTTTAATCTTAGGCATTCTTAATAAATTTCATAGTTGGGAGATTAATTTGAAAAATAAAGGTGAATAAATTCCAAATTTGTTTGATTGCTGATAAAATAGGGACTTGCTCATGCCATTACTTTACAAACAATCACTGTTAATAATACTGAACTGTCTCTCTCTTTTTCTTTTGTAGATTTTTTTAATTGTCTGTTTGCTTTGTAAGAAATGGTGGACATAAGTGCTGCTAGTAGAAATTGCCTCGTTTCTTGGTATTTCAAATACAAGAAATATCATAACAAGAAATGGTGGACATAAGTGACCTTGGTATTTCAAATATCATGACAATACTACAAGAAATGGTGGACGTGTGGGGCTTCCTTCATATTTCAGTTTTGATTTTTTGAAATTGCCTCGTTTTCTTATCAAAGTTGACATCTGTCTACCTTGTTTTACATGTTAACATGTAAATTTCTTAGTTTGGGGAATAATTTAAAAAATAAAGGTGAATAAATCCCAAATCTGTTTGCTTGGCTGCTGTCCTTAAGTTGGATGAGTTGTCCTTACGTTGGATGAGTTTACAATCACTACTAATATTGCAACGTGTCTCTCTCTCTCTCTCTCTCTCTCTCTCTCTCTCTCTCTCTCTCTTTTCAAGCCCTATTACTTATTTTTCTTTTTAATGAATAACAAAGAATGCATAAATATGGCTATGCCACCCCAAACGTGTAGGGCTCCCTTCATATTTCAGTTTTGATTTTTTGAATTGTCTCATTTTCTTATCAAAATTTACAACTGTCCACCTTGTTTTAGATGTTAACATATGTTTGAATCTTACGTAGGTAATTGAACTTGGCGCGGATAACAAACAACAACAATATCGAGTAAAGTAAAAGCGGTAGCTCCTCCCAATGACCTTGGTATTTTTCCTAAATGGGTTGTTACTGTAGACTGCAGTGAAGGAGTTAATTAATTCTAAAATTTCGGCAATTGTGGGCCACGTACATATCCAAAACCTGATCGAACGGGTAGGAAAGGCTTATGTCAACTTGGTATGAGAATTCTTTGGTAGCATACCAAATTATCCACATGCAGCATAGTTCGTGGAACGTATGGCAAAACAAAAGAGCAAAGTCAAAAGCAACACGAAAGACAAGATCCAACCATGCGGAAACTATTTTGTGTTGAAGCTTCATAAAATTCGACTAGTGAAGAGGAATATGATGGGCTCAACCATGATGAAAGCCAACAAATGGACACAACCATGGATGCATGATCAAACTTCTTGTCAACCCTGTTATTTTATGAATAGTGTCTCTTTTTTTTTTTTCCTTCTTCACTTGTAAAACAAATTGTAAACAATGTCAACCTTCTTATGAATTTTTTAAGTGATTGTAACTGTAACAACTAAGAGTACTGCTTCACAATTACATATCAGATGTAGTTTCATCACACCAATCTTTAGCACTAGTATATATTCCATATAAATTGGTAACAAAAATCCAAAACTAATATACTTATTCAAGCATCCACAAAAAATTGCTAAACCAAGTTAGTTACATTCGTCCAAGCTTCTTCAACCATTAAATATGTTCATAATTGTAAAAAAAAAACTTAGTGGCAAAAATGATGTTCGTTATCAATCTTTATTTTTCCTTTTGGCTTCCGAAGCCTAAAGTACCTGTTCAAAAGGAAATTACATTGAATAAGTAATGAGCTGAGCTTATGAAGGGCACAAGTTGTTCATGGTTTGGGGACGTGCCTCTCTTTGTATGCATCGAACCGATCCATACATCAATATACTTACTGTTCGACAAATCTTTCACTAGGTCGACTAGCAGCCTAAACCTTTCCACCTTATCAAACTAAGGAAATAGAACAGACAATATACCATCAACAATACCATCATATGACAATATAATTGTAATAGTGTAATTATGTTGTTAAATATGAAATACCTTGTGTACGCCGGTCGGCATGACAACACCTTGCATATACTTTATGACGAACATACCACAGTCATAACTTCATGAAAAGATGCATGTGAAGGTCAACCTTGTGTGTAATGTTAATAGGAGAGCCAAAATTGGACAGTGAAGGAATAATTTTTATAGTATACCTATCAGTCTTATGTTGGAGACAAGGGTCTTTCAATCTCTCTAACTCAAATTCCTTGACATTTACAACATACTGGTCTCCAAAATAGTGTTGCAATAACAAATGCATTGTTTGAACCTATGCATGAGCGTAGTAAGATAGTTTGTGATGATTATTTTACCAAAGAAAAAAAAAAGAAATTTAAATGGCATACCAGTTTCCTTGCCATTAATTCTCTTCTTTCGTCATTTGTGTGACTAGGACGCGAGTCAAATAGATAGGCCATGCGATGTGTCATATCTATCTTGACACAAAACCAATGTTCTCCATTGTCATTCACCGGAATATATATCTAAGCAACAATAATAACAAAACTTAGTGCAATGTTGCCCAACCAATTTAGAAAATAAAAATTTAATAAATAATAATAATACCATAAAACACATATTTCAAAATTAATAATAGCAGTACAAAATGGAGAGGATATCTAGAATAGTCGCGCAAAATGTAAGAGTGCTTGACCCATTACTTCTTCACAGGCATGAAGCTTCCCAATGTATCGAGACTCCCCAAAATATTCGTCACATAGCTTTGCATGGTCCGTCCCATTCAAAATATGTTGCTACATTCAATAATGTACAAGGATGTTTCAGTAAGTGTACATCAACACCCAAACATAAACATGACACACTATACTACTCACCGATACATATGTAGGAAAGTACCATGTACTATGACACTTATCCGGAAAAAGCCTTCTTTGTGCATTTGTCAATTTCGCTACAACTAAATTGATAATCTACAATACATGCAACAAATAATAATTTCAGACCTATATCATTGAAAATGACATCACATAGCAATATTGACGTATGAAATGAACACTTACAAAACCACGAATCCAGGTTTTTGGTTGTAATGAGCACAAATCTAAGTGAGTGGCAACTTCAATCGGTGTGTAAAACAGCTCCATCACTACAATATCCTCACTGAATCATGTAAAAATTGAAGGGTTAAACTTACAGTTAATTAATAGAGGAACATACAAACTCAATAAAATTACCTGTTATCCAAATCCTTATCGAAACAATATTCCTTCAGAATTTGTTCCTCAGCAGATAAAGGACATGGCCTGACGATTCGTGCAATGAATGGCTTGTGAATATAACCCAATACATAAATAACAAATTGTCAAACTTTGTACAGTGCGGTATAGGGGATTGGAGATCAAGAACAATAACAGAATGAGTAATAACCTCAATAGCATCAAAATTGGCGCCAAATAGTTTTCCAAGTAAGTTCAAACTCTACCACAAATTACAACCAACAATAAAAAATCAAAAATCGTGAAATAGAGTATCACAAATGAATAACGTTGTATAATACATATATAATCTACATGACTTACTTGATCAAACTTATCCTCCTTTGTATCGAGAGACGAATCTACTGTATTTAAGTCAAGCATTGTTTGGGTTGGTTTTTTGGAATGGCTTTTCTCTTGTTACTAGCGATGGCTATATAAGGTGACCGCACATATTGACTTTCCACCCCCTCATCTGAACGTCGAGTGCACCGACCACCATATGGACCAGTTGATGAACTAGATTCATCAACAAGTTGGAGTTTTGGGATTTTTTTCCTTCGCTTATTGTTCAATCCCACTTTCATTTTGTTTTGCTTATTATTCGTCCCTTGTAGCTGATGTGTAATGGGAGCACCATTTGTATCAGAAGAACCATCAATAAAATCAAAAAAATGGTGAATTTGTTACTTGTTTTTAAACCTGGGTGGTTTGATCATGAAGATGGGAATCCAATTTGAAAATTGATGGTGCGAGCAGAATTCTATTTTCATCTGTGTTTTTTGATGCTACCATACAATCAAGTTGTGGCAGTAGCACAGGGGTGACATGTTCCACTGTAGGTACAACCGTAGATTCTACCAAAACATCATGTTTTGGGGGGAGCACATTGGTCACATGTTCACCTATAGGTACAACCGTAGATTCTACAACTCCAGGTGCAACTATGTCAGCTAATTTATTACATTGGTCGTGATCCACTTCTCGTTGCTTTGGCATTTGTGGTGGCTCCAATTTTTCCATGACCTTGGGAATGGAAGAATTAGCCATTCTACTTTTAACAATGACAACTCGTTCTTCCAAAATACTTTTAATGTCACAAACAGTCGTCTCAATTTTTGAAATCCGACTATCATCAATATTTTTCATTCCCTCGCTTTATACTGATGGTGGCATTTGCTCTTCAACAACAAAATTAACAGCAACCTATTTACAGACATGTTATAGAGAATTTAGTTTTCCATTTCAACATGAATAAGAACAAACAAAACCAAACCTAAAAGAATGGAACCAAAGGATGACCTTCTCATTCTGGTAACCTCCTGAATTTTAGAATAGTTTCAATGTCTCCTTTATTTCTGCATTGCCCCAATTAGCCAAGCAAGGGACCAAGCGAGCACGAGCAACATGACAACCACTCGGAGCAACACGATCAAAGTAAAACAACTTCATCACAAAAATGTATGAATTTAACACATACTATGTAATGAAATAGGCATTAAAATCAAGTATTTATAACAAAACAATTATTAATTGGTTGCAAGTATACCATTATAAGAAATAAGCATCCATTTGGTTGCAATTGACTTTTTGAATTGTACTTGCGTAAACCACGAACAAGGAATTGAAGAGTGAACTTTGACCAATTATAATCCTTTATGCCATCTACATTCTGAACGAGGTGAATGAAGAATTGCTTAACAACATCCTTTGTGGTTGGGCATAAGAATGCACCTAATATGTATAGGGCAAATATCCTCTTAAATTCCTCTCCAGCTCCATTGGTTTTGGTTAAATACTCTCTCAAAGCATTCAATTTGATAGCACCTAGGACAACTCCAAGTTCTTCAAATAGTTTGGGAAATTCTTTTGAAGATTTTTTCAATTCTATGGTTTTTCCTTTGGCAGGAATGCCCAATAACTTGTGAACGTCTAGTTCTGTAATGAGGAGTTGTCGCCCACAAACATTCAAGGAACAAGTTTTGGGATCAAATTTATGAACCAACTATTCGCAGAGGTCATGATCAAACTTTGTACATCTGAGATTCAATAGGCCCCCTAACCCACTATTACTAATTGCATCATGTTGTTCCAAGCTCAATCTTTTTATTATTTTAACAATTGATCTCAAGGAAATTCACGTTTGGAAATGCCACTGAAAAAGAATATAGTGGGTGTTAGAATAATTTAAGATAGACAACTTCAATAAATTAACAATAGTGTGTGAATCAATTTAAGTGAGTATATGCAAATGCAAACATGTTATTACAATGTGTGAAATAGTTCATATTAAAACAATAAATTTTTGCTCTCCCTATATTTCACCTTTCTTGGTTTTGTGGGAAGGGGACCTTTTAGCTTGGCTTGCTTATCAACACTACACCTTCCCATCTCTTTGTAATCATTCTTCTCCTCCTTCCGTTGGGTTCTCCATTGATGTCCTATGTCCTTTGTCATCTACATTGCCTCAAAAGTGAACATAAGTGATGCTAGTAGAAAAAAACAAATACATATAACATTAAATATGATAACAATATGTGGTAAGCAATGTGCAAACCGTGTCGGTGACTTTTATTTGTGTTTCATGTTTGCTTTTGTTTTCATTTTCACTACAAGTTCAACCAAATGAATAATAAGGACTAATATTTAAAGGGAGATTTACCAATAAATCCCAAAATTTGAACTTATGAACCAGTTGGTCCCATTTTTATTCTACTAAACCGTTTAGTCCCATTTAATTGTGAGGGACGTAATTACCCTCATTTATGAACCAATTGGTGTGTTGCATGTGATACATTGTGAAGGTGTCACACAATGGCAAAGTGCTGTAAGGGGTTTTTGTTTTGGGCTGGGTTGGTGTGTTTGGGGGTTCACACAGGCACACACACACACATTCATAACACACACTCATACACACATCACACACACACAGAGCTCAGAGGATTTAATCACACACACACACCGATTTAATCACACCCAGCGCATCACACACCCAGCGCATACCAAGTCCAGCTTCTCTTCTCTATCTAATACACACAGGATTAATGGCTTTAATAGGTATGGCTTTCACACCCAGCGCATCACACACCCATTACTGTGGCTTTCTCTTCTCTAGCTAATACATACCCAGCGCATCACACACACACCGATACACGCACACACCCACAGTAATGGCTTCAACACTGATATACACACAGCACACAAATCTCCATTGAAGACTGCTCTGTTTGAATATCATCATAAAGCTCTGCTCTTCGATCCACACCATGAAATTGAGTCTTGGATCCATCAAAACTGAAGAAACCCTTCAAATCGAAGTACCCTCATCATAAAGCTCTGCTCTTCGATCCACACCATGAAACTGAGTCTTGGATCCATCAAAATTGAAGAAACCCTTCAAATCGAAGTACCCTCTTCGATCCACACCATGAAACTGAGTCTTGGATCCATCAAAACTGAAGAAACCCTTCAAATCGAAGTACCTTCTTTGATCCACACCATGAAACTGAGTCTTGGATCCACACCATCGAAGACTGCTCTGTTTGAATATCATCATAAAGATTGAGACTGAACCAGAAAACATGATAAAACGAACTCACCGCTGCCATTACCCATCACCACCACCTTCCTTCCGAATCTCTGAGGGTGTGCCACATAGCCGTCAGGAGGAAGACACATTCAAATTCGAAAGCCCTACCTCACAAATGGTGAAACATATTTGAATGTCCCACATTAAACCAGGGCACTCTCGTCCAAATAGTGAAACAAAAACGGGAAAAAAAAATCAAAAGGGACCAAATCAACCCACTAATAGGACTATTTGGTATAATAGAATAAAGATGGGACTATTTGGTATAACAGTTTGTGAAGTAGGATTTATTGGTAAATAATCCATATTTAAACCCAACATAACAAATGCAATTAAAATAAGAAATTGAATAATGTGAAGAAATAATACTTGTAGAAGAAGAATGCCAGTGTAAATCGTTTGTGTATGCAAGGTTTGTTACTTCCTTCGCTCATTGTGTATTGTTATATATTATCTACACAAGCAAATCGTGAAATAATCGTATGAGAGAAAATTAAATTAAGTTATTTAGTGCGAGAAAAGTACACACACTAAAAGAAAAATAATAAAGACAAACTGTTTAATTACACATTGTTTATAAAAATAAAAATAAAAATAAAAAATTAAATGAGGCAAACAAATAAACACACAAAATCCAAAGAATGCAACAAGAAAACCATAGATTTTGGGAGTCTTCATTTTTTGTAGGGATATGGAATTGGGAGGAATTTGGCGATCTACTAAAGTTTCGGGTGATTTTCTGGGCTAATTTGAAATTGGAAGTTAATATGCCATCAGTGTGTAAATTGTTATAATGTCAGGATCAACTCTCATTGTGCCTTTGAAATCAGGATATCGTGGGGAACTCTTTGTTGGTCTGCTTGCTAAGTACAACTATACACAGCCAGCTCTAAATTCTGTCCACAATAAATCCTCATAGAGTCATCATCTGAAGTTTCACTTATAAATCACAAAATACTTAACAGTCAATATTTTTGTGGATGTTATCACTAACTATTTCTATTATGTGCTACATGAAAAAACATTGCTAGTAATAAAGAAGTGAAGCATTTTTAATCATCTAGTATGTATGCCATCTGATTTGTTCTATGAGGAACAAGGAACAACTAGTTGTTGTGACTCATTCTAATCCAGACAGTTACTCAACAAGCAACGATTTTCCACACCTAATTAAAAGTTATATTTCTCCATCAATAATTAATAATCACAAATTGCCACAACTAATTCACTCCATTCTAATCAACAAAGAATGACTTACCACGATTAAGAGCACGTCGAATCCTCAACCAATTCTTTCAACAGTCAATATTATTACTTGAATTTGATAAATTTTTTAAAAAGAGTATGGATTGGAGTACGGATTGATTTAATCAAAGTTTTACTCAAATTTAAATGAAAAGAAGAAAAAAAAAAGTTAAAAAAGGATTGAAGATCGGGATTATATTTCTCATTCTAATATACAAACATATATATATATATATCTATATATGTATGAATTGCAAGATTGTCGCACCAGGATTGCTAGGTGATTTCACACAGGTGCTTTTTTTTTTTTTTTTCTCCTCTTGTTGCAGTTGGCCTTTTGGCAATCATTGTTCTGGTTTTAAAACTCATCAAATATATAACTCATATATATTAGGTTTCATATTAGGTACATCATATTAGGTTTTAAACACATGAACAACACATATATACATATTAGGATATATGCACAACCGAAAAATTGAATGAACACATAAAAATCCAAACACACCAAAACAAGTTTAAAGCAGGGCACTAAAATAAACTTACACAATTTCAACAATCAAAGAAAACATACCATACATCTCTACAACATGAAGGTGTTGGCTAGTAATGGTGGTGGCAGCAGCAACTGTATGGTTTCCAGCTAAAAGAGTGACCGGCTGTAAGAGAATAGGAGGCTGAGAAAGAGAAAATGGGAGATAGGAAATGTGAGGGACAAGGGTTATATCCAAAACACCAAGGGCTCCATTTGGGTGGGAGCTTTTGGGTTCCCAAATAGGAATTGGTTGAGTTTTTAGGAAGTTTTAAATTTTTTTTTTTTTTTTTGGAAACAAAATATATGATTATTGTAATGGAGGTGGATTGCCTCCAACCCACAATATGGACCAAACCGTGTTGTTTGGGCCTTCTTTCAATACAAAACCCTTTATTTTGTCATGCGCTTTGTGTATTTTATTCAGGAAAAAAATTAGATTGATCCGATAATGAATCCAAAATTAATCCAAAATCAAATAATTTGTGTAAAAATTAATATTATTAAAATAATATAGGTAAGTTAATTTTTGAGTGATACTTTGATGGGGAAAATGGTATTCCTCTTTTACCTAGAATAAAATAATTAAATCTTCATATTAAATTATGTTAGCCTATTTTCAAATAATAATTATAATTTATTGTGACATTACTTACATAAATAATTTCTTCACAGATTAGGGCATGATTTGTATTTTTTAAAATGCTTAATTACACATTCACAGTTTTTCACTTTGTTCTCGATACTATTCAGCTTGTTTGGTTCTGGTTTTCAGAAAACATTTTTTAGAAAATTTTACTTTTAAATTTTTCATATTTTAAGGTTTTCAATGACATTTTTTAATATTTTAAGCATTTTTTTTAAAAAAAATTTAGACACACCTAACATAAATACACTTAAAAAGTATAACATAAGTAAGGTGCATCTAAAAAAGTAAAAAATTACTTAAAATTTAAAAAATATTCACTAAAAAAAAAAACACGAAAAGCAAAGAACTCAATTTTCAAAAAGCTGAATTTAAAAAACTAAAACCAAACACACTGATTAGATTCTTTTCACTTTGGTCCAAATTGTAACAAATGTTATACTTCTGTGACGGAAAATGCCCCATGGGTCAAGTTCACCTAAATTTGTACCAAATCCTCTGTTATAGACCACCTCAACATGCAACCCTCCATTATAGAACCCTTCCATTTACTGCCTACCATGAACCATCTATTTTGAAGTGTGAAAACAAAGGTCTCCAAGTGATCAAGGTATGAAAGTTAATTTTAAAAATTCCAAAGTTTCCCTCAGAAGTTAGCAATTGGACCAAAGTAAGAAAAGACAAATAATGTAGTCATTAGGGTGGGTTCAGTGACAAACAATATATATCTACGAATGAAAATACAATTTATTATTTTTAAAAATGAGTGACAGTAAAAAGGTAGTGACCGTCTATGAGATAATAGGCAAGGGCTAATACTGGTACGTGCTAGAGTCATAAATGTGTCAAACTGATTCATAGGTGACGTCATCATTTCGACATGAAGATTACATGACACTAGTAGCGGTAACAATGCTATTATAGTGGTCTAAGTCGATGATGACAATTGTGTTTCAGTGAACCAAAGGACGTGATTAATCAAAGCTTTATGATTTTTTGGTGGGAAGTCTAAATTCTCCATAATTTGGCTCTATGTTGTGCCAATTTTTAGGTTGTCTATAGATAAGGGGGATCATTAAGGATGTTTGTGCAAAATAGGATGTTTGTGAAAAACTGTGTAGCTTTCTATTCTGCCTCTGAAAGTTCCCCCATGACAAATAGGACTTGTGACAACTAACAGAATGTAATCCAGACCCATAGGTTGGGAGTTAGAGCCGAATACGCCCTGAACTTAGTCAAAAAAGGGCGTTTCACAGGCAAAGATTCAAAGCAGCCCCCGATCCACCATGTGACTCTCATGGATAACTTCTCCATGACAAATAAGACTTGTGACAATTGACGGAACGTAATTCGGAACCGTAGGTAGAGTGTTATAGCTGAATACGCCTTAAACTTACTCGAAAAAGAGCTTTTGGGGGGCAAAAATTCAAAAAAGCCTCCAAACGATCGTGTGACTCTCATGGATAGCTTCCCCATGACAAATTGGACTTGTGACAACTGACGCAACTATATTCGGACCCGTAGGTAGAGAGTTGGAGCCGAATAAGTCCTAAACTTAGTCAGAAAAGGGCGTTTCGGGGGGGAAAAATTCAAAACAACCTCTGAACCACCGTGTGGCTCACACAGATAGTTTCCCAATGACAAATAGGACTTGTGACAACTAACGGAATGTAATCCGGACCCATAGGTTGGGAGTTAAAGCCAAATACGCTCTAAACTTAGTCGAAAAAGGGCGTCTCGGGGGCAAAAATCCAAACCAGCCCCCGAACCACTGTGTGGCTCATACGAACAATTTTCCAATGGAAAATAGGACCTGTGACAACTGACGGAATGTAATCCGGAGCCATAGGTTGGGAGTTAGAGTGGAATACGCATTAAACTTACTCGAAAAAGGGCGTTTCGGGGTCAAAA